>OW679202.1:122124243-122752705 GCA_940337035.1 Agriotes lineatus | reverse complement strand
TAATCAAATTACAGAAAATAACTGCACTTTTACTAACATGTAAAACTGTCATCTTTTCATCGATTGCGTTGCCCATATTTGATGGTCATATTTGTTCTTCGATTTTTCAATTGTCAATTCATGATTAATTAAGGTAAATTGGTTATGCTATCACTTTTTGAGGGTATTTTCCTGCAGAAAGTGCAACTGGCTTAATTAAGATGATTTTGCTTAACATGCCTATCTTGACGAAAAGAAAGGGCCAGTTACTGATTTCCGATTAAAGTTGCACCGAATATATTTCCAAAGTATCATTAAGACGGCATATTTTATGTAACTGCCAAAGGAACTTCTTGAAAAAGTTTTTTTTCAACGCTGCCATGACGTTTGATATTTTGTTGAGTAGTTTACAGATGACTTGTCTTTTTAGCAAACAATTTATCTTGTGTTTCCGTGAATTGCTTAATATTTACTTCATAATCGCCGACTTCCAAGGTTAAAAATAAATAATGGTTGATATGTATTAACTCCGATATTTCATTCAAAATATCTACTAATAAATAATTTTGGAAAGATTGAAGAAGCTACCAAATAAAAAATGTTCATTTTCGCCATTCTAAGAGATAAATATACGAAAACTACTGATGATCACAATTATTTCATTAAAATTTCCTGTGTAGACCGATGTTTACAAAATCCGAATTCATATTTGGTCGAAAAAATAATGTAAACGATTTAAACGATCACATGAAGTAAAATGTTTCGTAATAAAATTTTCAAAGAGCAATTCTAGTTTATATCATTAAGAAGGACGGAGTATAGTAACCCGATTTTTAAATAAAATTTAAAAAAATAAACATTTCGATTATATTTTCTAAACAAATAAAGATAAAGTGCGGTATTACAGAAACAGTCCAGTTTATAATCTGGGCGATGAATGAATTTAGACACGGGGTATGAGATGTAATAACTTAGCTTTGTGGACTGCGATGCTTTTTGTATAAAGAATCCACAGGAATGCTTACTGGTGACCCCTATATGTATATAGCTGTTATTTAGAAGCGTCCTCAGATCTTAAAAAATGATACGCAAGACTGAAATTCCGTATTAGATTCTGTGTGACACAAGGAAATTTAATTACTTACGGGCCAGTTGTCTTTTTGTTTTATAAATAACTACTGGAAACTGAAGCACACGAGCTTGTTGCCGTGTAAAAGGTTCTGTGACATTTAAAGGAAATTGACCGTTAACGACGTTAACGACGAATCACATCATCTTGCTAATGAAAAGCCAGGATATTATAAATTAAAATCTGATCTAATATTTGTGAATTATTTTAAATTCGAGGAAATTCCACAAGACTAAAACTTAATTAACCAAAATATATTTCAAAGCATTTATACAAATAATTGTATTGATCAACCGCCTTTGCTTAAGGTTTTTTTAAACATCCTTTTCGTGATAACTTAATCGGTTATGCAGAAAAAAACAGAACTTCCTTCGTATTTAAACGAGAAAGGTAAAAATCTGTAAAGAGCTTTATACGGAACTTTCCTTGCAAGTGGAAGTTTTGAAACTACTCATTTTGAAAATATTAAAGGAAAATAATGTTCACCCTGTTGTTCACCCGCTGCCTATTGGATAAAAAATTTACCATTTTTCATCAAGAATAAAAGATTAAGCTATATATGTACAAAATTTTACTTATCTCCAACAACTTTGAAATAAAGCAACAATAGATAATTTAATTTTTTAAGGTGTTCACCCTGCATCTGTTAGGCCCAAAATGTACCTACGAAGATAGACATAGTTTGTACCCAACTGGCTGAACATCTTGAAAACATCTGACTTTTTCTGCTTTAACACTAGAACTATTCGAACTAACGGGTAGAGAAAAATAATATTTTGCATATAGCGTAGACTTTTACTCTTGGCCAAAATAGGTATATTTTGGATCCATAAAATACAGGGTGAACAGTTTAAATAATTAAATTTTGTATATTTTTGCTTCATCTCAAATTTGTAAGAGGAAAATAATATAGTTTAAGTTTTTATTCTTGATGAAAATTGATACATGTTTAATCCAATAGATACAGGATGAACAAGAGATACCTTTTTCTAATATTAACAAAATTTTTTGTTTCAAAACTTCCACTTGCGAATAAAGTTCTGTGCAAGGTCCTTTACAATTTCTTTACTCTTCTCTATTATACAGGGTGTCCCTAAAATAATAGGACACCGAGTAATCATAGATTCCTTACATCATAATAAATCGATTAAACCTAATATACCTTAGTACAAAGTCTCTTCAGTAAGAAGTTATAGGGCCTTGAAGTTCAATTTTTTATCTTTTATTTTTTTTTAATTTCCACAAATGTAGAGATATCGATTTTAATTTTATATACGTATTTACTATTATGTACTGCACTACTAAATTTATTTTCATAAATTAGACTTGACTGTAAGAGGCACTTTACCTATCCTTGAAAACTTTTTTTAAGTCTAACTTCGTTATGTGTAACATTTTTTCAAATTTTAGGTTATTATCTGAAAGAGAATTAAAAAGCACAAAAATAATGTACTCTTAGTTCTTAAGCCTAAAAGCAACCCCAATGCCCATCAAAGGTTTTTGATTGTCATTAAGACGTGCAATTATCAAGTAGCCATGATCAGAAAAACAATGGTCATCTAGTAAAAAACAATGATAAATCAATTAATGACATTAGTGACATAAGAATTTGTTCTTTTATGTTTAAGAAAATGCCGCCACGTAATGAATTCTCCAATGCTGAAAGATTCGTTATGTCGCAGCATTTTCGTAAGCACAAAAGACAAAAAACTGATGTCACCAACGTCATTAATTGATTTCTTGTTATAGTTTACTTGATTAAAATCATTACTCATTGTTGTTGTGATCATGGCTACTTGATAATTGCACGTCTTAATGACAATCAAAAACCTTTTATAGGCCTTTTAAGATAAACGGTTACCCTCACGCTTATGAACTAAGAGTACATTATTTTTGTGCATTTTAATTCTCTTTCAGACAATAACCTAAAATTTTAGAAAATATTACAGATAACGAAGTTAGAGCTAAAAAAATGTTGAAAGATAGGTAAAGTACCCCTTACAGTCACGCCTAGTTTATGAAGTTTTTCCTATTAATGCACTACAAAATAGTAAGCATATATACCAAAATTCAAATGGACATCTTTACATTTGTGTAAATTAACAAAAAAATAAAAAATAAAAAATTGAACTTCCAGGCCCTATAACTTCTTACTGAATGGACTTTGTACTAAGGTGTATTACGTTTAATCGATTTATTATGACGTAAGAAATCTATGACTAATCGGTGTCTCATTATTTTAGGGACACCCTCTATGTATTTTTTTTTATAATCAGATACATAACTACTTACAATCTGCTGCAAAGCAATAAGTAAATATTTTACGTAAGCGTGGATTTAGGTGGAAGTTGACTTTCAGTAACGTCACTTCTGCTGTAACTTAATGTGAGAGTACTAGTACTAAAACCGGAAGGGTAAGTCCAAGGTGTATTGTCTTTTAAGTCTGCGGATGTGTTCACTGCTATCTAGTAGGTTTAATGCTAAATGGTTGGGGTGTAGTTCTAGTTTGTTGATGTAACTTTCACTGCTTTTAACTATTTCACTTTTCACTGAACTTATTTTTAGATCACTGTAAATGTCCGCATTGGTTATGTAGTATGGGTGCATTAGTGATGGTTCTGAGTGTTTTTGACTGGAATCTTTCAATTATAGAGATTCTGGACGATGAAGCAGTTCCCTATATCTGGATACCATACATCCACACGGGCTTAAAGATGACCTTGTATATTAACAGCTTGTTATCGAGAGAAAGTTTCGAGTTTCTACCCAGTAGCCAGTAATGCTTGATGAATTTTAGATTTAGTTGTTGTCTTTTCTTCCATAAATGCGTTTTCCACGTGAGGCCCTTGTCGAGATGTATTCCCAGATATTTAGCCGAATCGGCCTGCGGGATTTTCTGTCCATTGAGCATTATTGGCGGACATATACCACGTCTTTTAGTGAATGTGACGTGCACAGATTTCACTTCGTTTATTTTGATCCGCCACTTCTTAAACCAATCGTAAACAGTATTGAGCCTGTTCTGCAGTTTTGCTGATTCTCTAATTGGATCATCGTCGGTAGCTAGCAGCGCAGTATCATCCGCGAACGTGGCGGTTGAAATAGTTTCACAAGTCGGTAAGTCAGCTGTGTAGAGGAGGTATAAGACCGGCCCCAGGACACTACTCTGGGGCACACCAGAATTTATGGTCATAAGATTAGTGAGTTCATCTTCGTGTTTAACTTGGAATAACCTATGGTGTAAATAGGATTTTAGAATGCGATAGTAGTTATCCGGTAGCCATCTCTTTAGTTTATAGTGCAGACCTTTATGCCAAACTTTATCGAACGCTTGACTAACGTCGATAAATACTGCACTACAGTACTTTTTTGCTTCGAAGGATGCATTTATAATATCTACCACGAGATGGACCTGCTCTACGGTTGAATGTTCGGCCCCAAATCCGAACTGGTGATCCGCTATAAGGTGTTTATCTTCTATTATGGGCTGTTTGGGGGTTTACCGGGTTTAGGAATTAAGATTATTTTCGCAACTTTGCACTGTGCAGGAAAGTGTCCAGTTCGTAGTATGGCGTTAAATATAAGTGTTAACAACTTAAGTCCTTTATTCGGTAGCTCTTTTAGGATGCGCCCTGTTATAAGTTCATACCCAGGAAATTTGGGGCCTGGACACAACGCCCACTGGTCACAAACCCCAACTCAGAATTTGGTCATAACGCCCAACTTCGATTCTGATCACAAAGCCCAACTTGGTCACAACGCCCAATTTCGATTTTGGTCAGAACGCCCAACTTGGTCATAACGCCCAAAAGCGATATTGGTCACAACGCCCAACTTGGTCACAACGCTCACCGACGCCTGTTATAGGAGAGAGCTATCGACGCCACTTAAACCACCGTTTTGTCATAACGCCCAACTTCGATTTTGGTCACAACGCCCAACTTGGTCACAACGCCCAATTTCGATTTTGGTCACAACGCCCAATTTGGTCACAACGCCCAATTTCGATTTTGGTCACAACGCCCAACTTGGTCACAACGCCCAATTTCGATTTTGGTCACAACGCCCAATTTGGTCACAACGCCCAATTTCGATTTTGGTCACAACGCCCAACTTGTTCATAACGCCCAACTTTGATTTTGGACATATCGCCCAGGCGGCACAGAAAGTAAGAAAAATGTGTATCTAAAATGAATAATAATAGATTAAACTTTTAAGATGAGGTAACAGGTAGGAAAATTTTCAAGTTCCCGTAAGTAGTATTAAAATTATTTATTTTTCATAATAATTCAGTGGCGTAATGCGTTGTCCAAAAGGTTTCCCAATTCGGATTATAACATCTAAAGTTGTATTTTTCATATGGAACTCATAGTTCGCTGTGGCATTATGAGAAATAGGATTTTCTCCCATTTCAGTGACATATGTTGTATGGGATCGATTTATTCATTTTCACTACTTTATAGCAACAATTCACATTTTTTAATATTTCGTCGTTTTCTAGTTGAAAACTTGTGCCATTTAGAATATACGTGATTAAACAAAGTTTTTGCATTGTTACAATACCACCGTTTGATTGACAGAATTAATCACGTTTGCTTGTTGCTTATAATGTTATAGTGTCCTTCATATATCCATTTATCAGAACATTTTATTGTCCAGTCTGTAGTTTTTCAAATTAAAAATGCATTTGCAAAAATGTAAATATTCTACTTCTATACGAATGAGGTTCGAAAATATGAAAAAAAGTACTCTTATTTTTCAAAATACACAAAAATGTTAATTGGAAGTATTTGTTATAACATATCTATTAATAGTTATTTAACAAACAAGTATGTTGATGAGAGCGATTAATAATCGAAACATTTTAATGTGCGACCGCCAACGAGCGCCTTAATTGTAGATATTATTAATCGCCGATTAACATACGAGTTAGTTACAATATTTTTCCGTTGATCGTATATTATTAATTTAAAGAAAATCTAATTTTATTCCATGAAAAGAATTTGACACTTAAAGTTTTGACATTAATGGTACCGGGTGACCATAAATGGTTGTGATTTTTTTCTTAGGTTGGCACTGTTTATGTTGGTGACATTGTAAGTCTATGTCATATATGAGGTTAGCAGGTTAGGTTTTGAGTCAGTTTGTGTCAAAACTGACTTAAAACCTAACCTGCTAACCTCGAATTTGACATAGACTTACAGTTCCACCAACATAAACAGAATTTTAAAATCGTTTATTAATAGAAAAATATTCATTAATAAGGGTCATTAATAGACGATTGTTTATACATTAATGAAACCCATAAATAAACGATCAACGGAAAAAATTATAATTGATTTTAAATTGTAATTTGGTCCGTTTGTTATTAAATTATTTAAAAATTTGACACAAAAATGAAATTTGTTTGCACTGATTTCGAATCACGTAATATCCTGGTTGCTAAGTGAGGGCAAACTCAGGTTTGACAGTACACGTTTATCGTATCCGTTGATAAGTTAACTTTGAAGTATTTCATTTGGTAATACACAGCGTGGTAAGAAAAAAATAGGAGAAACCACAAATAAATGTTTTCGGAGCAAGTAACTGTGACTTTATGTTTGACACCTACTTTTAACCTCTTTAAATAACATTTTTGTCTATTTTGAAAAATAACGGTACTTTATTCTTGAACCATTTTCATATTTTTGAACCTCCCCTGTATACGAATATATTTACATTTTGGCAAGTGCATTTTTAGTTTGAGAAGATGTAGAAACTTGTATCAGGAATAAAACACTCTGATAAATGGATGATAAAAATATCCATGTGTTACAAATTTATGAGGGACAGTATATGTTATATTATACAGATTGGTGGTGGATAGTGTGAACATAGGCAGTCCATTGAGCTAGAATACAGTTTATGGGCTTTGTATGCGTTAGACAGAAGTAGACATATATGATTTAAAATCTAGTATTCTAGAATTCAGTGTTTTCTAAAAACAAAACCTGTTGATTCTGCGAATACTAGATGTTAATCGCATATAGGTCTGTTTATGCCTAACGTATACAAAGTCCATAAACTGTATTCACACACATTTGATTACTTATGTTCACATTTTCCGCCACCAATCTGTATATTATGATATATAACACTGGAATGGGAAAAAATCCTCTTACTCATGATACCACATACAACTATGGATTTCATCTACAAAAATACAATTTTATGGTATAACTGGAATTTTAAAACTTTTTTTGAATAACTGACTACCCACTCCATTCGTATCGAAAAGGTGCCAGAAGAACTTCAAATTACTTTTATCTATTTTTATAAATAAGCGAGATATTGTCAAAAAACAAAATATCGAAAAATTCAATTTTTGTTTATAACTCGAAAACAAAAGACGATCGCCCATTTTGGTTTAAACCATTAAGCTTTTCTCGAAAAAAGAGTTCGAGGATGGGGGTCCATTTTTCCATATCTCCTATAGTTATCGAGATTCCCTATGAAAACATAGAAATTGCCTTAACCTGTAGACCCTGGGACAGCGACCACGCTTGTTCCACGAAAATAAATTTGAGCCCCCTTAGCAAAAGAAAAGATAATTAGGTATTGGAGGTATCCGAATGCTAAGAATTTGCTAAGTTGCTGAATCGGATAAACTGAAAAATCTGAGTGGTACACACGATTATTTTATCGCTCCTGTTTTGTATTATAAAATTCTGCTGTCTAAGACCCACCGTACTTATGTGTGTTTGCTTCCTACCATTTTTTTAGTGCTGGAATGTGTATAAGATTGGCTAAAACTACATCAAACTTTTAACCTGGAAGAGTATTTTTTACTAATATACAGGGTGTTGAAAAAGAGCCGCAATCGTATAGTACTATCGTAATTAACATCAAATAAGTATCATAAATCCGTTTTTAAAATTTCGCTGCTATGCTTATGTCGGAAGATATACAATTCCTTATACCAAAATTTAAAAACTGTTCTAAAGCTGTGATATTAATTGTAATTGACAATTTTTCTTAACAAAATAAAAGCATTAATCTGTATCAACAATTTCCGGTTAGTATAGTAATGAATAACAGTTTTATTAGACATCCTCAAAGAACACAAAATTGTTGAAAATACAAAATTACCGATCTGACAATCCTGCAATATTTTGTATGTATTTAAGCACAATAAACTAGTCACCATATTTCAATATTATGTTTGCTGTATTTGTTTTTGGTTATGTACTTAATTCAACAGTTTTTTTTGCTATTAATAAACCTTATAATTATTAATTCCTGTTGAAAATTAAAAATAAACAACTTTTAAAACCATAAACTACCATTGCTTAGTTTAAACTTCTAAAGCACACAACAAATGTAAAAAATTAGAATCTAGACACAAGTCACTTTTTTGTAATGCATGTAAGTTGGCACTTAACTTCTTTGTACAGTGTTGTCATATTTTCTAACTTAAAAACAGCATTATCTCTGAAACTGTTGATGGAATGAAAGATTTTGTGTTAACTTTTTTGTTACTTTACCCATGAAGAACATCATGATACTCTTCGATTGCGCGACTTTTTTCAACACCCTGTATATTGCTGTTCGATATTTGACAAAGGCCCGGTTTGGCAGCTGCATTACAAGTTTTCTATCTGTCTGTCAGCAGTGCTTTCGAACCTATATTAATACAATGGAACTTAATAATTTGGTCTTACGCAAAAGAAAACAATATGCAATTAAATGGTACTGTTGCTAATACCGGTATAGAAATATCCAAAATTTTTAACTCAGTTTTACACTCCGAACTGTAACCTGTAAATCTCTACAGCATAATATTTCTTTAGGAACTTGCTTATTGCTAAAGTGAGGGGCTGCTGTACATAAATCCAAGCGAAATAAATAACTATGGGCTCAATTTCGAGACTGTGTATTTAATAAAGTACGGGAAAAAACACGTAATATTTACTTTGCTTACAAACAATGTCTCTAACACCCCAACACTTTTGTATTATGTTAAATACTGTCTACCGCTTAAACAGTCCTCCAGTGGGATCGAACACATTACCTATCTACTAAAAGATGCTTCCAATCGGCCTATTCGAGGATGTTTCTACGATCTTGAGTTTCAAAAAGTTAAATATCTAGACATACATTTCGTTGAACGCGTAATAAAACAACAACCTAACAAGGTATTTAAAATGGTTTGGATTTTCATATCGCATCTTTTAGCTGGAAATAATTCGATATATACTATTAAACCACAATGACTCCATGCAATTAATTCGGTTTATTTTTTGCAACCTTGCACATTTCTCAAACAATGGCTTCATTGTTTAATTGCGCAGAAGATAAACAGGCAGGCAGGCAGGTTTTGACAAGTTTGACATGTTCAGACAATGACTCACATCCGGTATAGGAATCTTGTAAACATTTCAAAATTAGACTCTTAACCTCAAAATTCATCGTGGGAATCTATGTAAAAATTAAACTTTTACCTCCAAAATGTATCGCGAAAATCTTGTAAAAATTTCAAAATTAGACTTTTAACAGCGTCAGCAAAAATTTTCAAAGAAAGACAGCATTCAATTTAGTAGTTGTGGTCGAGGAGATCGTCCAGACAGAGATGACATCCGTAGCGCAATAATAGCTGATATATATTTGTAAGAATTTTATACATGTATGTTTTAGACAAAATAAAATACAAGTATATCTACATTGTTGTTTTATTACACCATTGTGCTTATAAACCCGATGACAGAAACATGCCAGGTTGGCCGAGTGGTCTAAGGCGCCAGATTTAAGCTCTGGTTCCTAAGGGAAGTGTGGGTTCGAACCCCACACCTGGCAATTCTGTGTTTTGTCTAACAGACATCAGTACTTGACAAATTTATTTCAAGATCATTTTTGCAGATCATCATCGCAACTGATAATAGAGGCCATTAACTACATCAGCAAAAAATTCCAAATAAAGACAGCATTCAATTTAGCTGTTGTGCAGATTTTTCTCAAACAATGGGTTCTTTTGTTCAAATTTTTAACAGCTTTGCACATCCTGTTTATCTGATAGTGGCGGTCAGCAAAAATTCCTCCAGACAACCAAGACTTCATTGTTCAATTATCGTGCAGATTTCTCAAACAATGGCTTTCATTGTTGAATTTTTACCAGCTTTGCACATTTTAATCTCCAGACAACAATGGCTTTATTGTCCAATTTCGTGCTGATTTTAAAACAATGGATGTCATTGTTCTATTTACCAGCTTTGCACATTTTAATCTCCAGACAACAATGGCTTTATTGTCCAATTTCGTGCTGATTTTAAAACAATGGATGTCATTGTTCTATTTACTGATAACAACATCCTGCAAGAATGGACATGTCTGCATTGTCAGACGATGAGTCACATCCTGGTCGAGCCTGAGAAAATTTTGATAAGTCTTGTAAAAATTTCAAAATTAGACATTTAATCCAAAAAATTCCCGGAAGTGACCGAGGTCAATGACCCCGACTAGGCCCACCGGCCCCGGCCGTGACCTTGGCCTAGGCCTGTGACCTTGACCTCGGCTAGACCCGTGACCTTAAAAAAGTTCAAGGTCAAATGTGTCCCAGAACCCGTCTAGCTACACTACTTTGAGCAGTACTCGATTCTATGTACTAAAGCACAAAAAGCAGATCCAGTTGATGTTATGCATTTGGCAGTACTGAAGTGTATTTTTGGTGACACTGCAAGTCTATGTCAAATTCGAGATAAGCAGGTTAGGTTTTACGCCAGTCTATGTTAAACCTGAGGCAAAACCTAACTTGCTAACCTCGAATTTGACATAGACTTACAGTGTCACCAACAATATGTATACTTCAGTAATGCCAAATGTAAAACGAATAGCTGTTGCTATGCAGAAAAGTGTCGCGGATGCAGAAACGTACCACATTTCTCAACACTTTTGAATGTAGAAATGTAGTACATTACCAAATGAAATGCGATAAAAATATTTATTACAGTTAAAAATGAAATATGTCTCATAATGTGACCACTAAATCAAAATATTTATTCAAAGTACTTTTAGTTAAACAAATTATAGAAAAGAAAACGATGAAGCTTCCGTTTGGAACCATTTCCTAACAGAAAAAAGTGGGCAATTGGCTAAATGTAAGAAGTGTTTTAAAGAAATAGAATGAGGTAGAGGATCTACTAGTGGCCTTCATACCCATTTAAAAACAATACATGGATTAATTCTCAAAAAAGTGTGAACTCTCTAACAGTGACGGACAAGGTGCTTCAAAACATCCGAAACTGTTAATAACGGGTTAGTTTAAAAATAATAAACTTCCAGAAGTGATCGCACGCATGGTCGCTCGCGATGGCCTCTCATTAATTCTTATGACATAAGAGAAGGTTTGAGTGCAAGAATAAGAAATATGGTGCTAGGATATAGCAAAATTATTAGAGAAACTATAACTAATGAAATATCTAACTTGAAATCTGAAGGTAAACGATGCAGTATTACCTTTAATGAATGAGCACCTATTCCTAATCGGCGCTCTATAAATATTAACGTGCACTCTGTTGGGGGAACTTTGTGGAATATCGGATTATATGTGCAATCGGATCCATGCCAGCAGAAAAGTACTTAACACTTTTGAAAGAAAAATTACATGCTTCTGGTTTAAATATTTCTAGTGACATAGTTGGTGTAACTACTGATGGTGCATCGGTTATGGTGAAATTAAGGAAACTTATAGATGCTGAACATCAGCAATGCTTGGCACATGGTATAAATTTAACAATTACGGATGTTCTGTATAAGTCAACCCCTAGTGTAGATGTTGATTACAATATGTCGAGGAGGAAGATGACGATGACGATGATATGGATGAAGAAGGGATGTTGATGGCGTCATTATAGAATCTGATTTAGTAGGTACTGTAAAGATCTTTAAAAACTCACCTCCTAAAAATGATTTTTTTACAAAAGTACGTCAAAGAACTGTTTGGTAGGAAAATTGCTCTGAAAGTAGTGTCGGACACGCTGTAAAAGTATGTTGTTCATGTTGGAAAAGTTTTATGAATTAAGATATTGTGTTCAAAAAGCGCTGATTGATATAGGTTCAGCTATACATTTTTTCTGACGAACTTAATTTACTATTTGCAACTATTGCCGCCTTGACTCCTATAAAACTAGCAGTAGACGCGTTATGTCGAAAAGATGCAAATGTTGTAACAGCTGATGCATCTTTAAAATTTATAATGGGGACTCTTTCCCAACACAAATATTCAATATCTTTGGAACTACTGGATGCTTTAAAATTTCGCATTTTACAGCGACGATCAAATTTGTCACAGATACTTCAATAGCTACAAAGGTGCTCAGAAGATGACAACGGGATGTTATTTCAACGTATAGGTACCTAAAGGTACACTCACGAAAAATATTATATATTTAACTAAACGGCATTCACATGCAAATTTAGAGGAAGAAACATCACTTACAGAAGTTACAAATACGATAGAAGAATCCTGTTCGGCATCTAATAATAAAACTATTTTAGAATCTTGCTCGATGTCTATCCGTAACGTGTTAAAGAGAAAACTGCAGGCGGCAGTAGAAGAAACACTTACAACTGTGCCTAAGATTAAAAATAAATGATAAGATCACGTTTTGTGAAAAAAACTTTAACAAAAGGAACGTATTTTTTTTTGTTAAGGGTATCAGCTTCTGTGGCCATTAGCCCTTTTGTGCCTTCGTATCTCATGTTAGGTTTTCTTTAAATTAACTCAATTAATTCAGTTTTCTTCAAGAAATTTAAGATTTGGAAGCTGGCTATGGTATCATGTGGCTGTTCTTCATTGAATCCTCTAACCCGCCTATATTTGTTGCATTCTAATAAGATATGGTTTACACTCAACGGCATGTTGGAATCGCTGCATATCGGCCGATTTTCTCTTAACAATAAAAATCTATGAGTCAGGCATGTATGTCCCGTTCGAATCCTCGTTAACGCAACCTGGTATTTTCGTGCTATATGTTTGGGGTAGGTAAAAAGACCTACTGCTGGTAGAAAATTTTTGAGGTACGTTCTACAGTTGCTCCAAAACTCCTGAAATTTTACAAATATTAACTTTTTAATGTATAACCGCATATCTTTTATAGTGCATGATGAATCGGGTGTAGTGTTAATTCCATCAGCAGCAACTTTTGCGGCGGAGTCTACCCTTTCATTGCCAGCTATGCCAGTGTGGCTTGGTATCAATATAAACGTTAATTTTTTATTGGATTCCAGTACTTTGGTGCACAGAGATTTGATACTTATTATCACTGGCTCCATTGTAAAAGGATTGCTTAAAGCTTCAAGCACAGACAAAGAATCTGTGCAAATGACAAATGAAGAATGATTGCTTACTACGCAAAGCCGGAGTGCTGCTAGGATGGCAAAAGACTCAGAGGTAAATACGCTGACGAAATTGGGAAGAGAAGGTTTAATTATAGTATCTCCGTAACTTACTGCATACCCAGTGCCTGTATCACATTAGAACCATCGGTAAAAATCAACTGATGATCATCGTATCTATGAATTAGCGATAGATATAATTGTTTGAGCATGCTGGGATTTACGTCTTTTTTATTTATTTTTAGGAGATCTAGTCCAATTTTTGGTATTTTATTGAACCATGGTGGTTCTACCTCTTCTTCAGGTTTGAGCAGTTGGCGTTCTGTAAGACCGAGAGTCGTCATTGTAGTTGCTGATCGAAACGATGATGACGTATGTCTTGTACTTTCTTGTTGGTATCGACTAGAAAAAGTATTATCCTTGAAGAGAGCCAGAACAGGATGTGTTAGATGTGCATGCAGTCGTATTCGGTATGAGGCAATAATCAGTTCGCGCCTTAAATTTAGAGGTAATAGTCCAGAATCTGCGTATAAGCTTGCAGTTGGACAAGTAGGGAATGCTCCTATGGCATATCTAATACCACGGTTATGGATGACATTTAGGGTTGCCAATCTACTGCATTTTGCAGAAGCGTATGCAACACATCCATAGTCGATTCTGGAGAGTATAAGACTTTTATGTAGGAGTAGAAGGACGTCCCGGTTTGAGCCCCAGTTGGTATGGGATAAACTTTTCATAATATTAAGGATTCTCTTACACGAACAGATTAGTTTATCAATGTGAGCTTTCCATGTGAGTTTTTTGTCCAAGAAGACTCCTAGATATTTAAATGTTTCTACATTTTCTATTTCCTGTTCTGCTAATCTAAATTTAGGGATGGCAGTGCAGGTAGATCTCTTTTTGCAGAAGTGCATTGATTTAGTTTTTGTTGTAGATATAGACAGATTGCGACCAGAAAGCGCTTGTGATAGCTGGTTAAAGCTAGCTTGCAAAGTTGTTTGAATAACCTCATTTGAATTACTAACTTTAAACAAAACTATATCATCCGCATATGCACAGTAACACACAGATTTACTAATAGAAGAAAGAACAGAATTAGTTGCAACTAAAAATAGGGTAGCACTTAGTGGAGATCCTTGCGGTGTTCCGTGCGTCAGATTATAAGTATCTGATAGAACTCACCAATTCTGACGTTAATGGTTCTGTTGCGTAGAAAGCGTTCTATTGCTATCGGCAGGCTTTCCTCTGAGCCCCCAGTCATATAGTTGACGAAGTACATCATAATGTCGTATCGTATTAAACGCATTTTTGATATCAATAAAGATAGCAGAAGCGTGGAGATTGTGGAGGAAACAGTTGTTCATTACGTTTTCAATAAACACTATAGCATCCGTGGTTGAGCGACCTTTCCTAAACCCAAACTGATAACGAGCTAGTAAGTTTCGTTGTTCTAATATCCAACATAACCTATAGTTAATCATCCTTTCTAGCAGTTTACCAATGCAATTAGTAAGCGATATCGGTCTGAAGTGTGCTGGTTCTGTCGGATTGTCCATCTTAAGAATTGGGATTACAATGGCACCATGCCAAGATTCAGGCAAGTCTCCAGGATGCCAGATATTATTTAGTAGTTTCAGAAGACAATGTTTTATTCTTTTAGGCAAGTGTGTAATGAAGCTTATCGGAATAGAATCGGGACCCGGAGCGTTGCTTTTGGCTTTTGCGATAGCCTGTTCAAATTCGTCTATCGTAAATGGAGAGTTATAAGGAAGATTGTGGTAAGTACTAAAATTGAAATTTGGTATAATGTTCTCTACTATATCTATATTACACGATTGAGAAAAGAATTCTGCAATACTATTTGCAATTTCCTTTTGATTGGCTATGATTCTATCGTCAATAGATAGTAATGAAATAGAAGAGTGTGATGTATACCCCTTTATAGATCTAACTTTCTTCCAGACCTCTGTGATAGACGTATCTCTGCTAAGTGAAGATATATAATTTTTCCACGATTCGTTTTTTGGCAGTTCTAATCGCTCTTCGACTAGCAGCTCTTTTTTGTTTAAAGGAAATAAGGTTTTCTTGGGTAGGATGCCGTTTAAATAGTTGTAATGCGCGTTTCTTCTCCTTAATTGCAGTTTTTACTTCACCACACCACCAAGGCACAGGACGTCTAGGTAGGAATCCACCTGAGCGTTTCGGAATGCATCAATTAGCTACATCACACAGTAAGTTAGTGATTTCACCAATTGAAGAATAATATTCAATTTGCCTTTCAGATTCTAATATACTCTAGAAACTGCGCCAATCGGCTTTAAGGAGTAGCCATTTTTCTGCCAAGTAAGTTGCGTCTAGCCGAAGGTTTTCAAATTTTAGTGTAGTTGGAAAGTGATCGCTATGATGGAGATCAGAATCAACAGACCATGATATTGTTGATAGAAGAGTAGCTGAACAAATGGACAGATCTATAGCAGAAAATGTGCCGTACCTTGAAGAAAAATGTGTAGCTGAGTTGGTATTTAATAAACCAATCGCTGGATCATCTGCCTGGTTTAGCTCTGGGGAGCCCCATAAGGGGCTTTGGGCGTTGAAATCGCCCCAGCAATAAAAACGGTTGTGGAAGTTGTACTATAAGGTCTGTAAGGTCTTGTGTAGTCCAGTTTAGGTAAGGTAGATATATTGAACATATAGTTATTTTTATAGGAAAGGTCATTTCAACGGCTACAGCTTGTAGATTGGTGTTAATGGGAAGATGTGAGACAACACAATTGTTTTTAATTAAAATGGCTACGCCTCCGTGGGCTCTTTCACCATCAGCTGTATCTTTTCTAAAGATATTGTAGTTTTGAAGTGTGGCTTCTTTTGATTGAAGAAATCTTGTTTCTTGAATACACAAGCAGAAAGGGGAGTATTCATGAATCAACATGTGGATTTCAGGCAATTTGTTGTAGAAACCGTTACAGTTCCATTGTATCATATTATAGTGTTGAGTATTGTGTAACTGGTGTAGGTTATTGTTAGTCGATATAGCGTTATGCAAACTCGTGTGTTGTACACCATCGTTGTTAGTACGTAAATTGTTATTATTCATAATTAAAATATAATAAATAAGTATGTATAAAATTCATGAATAAATATAAATATAATTGTATCGACTAGAGTTTTTATCACAGTTGAGTATCACAGATTAATTTAAAAAGCTATTTCTTTTTGCGTGTAGACCCTTTAGGTCGACCTGGTTTTTTTTTAATTGTTTCTTTTAGAACCATTAGGTCTATCGATTCTAAACTGGAGTTCAAGCAGGGATCCTTTGGGGGAGATGCACTTCTCTTCCTCTTTTCAAAGGCTGTGTGGGTATCCATACTTTCAGGCTCAGGTTGCGGATAATGTTTAGAACTTCCAGGTTCTATTGGTGCCTGTGACAGTTCCGGTTGCAAACCCGTGTGAATTTGCATATCTGCAGGCACGTTAGATGCTTTTAACGCTGCTTTTATTACTTGCTCTTCAGAATCTCCTTTATTTCCTGAATTATGGATTGTATAATATTTTCCTTAGTTACTATTTGCTGTGATGCTGCCTTAGCATAGGAGATGGTAAACATCTGCGGATGCAATTTCATTACTTCATACTTAGCATCGGTATAATTGCATTTATTTTACGTTTTAAACTTTTGTATCTCCATCTCCCTTTTGTAGACTGGACAGTTCGTTGAGCGAGCTGAATGGCCTCCTTCACAGTTAATACATTTCATAGGTAACGCACAAGATTGACCCTCATGAAGGGGTTTTCCACAAATGCATATTTGTGGTTGCCTGCAGTTAACCGACGAATGACCAAACTTTTGGCATCGGAAGCATCGTAGAGGTTGTGGAATAAAATTGTCGTACGGGAAGACTGTAGAATGCTATGTTAATCTTTGGTGGTAGTCTAGGTGTAGCAAATGTTAGTAGAAAGGATGCTGTTCCCTCCGCTACTCCATTTCTTCTGGTTGACATTTGTCTAACTTCAGTGACTCCAAATGATGCCAAAGCTTCTTTAATTTCACCAACACTGCAGTTAAGTAGATCGGGACAAGTTATTACACCTTTGCAAAAATTTAAACTACCATGCGCGAAAGTTTGTACAGGGTAGCTAGCAAAAGTTTTTAAGTCCAATAAGACTTTGCTTTGTCGATCTGTAAATGTTTCGACTAAAAGACCTTCCTTTGTCTTGCTTACTGCTCTCACTTTTCCCACTGCATCTGTAAGCCCTCTAGATATCATAAAAGCATTTACTTTTAAAAAGTCGCCATCTACTCTCTTTATTACAATAAACTTAGGTATCAAGTTACCATTTATTTTAACGGGATTTGGATCAAACGGATCCACTTTTTCTATTAGAAGTGCCCAACGGGGCAAGAGTATGAGATGAGGGAGTTTTAGATGGGCCCTCGACCATCTCCAGAGAAACAACCGTGTCATTGCAGGATCTTGTTATAGCAGAGGATTGAGAGCTATTGCACTCCACAACATCCTCATTTGTTTTATTTTGGAGACTGGTAGGTGTGTCCTCCACCACCGCAAAACGGCTTCCATAGAAGGAGGTCCTGGACTATTGGTCTCCATAGCCAATAAATAGGGAAGAAAACACTTTGGCCAAAACTAACGACTTGAAAGAACACCAAAACCAGTATTAAACTTTCAAGCCCGTAATACAGTGTGTCCCCCGGATTGAGTTCACTATAGGTATAATTGACAAAAAATTTTACAATTTTATTTTTAATGTTTTAGGATTCCGCCCTGCTTGGTCTGAAGAGAATTTTAAGAATATTTACAGTTTTTGAAAACACAAGTTGGCCTTGACAGTGAAGCAAAAACTATTTTCTTTTCAGGTAAACTACCCTTTCTGTTCATAATACGGCAAAATTTTACTAAGAAAAGTTGTTCAGAATGATAAATCATGGCCCTATACAAAATTTTAGGAAGATCTACCTACTTAAATTAAACCGTTAAAATTGTACCTATTTACTAAAAATTACGGTTTGATTTAAGTAGGTAGAACTTCCTGAAATTTTGTATGGGGACCATAATTTCCCATTCTGAACAACTCTTCTTAGTAAAATTTTGCCGTATTATAAACAAAAATGGTAGTTTACCTGAAAAGAAAATACAATAGTGTGTCCCAGGATTGATGTTACAAGAGGTGAGATGGACTAAAAATTTGTGAATTTTATTTTAAGGTTCTGGGATTCGGTCCTGCTTGGTTTGAAAAGAATTTTAAGAACATTTTCAGTTTTTTGAAAAACAAGTAGGCCTTGGCAGGGAAGCGAAAACTATTTTATTTTCAGGTAAACTATCCTTTTTGTTCATGATACGGCAAACTTCTATTAAGAAAAGTTGTTTAGAATGATAAATTACGGACCTATGCAAAGTTTCAGAAAGATCTGTTGACTTAGAAAACACCGTTATTTTTTAGATAATTGTATTTTATTTTCAGGTAAACTACTTTTTTGTTCATGATACGGAAAAATTGTATTAAGAAAAGTTGTTCAGAATGAGAAGTTGTCGCCCTATACAAAATTTCAGAAAGATCTGTCGACTTAGATGAAACCGGAATTTTTAATAAATAATGGAATTTGTTTAATCTAAAAAATAACGGTTTAATCTAAGTCGACAGATCTTTTTGAAATTTGGCACAAGGTCATAATTTTTCATTCTGAACAACTTTTTTTAATAAAATTTTGCCGTATCATGAACAAAAAGGATAGTTTACCTGAAAATTAAATACAATTATCTAAAATATAACGGTTTTTTCTAAGTCGACAGATCTTTCTGAAATTTTGTATAGGGCCATAAACTATCATTCTAAACAACTTTTCTTAAAAAAATTTTGCCGTATCATGAACAAAAAGGGTAGTTTACCTAAATAGAAAATAGTTTTTTCACATTTTTCATGGCTGATTTAATTTCTAAAAATTAAAACTCTGCTTAAAATTGTTTTCAGACCAAGCAGGGCGGGATCACAAAACATTAAAATAAAATTGTAAAATTTTTTGTCGATTATACCTATAGTGAACTCAATCTGGGGACACACTGTATATATAAAAAACAAGTGCATTCGCACAGAACGGCCTGTAAATCCTCCATAGCAGGGCCCGCGCTGGTATAGAGCCGACTGTCCATGGTCACTGAACAACAGTGCCGTAGATCTCTAACTCCAACCCATCCAAGCTTCGGCTGGCCAGACCTACCATTTTACGGCGACATGGGCACGCTTCAAGATAAGACAAGATAAGGACAACGAGGAAGAACACGACACCTACATGAACAGGGACTTTCACAACCGGGTGGTCTGGATACTTGCTGGGTAGACCCGTATCGAGGTTTTCTCCTCTCGTCCTTTTAGTCGCCTTTTACGACAGGTAGGACATACCGTGGTTGTATTCTAACCCCCCAACCACTGGGGTAAGGAACGTATTTAAAAATGACATACGATTACTTATTGATCAATACACCGACAAGTGTGGAGTCGGAAAGGGCATTTTCTGCTGCCGTCAAAATCTGCACAAAAATTTGGTCTCCTCTTAATCATGAAACCATCAATCGTTAGTGCTTTTTGAGAGCACATTTTAATAAAGAAAACTAATATTTGATGGACAATTTGAATTTGTTCGTTCGTATATTAGTTACACATAAAAAAACAATTTTGTTATATTTATAGAATTTGTTGTTTGTCATATTTTTCATCTACTCTATTTATTTATCTACTTATAAAGAAAAAAATTTAATTAATGGAATTCTTTTTGTAAGCAACCTTAATTTTAACAATAAATTTTTATTGGTTTTTTTGTATATTATTTTTAAATGTAATAACTAGGTATAAATTTAATAAATAATTTTTTTAATAGAAATACAGGTTTTAATACCGGTATCCCGGTATTAAAATTTTTAATACCGAAATTATGGCTGTAATTAGCAAATCCGGTTTTTTAACTCCGCAATTGTTGCAGGGTGGATTGCATAGATCATCCGTGATTTTAAATATTTGCACAGATACCGTTAAGTCGGGGGATTTCATATTTAATCACGTTATCGATACGGCCATTACAAATTTCTCGCAGGATTCTCATAGTGTTTCTGGCCGTATAACCAGTAATCCCCATTTATTTAACTTCGAAGAGAGATATGTTTTTAACATCTTTATATAGTGCTAGGACTTTACTGTTACAGAATGGATATTTTTATCCACAAAAAGTATGGACCTATGACATCAAATGGAACCTACATCACACCAAACGACAACTTTTGAACTATGAATTTGTTTTGTAAACACTTTGTGGGTATTTTGGGGATTCTGTATCCGATTTTCTTTATTCAGTTTTATTCAAGTTCAAAAATGCTTGACAAAATGTTAACTTCATTTCTTTACCTGGATGAGTAAGGAGTTGTGCCGTTTGATAGTTGTTGCAAGGATATAATTTTTTAGATCTTTATGAAGAATGCTGTGAATGCTTCCCTTTGATATTCCCAGAGCATTTATTAAACTTCTCGTAAAAACAATTCTCACTCGTTCAATATCTTCAAGCTTACGAACCGCTTTTCAGCGTCCGTTTTACTTCGCATATTGCACAGGAACATTTTCACGCCACTTTTATCAATCTCTAATTGTAATTTAGTTTCTAAATAGAAAATTTAACTTTGGTACTTCAATATTTATTTTTTATAATCGGATATTCGTATTGCTCTGAGCCGATTTTTAAGTTTTTTAATCCAATTTCTACATAATGGAAGGTTTTTGCATCTGATTAGTACTACGTGTGTTTAAATTTTTAAGTACACATACACGTATCCATTTGTTGCTTATCCACGTATCGTTGCGTATCAAAATGTGATACAAAGAAACGCAACGGACCCGATCGGCCATTTGGCGGTTTTTCGCCGTGACATCAAAGAAATGCAACGCCAAGGAGTGAAATCAGTATAGGCGGCATGTTGTTATCATCCCGTTGCATGTTCATTCCTGTTGCAGACTTGCATCAAGCTGGTAATCAAATTTGTAGTGACAGCTACTTGTTCGTTTATTACGGCCATATTTTTGCACAAATGGACTGGAGTAACGAGGAAACCTTACGGTTTATAGATATTTACCGTAAAAAGGACCTCATTTGGAACCCAAAACGCCCAGATCGTTATAACAAATTACGAAAGGAGGATGCGTGGGCGGATATTTCAAAAGAAATGGAACAGTCCGTAAACATATGCAAGAGGAAGATGGAATATTTCTTTTTTCTTTCTTTTTATAAAGAATGAATACAAATATACGAGGCAGCTGTTATTTGCAAAAACGTCACTGGGTCGCTGCATGAACAGTACTGACCACTACTCCGTATCGTAATATAGTATCCTCCGTTTTTAACATAAACGCAACGATGATACAAAGAAAAAAATCAGTACGTTGCACGTTGCACGTATCGTATCTTGATACGCGACGGTGATACGTTACGTGGATACGCAACAAATGGATACGCGCCTTAAGGCGTTGCCTTGGATGAAATAACATCACGTTACGATTGCAATAAACACCGACATAGAAATGTCACTGTAAAATTTTGCTTCAATAAAATTTCAAAGAAAGCATGTCAACCGTAATTTAGAAAATTCGTAAATTAGAGTATTGAGTACCATTTACATATATTTAAAGGGCTTAACGGATAAGTACATTAACGAAGATAATTAACTTGGTAATCAATGCCTTCCATATGCGACTGAAAAATTTAATTGCATGCTTCAAAAGCAGTAAAATCTTCTTTGAAGATGATAAAAGACCAGGAAGACCGATTTCTGTGTCTACCTCCGAAACTATCCATGCAGTTCACGACATGGTATTATCAGATCGTCAAATTGGGCTGAAAATAATATCTGGGACACTGAATATTTCATATGAACGCGTCCAGCACATAGTTCACGTTGATTGGAATATGAAATTAAAGTGTGCAAAATGGATCCACAAATGCTTGAATGTCGATCTGAAGTGAGCAGAAGTGAAAATATCGCGCTCAATACTAGAAGTCCATTTTGAAGGAGATGCTCACTTCTTGAACCGTGTTGTTGATATGGATGAAACTTGGATACATTTCTACGGCCCAGAACAAAATAACAATCAATGGAATGGAAGCACTCTGGTTCTGCAAGGCTTAAGAAGTTTCGTCTTTTTTGGGGCCGTGGAGTAATTATGATTGATTAAGATTGATTATAAGGATGAAACAAGGACTGAATAATATTATTCTACATTATTCACAACGCTACGAAAAAAGACCCAAAATGTTGACCACAGATGTCTTGTGGCACAAGTCGCACATTGCTATTAATGCAATTCGACGAATTACTCGAACAGTCGAACACCCACCTTATTCAGCAGAACTGGCTTCTTCGTGCTTTTATATTTTTCCTCAACTGAAAAAGAGTCTTGAAAGGACGTACATTTTATTTTAACGAAGACACAATGGAAACTACGAAGGGATGGTTTGCAGAGAAAAAAGAAAAGACCTTTAAACTTTAGAACCGATGCAGGTACATTAAGAGAAAACATTGTTAAATAATAAAATACTTTGGGTTTCAAATTTTGCTTGCTTGCGTAGTAGGCTAAGAATATAGCAATAATACGTCATATTAATGCAATTACTGATAGAAGGAGTTTCCAATTATTTCAAACCTTCTGTAGTACACTGTGTATAAATTAGAATAAAGCCTATATTTTATGCCATATCAAAATGCTTCTTAGTAAGTGACACATGTTTTTAAATTTAAAATATGCTTAGTTCTTCGGGGCACTTTCTCGTAATAATTTTTTTAAGGTTTCTATGAAGTTTCGTGCTATGTAGAAGGTGTATATTTTTTATTACAATAAAACTAAGACTATACTTACGGATTCCAAAACTTTGGTGTGTTCTATTTTATTATTATTAATTTATTTGCAGTACATTTTCTTCACTTTTCATGACTACAACAAAACTATGTTGAGCAGCTCATTGTCATTGTGCTAATCCATTTAATACTAACACTTTCTGAATACGTATGTACAAAGTACAAGCAATTAGTTTGTAATCTCTGAGTGAAATACAAATATAATAAACAGACAGCCGAACATGAAGAACATAAATATTAATAAGGATAGCACCCGAAATGTGTCGTTCTCATAAATTTTTTGTTTCTAATTTTTGTATTAAGTATTTGTATAAGTCTGGGGCCCGAGACTCCTAATACAACCAATCTCAGGCCACTCTTGCAAACGGGATGTTGCGGCCCGATTGTTTGTTCTGAATAAATTGTTTCAACTCGAAGGTAAAACAGAGACATCTTTATTATTATATGTGACATATAAATAACCGACTACCTGTATTGGGTGGTTTATTAAATATTTCTCTGCGGGCACGGCCAAATGTTAACACACACTATTATTGAGCACTTACCCTTATTAGAATCAGCCATGATGAACTATCGCTGAAAACTGCTGTAAATTAATTCCAAATTTGCTATGACTTTTAAAGTAACCGTATTGACATTCTTAGCAATACAGCAGATTTTTTGTTAAAGCGGTGGTGATACTGTTAGTTCTCCCAGGTTCACTGCCAGTCGAAACTAAATTAGAAAAAATTCAAAATTTAATGCACGAAGAGAAGTTGATATAGCTTCCCCAATTAATAAAATGTGTTTGAAATGAATAAGGACATGTGTGAACCGATATATTTAGATGTGCTGTGGTATTTTGAAAATGAACAAATCCAAAAAGCGGTATTTAAAAAATTAGTTAAACATGAAAGCATTATATTGAGATAACATAGCATCGATTAAGGGAAAGGAATAACTACAACATAAAGTTTTGCAACATAGGCTCACAAATTAATTTTGTATTTTGGGTAGGAAGATAATACCATTTTGAGTACCATAGTAAAAAGCTGGCTCAAAGATTTACATTTAATCGACATCACCTTTCTCATTTTTAATAGGCTTTTTGTGTATTATATAGGAAGGCTATTAAAAATATACAGGTTGTCCGAAATCCGTTTTGAACATAGGAAATTAATGAGTGCGACAAGGAAAACATAAACAAAATGAGTAGCAGGACAAAGACAGAACGTAATCATGGCTAGCTAAATTTTTAAACTAAAATTAAGCCAATGAAACAAACAAACGCAAATATTTTAGCTGTTGTTAAGAGTATAAAGTGAGGTTTAAATATACTATTGTTTACTATTCACATAATTATTTTAATTATTTAAACCTCACTTTATACTCTTCATAACAGATAAAATATTTGACAAAAGTGTTTTTGTTTCATTGACTTAATTTTAGTTTAAAAATTTAGCTAGCCGTGATTACGTTCCATCTTTGTCCTACTACTCATTTTGTTTATGACTTCTTTGTCGCACTCATTAATTTCCTATGTTCAAAACGGATTTCGGACAATCTGTATATCTGCAAACTAATAAAACATAATTAACTTCATTGTCATTGATATTTTGAACAATATTACCAATTGGCAAATCATGCGTCTTCTTACGTTTTGAAAGATTTAAATAGCAAATTTTGTAGATCACTGCTCTAAACAACGCGGCCTGGTTATTGAACTAAAACTGTTCCTTTCAAAAAGTTATCTTGACTATTCATGTTGCGCAAGAAAACGATACAAAAGTCAAGTTCTGTTTAAATTTTCCCTTATTACTGATGAAGCGACTATGTTAAGCTGATGAAATGTATAAAGCAATAAGAGAGTGGAAGTGCAAAGTTCAACAGCTAATTCCCACATTGCATAAAAATTGAGATTAGGGCAACATTAAACCAACAGTACGGAAAAAATATCCATCAATTGACTGCAATTAAATTAAAAACCAATATTTACCAAAACAAAAAGATGAATTGTTTTGCAGAAACTTGCAGCAGTCGGTTTTATTAACGTTCGTAACGTAGCTATCTTTACTTTTAATTACACATTAACACAA
The DNA here is from genome assembly GCA_940337035.1 of Agriotes lineatus. NCBI lineage: Eukaryota > Metazoa > Arthropoda > Insecta > Coleoptera > Elateridae > Agriotes > Agriotes lineatus. The sequence continues at coordinate 122,727,248 of OW679202.1, read as the reverse complement.
CTACCAATATCATTTAATCGGTTGATAAGTTTTTGCTCTGCAAGCCCATATCATAATAATTTTTTGAAACCCATCCGCAGCTCATCAGCGCGTCCATGTTAGAGCGCATGCCCTTCCTCTGGAAGAGTCGATACTCTAAATATATACAACGAATTCGTTCTCCTCCCATAACTTTAAACTAATATTTAAACTCTTCGAATTGTGAGACTACAAATGCAGAATTATACTATGTGTGAAGCATTTTATTTAAATCAATTGTTACAAATAAAAAATAATAGCTACGGCGCTTCTTATAAAAACTGCGAATTACGACGGGTTATAAATATTCATATGTATCAGTTCAACAAGATTCTCAAATAATTTGTTTTTATTTCTAGTTATTTTTATAAAAATGTAATTATTGCTCGAATAACACAGCAACATTGCAAAGTGATAGCTGGATTTAACTTTGACTATTTTTATGTATTTATATTTAAGTTTGATTTAACCGTTATCTACTGCTCATAGAATTGCTTTACGAGTTGTCGGCCACAGGTGATTATAACCTTGTTCGGTTTTGTATGCAATAATGTTTGTTTTTTTATGTGTGTGCGCATTGTTTTGATAGGGTTATATTATGCTGACTTTGAACTAAATATAGTCGAAAATGTTATATCAGAATTTAAGTAACATGTAAAAATAATAGGTAACCACATTTTGTTTATTGTTAAGTGGGCTGCATAAAAGTAAACATAAGAAATAATAATAAAATATAGAAAACAAGCAAACAATTATGCTTGTTATCATAGATTTTCGGCTTAGACAGCTTAGTATTTGTGGATAAACACCCAGCATTCTCTGGCTTAATGTAGGTACCTTGCACCTTGTGAACTCGAGCAAAAATCTACGCGATGGCCATGCTATTTGGTGGCTCGTGTTGTTTGAGTACTTTGAGAACGAAGATACTTAGGCAGATTTGGCCTTGTTGCCGTTTGTGCACCCACATTCACTGCAATGTCTTGCGAAACGTCAGTCGATATGGGTGCGCCTAATAATCCAACTTACGGCGACAATCGCTTATATACTAACTCTAAATTACCTACTCAGAATAGTACTGTGCACAACGAGAGTGGATATGATGTCCATATCATACGAGGATGAAATTAGAGTACGACGCTGGTGGCGGAGTGTTCAATCATTCGAGGGTGATATGGACATTCTACTCGAGTTGTACAGTAAATTTTTTTCTACGTCCTATGAACGAAGAAAAGAAAAATAAGGACCACAAATTTTTACAAATTTTATTAAACCTCTTATTAAATTTGTATTCACTTTTGTATTTCTGGGGTAATAAAGTGCCATACGTTTCATTAGCTGCTGAACGAATATCTGGCGGAGTACCGTTAATCGATTAGGCACTAGAATCGCTCATTTTTAACTATTAGTTTGACAGATTATGCTAATTGACATTTTACCTTGTCCATAACAAACAAATAAACAATTAATGAAAGTGGCCTAAGTAACCACATGACTAACGTGATTTGTGATTGGTGGATTTCATATCCGTCCGTGTGTGAACATGAAATCATATTCGTTCAGTTAGCTAGAATCTACTTATCTATTCTGTGGATTGTGAAGAAAAGATGGTATTTACATGTGGAAGTAGGAAAAATACAAAAAATCACAACGACCGAAGAAATTCCCACAGTCAGCTAAACAAAATCATTGCGGGTCAATGCGACCGTTGCTCAGCAGCTAAGGGTGTCTTCTTTATAGTATATAAAATTCCCAAATATTTATCTTGCTAAATATTGTTTCAAACAAAAATAATTGATTAAAATGTGAATATTGTAGTTGCAACTGAAAAACCAAAAAACCGGGAAAAGCCATATTCTATTTCCACGCTCTTTGTTACTTCAGAGAAAAACATTTATCTGGGTTCTCGGCTGCTGCGAAAATCGCTGGCCTACCGAAACCTCGAACTACCTCGCCCTCTCGTACTACGTATTTGCAATATATGTCCTTTCTATATGTCAAAGTTTTCTTCAAAATCGCTATAAAGTTATAGAAACTGCTTAGTTGTATAAAAATAAAGCTATTCAGCAAGCGTGGACAGAATTCCAGTTAGAATTTACCATCGACATATGTATTTCATTCAAAGGCCGGTAAATCACTCAAACCCACATTAAATGAAATATAAAGATGAAAGGAAGTTGTCTGGGAATTATTCATAAATTGATTCACATAACAACCAAAGAGAAACTTGAGGAGCTGATATCTTACAAGTTGCAGAAAGCCCAACTGCTGACTAAAAGTGTGCTTGCAAATGTATGCAATAGCGTGCTGCATATAACATTTGGAAAATAATACTGTGCTCAACATTGAACAATTCTAATTGTCAAAATGAAAATAAGCAGCATCTTATAGTATGAATTGGAATTCGAGTTATTAGGAACTGTATTTTATGGTTGTGAGATTAAAATTAATTAAGAAATGTACTACTGCGACATTTTAACAGCTGTCATAATTTTATACCGTCTGAGGCTTTCGCAGTTAATCGAATTATTCTTCTTAACACAGAATTTCGGCTTTGACCGCGTAGTATTTGTAGATGAACACCCAGCATTCTCTGGCTTAATGTGCCTTGCCCTTGCGAACTCGAGCAAAATCACGTGCGATGGCCAAGCTCTTTGGTGGCTCGTGTTGTTTGAGTATCTTGAGAACGAGAATACTTACGCAGATTTGGTCTTTTCGCTGTTTGTGCATCCATATTAACTAACGTTTCGCAAGACTTTACAGCTTGAATAATCAGAGTGAAACTCGCACTGAGTGCGAGGGGTGCGGGAGAGCGGGAGTGCGCAACCCGTCGGGGTAAAATTTCTTAACGTTGCTAATAATGATGAAACAATAAAAAACAACACTTTGTAATGCAAAAAATACATCAATTTGCAAATAAAGCCCATGGGATACGAACTCAGCGCGATTTCAGCAGCTGGGCCATAACAGGGAGCCTCTTATGTTCTTTTGCGGTTGCTTTACATAGGGTGTGCTGATAGTTGCAAATTTTTGTCCTTTTTACGACATTTACCCTGTATCTGTTTGATCACACTTTCGTCAAGGGTAAAAATCAGACCTATTAGGAAAATATTATGTCTATCTCTTCCTAAGTTAAAGTAAAATAAACCAAATGTTATTCTTTAAGGTGCTCACCCTGTATATATTTGACCGAAGGTATATTCGGTTTCGAGTCAGATAGACACATCATCGGCATGCAAAATATAGCCTTCCTTGAACCAATACTTTTTCAACTCTACCATCAACAGACGGACAAAAGAACAGACAGATGGAGAGATAGCCAGACAGATGGATAGACACCCAGACAGACGTAATTGAAAATACATGTTTTTTGTCATATAAGGACCCTGAAACGTGAAGATCTGAAAAAGCTCAGGTAATTTTTTTACGATTACAATACGTCATTAGCATCTTGACTTCTCTCGTCTGAAAGACGAAAAGAGTATTGTAATCGCGAGAAAATCATATTCCGAGATTTCATCAGATCTTTGCGTTTCAGGGTCCCTAGATAACCAAAAACAGGTTTTCTGAATTCCGTCCATCTGTCTGTCTGTCTGTCTGTCTGTTGCTGGTAGAACGCTAACACTATTTGTTGGAGGACGACGATATTTTCCATGCAGATTATGTGCCTTCCTAGGATGGGACCGAGAAAAATCGGTACAATATAAACAGGGTGAGCACCTTAGGTAAAGTTCGGGCACTTCATTTCATGTAGGAACATGGTTTAATAAAAGAGGAGTCAGGGTCGGCAAAATATCTCCTTCCGAAATCCAGTCATGTGGCACACCGTTAACGGCGTACTAGGCGATGTGGTTAGCATCACGCCTTTTACGACTGCCTTACTTTCCTTACTAGCACAACTGTGGTTTTGGTACTCAATTTTTAAAGCGACTGGGTAGACCGCCCGCCAGTTGCCAGATGTGCGGATTGAACCTCGTACCGTGGCACCGCAGCCTGACGCCCTAACCGCTCGGCCACGCTAGCGACGCCGGTGAGCACCTTAAAATATAAAATTCTTCTTATTTTTGCTTTAACTTAAGATCTACTGCTTAAATTTTGCAGGTAGCAACTTTTTACTATTGAAAAAAAAGAAAATATTTTAAATCCAACATATACAGGGTGGGCACATTAAAAAGTTAATTTTAGTTTATTTTTGCTTTAACTTAGAAATAAATTAAAGTAATAATTTGAACATAGCTCAGTTTCTACACTTGACGAAAATGGGACCCAACATATACAGGGTAAATATAAGACTACATACTATTATTTACTCTGATTAAACAGTTCTCTAACCTTTACATGATTTACATCTACACATTTCATTTCATTTGTAACTTTTTGTTTGTACAATCTAACCTTCTCCATTATATTAAAAACAAGCCTGTTATGATAAGACAGTGCGTTTGGCTCTAATTTTATTTCTGAACAATTTAGACTTTTTGTGATCAACCAATACATAGTCTAGGATTTAGGATTCAGGGGTCACTCGAGTGACCTCTACGCTTATATTATTTTTTATAACATAATTATTCAACATTATGAAATTCTTGAAATTTTGGACATTAACGATGCTTTAGATCTAATAATTTAAGGTTAAAGTCCCCTACTATCACATCACATTTTATTTACTATTGTATTTTCCGACTTTTGAAAATCGTAACGATTTTTGTAAACACTATTAAAAACGTAGCATTTTATGTAATATACTATCTGACCCGGCAAACATTGTTTTGTTCAAAAATAATCTTTTTTGTACACACATCTTCTGAATATACGTCAAATCGCACCATAAATAAACATTTTCGTTAATATCTTGACTCCAGCGCCACCTACCGGGTTCATTTTTTGTATAAACATTTCTTTCTACGTAACCAACGATATTCTAAATATGAGCTAAATCGCACCATAAATACACATTTTTGTAAATATCTTGACTCCAGCGCCACCTACCGGGTTTATTTTTTGTATAAACATTTCTTTCTACGTAACCAACTTATATTCTGAATATAAGCTAAAGCGCACCATAAATACACATTTTCGTAAATATCCTGATTCCAGCACCACCTACCAGGTTCATTTTTTGTATAAACATTTCTCTCTACGTAACCAACGTATATTCTGAATATGAGCTAAATCGGACCATAAATACACAATATTGTAAATATCTTGACTCCAGCGCCACCTAGCGGGTTCATTTTTTGTATAAAGATATCTTTCTACGCAACCAACATATATGCCGAATATGAGTTAAATCGGAACATAAATACAAATTATCGAAATATCTCGACCCCAGCGCCACCTGTTGTAAAATGGTTGTTCATAAGCCTTCGGGGGTATCATATCCATATAATAATGCAGAACACTAAAAGCCGTGTTTACACAACTAAAAGTACCACAGTTGCATTCGACCATTTCCATTTTCGGGTTTTTGTAAACAAACTTCCCTTAACTTTTAATAGCGATATTATCACAGAAAACAATTATTGATTATGCCTATTTCTTGTGTTTTTTAAAACTATTGACTCAGCTTCGAAGGCAAGTCCTCGTTGGTTAATTTTCATATCTGCTTATTGAACGCCGCACTCAAAACGCTAAATAGGCGTGTCCGTTACATCATACATAACCTATATTTCTGCAAATTTTTATGCGTCGCTTTTCGTTTCTTGTAGCAGTAGCTACAAGTATTAATTCTGTTAAATGGTCTACTGTGCATCAGATAATTGTAGTACAAAGCAAGGTAAGGGATTAGCGTTGTTCATATTTCCCAAAAAGCAAAAATTGGACTTCGACTGATTCTTTACGGTTATGTGAAGTAAGTAGTTTTGAATAAACTTGTACGTACAATCTTATTGCTTCTCTCTTCTGCAGCGTCACTTTGTAGTATCGCAAATTAAAACTAACGCTGAAGGCATTACACCATTGTGGTGTTTTGTAGTTACACTGAATTGGAAACTATGGTTGTTTGTGTAACAGAATTTTAAAAAAAGGGATTACCACATTGTCACATGCTTTTAATTCTTGCAGGTATTTATAAAGATACTCTTCAAAACTTTAAATAATTACAAACTATTACATTTTAGGAAACAAGTTACGAACTGCAAAAGACGTAGATAGAATTGTAACATCTCACCTGTCATTTAATGATTTGAATGTCTACGTATCAATAAACAAATTTAGTGCTATAGTGGGCTAACTCATAACCATACAATTGTTGAAATATTGCGATTTTGTTTCTGTCGTACATTATTCAAGTTTTGATGTTTTGTTAAGAATCGGGTTGGCGTTGTCAGGGATATGTTTACAGCATGTCAATTGTTTCCGATAACTGTCAGTATTAACTTTTAATTCTCGCTTCCGTGCCAAAATGCTGATATCTCCAGTAAGATGTGCAAAAATGATCGATTTATGTTGTTACAATCTTTAAGAAATCGCACTGCAACAGCTACAATTACTGCTACTGAACTGGCTGCTGTCATAAATGTTCAAATATCGTCACGTACAGTTCAGCGACGACTTCACGAAAACAATCTGAAACCATATCGGGCTGCCATTGGTCCAAAACTTTCAGTACTCCACAAACATAATCGACTAAATTTTGCTAGAACTTACCTGAACTTACCAGAACTGGGGGGATCTCGAATGGAGATGCGTGTTATGGACAGATGAGGCTCGATTAGTTTGGATGCTCCAGATGGTCGTTTACGGGTATGCAGAAGACCAAGAAAAAGCTATGCTGCTTGTGCTATGGCCACAACTTCAAATTTTTTTGGAGGTTCGGTAATGGTATGGGGAGGGATTTCTTCAGATGCTCGCACAGAGCTTCACATCTGTGATAGAGCAGCCCTCAACGCAGATAGGTATATTTGGAACATTCTTGAGGAATATGTTGTTTCGTTTTGTTGGTGACAACTTTCGTTTAATGCCAAATAATGGACGGCCACACTTAGCCAACATTACTCTGCAATATCTAAACGAAGTTGGAAATACACTTTTGGATTGGCCAGCCTGCTCACCAGACCTGAACCAGATAGAACACGTGTGGGTTCAACTGGGAAGAGCAATTCGCACTCGCCCTAATTGGCTTCGGACATTAGGATAGGTTACCACAAGAAAATCTTGCACAATTGATTAGCAGTATGCCTAGACGTCTAGAATGTGTAATTAGAGCTTGTGGCGTAAAATTAACAGTTAATACTGACAGTTATCGGAAACAATTGACATGCTGTAAACATATCCCTGACAACGCCAACCCGATTCTTAACAAAACTTCCATCAAAAACTTGAATAATGTACGACAGAAACAAAATGGCAATATTTCAACAATTGTATGGTTATGAGTTAGCCCACTATAGCACTAAACTTTTTTATTGATACGTAAACATCGACTTCAGAACATGGAACATGGAAACGAACAAATACTACCATCAAAACGAAAGTACGCTTATACCGAACGCAGATCCTTCCCATTCTTCTTTATGGATCGGAAACGTGGACATTGCTCAAGCCGGACCTTGACAAGCTTGAGGTCTTCCAAATGCGATGCTTGAGGCGACCGCCTTCGAAACGAAACAATTACAGGAAGATGTGATCAACTAACACTGATAGGAGAACAAATACAAAAACGTCGACTACGATGGTTCGGACATGTCTGCCGAATGGATGATAACCGTTTGCCATGTAAACTTCTTTGGTAAGACCGTCCGGCAGACTGGAGAATTCAGCGATTGACACCGAAGAAAACCTGGCTAAAGAATATAAAGGGCGACTTAAAGAATCAGCGATTATCGGTTATCGATGCCCAAGACGTCGTCAAGAATGGAAACGAATCGTAAATGGAGTGTGAGACCCAGTGGCACCGACAGCAGCGTATTCGTTGCGGGGACGACCCGCCCGGACCGCCAGCAAACGGTCCAAAGAAGAAGAAGAAGACTAATAACAATAAAGAGGGAAAAATACATTCGACGCAAAATCACAATTAATTTTTTCAGGTGCTTACTGTCACAGTTTCTTTACAAGTTTTAATTGCTTTTGTTTTAAGATACAAGGACAGTTGGCGGCCACAAATAGAGAATGGTGAATCATATTTTAGGTTACAAGGATTGTCACAGAAAGAACACATTTTCTCTAAAGGGACAATATGAAACAAAATTAAAATGTCTGTTGTCATGGTATTCGTAAAATAAGTTCAAAGACTGCTAAATACCGATGGGGCCACAATTATATACAAAGAGATAAAAAAAACAATTAGGGCAGGCTGTGATATGTGTTATACGTTTGGCAGTACTGAAGTGTATTGTCAGTCTATGTCAAATTCGAGATTAGCAGGTTAGGTTTTGTTCGTTGTTTGACACAGACTGACGTAAAACTTAACCTGCAAATCTTGAATTTGACACTTCAGTACTGCCAAACGTATAACACATATCACAGCCTGCCCTAATTGGTTTTTTATTGATCTGTCTGTATACAGTAAAATCTCCCTTGGGCGGACACCAACGGGACCGACTGAAAGTGTCCGTTCAAGAGAGGTGTCTGCCTAAAAGAAATAGGAAAAAAAATCGGTTTTTTAATGAAAACTGTAATTAAAGAAATTGGGACATTTAAAACGTATATGTATGTAAATGTTTTTAAAATAAACAAAAAACTTAAAACTTAAGGAAAAAATAAGGATTTGTTACCTTACAAAATACTACTACATACAAAATACTTTCTTTATGTTTAATTATATTAGCAGCTTGTGTTTTTCCGATATCAAAACGCTTGGATAAGTTCCTTACACTTAACTTTTCCCTATTGTGAACTTCAACAATCTCAATTTTTTGTTTAAGCGTGAGAATTTTTATATTTGGTGCCATTTCTACAATGAATGTGTCCCCCACTGTGTCTTTTCCTCATAGATGTCAGACTAATCCTGAATCCCAGTGTGTACCGAAAGATTGAAGTCGGTGAATCCCCGGTTAACTCGGGAAAGTTTCTCAGTGAAGGCAGGCAGTGAAGTTGGTGCGCGGCACTATTGAGAAATGCAACAGCGACACTTGGGACAGAAATATGAGACAAGGAGTTTATTTTTTTATTTTGTTTTTTGTCCGTTTAAGAGAACATTTTCTTGTGTCCGCTTCCGTTCAAGAGAATGTCCGTCCAAGAGGGAGTTAACACAATGCAAATTATATGAGAGTCGGTCGGGACCATGAGAAACTGTCCGTCCAAGGGAGGTGTCCGTGCATCCGCGAAAGTGAATTTTACTGTAATAGCAATAAGATAACATGAACAAGAAAATAACTCGTATTGCTCGAGTAAGAAAGAGATAAACATAATAGCAAATATTTGAGTAGGCCTGACGCACATTTAATTATGACAGATGTCAACCACACATGCCTACTAAAATAATTTTTTTTCGTATGGTCATCTCTTACTTACTCAAGCATTCTATTTTGTTGTTCATGTTATCTCATTGCTGTTATATATAATTATGGCCCAATCAGTATTACAGCATAATTTTCATTTAGAGTATTGAAATAGTATATTGTATGTTAAGAGCTGAAAGTGCATTCTTGCCGCTTGCGCATGAAAGCCGAAACCAGCAATCATGCAAAAGCGGCAAGCGCACATTTAGCTCGAAACATACATACTATTTTTTCGACGACTGAGCATATTATTAATGGAAAATATCATATTTCATTTTATTGCAAATATTAATTGACAATCAAGTTAACATTACTCGCGCAGTCTATTAGACATGTGACGCGATTATTTCGACAAATGACGGGCATTGTCAAGGAAACATTCGGACATGGCTACCTATTTTGTTCACGCGGAAACCCAAAACGCTCGGCGAGCGGCAAAAAGATGAAAACGCAAGCTCAGCGGCAAATGTCAACTTTCTGTTGTCAAATGACAGTGAGAAAAATCTACTTTCGATGTCAGTCGTCGAAAAATATGTTTCTTATGGTTCTGATCCTGACGGTTGAAAAAATTGTGTATACACGGCAGGGCAGAACACCATTTTCCCTCTGTGTATTTGTAGTGCTCGGCATCGCCCTTGAGCTGCAAACTCACATCTTGGGAAAAATTATGCTTTTCTTTTTCTTATAATGTATTATTTTTTCACATTGCCATTGGTGACATTAAAAAAGTGACTTTTTGATACTTTTCATAACTGCTCACAATCATATTGATTTCACCTAAAAATGAACTAAATGAATTAATAACAGATTCATCCATTTTCAAGTAAGCTCTATTCTATAATGTATAATGGTTAATTTATACAGGGTCCGGCAACGAAGCGGGGGTGGAAGATATTTCTAAAACTATGAAAGTTACATGAATATTGTGTATATAAAAGTTGTAGGTACGAAAGTGGTGCACATTACTAAAATATTTTTGATTATACAGGGTGTCGCAAAAAAGTATGGCGAATCAAACTTACTTTTTTTTAAATAGAATGCCCTATATTTGGGTAGCTTAAAAGTTTTATATTGAAATACTCATCATTTTCATATAAAGTTATATGGGTCTAACGTCAACTGTTTTGGAGATATTAACAATTTTATGCAAAAAAATGCTGAACTTCAGGCGACTGCTGTAAGCGACAGAAAACAATTGAATGAAGGAAAACGTTACCAAAAAATTATGATTTTTGTAAACTATCTTTCAAGTGTAAAATGGTGGATCTGGGTATTAATGTTATACAGAGTGCTGAATATTTGCAAATTTAATTTCGATTTTTTTCAAATGCAACGCCCTATATATCTTTGTATTTCTGAAGAGCTCTTTTAATGAACTTTCCTTTGATATGTTACTTCATACCTCTTAAGTTCCAACTGTTTTTCAGATATGCGAGTTTAAACATAAAAAACAATTTAAACCCCTTAAGATGCTTTATTTCAAGGGATAAAAAACAAACGCCTTTAAAATAATGATTTAAACACTTAAATTTTTCAAACAAAAGATAAAACCAAGCTTAAAATACAAAAATTGAACCAGAACTCAAAACTAGAAATAACCAATACGACCGAATTTTGAGATAGGAAATGAAGTGGAAGAAAAAAGCTTTTTAAAAATACAGGGATATACAGGGTGTTCCATTTAAATAAATCAAACTAATTATATTTGCAGATTATGAATTCTCTGTACAGCTTTAATACTCAAGAGCAGGAAAGGAGAACTATTTGAACATTTAGTGTAATTACGTATAAGCTTTTGGTGTATTGGCTTTTTTTTTATCTGATTTAATTCGATCGTGGAATTAATTTATTCCTGCATTTATCGTTTTTTTCGTGTTTATTTCCTGTATCAACACTGACTGAATTTATATTTTCTAAACCTGGTTTTGTGCTTTTATTCCAAGAGAGATCATGCGTTTAAATCACTATTTTAAGGGCGTTTGTTTTTTATCCCTTGAAGTAAAGCATCTTAAGGGGTTTAAATTGTTTTTATATTCAAACACACATATCTGAAATACAGTTGAACTCAGAAGTATGAAGTAACATATCAAAAGAAAGCTCATTAAAAGGGCTTTTCAAAAATACAAAAATATACAGGGCGTTCCATTTGAACAAAAATCGAAATTATTAAATTTGCAAATATTGAGCACCCTATATAACATTAATACCCAGATCCACCATTTTGCACTTGAAAGATAGTTTACAAAAATCATAATTTTTTGGTAACGTTTTCCTTCTTTCAATTGTTTTCTGTCGCTTACAGCAGTCGCCTAAAATTCCGCATTTTTTTGAATAGAATCGTTAATATCTCCAAAACAGTTGACGTTAGACCCATACAACTTTATATGAAAATGATGAACATTTCAATACAAAACTTTTAAGCTACCCAAATATAGGGCATTCTATTTAAAAAAAGTAAGTTTGATTTGCCATACTTTTTTGCAACACCCTGTATAATCAAAAATATTTTAGTAATGTGCACCACTTTTGTACCTACAATTTTTATATACACAATATTTATGCAACTCCCATAGTTTTAGAAATATCTTCCACCCCTGCTTCGTTGCCGGACTCTGTATTTATACAGTACAGTAAACATTGCGCTTCCATACTTTGACCAAAATTATTTAAAAAGATATTTTTGTCAACTACACGGAAAAATTGCATGTTCAACACATTGGAAAAGTGATTCAGATTTTTTTTATTGCATCCAACAACGTCGTATTAATTAGGACGCCTTCCAGAGGCAAGCGTTTCCTTTCCACAGACTCTCCATTTGAAAATATATTTTTTGAAACTTTTTCTTACTGCCAATCTCTAGCGTGCTTTTAAAACTTTCTTTTGTGCAACAAAAGTTATTACATTCGTCGTACATTTTAAATGCGGCATATGCCGCGGGTTTCAGCTAGTGCTCACAATAACTCACCAAAGTTTAGTCGCAATCGGATGAATGGTATTGGAATGCATGCGGTACAAAGAAACATTCATTTATATACAGGGTGTAACATAAATGTGGGCCGCTACTTCAGGAGCGTATTCGAGTCATCAAAATGATGAAAAAAGTTGAATAAACATATGTCCAAAAATTTGGTGTGATACACTCCCACAACTTCCTTTTACAGTGATCTTATAATTAGTCAAAAATTTCATTTTTAATTTTTAAGCATTTGTGAAAAATTTTCAAAACTACAAATTCTACAAAAACGGTTCAAAAATGTAATAATATACCGGGTGTTCTATTTAAAATAGGAGTTAATACAAAAAATAGAAAAGAAAACAAAAGAAACCCACTTTAGAAGTATTCAACTGGAAAATCACCTATTTCACATCAATACACATTAAAAAAGTAAAAAAAATGCAGTTTGAAAAATCGTTAGAGCCGTTTTTGAAAAAATCTAAAAAAACTGAAAAATCACAAAAGTAAACACCTACTTCCGGTTATGCGATTTTCTTCAAAAGCTTGCTGTCTCATCTACATATTACTCAAAACTTATATATGAAGTTTCAACGCCATACCTCTTTTCGTTTTTGAGATATTCTGTTCATAGACAGACAGACACACAGACAGACTGATGCATCTAAGACGGAGGAAGGAACTGGAGCTGCAATAGTGACAGTGGCGTAACAAGACGGTTTGGCGCCGGTGTGCAAGAATAAATTATAGCTGCTGTATACAAGAAGTTTCAGAAAAAAGAGGGGGGGGGGGGGATTTTTGGTCATCCAACACTTTAAATTTAAAAGAAAATTGGTATTCGTATATTCTCTCCAGTTGTCATTTTCCTTTGCTATTCGGCTCAGTTGTGCTATAGTCTTTCCTGTCTCTTGTTTTACAGTTCTCCTCCACGTTTTTCGTGGGCGTCCTCTGTTTCCGAAACCCTAAAGGTTTCAATAAAAACTTTTCTGCAAGTGTATTAATGTCTACCTGATTTATTCGGCCCCAAAGATCTTTGTTCGAAATAATGACTGGACACCAAACACCTATTTACAAACACCTGAAATTTCTGCTTTACCAGTTCTGTAACCGTCCACGATTCCGACCCATAAAGTAGAACAGGTTTTACCATTACATCAAACACTCGCAAAATATAACATGAAATATAAAAATACATATGAAAATACAAAAACAAAAACCACGTAAAGGGAATACAAATTTAAATAATTCACAAGAAAAATAAAATATATAGATATATAAATATGTAGGTATAGCACTTTAATTAAACTCTCTTTTGCTAGACTTTGCTAAAGCTAATATATCTATCAGTGAATTAAAACCAAGAGTACTGGCTCTTACTTTCTCGATACTCAGTAATGCAAAACTCTTTAGACGTATTTGGCTCATCTTACTTAGCAAAAAGTTTTTAATAATTTTTAATTTAGAAAAAGATCTCTCAGTGGAGGCTGTAGTGACGGGATGTAAAAAATAGGATATAAACTGTATACAAATCTGGAATGCTAGCCAATGATGTGTGATTAGACAGACATTTTTTTCCTGCTTCATTCACTGATAAGCAAGATTTAATGCTAGTTGCGTACGAAGATCGAAATTGTACAATTTGCTTTAGTAAGCCGCTATCGAGATCAGGGAAATCTGTCGTCATTATGTGGATTCCGTCCCATATAGGAATACCTGGAAATGAATTAGGGGATAAATATGCAAAAGATGCAATATACTCTCGCCAATCAATAATAAATGATAAAATTCCACATCAAGATCTTAAAACTATGTGCATATCCTACAATACTAAAAAATGGCAAGAATCTTGGGATCATATAGAAAATAATAAATTGCGCGCAATAAAATATCAAGTGACTCCATGGCAAGATCAACACCGTTTGACCAGAAGAGAAAGAATCGCTTTGACTCGAATTAGAATCGGCCATACGAGGCTAACCCATGCTTATCTTCTTCAGAAGCAAGCCGCTCCGATGTGTGAAACATGCAACGTCAGAATCACAGTTGCCCATATTATCACAGAATGCCTAAAATACTCAAAAGAGAGAACTGAATATAACATCCCCAACTCTGTGGAAGAGGCTTTGAACAACAACGAAAAATCGGAAACCAACCTGATAAAATTTTTAACACACAGTGGCTTAATAAAACTCGTCTAATGATCTGTGCTAACAATATAGTGACAACGATACAGTGACATTAATACAGTGATGCGCCAACCAAACTGTTAATAGCTATCCAAGCCACCACAATGCGCTAATGACCCAAGCTGTCGAAGCGCGATAATTAATAGAAGAAGAAGAAGAAGATGAAGAAGAAATGGTTGTCCTAATTCAGAAACCTTCTCCGGTATGTGCACAATAACTCACCAAAGTTTCATCGCAATCGGATGAATGGTATAAGAACGCATACGGTACAAACAAAATCAACATTCATTTTTATAGATATAGATAGAAGATGATACTTGTATGTCGATCTTCTTTTGGCATATTTTTATCTTTTCAGTAGTGTAAAATCGACTAGCTTAACAAATGAATTTCAAACACTAAACATATTAGTGGATTTTAAGTTAAAGAGATTATGTCAAAATTGGGGCCAGTAAGACCCAGCCCGTCAAAAGGTGTGATTCTCAAACCACTCGTAACTGGAGGGTTAATGCAGTTCAACGGGACCCGGACACTTCGCCCACAAACCACTTTGCCCACTCGTCTTTTAGTACCATATCGCCCAATCGGAAGTCCACTTCGCCCAATTTTTTATGTGTACCACATCGCCCAACAGGACCACTTCGCCCACATTTTCACTAGGGACACAACGCCCACATCGACCACTTCGCCCAAAGTTTATATAGACCCACAACGCCTACAACAGGACCACAACGCCCAAAATTCATTCGTTAGAACTCGGTTAATGGACACATACGTGGCTGGACATTTCGCCTGCCGACCACTTCGCCCACCCGTCTTTTTATACCATATTGCCCAACCTTTCACGAGATACACAACTCCCAACAGGATCACTTCACCCAACCTTTATATAGGCCCACAACGCCCACAACAGGACCACAACCCCCAAAATCCGTTCCTTAGAACTCGATTATTGCACACGTAAAGTGTTGAATAATAGTGGCAAAGTTCTGTTGCCAGAACGCCCAAAATAAATTTGTGCGAACTCTAAAATGTCTTGATTTATTTGTAAGAGAAAGAATAATATCTAATAGGACTACTTTGCCCTATTAACAATTAATTTTTGTTAAAATTTTAAATTTAATTGAAGTCTTGGAATCTTTCGCTCAGATGTCTACTAAACCACTGGTCTGATTTAGACGAAATTTGATGTCTATGGATGCATGGTTTTTGGGCGGATATTTTCCTTGCCAATTTATTATAATTTTTTGGACCTTAATGAAAATCGATTATTATAGGAAATGGCGGCAGTTATTGAAGTACTTTTGGGCTAAACTATATCTCTTAATGATTCTCAATCACAAAATTTACTCAAACTTAAAACTTAAAATTTAACCAATTGGGCCAATTTCAGAATTTTGAAAACTACCGTAAGACATTCGTTACTTACTTGATACATCTCAAATTTGAGTTTGCTATAATTCAAAAATAAATTCAGCCTTGCTCAAAATTCTTTATACGGATGGGGCCATAATTATACAGTGAATTTATTTTAACGCGCAATGTGGTATTCCCGTTTCCATGAGGAGTTGATTGTTACTATTAGTTTCTAAGGGTACGCCACGCCATGTGTAAATTCATTTATATTAAAATGCAATATATGAACCGTAATTTTATTAAAAAAGATGCATCAGAAATAACAACATGGCATGTAATAACCCACATACTTGCTGTAAACTAAAGTCTTTATACCATTTGATCAACAGAATTCCTTCTTCCGTAGAAAATATCATGTTTTTACAAATACAGTAGCGTTTCCGAATTGCATTTCAAAATAAACGCATTTTACACATTGCCCGTTATAATAAACTCCCTGTATATAACAGCAATGAGATAACATGAACCACAAGATAGAATGCTTGAGTAAGAAAGAGATGACCATACGAAAAAATTATTTTAGTAGGCATATTTAGTTGACATACGTCATAATTAAAATGAGTGTCAAGCCTCTTCGAATATTTGCTACTATGTTTATCTCTTTCTTACTCAAGCAATACGCGTTATTTTCTTGTTCATGTTATCTCATTGCTGTTATACAGTGAATTTATTTTAATGAGCATTGTGGTATTTCCTTTTCCATGAGGAGTTGATTGTTACTATTGGTTTCTAAGGGTACGCCACGCCATGTGTAAATGCGTTTATTTTAAAATGCAATATATGAACCTTAATTTTATTGAAAAAGACGCATCAGAAATAACAACAGGGCATATAACCCACATACTTGCTGTAAACTAAAGTCTTTATACCGGGTGGCCATAAATATCTGATATCACATTACCTTTGGAATCACCACCGCTTTATTAAAGTGATGAATCCAACTAAACTAAATGTCATTAATGTCATCACAACTAAAATTCCTATCTGTGAAAAATTATTACAGATTGCAATAAGTAATGGAGTTAGAACAGGAGATTTTTATAATCGAGTCGTAGGCTAAACTGCAGAATCTGGGGCACATTCCCCTCCTCTTATTGCATTTTATTACATTGTATAGGTACCAATACTTATCGTAATCGAAATATAATGCTAACCAACATTTATAAGTAGCTAATTCCATGGCTACCGGGATCTCAGATATTTATGGCCACCCGGTACCATTTGATCAACAGAATTACTTCCTCCGTAGAAAATATCATGTTTTTACATATTCATTAATGTTTCCGGATTGCATTTCAAAATAAACGCATTTTACACATTGCGCGATATTATAAAATCCTTGTATACAGGGTGTCCAAAAAATGGCGGATTAACTCTACGGTGAGTTACTTGGGGATGCCTAGTAAATGCTGGAAAAATATTTAAAAAATTCCCTGGGCCGTATTTTTCGAAAAATGTTTGGTCAATGGTGGGTGATAAAATCAATTTAAATAACTGGTGTATAATTATAGTAAATAATGCGTATTGCTTGAATAAGAACGGGATAATCATAGTAGCAAATATTCGAAGAGGCTTGACACTCATTTTAATTATGACGTATGTCAACTAAACATGCATACTAAAATATTTTTTTCTTACTAAAGCATTCTAGAGGGACCGGCAGAAACATATTAAACATTTTATTTACAATTTTTTTCTCTATACAGTGTAATCACAAAAAAAACGAAAACATGAGTATGTTCACAAAACTTGGGAGTTTATTTATTTATATATCGAGTGCCGGAGATGTCCACCTTCTTCTTCAGAACATTCATTAATACGTAGAACAAAATCTTGCATAACTTTTTCTGGTATATCTATCCTAATACCGTTAATTTCGTGGAGCTTCCGGTTGCTTTTTATTACAAAGTGAACCGAATTATCTAAACTTCTGAACCCATAGTCTTATTGTCAAGTACGATGTAACATCCTGCCGCCAGTTAAATTGTTTTCTGAACGCACGCTGCACAGTTATTGTTGATTCGGTCCTAATAAATAACTCAACACAATAAGTTCGCATTTGCACATTAAAACGCATTTTGACTTATTACTTAAACATTAAAACAAAACTCCTGATCCTACTTAATATAGTGATATTCATCACATTTGTATGGATAAAAAACTTAGTGGGATAATGCACGTTAAAATGTTTAATATGTTTCTGCCGGTCGCTGTATTTTGTTGTTCATGTTATCTCATTGCTGTTATACAGAGAGATTTTCTTTACTACGAACAGGGTAGACGATATGTCGAATTTACAAATGCCGAGAATTTGACGTTGACAGTTCGTGTATTTTGTCAGTAGCTAATATCTGCTGTCGTTTCTATCTTAAAATCGATAACTACCAAGCAACGGAACAGTGCAAATTGTAAAATGGTATTATCAGGGTCAGGGTCACAATATTTGAAAATAGGTGTTCTTCATCGTTATCAATGTTACATGGAGTTATTTTAAATTTTGATAACTTTGAATGTGTGTCTCCCCAACAGCACAAAATTCCTAATGTTCCCAACGATGACAGGAATTTAAAAGAGGTTTGTATTACCACTAATGACTATCCAGATTATTCATTTAAATAAATTGCAGAACTAGTAGATTTAGCTGCGATACTTCCCGATGGCGATTTCAGAAGTATGGAATTGTGTTAAACTGTGATAGAAATGCCGAAAACTTCCGCTGGAAAGTCGTTTCCACTACAACTAACGATATGAAGAACTGCGTTTAAAAATGAAAGAGGTAGTTCAGAGTACCAGCACTAATACGTTGGCTAATGTGCGGAGAAGTTTCTATGATCGCTTAGGATATTGTTTAGCGCAACATGAGCTAATTTAAACTTCTTGAATTTTGTTGTTTGAAATAATAGCTATTTATGCAACAAGTGCTAAAAGTTGACGTTTATGCACGAGACATGAAAATTCTGATACGAAGCCGAAGGCTGAGTTTTATAACATGTCTCGTGCATAAACAACTTTTAGCACGAGTTGCATACAATATTTTATCTACGACCTAAAATTTACTGTTATTAATCCATAAATATCGATTTAACAAAGGTTTGCATCTATGACAATTAGAATTTATGTCATAATAAAGAGAGTGCCTTGGCGCGTAGGTGAATGTTTGTGAAACCACTACTGTCAAAGTCAGTTATAAAAGGTAATTATTAATACTACACATATGACTGTATTCATTACATAACGCTTTAATTATTTCAAATACACTTTACCTCTAACGCAAGAAGTAACTAGAATAACTTTACAACTTCACTTCCAGTTCGAAATTGTAGTTTATAACCTCACTTCACTTTATCACACACATGCGCTAAAAGTAAACAGCTGATTTCTTTAAACACGCTAAATTATAAAACGTCACTTTTAGTGAAACAAGCTAGTGCTAAAATGCCTACTTTTAGTAGTGGTCGTAGATAAAAATAGTTTTAATTTTGTTTACACTTCTTTTACTATTCTTTTACTACTTCTTTTACTTGTTCGGAAGAAATTATTTCTTTCTTCAGAATGCGTTTTATTTTGTGAACTACCTTCTTTTACTTTATTGTTAATCTCTAAAATATCCTGTTTTTCAACTCTGAATTTATCATCTGAATTAATCACAAAATAACACAGTGATTAATTAACAAAAATTACACTAGGCGTGGATGCCTCGTCTGAGTTGAACAATTACTTAAACAATCAACGCAGACGATCCGTGGATTAATATCAGAGTACCTTAGATCGACTGTCCATCGGTCTTGGCGTCTTTTTAGGCAATCGTAAATTCTGCTTAATTTACCCGTGTTCGCAGTTCATGAATTTTCACTGTATATAATTATGGCCCCATCCGTAAACACATTTACACATGACGTGGCGTACCCTTAGAAACAATAATAACAATCAACTCCTCATGGAAACGGGAATACCTCATTGCGCGTTAAAATAAATTCACTGTATAATTATGGCCCCATCCGTATAAAGAATTGTGAGCAAGGCTGAATTTATTTTTGCATTATAGCATGCTCAAATTTGAGATGTATCAAGTAAGTAACCGATGTCTTATGATAGTTTTAAAAATTCTGAAATCGGCCCAATTGGTTAAATTTTAAGTTTGAGTAAATTTTGTGATTGAGAATCATTAAAAGATATAGTTTATCCCAAAATTACTTCAATAACTGCCGTCATTTCCTATAATAATCAATTTTCATTAAGGTCCAAAAACTTATAATAAATTGGCAAGGAAAATATCCGCCAAAAAACCATGCATCCATGGACATCAAATTTCGTCTAAATCATCAGACCAGTTGTTTCGGAGATATCTGAGAAAACGATTTCAAGATTTTTAACAAAAATTAATTGTTAATAGGGCAAAGTGGTCATATTAGATATTATTTTTTCTCTTACAAATAAATCAAGACATTTTAGAGTTCGCACAAATTTATTTTGGGCGTTGTGGCAACAGAACTTTGCCACTATTATTTAACACTTTACGTGTGCAATAATCGAGTTCTAACGAACGGATTTTGGGCGTTGTAGTCCTGTTGTGGGCGTTGTGGGTCTATATATACGTTGGGCGAAGTGGTCGATGTGGGCGTTGTGTCCCTCGCGAAGATGTGGGCGAAGTGGTCCTGTTGGGAGCTGTGTCTCTCGTGAAAGGTTGAGCAATATGGTACAAAAAGACGGTTTGGCGAAGTGGTCGGCAGGCGAAATCTCCAGCCACGTATGTGTGCATTAACCGAGTTCTAACTAATGAATTTTGGGCGTTGTGGTCCTGTTGTGGGCGTTGTGGGTTTATATAAACTTTGGGCGAAGTGGTCGTTGTGGGCGTTGTGTCCCTAGCGAAGATGTGGGCGAAGTGGTCCTGTTGGGCGTTGTGTCCCTCGTGGATATGTGGGCGAAGTGGTCGTGTTGGCCGATGTGGTACATATCAAAAATTGGGCGAAGTGGACTTCCGATTGGGCGATATGGTACTAAAGGACGAGTGAGCGAAGTGGTCCGTGGGCGAAGTGGTATGGACCCAGTTCAACTCGAATTTTATGGGCATGTCGCTCGAACGGGACATAAACTGGACATTGGCCTCTCCTGCTATTCTCCACGTACTTCTGGCCTGTGCAACTTGAAACCAGTATCTTATCTAGTATAGATAAATGTATAAAAATACTACGTGCTCCTCAGTCATGTAAAAATCAACCGAAATAGTTTTTTTCAAAAAGAATAGCATCTTGCGAATAAAAATCGTCCTTTGTATGGTATACAGCCCCCTACAGGGTAGATGTAATATACATCCGTCTTTCCCCTTTTTTTCGTGACACTTATCTCTTGCGTCAATAATGGTTGGATTTTTATCTTAGAACCTATGTTTTTTTGTTTATAGAATTTAGGTGTTTAAATTGACATTTTAAAGACGTTTATTTGTTATGCTTTTAAATAAAGCAACTTAAAAGAGGCTAAACTATTTTTATCCGCAAACGTCATAAAAGTGACAACTTATGTGTCTTTATTGACAAGGTAAAAGTATCACTTTATCGGATTAAGCAGATAAAATAGCAACTTTTCCGTACTTTATGTGCCTAATCACACAAAATTCAAAACCAAACATTTCAGCGAAATGTTTAAATCGTAACCACGGAAAAATTGTATTAGGTATTAAATTATTTTATTCATTTACTTGCTAATAATTAGTGTTACTCTTATCAATTTTTAATTTATCCGAATACGTTTGCGGATATAATAGTATAAGTTATTCGGAGTAAAAGTGACTTTATGTGGCTTAGCTGAATTATTTGCCTCACTAACGTTCGGCTAAATAAACTTCAGCTTCGCCACATAAAATATCACTTTTACTCCTATAATAACATAAACTACTATTTTCTGTTTTAACCCTCCAATAATATAATAAACGGTAAAACTCAGCGATAGGAAATAAGATATCAGAAGAAAACTCATTAGAACAGGTTTTCAAAATTTAAGATATCTAGGGTGTACCGTTTAAATTCCAAAATTATGGAATTTGCAAATTGTGAGAATATTCTGTGTAGCATTAATGCTCAGAGGCACTATTTCTCACTCGTAAGGCGATTCACAAAAAACATACTTTTTGGCAACGTTGAGTATTTTTGAATAAAATCGTTATTCTCTCCAAAACCATTAATTTGAGACCGATACAACTTTATATAGTATGATCAAAAATGATTTTCATCTTGTATGGCCATGGAATAGATCCTAATTTATGTATGCAATATGCAATTATAAGCCACTTAAATAAAATGTCAAGTTTGACATTTAAGTATACAACTAGTTGCACTCATAAATTAGAAACTTCATATTCCATAGCCATACTAGATGAAAATAATTTTTGATCATACTTTATTATACCTAAGTATATTCTATTTAAAAAGAGTTAGTTTGGTACGCCACACTTTTGTGAGCCACCTTGTACAATAAAAACATTGTGCGGGTTGCTATATTTAGTCTCGTAAAACCATACGTACACATGTAAAAGGTAAATCCATTTCATAAATATAAGCCTTCTATTGGTAAAAAAGATTTGCTAATTTTCATTGGCAGATCCTTTCCCAATTTACAGTAAAATGGCAAAAACCTAATTTTAATTGCTCCTCTAATTTCTCCGTAAGGATTGAGAATTGAACCTATGCGTATATGTACTTTTTGGTCAATTTGTGATGCAGAATCCGACAGCAATGCTGCTCAAAGTTCCGGCCGAAAATTGGAGGGAAATGATAAAACGAAGTTGTGTAGACGTTTGCTTTAAAAATAACGTAATCTTTTGTTCCAGTCGTGTTTTTGGCAGGGGCACGTAGGTGCTAGGTAAGGGATATGTTACTAACCGTGTACTCAGTGTTGCCAGACAAGGTCAACAATGTGAGTGAGTGAGTGGGCACCAAAAATTGCTAGCACAACTGTGGTTATCAGGGGAATCTCGGAGTTTCTATCTGTAGCAGTTTTGCGAGACATACTATTATTATGGTATTTATACCATAATTTCGAACTTGATACCATCAAAAATAATTTAGCTAAAATATACCATAATATACAGTTTCATACCATATGATACCATTGTTTCCAAAAAAAGAATTAAAATGTAAAAATTATAGCAAGACGTCAACCTCCAGTTCCAAAAATTAAATTATGCATTATGGTGTTCGTCGCCTGATTAACAAGCACATACATTTGATCTGGGGGTTCCCCTAAAATGGTAGATAGCGGTAAGAAGGTCATGCGTGGTATTAGGGATCATTTGATAACGGTTCGGAATTTGAAATAGCTTGAAGTCATTTCGTCATCGTTTTTTATTACTGAATGCTGGATGCAGGATGTTTACATGTGCAGTCTTGTGTAGGGATGGTTGTCAATTCCCGGACCTACTCTTTTGAACCTATTTCGGGTCCGGAGTAGGTGCACCTGGTTCGGCGTTCGTTAAAGAGTAGGTCGCCTGATCCGGCGTTCCTTCAATGAATCGAACCGCTATGCACCTTAGCTGAACCGCTCCAGCGCGCGGAGCGGCGGAACTGTATACGGAATGCCGGACTCTCGCACCTAGGAGTGATCCGTCGTTCCTTCAATGAATCGAACTGTTTTGCACCTAAGCCAAACCGCCCCAGCTCTACGGAGCGCGGAGCGGCGAAACTGTGGAACGGAATGCCGGACTCTCGCTCCTACGAAGTGGATAGGATCGCTTCTCTTTCTCGGACTGCAAAGACGTCGAATTTGAAATCGGAATGGAAATGGATCGACGCGGTTTGCTTTTCGCAATCGTTCGTAACTGACTAGGAACTGCATAATCTACGCAAGGAATTTCAGATTCGGATTCGGAATTGCGGGATCGTTATGGCAATGCCTCGTATGTTGTGCCAAAATCAAAGACCATGTACTGTAAAGTATAAATAGAAAAAAGGGAATAAATCTCATTTTTAAATTGTAATAGACATATTTAATTGTAATAGTTATTGATGACCTGCTAATGCAATCAAAGAATTTTTTTAAAATCAAAATCACGTCCCCTACATTAACATTTGAGTCATAACATGCGACTGTAGGTGCAGGCCCGTCCGAGATCCGACTCCGACCGCTCCAGCGTCTGGCGAGATCTGCAATTCCCTGGTGACCGCGAGCGGAACTGAACCTAGTTTCTTGCACCTAGTTCGGAGTCGGAGTCGGATCAGGTGCACCTGATCCTTTAGCGGACAGGTTTTACCATCCCTAGTCTTGTGCCTTGGGTTGTGCTTTATCGGGTTTAGTTTATCCTAAATTCAGCTTGTAGTATAAGTACCACAGTACGTAGGACGTACTGTTCATGGATAAGCGGAAATTGTGTTTATAGTTTGAATTTTTTGTTATCTATATTAAAATATAATGTGGTGTCTAGTAACTGAGTGTGGGAATGGAGGTGATAGTGGTTTAATCAGGATACGATTCCGAAAAGGTAGCCTTCAACAGAAGCATACACAAATTTTTAATTTTTTATAGATATCGCCTTGCTGTCGCTGCTGCCATAATTTATAACTGAAAATCTGGCAACGCTGATCTGTAGGGTGTTTGGGTGTTGACAGAGCCGGATTAAGGATATGTGAGTCCCGGGGCTAAATATTTTTTAGAGGCCCCATTCCCTATGTCAGGGGCATATTTTACAAACATGCTTTATTATTTTATTAAATTAATATTTTATTATAGGTAGGAAAGTTTTTAATACAATGTTGGAAAAAAGTGCTATGTTTTAACATGCATATCAAAAAAATTTTACAACTCAGAACTTCCGCTTGCTTGCTTACTTCAAAAAAAGATTTTAACAATGCCAGAATGCTACCATCTCACATCTACGAGCATTTTGGGAATTCCCCAACCCCTTTGAACAGGTACCATTCTAAGAAATTTAAAATGCAAAAGGTTTTAAAATTCCGAAACACTTACGCAACGGCTACAAAAACATTTAAATGATTAGACTGCATTCCTTGTGCTGTGAGTTGTCGTACAGTCGCGGGCAAAAAAAAACAGGACCGTTTTTGATGACATTTATTAATTAGAATTGTCAGAGTCAGCACTTCTTTTCGCATTTTGAAAATTAGGTCAAAAAAACTGTTCCGGTTTTTATGGCCGCGACTGCATCTTATGATTAGTGTAAGTATTAACAGTAATGTCAAAATTTGCATTATTTTAGAGATTTACATGTCAAATTGCTGATATAAATTATTATTAATTATTCATGAGCACTGAGTATGGCGCTACTCGTTGCAGCCCTAGTCCAGGGTATCATCGTTTAAGTTGTTCCTATACCATTTAGAATAGATTTGACTTGCAATAAAATCTCGTGGGAAAATTTGGTGATTCATATGAATTTTATAAGGAAAAAATCTTTAAATATTTTTTTAACATTGTACTTATGGCAATTTCCATAAGATAAATAAATTTGTTGGCTTAATCTTCTTACTTAGAAAAAGTTTAGTATGCAACTCGTTTTATAAACTTATTAGTCACTCATTTTATTAAACACTCGCTCCCCTAAGCTTCGCCCGTGATTAATAAAACTCGTGACTAAAATGACGTTTGTAAAACTTAATACATAATATACTATTATGATTTTTGGTTGTTTTTGATAGTATGTGGCACTAGAAATGTTGCATGATTTATATATCAACTAACATTACTCAATATACGTTTCAAAGTAAAGCAAATACTATGCAATTGAAATAAACATTATGTAAAAAAGAACAAGACCGTTTCAAAATGTATCATTGGTTGCTGTCTAAAATTTAGATAAGTCGCTGAAATTATATTTAGTTTCTAATGGCACAAACTGTACTATGTAATTCCTGAATGCTTAAATTTCAAACAAGTCGGACTAAATCGATAACAAAATTGTGTTAATTGTTGTAATTTTGCACACTTACACCAAGCGTTTCTATTTTAAATGCAGAAACTTTAGGTTTGATACATTTAACACGCTTGGCTACACTCCTCGCTCCTGAGGGCGTGGCCAGGGTTACACTGGTGGCTTATTGGCCACACGTTCCCGTCTAGCTCAGTGGATGAGTGGGTCAACCAACGGCGGAAGAGGCTGGAGAGCGTGCTTGTTTATTAGTGGTAGAAAATAATGAAGGAATCCAAGCACAAGTTCTTTTATTTCGACTAACGGCGTTAACATCTAACAATAATCATACCATATAAACACTATCTTTACCTGGATCCACACACACAAACACACCGGTATAATACTCAATCTCACACTCATTCATCAAACATTCAGGCCATACTGAAGGTACTTAAATCTAACTATGCTAATAAATGTCTCTGGCGGGACGCGACAGTTTGGGGGGGGGGGGGTTCTGCACACAGAGCACTCGCGACGCGCGTGTCGTTCACTCCCGGCACAGCACGGACTCCCGGTTCACAAGTAAGTGGGGGGGGGAATCGCTGTATCCTAGGGAGCCTCGTCCTGGTTACTGGAGGCGGCGATGACGCGAGTGACGTCGCCGTTGCGGGATACGCCGAGGTTCTCGCACCAGGGGCAATGGCGAGCGCAGGCGCAGGCGGGCGTTCCTCCGGGGATCTCGTCCTTCGGTGGAGCGGGCGACGGCGTCTCGGGGGCGGCGGGGGTTGAGCTGCACCTTGCGCAGCGAACGGCGGGGGTCGTCCTCCAACCTGAGATCTTCCCACAAACTCTCGAACTCAGCCTTCTCAGTCGGGCTGAGGCAGAAGGCGACTCCTAATAGCTGGGGGCGGCAGGTGATCCTAACTTGTGCTACGCGAAGCGGCGGGCGTGCTTCAGGGGTGGCGGCCTCGTATGCGGTGCGTCCCGTGGGGTCCTTGGACTGCTGAGGAGCGGCGTCTCAGCGGGGGCGGCGACGTGGGCACTCTGCGCTTGAAGGCACAGCTGAGTGCCGTGGACGGGTGGGTCCGGCGAAGCGCTGGGTGAAGCGGGGCCGAATAGGCGCTCCAACAACTCGTGGTGGCTGTAAGTAAAGGAATGAGTGTGGGGGCGGGAGGCTAGTTCGTACCTCAGAGGACGACGCCGTAGGCGGCGTTCGGGCAAACGTAGTGTCCGTAATACGCGTCCAGGGCTTACTTTTGCTGCATCCTGGTTTTCTTTCTCGTGGCGTGGAGAGAGCGTGGTGGCGGCAGCGGCGAGACGCGCTCCGAGCGGGCGCGAACGGACCTGGGGCACAGCGAGCTACCGGCCTAAGGGCGGACTGCGATGCTGGCGTTTTCTGTGGGCTCTCGTGGACGTGAGGCTGGAGGTTCCTCCAGGCGGCGACGGCGTGGACGGCAGTCGTGGCTAGCTGCAACCTGGACACCCTTTAGTGATCACGAACAGAGCTCGAGTGATCACCTGGAGTCGCAAGGTTGACTTCTGTGAGCAGGGCTCGAACAGAAGGTTTTTGTAATGGGTACTTTGTCGTGACCGTAGGGTCAAGCGAGAAGTGGTTGACCAGAGAGCAGGGCTCGATAAGCTCAGAGGAGTATGCTGATCGGAGAGCAGGGCTCGATCTGATGTACATCTAAGCCAGGGTAGCGTTTTTATAGGGGTTCTTACTCCCTCTTTTTTCTCTTCCACTGCTGCTTTTTCCAGGGTGGGATGGCTGACTCGGCTTCAGGGGGTATTTCGTCGCTTTGTTTATTTATTTGGAGTTTGTGCATTTATTGTTGTTGATATATGTTTTTAATGCCATTTTTCAGACTGCTGACGTCGAGACGCTTCTCCTGATAACCCATTCGAGTATATTGGGAGGATTTGGTTTCACATCGCGCTTTTTAATTAATCCGCGGGGCGTGTGTTATATTGTCTGCATATGCGTGCGGCAGGTGCCTTCGCCGTTAGATCAGGTAGCACGCTTAAGCGTGCTTTTGGGTCAGGTAGTTGTGCATTCTTTTGTACTCGGCTTAAAGTGCCGTTGATCTGCAGTCCTTTGTGTTTGCATGTGACTGAAATTTTCCTGTGACCGATGCTATGTTTAAAAATTATTTATTTAATTATTGGGGCCCGCTTCTGTCGGGATCTAATTTTCCTACACAATTCCCTTTATTTCCCTCTTGCTTCTCGCAGTAATTTGTTTATCGGGCTCCTAGCGTTTGTAGCTTGAGAATATTTTGTAAACTTGTGGTTTTTAATTTTCTGGATGCGTAAGCCGGCCAGTGGGTGGCTTATTCTTAATTCGATTTGTGTTACCTATTTATTTAACGCTAGTCTAACGATTCTACGTGTTAATAGCATTAACGGCTAGCTACTGCGGGGACGTTTGATTGTTTTTGTTTTAATTCGTTTCATTATTTACCGGTGGTTCCTTGGGCTTGCGTTTGGGGATTTTCCGCTGTCGGTCCCAGCGAGTGCAGGCCGAGCAATTTTTATTAGGGGTTTATGGCTTGTTTTTGACCATTTCGAGACTGGGCCATGCTTATCCGGAAATCGCTGGGGTGTTCGCGATTTCGTAACTAATTTTAAAATTAAGCGGCGTAGGGACGTGATATCCTACGCCAATTTTTCCATGATGGCGGTGTCACTCCGCCCTCACGGAGTTGGCGTAGGTGATTCATATCACATTATTGAAAAGTTTTGTGGGTTTTATGAACTATTTTTTTAGAGATGCTTGGTTTTTTATTTTTGAAAGTTTGAATCGATAACATCAACATTATTTTTAGGAATATGCTTCAGAATTGGCATGTAAACTTATGAATTGCTCAAAATATTTGTAAAGCATTATTTACTTACGCGTTAATACGGGGAAAACGGCCGTTTTTCTAAAATTATCTTTATTTGAAATCGGCAGTGAAGTACGCGAAAATCGGCAGTGAAGTAATTCATTGTTTTACGACTTTTTTGTAGGTGGCGAGGCGACAGATAAACGTCAATCGACCGAATATAACCTACAAAGTTGGTTAAAATCATATTATATGGTTCAAATGTTGTAATTTCAGGATTTCTCGATTTCAAATAAAACATAGTGTATAGTGTACACCTCGGCACTGAAGTTCCTTTTTATCCCTCATGTGGTTTAACTAAATCCACATTCGTGATAAAAAGTTATCCTTCAGTGCCTTGGTATACAAACTACTATTTTTCTACGATCGTGTCAAAATGACAACTTTTTGCACAGTTTCTAGTGTCAAAAGTGACGTTTGTAGCACTCTTAATATTAGCGCCCAAATTACGTGTTTTTTGCACGTTTCCATTGGTGACGTGTTTTAATACTAAAGGGTGTCAAATTTAGAGTGACCCCATTTTAACAGGTAATAAAAATAACATGGAATACTTTATGAAGTTTTTTTTGTTGGAAATTATAGAATGGACATTCAAATTTTATTCTTATTTATTTATAACTTTAAAACTTAAAAATTACATCGACCAGCTGCCCTTCATTGCGATCGATGCATATCTGGGTGCAAAGCAATAATGAGCCCATTACACATTGACAGATTTCAGCTGGAATCCCTGCAACAACTTGACGTACGTTATTTTTAAGTCTTCCAGAGTTTCAGGTCAGATCTTCAACTGATCGCCTATGGCGATAGTTCGTGACCTATCTTCTAATTGTCTTGCGAGATGGAGTCACTGCAACGTTAAATTTTTGCCGGAACTGTAGTGTTTGCATAATTGAAGCAGTTCTTAAAACATGTCTACACAGAACATTCTTTGAGCAATCGGCCAACGCTCCATATTTAACAAAACTTGAGATACGGCAGAACATTTGACAGTTACAATCATTGCCACTTGATTTCCAACATTTTTGTAGTTAACGATTCAAATGGGATCACTCGAAATTTGACACACTTTATATTAAAACATGCTTTGCCGTAAGTTTGAATGTCAACATATAACCTTGAATATCTAACACAATGTGACGGAAAAAGTGTCACCAAACTAAGTTTTTATATTTCTCTTACGATCGTAGAAAAAATAGCATTACTAGCGACGTTAAAAGCACTCTGCTTTGCGTCGTGCTCTTAAACTCATCGCACGTGCTTTAAAGGCGTAGTTATACAATAGTATCATAATATACCTACTATTTTTCACTACCTTCTTTGCAAGTGATCATTACACTGTCAGATTTAAGGGATGTAGGAAACATCTACAAACATTGTTACGGTTTCTATGACAATGTACTTACTTTCCTAGAGAAATAAATTATTTACATCCCGCATTTATTACAACTGACAGAGTGCCATGTCTGCCATTTGGTTAACTCGAAGAAAACCATTATCGCTCGTACTATTATCCATTTTTAATCAGAATTTATTCACAAAGCTCACAAAACAGCACTAGCAATCGTATTCACGCCGTGCGGTTTTTTTGGTTCGGTGAGATTGCTAACTCGCTACGCTTAAGCAAACTCTCACCTCACCAAAAAACCTCACTTTCATCTCTTGTAAAATATACTAATTTTCACCTATAGATTTCAAAAAATATGCCGCTTTTTCATTCCTTTGTTTTCTTAAAATAAAATCAAGTGTGTTTTATACATTTTTGATATTCTTAATAATTATTGACCAAATGAATTCCAAATTGTCTTTGCACAGTATCTGTCCATCTCAGAAACCAAGTATTGAAACACATTCATAAGCCAAACAATACGCACTTACTTTTCAATAATCTTCTCGATTTTTAGAGTTTCTGTTGTTGAAGTGGAATCACGTTGTATCTTGCGGGTGTTTTATTGTTCAGAATGAGATTTTTGTTAATGAAACGTCAGGTCTGTGTTGTAGTCTTTAATTAGTTGAAAGGGGTCTTAATAAGTTCAATAAACATTTCAAACGGGCCTTAACGAGTTCAAAAACGTTATATTTAATTTGCAGATCCTGCATCAAATGCTATTGCCAAAGAAAAAAAGATGAGACTACTCAAGAAGAAGTGACTGCCAAGGATACCAAGCGAAAAAGCCATAAGTGTTTATTTTGCGGCAAGTTAAGTGCAACTTTGTCTCGCCATATCATCCTGATGCATGGCAATGGACCACGCGTTACACTCCCACAAGAAAAACTCCTATTGTTGTTGATAAAGGTACACACCCCATAATTGAATACACCGGTGCAAAAAGGAGGCACCTCCATGTTTACAAAATTTTTAGGGAAGCAAAAAAAACTGATGTGAAAGTAAATTCTGAATTTAGACGATATTTTTCATTTTCACTTCAAAGTTGGTCTTATATATTTCAATTTCTCGGAAATTACACTTTTTTTTATCCCATACCAAAATAATATTTCAGAAAAAGAAGTTGGAGCTACCTCTTTTTTGCTTCGGATAACCATATTTGGTAGTACTAAAAATAACATCTAAAAACGTCAGTAAAAAACTATTTTTATTTATTCATTAAATATACATAGTTGATTTCGGAGGCTTCCACAGCCATTGTTAAGTAACAAAGTATACCTATTACGTTAAACTTGCATCGGTATCCAGAATATTTAATATACTTAGCTTTTAGAATTATTCCGTTCTTGTCCCTCACACTTAAGCTTCTCGTAGAACCACATACAGTCTAGTGAAACGTACTTTCTTGCACGTTTTTGTACTCGAAGCGGTAAAAATCAGAACTATTTTGGTGCAAAAAGGGTGTAGCTCAAGAGCTGCCTCCTTTTTGCGGCAAATCAGTATTCAGTTTTAAGAATATTTTCTATCTTATCCTCGTATAAATCTTCGGAGCTGCATCCTTTTTGTACCAATCGAACCGGCTTTTTTCACTTTACTAATGTCATTAGAAACCCTAAAACGTTCTACAATAATTGCTCAGCTCTATCTTCAGTGTGCAATTTATTTTAAGCATTGTTATATTTTCTTCATAGTAATTCGTAACTGCTTTACATTGATTACACTTGCATGTAAATTTTGTACTTCTACTGTGCGTTTTTTTAAAATATATATATTGAAATGTTCCAGATTCGAATGTTGACAGTGGTTGCTCAATTTTGAAGACTCCTGAGAGTGAAAACTTCAGGACAGGTATTACGAGTGATTCTTCACCAAGTCCATCAGCCTCCAAAATTAGAATTCAAATGAAAAAGCATCCGTTGAGTGTCACTGGCAGAAGAAATTGATGCCATTGGTCAAAACAAGAGGATGCTAAATTGTTGAAGCACTTGAAACACCTACTAATCCAAGGACACAAACCTTCTAAAGCAGCACTACAAAATGTTCTTAAGGCAAATAAGAATGTCTTCGTTGGCAGAACATACCAAAAAACTAATGCGCATTTAGTGTACCTTATTCGAAAAATACCTTAAAACTAACAAATCTAAAGTCTTTTAAACCTGATGAATAATCTCTTACATTTAACATGCATATTTATTTATTTAGAAACTGCAATTTTTCTCATAATTTTTTGGTGTGCAGCATGTCTGCCTTTTGTATTATTCACATCTGTGGTTGTAGTAGTAAGTGGTTACCGTTAAGTAATTAGAGGGAGGGCCTAATATGGTTTCGTCATTTTATCAAGAAAATATTCCTTGCAATTATATTTTAATATCGCTGGTAATTCATTTGGATGTTGGCCTAGTTTTTGATGGAGGAGAGGGCTGCAGCAGTGGTGCAAAGGGGTAGAGAAGAGATCAGCTAGGGTGGCCTAAAATTCGTGTTATATATTGGGCAGTTTTGAAGTGTATTATTGGTGGCACTGTGAGTGTATGTCCAATTTGAGGTCAGCAGGTTAGGTTGTGTTTGTTATTTAACACAGACCGACACAAAAGCTAACCGGCTAACCTCGAATTTGACATACACTGACAGTGACGCCAACAATATACTTCAAAACTGCCAAACTTATGACACATGTCACAGGCGACGCTAATTACAAACTGATTCGATCTCTCGGTATTTCAATTTCTTATGGTCCTTGAGAAAGGTATCCCCCAGTAGGTGTTGGGGAGCCTCCCAGTTTTCCGTTATGTTTGAAAAATTCCTGGTTGCTAGCTCGCCTTGGACGTTAATGGACTGTATTGATTTCTTCTTCACTAATTATACACTCGTTGAAAGCAAAGTAGATAATTTATTCGCAATAAATTAGCATACAAACATTGAACATTTAAACAAAGAATTAGCGTTTCTTGGAATAGACCTGTCCGCGTGCTGTACTCGCTGACAGACGGAACGTAAGTGGTGAGGGCAGTCGCGCCCAAGAAGTGCTGAAATGCGCATAGTACAATACGCAACTACAAGCGAGGCGGCACAATTTTATGAAACACTTAACATACCGCCCGCCTTGGAAAGGGTAACCTTTCAAATAACAACAGTACAAATTTGACATATACAAAGCATAATACTACATAGATCTTAAGGTAATACAAGAAAACCCGAACAATGGATAGCCAAAAGGCTTTACGAAACACTGCGCAAGACGCTAACGTACTAGTTCACAACACTAGGTAGCGGGCACAATTTGGCGAAGGATCGCTTTACGATCCCTGACACAGTTTTCACTGACGCCACACGCGTAACGCCGTCAAGGCCAGGGTGCAGCTCGGTGACCCGGCTTAACCTCCACTTCAGAGGGGGAAGATTGTCATCCTTGATGAGGACCATGGAACCAGGCTGGAGGTCCGAAAGGTGTGTGCGCCATTTGGTGCGCTGTTGGAGTTCTGAGATGTACTCCTTGCTCCATCTTTTCCATACATTCTGGTGGAGCTGTTGTATTCTTTGGTATCTAGACAGCCGAGACTCGGCTATCTCAGTAACGTTGGGATCAGGCAGTGACACCAAAGGACGACCGATCAGAAAATGAGCAGGAGTCAAAGGCTGAAGGTGGTTTGGATCAGCGGACAAAGGAGACAGGGGTCGGGAGTTTAAGGTTGCTTCCACCTGTGCTAGCAAAGTGCAAAATTCATCGTAATTTAGACTAGCGTTACCTATAACGCGCCGTATGTGATGTTTGGAGGACTTAATTCCGGCCTCCCACAATCCGCCAAAGTGAGGACTGTGCGCGGGTATAAAATGCCAAGCTACTCCGTCGCTCGCGACTGATTCGGAAATAGAAAGGCCTTGTTCCGCAAGAAAATTGCCTAATTCAATTAATTCGGAATTAGCGCCGACAAAATTAGTGCCATTGTCTGAATAGACATGGAGCGGTTTGCCTCGAGGAGCTACAAACCGGCGAAAGGCCATTAAGAATGCTTCAGTAGAAAGGTCAGCGACCAATTCAAGGTGCACTGCTTTTGTGACAAAACAAACGAATAGACAAAGGTAGGACTTTACTAGTTTAGAACCACGTCCTTTGCGATCCTTTATCATGAACGGTCCACCATAATCGATACCAGTTGTATGAAATGGGGGCGATGATTGAATACGAGAGGCTGGCAGATCTCCCATTATGGGTTCGGTTAGCTTAGGAGAAAATCTAAAACACCGCAAGCATTGATGAACCACTTGCTTGCCTATATTTCTGCCAGAGGTAATCCAATATCGTTCTCTGAGATTAGCTAACAGCATTTGAGGTCCGGCATGGAGAAGCCGAAGATGCTCATGTGAGACTAGGTGTTTGGCGAATGGATGTTTGCCAGAAATCACTAGAGGAAGCTTCTTGTCAAAAGGTAATTGAGAGTTGTGGAGCCTACCACCAACTCTTACCAGTCCCTTGCAATCCAGAAAGGGATTCAAGGATATCAAAGCAGAAGATTGTTTCACAGGCTTGTTCTGTGACAACAGCTTAAATTCGTCACGAAATGACTCGCGTTGTGAAAACCTTGCAAGCCTTACGAGGGATGCTTGCAGTTCATCTGTAGAAAGGGGCCCAGAAAGGCGATCAGCTTTGGGGGTCCGCGCATTGTTATAAAAACGAAAGCAGTAAGCTGTAACTCGTTGTAAGCGAGCCAAACTTGAATACTGATTGAACGGAAATGGTTCAACAAAGGTTACAGAAAAACTCTGAACTTCTTTTTTGAATTCTGGAAGCTCAGCAAGAACATGTCTGGAAGTAGGCCAAGATGCCTCACCTTCGCTTAGCCAGGCGGGACCATGCCACCAAAGGCTTAATTCTTTTAAAACTACAGGAGGGACTCTCCTAGTGAGAAGATCAGCAGGATTTGATGCGGTAGGAACATGCCTCCACGTGGCATCAGAAGTGAGTTGCTGAACATCTGCAACTCTGTTGCACACAAAAGTTTTAAGAAGATTTGGACTGGTTTTCAACCATCCTAGCACTATTGTGGAATCTGTCCAGAAAACAATTCTAGATATGGGCAAATCAAGTGCCTTTATGACTTGCACGGAAAGTTTACTTAGGAGAACAGCTCCGCAGAGCTCAAGCTTCGGAATTGTCAAGGGCTTCAAAGGGGCTACCTTGGCCTTGGAACAGAGAAGGTGCACTTGTACTTCCCCTTTCTGATTCTTGGGACGGAGGTATATCGACGAACCGTAACCATTGTTGGAAGCGTCGCAGAAACCATGGAGTTCTATTTCAACCACGCCCCGACAGAGGACGTGACGAGGAATTGCTAAATCATTGAGCATGAGAAGATCACGCCGATATGTAAACCATTTTTCTTGTAGGGCGTTGGAAACATGTTCATCCCAATTCAACTTTTCCATCCAAAGTTGTTGCAAAAGAACCTTGGCACCCATGGTGCATGGACTTAGCAGACCCAGCGGGTCAAATATCTGTGATATTTCAGACAAGATGCTACGCTGGGTAGCCTTACTACTTGTAGAATTTGAAATATTGAACATCAGATGATCGCTTTTGAAGGACCAAATTAAACCAAGGGTGCTAGTGTGCCCATGTGTACTGAAATCAAGAACACCTGGATGCAAATCGGAGTCTGGGATTCCATCGAGAACTTCTGGAGAATTAGAAATCCACTTTCTAAGTTTGAAGCACCCTGAATCAAGAATCTGATTCAAGTTTGAACAGAGAATACGCGCTTTCTCAGGAGTGTCGGCACCTGTCAGAAGGTCGTCGACGTATAAGTCCTCCTTTATCACTCGAGAGACTTCGGGATTTGAAGCTGCACATTCGATGCCCAATTGGGTCAAACATCTAATGGCAAGAAAAGACGCTGAAGCAGTGCCATAAGTAACTGTATTCAGATCGTATGACAGAAGAGGCTCAGTTGGAGAGGTTCGCCAAAGGATTCTCTGAAGGGGCCCATGGTTAGGATTCACCAGAACCTGACGATACATCTTCTCAATGTCGGCTGATATAGCGAACAAATGTTTGCGAAAGCGAACAAGAATGGAAACTAAGTCTTGTTGCACGGTTGGGCCAACCATCTGAATACTGTTCAGAGATTGCCCGGAAGTGGTTGCTTGGGAACCATTGAACACAGCTCGGAGTTTAGTTGTCAGGCTTTCCTCTTTTAAGACTCCGTGGTGGGGTAGATAATAGGATATCTCGTTTGAATTAGGGTTTGAAACGGACATATGACCTAATTCAAAATATTCATTCATGAAATTCGAATAGCGATTGGACAAGTCAGGGTTCGCTTGTAACCGCTTCTCTAATGATAAGAATCTTTTCTGAGCGATTTGCAATGAATCACCCAATACCTCTACAGGTTCCTTAAGAAGGATAGAGACAACGAATCGACCATTCGCTTCTCGTTGAGTATTTTTCACGAAATGTGCCTCACAGGCGTGCTCTTCATTTGTGCGGACCTTTTCCTGTGGGTAATGTTCGAGTTGCCAAAACCTAGCAATGGGGTCAGAAGCATCCTCGATCGTGCTAAGATTGCAATGTACAGGGTACGCAGAAGGGGGGCCTGTAGGGCCAGAAACAATCCAACCAAAACGAGTTTTTTGGAGGATGGGAAGATTTGGGCCTAGACCAATTTGTCCAATACAAAGGAGCTGCCAGAAAATGGGCGAACCAATCAGAATGTCGATGGTGCCCGGTTGGTCGTAGGACAGATCTGATAACTTGATGTTATCAGGAACCTTGAAACTGTTTCGCTGGACACGAAAACTTGGGGTGGTACCTGTAATCTCATCGAGAACAAGACAGGATAGGCCAATACTGTATGAGGTGTGAGGGGCTTGCAGCTTGATATCACACCTAGCCTTGATTTGAGAAGTAGCTTTACTTAAGCCAGAAACAGTAACGTTGACTTCGCGAGTTGGAAGCTTCAACCTTTTACACAAATCTGAACGTATGAAGTTCGATTGGGAACCGGAATCCAGCAGGATTCGCACAACATGAGGCGTACCATCATCAGCGATAAGTTTAGCGGTAGCCGTAGGTAAGAGTACCTGCAAAGCATTCGAACAGAATGCCGAAATCGATTGATTTAGTTCAACAGGGGTTTCTGCTGACACCTCAGATCCTGGTTGACTAAACGAAGCATTTTGAGGTTTGTCCTCATGAAGAAGTGTGTTGTGTCGGGATTTGCACTTTCTACACGTATATTTGGAGCTACAGCGGCTCGAAAGGTGACCCTGAGTTAGGCAATTAAAGCATACACGGAGCTCTTTTGCCTTTGAATTTCTGTCAAGAGAAGACAGCTTGACAAACTTATCGCATTTGTACAAGGGATGAGATCCTTTACAAAGTGGACACGAAGGGGTACCTGACACAAATGATTTCGAATGTACCTTGGAAGACTTTTCGGGCACAAGCTTAATATTTTTTACTTCTAGAGTTTCTAGAAGATTTGCTGTGTTTTGCAGAAATTCCTTGGACTCGTCAAGATTAGGCAGGTCAGAACTTGACCGGTTTCTAAGGACCTCCCATTCCCGGAATGTAGTGGGGTCCAGTTTTTTAGAAACGACATAAATGATAACAACATCAAGAAGCTCGCTTTCGGTAGCTAATGATTTGATTGCTGTAAAATGTTTGAATAACATATCGCTAATCGTACGTAATTTAGTTGCAGATTCCTTACTGCACGATTCAAGTTCGAAAATAGCATTGAGGTGGTTATGAATCAGAATTTTTGGATCATTGTAACGATTACACAATGCATCCCAAGCTAGAGTATAATTACTCGCAGTAAACTCTAAACTTTTTATAATTTGGCTTGCATCACCCTGTAAACTAGCCTTTAAGTAATGCAGTTTTTCAATATTAGTTAGCGTTTGATTATTATGAATTAAACTAATAAAAATCTCACGAAATTCCAACCACTCTGACACGTTCCCTGAATATTTGGGAATGGAGATGGTAGGAAGGCGTACAGCTCGATTATTGCAATGCAAACTGCAGCTTGAATGCCCTAATCTCACGCTACCGTTAGGAGATCCAGAACGATCTGGTGCAACATCAGACTGTTTGTTGTATTCATTAATCAAATATTCAGCTTGTGAAATTGCAAAATAATAAGAATCTTCAAATTCAACTTGTTGCTGCATTTCAGATTCTGTATCCTTACTGTTTTCTAAAATTTGTTCATAAACCGCATAATGTTCTGATAACAAGGTGGCTGTATCATTCAATCTTTTTTGCAATTGAATAATCTGAGCGCTAGATAAGAATTGATCTTCATCATGAATTGTTTGCAAA
Organism: Agriotes lineatus; assembly: GCA_940337035.1. Classification (NCBI taxonomy): domain Eukaryota; kingdom Metazoa; phylum Arthropoda; class Insecta; order Coleoptera; family Elateridae; genus Agriotes; species Agriotes lineatus. The sequence continues at coordinate 122,688,787 of OW679202.1, read as the reverse complement.
GATTGCACGTGATTTGCGAAACGCGTAAGCTTGCCTTTGATAGAGCCACGTGCTCTTACAAGCGGATCCATAATTGTTGAAATTAAAACAATTTAACAGATCGAACCAACTTTCGTACGCTACTGGCACGGAATTTTGTTTACAACGCAAGACAGCGCTGCCACGACGCTAGAATAACTTGGCGTTACGACGCAGAAAACGGCACTGGTACAACGCGAGATTAACTTGTGATTAATTCGACTGCAATATGAAACATGCAGAGGATATCGTACTCGCGCACAAACGAAATAGCTTGGCATTTCACGCAATTAAAATGTTTATATGACTCATAAACGATTTGTTTACGCAATAATACGCAGCTGAAATTATGCACATGCAGACACAGCTGATAGAAAACCAAATTCATGCATAGGAAACCTCACAAAGGGAAATTAGGCTTACATTGATATTGGTGTGTGCCGCCTTTTTCGTTGTTGTGGCTTGAACTGCCGTCTCGTCTGCAGCTGGCCTGCCCACCTGCACGAACTTGGCGTTTGGCTTTCTCGCTCCTACGTTGATAGCACCGTCTGCTGTTTTCCTTCCTCTCGTTAGGGACGGATTTAACACGTTTTAAACTGCGTGTTGTACTTACTTGCTCTGTTTAGGCTGCGAATCCGGGCCGATGATCCATGCGGCTCGAAGGAACAATGTTGGGGAGCCTCCCAGTTTTCCGTTATGTTTGGAAAATTCCTGGTTGCTAGCTCGCCTTGGACGTTAATGGACTGTATTGATTTCTTCTTCACTAATTATACACTCGTTGAAAGCAAAGTAGATAATTTATTCGCAATAAATTAGCATACAAACATTGAACATTTAAACAAAGAATTAGCGTTTCTCGGAATGGACCTGTCCGCGTGCTGTACTCGCTGACAGACGGAACGTAAGTGGTGAGGGCAGTCGCGCCCAAGAAGTGCTGAAATGCGCATAGTACAATACGCAACTACAAGCCAGGCGGCACAATTTTATGAAACACTTAACAGTAGGTCATGTTTAGTTATGTGAAAATGACCTGACGACATGTCACGTTTACTTTTTCTACATTTGACAAATACCGGTATAGCTAAAAATATTTGTCAAACGTCAGAAATTATAGCCTAATTTAAAAGTATATACATGACATTTTGTCAGGTCGGTATCACATAACCAAACATGACTTACTGGGGATACTGTTCTCAAGGACCATAAGATATGGAAATATCTCTACCCCTTTGCGCCCCTGCCATAGCTCTCTCGACCACTGGAAACCAGACAGACTTCCGAGTCAATTATCAGCAATGGAATACTTTCTTGATGAAATGACGTAACAAATGTCAACTGCTACTGCATATGCACGCTTAATAGTTTACTAGAAAATGTAATTTATAGATTTTTATGTACTAGCTTAATTATACAGGGTTATCACATCAGTTTGATTAGGGATAATTTAAAATGTATGTAGCTCCGGATTTGGGAGATATTCAGAGATAATGTCATCATCATATGCACAAAACAGGAGTTCTGCATGACCTAGTTAGGTGAGCCAATTTGCTGCCCAATATCATGAAACGAGTCTACATACATGGTACATACAATCCAGCAGTATGTGCAGTGCATTTTGTGGTATGAACCATTTATTCCAAAGTATTATATGTGCGAGTTTTGATGTGAGTGTGACGTCAAAAAAGCAGCTAAGTACGATGACATGCAATGGTATCAATTGTTTGAGGAAGACGACAGCGTTTCCGATATTCGAACGCTGTCGTATGCCTTAAACGACTGTTACCATCGTACTTAAGTGCTTTTCTGATACCGAAGTCACATCTCAACTCGTGCAACACTTTGGAATTGTTCATACCACAAAACGCATTGCACACGCTGCTCGATTGTTGGTACCTACAGCTTTGTTAATTTTTATCATGATTTTAGGAATACACTGGCTCAGTTAGCTAGATCATGTAAAACTCCTATCTTACCTCTTAAATCATGTTCATGTGCACAACTAGGGTATGGGTTTATTTTCAAATTATGTGCATTTTTTTTCCAATTCTAGTTTGTTTTATTATACAATGATTAGAATTATATTAGTTTCAAAATTCTAATTGAGGTTGCGTATATGTTTAATTTACTATTCGAACTGATTCAATTGTTTACTGTCTTTCTGTTTCTTAATTAGTTACAAATGGTTAAATTTTATATTAATTTTTTAACAGTGTATGTCTACATTTGTTTTGTTATATTTGTGATGTGTGCTTACTTTTTACATTTAAAAATAAAACTATTCTAATACGTCTAAATTTGTTTATTTTTTGTCATCTAATGTTATCTTTGATAATGTAGCGTATGTTACAACCTCAAACTGACAGTAGCTTGACGATCCTATTCTATTGAAGTAGTAACAATTTAATAATTAGAGTGAATTATATGTCTCTATTCACTTGTACCATATAGCTATTTTTAATTATCACCTTTTGCATCTTATTTCTTATTTTAGTAAACTTCAAATGCGAAATACAAAAAAACAATTTAGTTTATGTAAAAGCAGGCAACCATTGTTGCACTTGCGATTTGCATGTGGTCATATGTAAATGTAGCATTTATGTGAAAAAACATTTTTAGTGTTTAATCATTTTTGCTTACCTTTTCGTACAAGAATTTTGTTTTAAAGTAGTGTACTAGTTACTTAGATTGCTGAATTAATTGTATGTGAGTATTCCATGTTTATATATTTAATAAAATCATTTTACTGATTTCCTGTGTAAATTCCACAGCAGCCAAGATAACACCCATTTTTATCAGAGCGCCATTTGTCCGTTGACGAGTGGTGGAGTTGAGTACTAAAATTCTGAGCGATGTAGCGCTATGCAGTGTAGCACTAAGCAGAGGAAACCATTATTATTATTATTATTATACAATATGGGCCAATATTTTCAAAACTCGCACCAAGCCTTAACGCAAAAAAACTAGTGGCTGTGGATAAAGGTTATATTCCCCTCAATCTTAGCAAACATCAAGCCACTGTAGAAATTGATAAAGGAAATAAAGAAGCACGTGGTAGTTGGCACGAATAGACATTGCAAGGGAAATACCCAAAATCTATTAATGAACAGTCATTCAAAAAACCAACTTCTCTAATGTGGATCAAAGATGGACAACTTTACCCAGATACAGATGTATTTATTATAGAGATAAAAGCCTGTGTAATGTGCACAAGGTATTGTGAAAAATGCTGAAGTTGTAAATGAGTGCAGAATGTGCGACTCTTCTGGAGAGACAATTGAACATATAATAGTTAGATGTCCATCGCTCTACAGTCCATTAGAATAAATTTTACCAAGTCATGGCCTTCTATAGTAAAAAATAAAAATTGAAAAAATATTTTTTTTGTTTAAACAAATTGAAATTTGGCAAAACTGTTATACGTAATTTGACTCCTAGATTGAAAAAACCATAAAATATGCAGGGTGTTCTATTAAAAAAATCAAAGTTGATGTCATTTCCGGTAAAACCGGAAGTCAGCCATTTTGACTATATCTATCGGCCAATCAGAAATTACGTCTAGTATCTTGTTATTAAATTTTATCGAAATCAATAGGTAAATGAAGAAAATATAAGCATGGCTCTAGTCTCGTTGTCTCCCAGTATATCTATCAAGCAGCGATGACAGTGAATAAAATAAACAATCCAATTGTCAAAACTTAACATTTAGTGTATGTCGGCATGTAATGACAGAGGAAACTATTTAAATTGTCCCTTATGTGGATATTTTGATACAGTTCAATTAACTCAACCAAAAAACCCCAGCGAGTTGTAACGGTTAGTACCTATATATAATAAGCATAATAATAATATTTATTATTATTATAATACAATATGGGCCAATATTTTCAAAACTCGCACCAAGCCTTAACGCAAAAAACTAGTGGCTGTGGATAAACGTTATATTCCCCTCAATCTTAGCAAACATCAAGCCACTGTAGAAATTGATAAAGGAAATAAAAAAACAGGTGGTAGTTGGCAGGAAAAGACATTGCAAGGGAAATACCCAAAATCTATTAATGAACCGTCAGTCAAAAAACCAACTTCTATAATGCGGATCAAAGATGAACAACTTTACCCAGATACAGATGTACTTATTATAGAGACAAGGGCCTGATAATGTGCACAAGGAATTGTGAAAAATGCTGAAGTTGTAGATGAGTGCAGAATGTGCGACTCTCCTAGAGAGACAATTGAACATATAATAGCTAGATGTCCATCTCTTTCTAATAACCTCTATTAGGCAAGGCATAATTAGGTCGTCAAAATCAGTCACAGATAGCATAAGAGGTTACAAAACCCGCACCCACCATACGAGTATAAAACTTACCATCTGTTATTCTGTAGTCGGAAGACACCGTTTTACATTTGGATCGGCCGATAGTCACAGATCATCGACAAGGCCAACAAAAAAGCTGCCATCATTGATATTGATTGCCCACTCTCCAATAACCTACAAACAACTGAAAGGGAAAAAATCAAGAAAAATTAAACCCTGGCAGTAGAAGTGTAACACATTTGACAACTGCTGGTAGTACCTATCATTATCTCGGTTCATGAACTAGTAACCTCAAAAATTCATGTCATATTTAAGACAACTGGGTATTCCTAGAAGTTATATAAAACCAATCCAGAGAACAGCCATTTTACAGAACTGCCCCATAGTCCGAAAATTCTTAAATTCGAGTTAGAATAAAATGAACTTCTTTATTTGGAATAAATATGTCGATAAGCCGATTACAAACCGAGTAACACAATTTAACCAAAATAATAATATTGTCTTTATTTGAACAAAGAAAACGATACAACTTACAACTGACATTCATTAAAGAACACTTATTTATATTAACGTTTATAAACAAAAAAAAATATATAAGCAAGGCCAGATTCGACTCAGAGCAAAAGCAGTGAGCTGCTCTTTCACCTAACCCTGTGTCGTATAACGGATCCTATCTGCGTTTCATTTAATGGTAGCATGCAGACAGGTCCACTTGTTGCGCCATCGCAACCACTTGCTCGAGACATGAACATTTATGAATAAATGGGAGATGAAATAAATGTCGGAGGCTATTTAACTACTTATAATAAAAAAAGTAAAGACAAGGTAAATCATTACAAAAATTAGTTGCCAAAAACATCTTGAGTACGTTTAATAAAAAATCAAAATTTCTAACCTACGCTTGTGCTATAAGCCGGCCCCAAACGACCTACTTAAGTTCTAAAAAGATTCTGCTCTAGTTTTCATAGGGATTTACGGGTTCCTCCAATTAATACACATATTGCAAGACATATAGTGGGTTAATAATAGTAATTGTTTTAATTCCGACTTGGTACGTAGATAAACCTCAGCGGCGTCGGAGAGCACAAATTTATTTAACTACAAAAGCGCGTTATCGACGATTATCGGTAATGATGCACATGGCTATTAGATTAATTTAAATTTATAGACTCTAAGAGGCTGCTTCACTTCTAACCAAAATGGCACTATTACACACACACAATTTAGATCGAAATAAATTAATCCAAGTTGTCATGATTACATCTTCAATGTTACGCGTATTAGATTCTGACAGCCGATCCGTCGAAGCGGTCCAGATTTCGACCTAATCGCTGCCCTCTAATTTATGTATTTTAGAGTATTAGCCCCATAACGAAGGGCTAATAAATTATATATTTTATTATTTCTATAATTGGTTGGCTCTGCATGTTTTAAGAGCGGTCGAAAGCGATGGCATATCTTAAACCTTGCTCGAATGAGCCTGACGTGCTTTTTGTATCGTTGTTAAGTAGATGCTGTTATTACAATTACTGCAGTCTCATTAATTCGTGATATCGGACCATCGGTAGCTAATATCAGAAGTGAGATTCCAAAATTTTTGTCTTTAAATTTTGATACCCAGATTTCGGTAAATTCTTGTGTTGTGTTTGCAAAAATGGAAGAATTTATGACCGCGATGAGAGATCACCTGTCAGCTACCAGCACCGGCTTCGATTTGGCGTTCCTGAAGCTTCACCCAGGAGGATTTTGAAAATTGGATTGCTAATATTCCGAGGTTAAAAGGGGAATTTGGTTAATCTGATCGAGATGCTCTGGTAAGAGTGGCATGTTTTATAAGTTCTGTTAAATGTTGGTATGAGGAACGGAACCCTTCCGATCTTAAATGGAAACATTTAAAAATTGATCTACAAATTGCGTTTCCTCGAAAACGTAATGCTGGTCTTAAGTTATCTGAGGTTAGTAATTTGTGATTTATGTCCTTATATGAGGAATATATTATGGACAAATATGAAAAATTAATGTAATTAAAAGAGAATTGGTCCAAGTCGGTTTTAGTGGAAATGATTATTTTTGGTAGTTCTGATCGTTATTAGAGTCTTATCTATAAACTCAAATTGTCAAATTATACCCGAGTTAGTAACTGCGATTTTATCATTTTTACTTAATAAACGTTGGCTTGATGAGCCTCGTACTGACTCGCTTACAAAACGGCGCTTTGAAAAGCCCAGTGTTTGAAATTATAGTAATGAAAAAAGCAAATGTCTTTGCTGGCAAAATCTGGAAATTTGTAATTTCAGTGTCCTTTCGGACCACTTGTGTCGTAAAACAGGCCATTTCACTAGCTCTTGTTGGATGAAGAACCGTGTTGAAAAGTATTTAAATATACTTACTTGTTAAGAACTGCCCCATAACCGATGCTGCTAGCATTATAATACAATTTCTGGATTAGGATCAAACAAATCCAGAACAGGTCGGTTCGCTAACATATTTGTTAAGATTTGAATTCTGGCAGTTCTGGCTTGTGGAATTATTTTTTGTTAAAGCTGTTAAAGGGACGGGGCTGTTAATGTCGCAATTTTTTAAAATAACGACGAAAATAGCTAACTAAGCCCATTAACTGCTGAACTTGTTTTATATTTTTCGGAACCGGAGAATTAATTAAGTAAAGCTTTGTTTTTATCGAATTTAATGAAAGCAGAGCAGAACAAAATTGACAGAACCCGTCATCTTAGTAATGCACTAAGGGTTGGAACCTTAGCTACAAGCAGTAGCTATTAAAGAACAAGTTATATTTTGTAGAAAAAGGTAGTAACTGATGCCTAAAGTGCTACTTACCCAAAGGTAATCGTTTGGGCTTTCTCCATCTCCTTCATAACGAGTATTGTTATTTATGTAGGGATGTACGTTACAGTCTAAATGGATTGTTTAGAATCCTTTCCAGGTACTGCAGCCGGTATGCAGTTTGTGTTGCTTCAGAGACAGAAACAATTCCAAAATTTTATCGCTGTTTTTGGTGCTCCTAGTAAATGTATAACTGATAATGGAGCAATTTAAAGAAAGCAAAATATACAGGTAGTGCTGTATTCGCAATAGGCCATTCAGGTTCACTTTCATTACGCCTGAACACCTTAGGAGAATGGCCAAGCAGAACAGTAAAGCAAACCCTTTCAAACCTATTGGTTTGAAAGTTAATGGGTAGTCAGAATGGACGAAGCGCTTATGGAAAATCCAGTTGATACTAAAGTCAGTACCACAAAAACAACTGGCTTACGTTTATTATTAGGGATGCAGGTTTTCCCTGTGTATCAGCTTCAAAGAACAAGTAAGAATATGGACCGGTGAATGGTCTTTGCCGGAGTTGGAGGAGCTCTTGGAGACTCCTGATGCTGACGAAATGGAAGAGGAATGTCTTTCAGGTGAGTCAAAGTTTTTTTTTCTGTGGTATTTTAGCAAGTATCATAGTTAACTAGTGATTTGTAACGGTGTACTGTGGTAATAGAGCAGTTCAGTTACAATCACGGCAGATCATCAGAATAACGGTCTCGCGGTATAGCGTTTCAGTTATTCGGTGATATATGAATGTATGAATTCGGTAAAGAATTCAGGTGTGATTTGTAACGGTGTACTGTGGTAATAGAGCAGTTCAGTTACAATCACGGCAAATCATCAGAATAACGGTCTCGCGGTATAGCGTTTCAGTACTCGGTGATATATGAATGTATAAATTCGGTAAAGAATTTAGGTGTGATTTGTAACGGTGTACTGTGGTAATAGAGCAGTTCAGTTACAGTCACGGCAGATCATCAGAATAACGGTTTCGCGGTATAGCGTTTCAGTTATTCGGTGATATATGAATGTATGAATTCGGTAAAGAATTCAGGTGTGATTTGTAACGGTGTACTGTGGTAATAGAGCAGTTCAGTTACAATCACGGCAGATCATCAGAATAACGGTCTCGCGGTATAGCGTTTCAGTTACTCGGTGATATATGAATGTATAAATTCGGTAAAGAATTCAGGTGTGATTTGTAACGGTGTACTGTGGTAATAGAGCAGTTCAGTTACAGTCACGGCAGATCATCAGAATAACGGTTTCGCGGTATAGCGTTTCAGTTATTCGGTGATATATGAATGTATGAATTCGGTAAAGAATTCAGGTGTGATTTGTAACGGTGTACTGTGGTAATAGACCAGTTCAGTTACAGTCACGGCAGATCATCAGAATAACGGTCTCGCGGTATAGCGTTTCAGTTACTCGGTGATATATGAATGTATAAATTCGGTAAAGAATTCAGGTGTGATTTGTAACGGTGTACTGTGGTAATAGAGCAGTTCAGTTACAGTCACGGCAGATCATCAGAATAACGGTTTCGCGGTATAGCGTTTCAGTTATTCGGTGATATATGAATGTATGAATTCGGTAAAGAATTCAGGTGTGATTTGTAACGGTGTACTGTGGTAATAGAGCAGTTCAGTTACAATCACGGCAAATCATCAGAATAACGGTCTCGCGGTATAGCGTTTCAGTTATTCGGTGATATATGAATGTATGAATTCGGTAAAGAATTCAGGTGTGATTTGTAACGGTGTACTGTGGTAATAGAGCAGTTCAGTTACAATCACGGCAGATCATCAGAATAACGGTCTCGCGGTATAGCGTTTCAGTTATTCGGTGATATATGAATGTATGAATTCGGTAAAGAATTCAGGTGTGATTTGTAGCGGTGTACTGTGGTAATAGAGCAGTTCAGTTACAGTCACGGCAGATTATCAGAATAACGGTCTCGCGGTATAGCGTTTCAGTTATTCGGTGATATATGAATGTATGAATTCGGTAAAGAATTCAGGTGTGATTTGTAATGGTGTACTGTGGTAATAGAGCAGTTCAGTTACAATCACGGCAAATCATCAGAATAACGGTCTCGCGGTATAGCGTTTTAGTTATTCGGTGATATATGAATGTATGAATTCGGTAAAAAATTCAGGTGTGATTTGTAACGGTGTACTGTGGTAATAGAGCAGTTCAGTTACAATCACGGCAGATCATCAGAATAACGGTCTCGGGTTATAGCGTTTCAGTTATTCGGTGATATATGAATGTATGAATTCGGTAAAGAATTCAGGTGTGATTTGCAACGGTGTACTGTGGTAATAAGAGCAGTTCAGTTACAGTCACGGCAGATCATCAGACTAACGGTCTCGCGGTATAGCGTTTCAGTTATTCGGTGATATATGAATGTATGAATTCGGTAAAGAATTCAGGTGTGATTTGTAACGGTGTACTGTGGTAATAGAGCAGTTCAGTTACAGTCACGGCAGATCATCAGAATAACGGTCTCGCGGTATAGCCTTTCAGTTATTCGGTGATATATGAATGTATGAATTCGGTAAAGAATTCAGGTGTGATTTGTAACGGTGTACTGTGGTAATAGAGCAGTTCAGTTACAATCACGGCAGATCATCAGAATAACGGTCTCGCGGTATAGCGTTTCAGTTATTCGGTGATATATGAATGTATGAATTCGGTAAAGAATTCAGGTGTGATTTGTAACGGTGTAATGTGGTAATAGAGCAGTTCAGTTACTATCACGGCAAATCATCAGAATAACGGTCTCGCGGTATAGCGTTTCAGTTATTCGGTGATATATGAATGTATGAATTCGGTAAAGAATTCAGGTGTGATTTGTAACGGTGTACTGTGGTAATAGAGCAGTTCAGTTACAATCACGGCAAATCATCAGAATAACGGTCTCGCGGTATAGCGTTTTAGTTATTCGGTGATATATGAATGTATGAATTTGGTAAAAAATTCAGGTGTGATTTGTAACGGTGTACTGTGGTAATAGAGCAGTTCAGTTACAATCACGGCAGATCATCAGAATAACGGTCTCGCGGTATAGCGTTTTAGTTATTCGGTGATATATGAATGTATGAATTCGGTACAAAATTCAGGTGTGATTTGTAACGGTGTACTGTGGTAATAGAGCAGTTCAGTTACAATCACGGCAGCTCATCAGAATAACGGTCTCGCGGTATAGCGTTTCAGTTATTCGGTGATATATGAATGTATGAATTCGGTAAAAAATTCAGGTGTGATTTGTAACGGTGTACTGTGGTAATAGAGCAGTTCAGTTACAGTCACGGCAGATCATCAGAATAACGGTCTCGCGGTATAGCGTTTCAGTTATTCGGTGATATATGAATGTATGAATTCGGTAAAGAATTCAGGTGTGTTTTGTAACGGTGTACTGTGGTAATAGAGCAGTTCAGTTACAGTCACGGCAGATCATCAGAATAACGGTCTCGCGGTATAGCGTTTCAGTTATTCGGTGATATATGAATGTATGAATTCGGTAAAGAATTCAGGTGTGATTTGTAACGGTGTACTGTGGTAATAGAGCAGTTCAGTTACAATCACGGCAGATCATCAGAATAACGGTCTCGCGGTATAGCGTTTCAGTTATTCGGTGATATATGAATGTATGAATTCGGTAAAGAATTCAGGTGTGATTTGTAGCGGTGTACTGTGGTAATAGAGCAGTTCAGTTACAGTCACGGCAGATCATCAGAATAACGGTCTCGCGGTATAGCGTTTTAGTTATTCGGTGATATATGAATGTATGAATTCGGTAAAGAATTCAGGTGTGATTTGTAACGGTGTACTGTGGTAATAGAGCAGTTCAGTTACAATCACGGCAAATTATCAGAATAACGGTCTCGCGGTATAGCGTTTTAGTTATTCGGTGATATATGAATGTATGAATTCGATAAAGAATTCAGGTGTGATTTGTAACGGTGTACTGTGGTAATAGAGCAGTTCAGTTACAATCACGGCAGATCATCAGAATAACGGTCTCGCGGTATAGCGTTTCAGTTATTTGGTGATATATGAATGTATGAATTCGGTAAAGAATTCAGGTGTGATTTGTAACGGTGTACTGTGGTAATAGAGCAGTTCAGTTACAGTCACGGCAGATCATCAGAATAACGGTCTCGCGGTATAGCAATTCAGTTATTCGGTGATATATGAATGTATGAGAGTGATTTGTGACGGTGTACTGTGGTAATAGAGCAGTTCAGTTACAATCATGGCAGATCATCAGAATAACGGTCTCGCGGTATAGCGTTTCAGTTATTCGGTGATATATGAATGTATGAATTCGGTAAAGAATTCAGGTGTGATTTGTAGCGGTGTACTGTGGTAATAGAGCAGTTCAGTTACAGTCACGGCAGATCATCAGAATAACGGTCTCGCGGTATAGCAATTCAGTTATTCGGTGATATATGAATGTATGAAAGTGATTTGTGACGGTGTACTGTGGTAATAGAGCAGTTCAGTTACAATCATGGCAGATCATCAGAATAACGGTCTCGCGGTATAGCGACTCAGTTATTCGGTGATATATAAATGGATGAAAATCATGGTAGATCATCAGAATAACGATATCGCGGTATAGCGACTTAGTTACTCGTTAATATATGAATGGATGACAATCATGGTAGATCATCACAATAACGATAAAGCGGTACAGCGACTTAGTTATTCGGTGATGTATGTATGTATATATGTATGTATGAATTCGATAAAGAATTAAGGATAAGAGAGCTGAGAAAAGTGATGCCAACTGTGGTTGGAATCCACTTTTCTCTTCCCTCTTGGTAACGCCAAGTTATGTGTTTCAGTATTCCGGGAAACAACGGCCTAAAGGTTGAATTTGAGTGATAACCAGGTGACCCGAGGACGTGTCAAACGTCAGTCTGGCCGTGTTAGATTCTGACAGCCGATCCGTCGAAGCGGTCCAGATGTCGACCTAATCGCTGCCCTCTAATTTATGTATTTTAGAGTATTAGCCCCATAACGAAGGGCTAATAAATTATATATTTGATTATTTCTATAATTGGTTGGCTCTGCATGTTTTAAGAACGGTCGAAAGCGATGGCATATCTTAAACCTTGCTCGAATGAGCCTGACGTGCTTTTTGTATCGTTGTTAAGTAGATGCTGTTATTACAATTACTGCAGTCTCATTAATTCGTGATATCGGACCATCGGTAGCTAATACGCGCACCATTTTACCCGCAGCGGCGCGGTTACGATTCAAGTCCAAGCTTCCGTGACTTACTGTCCCCCGCTGATTAAGTGTTCCTTCAAGTAACTTTGAAAAATGTGATTCGGTTAATCCCGAAGTATTCTTCGTCATTAAACGTTTTGTGCGATAATCATTTCTCTGTTTCAAAGAACGCGTGTAAGAATCTGTTACGATTTTTGCAATTGCGCGGTTCTCATACGAACGGTTTCTAATATGCAACTTTGCAATTGTTGAGTAAGAAATCTGAACTGTTTGGTTGGTCACTTTCCAGATATTTAACTTATCGCCTTCTGATGCTTACAATTTTTATGGCAACTTGAGTTAAAATTTAAAATTATCCTAAATCCAATGAACTTTTAGATACTTATTCTATACGAATTTGAATGCGGTTTGTTACAGTTGCAAAAAACAAACAATACTAAAAATATAGTCAGGCTTTGCCTTCACTCGTGTGCGAAAACAGACAATGAAGAATAAGAACATTTTAAATTTGTTTTGAGTGAAGTGTATTGCTGAAGTGATACCTAAACGCAGACAAAGATAGTGTCTGTACTTTGAGGTTATATTCTGTTTGAGGCTTTCGCAGTTACTGGAATTATTCTTGTTAATATATAATTTCGGCTTAGACCGCGTAGTATTTGTGGATAAAAACGCTCGACATTCTCTGGCTCAATGTGTCTTGCACTTTGTGAGCAAGGCTTCGCGAGATGGACAGGCTCTTTGGTGTCGCGTGCTTGAGCACCTGAGAACGAGAATATATAAGCAGATTTGGCCTTATTGCTGTTAGTGCACCCATATTGACTAACGTTTGGCAAAACCTTGCAGTTTGCATCATCAGAGTGGAAGTCGCACTAAAATCTGAAGGTAGGTAAAGCTTCAAAGTCAGTTCAATTTTCCCAACTGGGGCGTGTTGCTATAGGGACTTTACGTCCCTCTTCAGTCAATAACGGGAATTTCGAAATAGGCGAGAGAAAGAAGGGGTGGAGAATGGAACAATCCAGAAAATGTGGAGAAGTACTGCCCCGGCATTAGCCTCAGAAAAGATACGCTGTTAACTCAAGAAAACCACCTAAAAACCTGAAATCAGAGCAAACAGCCACGACAATCGAACTCACGACCTCCCGAATGCTAAGCAGACGTGCTAACCACTAATCCACAGAGCTCGGTAAACAAACTGAAAGTCGATGTGGAGCTATTTATAGTTCTCTGTGTCAGCCGTAAACCATGGTGCGTGGCCTTATGACGCACTGTGGTTGTAATGTTTAGATCGTGTATCAGGGAGTCCACGTTTCACTACGCTTAAAACCCTTTTTCCTGTTTATATTATATGAATGTTTTGTCTATTTCTAAGGCTTCACGTATCACTCGTGGGAAGTAGTGAGGTATTCTGGCGTGCTCAAATTTTAAGGTGTTCAATTTGTAAATGTATGCTCAGATACGGCTGATTTTGTGATGCGTTTGTTTGCGATCCCCTTTATGTTCTTGAAGTCGTAGATCAATGGTACTATCAGTCTGTCCAACGTAACTCGAGCCGCAAAAACAAGAAATTTGATATACGCCAGCAGTTTTTAAACTTGCAATTTCGTGTTTTACTGATTTGAAACCGTTACTCAAAGTTTCATTGGTCGTGAACACAGTTTTGATGTTGCGTAGTTTCGGGACACGTCCTACCTTATCAGTCGAGCCTTTAACGTAAGGTAGAAATGCTAAGCCTTCTTTAGCCTTTTGTGTCGTAGTCTTGTCTAGCTCTTTTCATATGATGGTAGTTGTGTATCTATTTTTTTGTAAAGAATTAAATAGATGTTCCTTTTCTCTTCCTAGATTTTCTGTATCTGAAATACGAACTGATCTGGTCGCCAAAGTTTAAAGAACTGCTGCTTTTTGCATAGGTCGATGGTGTTAGTTTACATTTAGGTATCTGTCTGTGTGTGTCTTCTTTCTATAAACTTTATTTCCTAAACCTAAACCACCATCTGATTTACGTTTTACCAGAACGTCTAGAAACGGAATACTTTCATTTTCTTCTATTTCCATTGTGAATTGTATGTTGTGATGTACAGAATTCGGGTGTTTTAGAAACAGGTTCAATGCCTGACGTCCGTGTGACCAGATGATAAAGGTATCGTCTACATATCTAAATCAGCCGGTGGGTTTTAGTTGGGCTGGTTCAAGAGCCTTGGTTTCAAATGCTTCGATGTAAATATTAGCGATAACGGATGACAGCGGTGAACCCATAGCCGCTCCTTCGACTGGCTCGTATATTTTATTGCTTTAACTGAATTAAGTGTTTTGCAAGCAAATTTCGATAAGTTCAACTTGTTCTATAGACAAAACATTTTTGAGCATTACTAATACCTCATTAACCAGCACGTTCGTGAAGAACAGAGATATTGTCGTTCTCAAAGCAGAAAAAAAAAATGCTACCTTTGTAATGAGAGGAGTATAACATTATTTTACTGTGCTTACTTAACCATACCACACATTACTTGCAACCGTAGGGTAGAACATTTTTGAAAGCATCGAAGGCTTATTATTACAATGCATGTAATTCGTATTTGAAAATGAACCCCTCTAGAACAATAAGCAGATTGGTATTTGGTACACTGCTGTCTGAAGCATGGTGGAAAGCTGCCACTGCAAGTAATGGAATTTCAGGCTTTCGTGCAACAGACATTATTCCGTTCAATCCTAGCTCCATTCCAGACTATGCATACCTAACAGTTTCACATCCAATGGGAAATCAACACACAGACATGCTACAGCCTTCCACTGATGCTCAAAGAAATGTTTCTTCTCAACTAGGGTGTTCAAGTTGGGCTCCAGAAGAAATATCAGGGACAAGCATATTTAACAAAAGTAGTGACCCGGTCCCAACCACCAGTAATGATATCACACCTGGAAAAATGTTAGGCCAAATATCTCCAGTGCCTGACCCCACTCGAGCTGAACAGATCGAAAAAGAACAAAAAATTTAGCATCAATGTTAAATACTGAAAACAGTATTCAAGCGTTGAAAAGAAAAGCCCTCAGAAACAGCAAAAATAAATTAGACTTATCAAAACAAAAAAAAGTAGTAGCCATAAATGATGATACGTGACTAAGCGAAAGAAACAAATAGTGCCCGATACATTATCTGAAGTTGATGAGAGTGATGACTGTGTAGAATGCGACGAAGAGTATAAGACTACTTCAAAAATAGTGATTGAAATGAATGTGTGTGCTGTAGTCGTTGGTTACACGAAGAATGTAAAACTTGTAAGAATCAATGTGATCCCTGCGGAAGGTTTTTACATAAGAAGCGAAAGTGTAATGCATTAAACGTAAAAATAATGTCTTCTATGCCTCACCATCTCACCATATTGATATGGGTGAAATGGTGAATCACAAGTTCTTTTTTAATTATGCTTAGTTTATTCTACTTTGTTGATTGAAGTTTAAATTTGTTATTATTATTCACATATAAGAGAATGTAAGGTTTGTTTTGTTAGAATTAAAGTTTCACAGAAAATAACAGACATTCGAAGTTTTATTTACCATCTCTCTCCAAGTTACCCTTTGTAAAAATCTAAATCTTTAATTTGTTTTATTACATTTTAATGCAGTTGATTGTAAGTATTTATGTTCTTGCTGAATCTGATTTAATGAGTCACTTAAAGTAGTATTAGTTATAAAATTTTGAGTGTTAGCATTCACCAGCGCATCTTCACACATTTTCCAGTGTTCTTGGTATACACTTTCATGACAAGCTGTTTTGGTTTCGTAACGTTCTACAACAGTATAAAAATTAAGATATAATTGCTATGGTATGAAAACGGCAAAACATTTAAAAGAAAATATAATTTACATGCAGCTACATTGTAAAGCAAATAAAAAGAATATTGAGTCAAGTAACACGATTTCATCATCCAAGCATTCCATTTCCAACAATGGTATTCCTCGGCAAATTTACTTTCTATTAGCTAAAACAAATATAAGTTAGATAGAATCATATTTACTAACTTAATTTACATGTGAAATTATAAACGATACCAGGGATTTGTCCATTTTTGTATCATTCAAATTAGTAAACACTAAACAGTAGTACTGGGTGGTGGGGACAGTACGTATTCCGCGAACAATCAAATTTGTGTTCACCGAAAGACCTTGAAAAAAATCATACTGCTCAGGTACAATCGATATTTTGACATGAGAGAATAGTGTAACGATCCTGCTGCCGGTCATTGCCCCGGAATCATGACCTTGCAACCTTGGACCCCAGGTGCAGAGGCGTGACGTCAGCGCCCTTGGAGCCAGCTGCGATGGGTGAGTCTTGCGGTTACCAGAAAGGTCGAGCGAAGTCTAGATTGATCTCGAAGGAAATTACCCGAATATAAATACACGGCCGCCGGAGTTCTCGGTAGTTCTCATCAGACTCGAAGCGCACGTGATATAAACGAACCGTGTAAAATAAATAACAAATAAATACAACCATATAAATCCTTACTGCTAAGCTGTATATAAATAATTATTAAATAAGTGTATCGTCAGAAATAGTGCCAGTAGTTTATAAGTAATTCTGCCTTCATAATTCTTGTATATTTAAATAATCATAATTAATCATAGTAAATAAACGTTTAAAACCAGCAGCGTCGTGTAATTTTTAAATAGCCCGAACGTAAAAACTTAACAGTGGCGTCAGGTGTCGGGTTATACCAGGGGCTATAAAAAAATTATTGAACAAACATTAAATAAATAAATTGTTAACAAGTTCCGATAAAACGACGGTCAGATAAATCAATTTAAGTGTATAGTGTGGATGCCTTTGACAAGATCCAAGATGGAAGCTCAATTAAGCCAACTTTTGCAACTGATGCAAGTGGGTCGCTTATCCATCGGCGCCGGAGGACTTCCTGGAGCAGCTAGCCATCCAAACATTCGTAGATGGAATGAAGAACGCCGATACTCCGCAACCGGTACGTCTGGGGCGCCATAGGACACTGGGAGAGACCTTAGCCCATGCGTTGGAATTTGAAGCGGCAAGGACTGCCTCCAGAGGACATGGTCATGTCCGCGGCGTCGCCACGACGGAGATGGCGCCTGAATCCATGGAGGAGATGTTGCGACGACTTATAAGGCAGGACACGAGGGAGAAGGGGCCCCGCTGCTGGAGCTCCGGAGAGATGGGTCATCTTAGGGCTCGCTGTCCGAAGAAAGGAACCCGAGTGTCTGACGAGCCGTCGGAAAACTAATGCGGGTCTACTCGTGATTGCCATACCCCGGAGATTCCCATACATGTGTCGTCCGTGCAACACCAGCCTGATAGTCTCTTCATTGATGGGAAAATAAATGGAAGAGTTCGGTCTCTGCTGTTGGATACTGGAGCGACGAAGTCCATCGCCAGGTCTGACGTAATACGAGACGAGGGTCAGCCGCTGTCCACCAGGACACAACTTCGCACTGCCACGGGAGGCGCAGTGACCACACATGGGGAAAGGAATTTGACATTGAAGATTGGGAATCAAACCCTCAAGCATCGGGTCCTGATTGCTGACATTGCTGACGAGTTCATCCTGGGAATGGATGTCATGAATAAGTGTGGGTTCACTTTAGACCTGGGACGCGGCGTGTTGCACGTGGGTGGGGCGGATCTTTTCCTACACCCAAGAAAAGAGATCGCAGTTCGAGTGGTATTGGCGGAAGATATTACTCTGCCTGGACGAACCGAGAGGGTCGTGGATGCACACCTGGATGACGATATCGGTTGCACAGTAGTGCGCATGATTGAACCCGATTATGAGAAGGAGCTCACTCATGGTATTCTGGTTGGAAAGACGTTGGTAAATACTGGGCTTAAGGTCCCAGTAATAATGATGAACGTCAACAGGGAACCGGCAACAGTCAGAAGTAACACAACCTTGGGAAGATGCACACCGGTCTCCGCCGTTGTCAGAACGATTACTAGTGACAGCGGCAGCAAGGCAAAGGGCTGCCCAAAGGAATTAATGAACACTGTGATGTCTACTTGCAAGGGCATGAGCCAACAAGAACGGAAGAAGATCGAAGATCTGGTGGCCCGGTACCAAGACGTCTTCGGGTGCGGACATCATCCCAGCGGCCGTACCGACGTAGTTAAGCATAAAATCAATACGGGGGATGCTCAACCGAAACGTCAACATCCAAGAAGGTTGCCCCTCGCCAAACGGGAAGAATCTGGAAAGATTGTCCAAGATATGCGAAACCAAAAGATTATCGAACAGTCCAGCAGCCCGTGGGCCTTCCCTGTGGTTCTTGTC
Organism: Agriotes lineatus; assembly: GCA_940337035.1. NCBI lineage: Eukaryota > Metazoa > Arthropoda > Insecta > Coleoptera > Elateridae > Agriotes > Agriotes lineatus. The sequence goes on along the minus strand of OW679202.1, from coordinate 122,670,094 downwards.
AAGAAGAAGAATTGCTCAACGACCTTCTGTGTTGACTACCGACAGCTGAATCATGTGACCAAGAAAGACAGCTACCCTCTGCCACGAATCGATAATACTCTGGACACGCTCTCCGTTTCTCAATGGTTCTCGACGCTAGACTTGAAGAGCGATTATTGGCAAGTCGCAATAGAACCTGCGGACAGGGAAAAGACAGAATTTACTATCGGAACTGGGCTGTGGCGGTTCTCCGCCATGCTGTTCGGTTTGTGCAATGCCTCCGCCACGTTTGAGAGGCTGATGGACACCGTCTTGAAGGGTCTATCTTGGCAGACCTGCCTGATATACCTGGACGACGTCATAGTGGTAGGTAAATCCTTCAACAAGCATTTAAAAAACCTGGAGGAAGTGTTCGGTAGACCGCGAGGTGCCAACCTGCGATTAAGTCCAAAGAAGTGCCACATCTTCCAGAAGGAGGTACAGTACCTGGGGCACGTCGTATCCCGCCAGGGAGTAGCAGCAGACCCGAGTAAGGTGAAGGCAGTGCAGGATTGGCCAATCCCGAAGGATAAGCATGAGCTGCGAAGCTTCCTGGGCCTCTGTACTTACTACCGACGGTTTGTGCCGGGCTTTGCAAACATTACAAAACCGTTAACCAGTCTAACGGAAGAGGGACGACAGTTCGAATGGAGTGCTGAGTGCGCGGAAGCCTTCCAGACGCTCAAGACTGTCTTAACCAGTTCACCTGTGCTTTGTTATCCACGTCAGTAAGGCCAGTTTATCCTCGATACTGACGCTATCAATGTCGGAATCGGTGGTGTTCTGTCCCAGGTCCAAGATGGACAAGAGAAAGTCCTGGCATATTTCAGCAAGGTCCTGTCCAAACCAGAGCGAAACTATTGCGTAACCAGGAGGGAGCTTCTGGCAGTAGTCAAGTCCGTAGAGCATTTTTATAAATACCTGTATGGCAAAGGATTCTTGATGAGGAGCGACCATGCTGCTCTAAGATGGCTGCTGCAGTTCAAGAACCCTGATTCGAGACTGGAGAGTCGTGCGGTACCCATCAATCGTACTACTGTAGTCGACGATTCGTGGGAGCTAGACGAGTTACAGCCAGGAGAACGACCCCGACTTAGGCACGGTTATAGCCTGGAAGCGAGATAGCCGTCGACCTACCTGGCAGGAGGTATCCGCCACCAACCCAACGGTAAAGACATATTGGGCGCAATGGGACTCCTTGCAGCTGGAAAACAACGTCCTGACCAGAATCTTGGAAGACGAGGACGGTAGGGCAACGAGATCACAATTGATGGTCTCGAGGAGTAGAATGGCCGAGGTTCTGCGCCACCTGCATGATGGCTCCTCTGGGGGACACTTCGGATTGAAGAAGACGTTGCAGAAGGTCCGAGACCGGTTCTACTGTGGGAGCTGCAAAGATGATGTCCGAGAGTGGTGCCGGAGGTGCGAAGCCTGCGCTACAGGAAACTAACCGGTTGGTAGACGTAGAGCTCCGATGCGGCAGTACAACGTCGGTAGTCGGTTCGAGAGGATAGCCATCGTTATCAGTGAACCATTCCCCGAAACCGAATCGGGAAGTAAATACATCCTGGTGTGCATGGACTACTTTACCAAGTGGCCCAAAACGTACGCCCTTCCGAATCAAGAGGCCGGTACTGTCGCTGATGTTCTGGTGAAGGAGTGCTTCAGCCGTTTTGGAGTGTCCCTGGACCAGGGCCGGAATTTCGAGTCTGGACTGTTCCGGAAAGTTTGCAAGCTGCTGGGGATACACAAGACCCGGACCACTGCCCACCATCCTCAATCGGACGGCATGGTGGAAAGGATGAACCGAACCATGGGGAAGCATCTGTGCAAGGTGGTTTCCGAACATTAGCGTGACTGGGACCAGTACATTCACCTGTTCCTAATAGCCTACCGATTGGCAGTACAAGAGACAACCAACCACACCCCAGCCACGGTACTCTTTGGGCGCGAGCTGCGATTGCCATGTGACTTCAAATTTGGGAGAAAGCCTGGCGAAGAAACGGCCGGCGAGGACTACGTGGGGAACCTGAAGAAGAGGATGGAAGAGATCCACGACGCCGTACGCCGAAACATTCAGGGTGCCAGCGACCGATTGAAGGACCGATATGATGCCCGCGCTGAAGCCGGTGGTTTCCAGCCTGGCGATTTGGTATGGCTTCATAACTCCCAGAGGCATCGTGGTCTCTCCCCCAAGCTCCAAAGAAACTGGGAAGGCCCCTACACTGTAGTTGCTCGACTGAATGACGTGGTATACAGAATCCAGAAACCTCCTCGAAGAAAGTGCAGGATGGTGCACTTCAATCGGTTGGCCCAATATGCCGGAACCAATGAGGAAGTGGAGGCTGTCACGGAGCAACCCCTGAGACGACTAGGGACCGGAGGAACCTCCTTCCAGGAGTTTATGGCCGCTTATGGGGGTACGAAGACTGCGCGATTCTGAATCACTACAGAGGTGCAGCGTGACCTGTTCGACACCCTGCTGCAGTATTCCCTGACACACTGCGTCGCCCAGGACCTCCGGATGTCTAGGAGGATCGCCGCTGCCTTCCGGGAGAGGTTTGGCCGGTTAGACCAGTTACGAGAGCAGGCACCTCAGGTTGGCAGAACTTTGCAGCTCAAGGAAGGCAACAGCTCCATTTATTACCTGGTGACGTAAAGGTTGTCTTACGAAAAACCTAGTTACCAGGAGCTCTGGTCTGCTCTTTTGGACCTTAAGGAGCAGATGGTGAAGAACGAAAAAACCCGGCTATCGGTGCCGAAATTAGGATGCGGCCTAGATTTGTTGGACTGGAGGGTTATACGCAGCATGCTGGAAGTAGTCTTGGACCGGACCGGCATCCAGATCGAGGTCTGCAATTGCAGCCGGTTGCGAAGAATTGAGCCCACGGTGGACTGCTACCTCTTCAGCCAGTCCGTGTGCAAGAAGGGCACCGCCTGCAAATACCGCCATCAAACCCCTAAGAGCGAGTGACAGGCATCCGACGCAAATTGTTCTGGGACAGAACGACCTAAGGCGGGGGCAGTGTAACGATCCTGCTGCCGGTCATTGCCCCGGAATCATGACTCAGTGCCTCGATTATTCTAGAACCTCAAAAAGCGACTTTGCAACCTTGGACCCAAGTACAGAGGCGTGACGTCAGCGCCCTTGGAGCCAGCTGCGATGGGTGCTTCATGCGGTTCCCAGAAAGGTCGAGCGAAGTCTAGATTAATCTCGAAGGGAATTACCCGAGTATAAATATACGGCCGCTGGAGTTCTCGGTAGTTCTCATCAGACTCGAAGTGCGCGTGATATAAACGAACCGTGTGAAATAAATAACAAATAAATACAACCATATAAATCCTTACTGCTAAGTTGTATATAAATAATTATTAAATAAGTGTATCGTTGTTAGAAATAGTGCTTGTAGTTTATAACTAATTCTGCCTTCATAATACTTGTATATTTAAATAATCATAATTAATCATAGTAAATAAACGTTTAAAAAATTTTGCTAATTATGTTTGGATATTAGTCGATAACTTTCAACAAGACTTTTGTTACTTTTTTTGAAAACAAAAGCAACATATGCTTTTTCCAGTCGCCCGGAAAACACCCTGTTGATAAGGACTTATTATATAATATTGATAAGGGTCAGCAAGTGATACTGCACAGGATTTAAAAAAACTTCCAGGAATGTCATCAGGACCAGCGTCTTTAGTCAATGTTAATAAACGATTTACGATAGAGGATTTGTCGATAGCACAGTCCTGTAAGGTAGCATTAGTGGAAGGCTTTAAAGTTTGGCATGCCGTTGGATTAGGTATTGAGTACACAGCCCTGAAGTATTCTGAAAATAGTTCACAGACTTCCTGGCCATTGGCGGCTACTTTGTCCTTATATTTTAATAAAGATGGTGAACTGCGGTTGCTAGTCTTATTGGAAATGCAACTCCAGAACGTTTTAGGATGGTAACAATACAGGTTTCCGATGTAGAAGTATATTGGCTGTGAACATCCTTAATTAAGACTTTAGTATACATTGTGTAACTTTTGTACATATTTAAATCGACAAGTGCTTTCGACTTTTTATACTTCATGCGGCTAGAATGTTCTAATTGAGTAGCCCTGATAACATTTCCATTAAACCATGTGGGATAGACGCGACGTTTAGAAGGAATACTTTTTTCGTGGATATGTTTAGCGATCGAGTACTGCAAAATGCAGTAAAACTTAGTGACAGCATCGTTGACGCTCAAAGCTGAAAGTTCTGAGACCCAATTAAAATATCTGAGCTTCTTATTTATAATTCTATGGTCCGCAGAATTATATAGGAGTATATTTTTAGTGTTTAAACTTAAATTGTTTAGTATTGTCTAAGCATTCGGTTATTTCAACAGGAATATGGTGAGCGTCAACAATACTGATTGGATTATCGCATTTTTCGCCAGAAAGTATTTCTTTATTATACATTATTAGATCGAGTATATGGTTATTACAATTAAGAATACAATTAAACTGAAGCAAATTACAATAAGAGGGCGTGTAATAGAACACGATTAGCTACATTCGAAACGACATGGTTGTGAGATAGAGGATAAGCCGTATCATATCGCTAGGTCATCCATCAGCTTATTTAAATTTTCGGTGAAGTTCGCTAAGGCGCTATTAAGATTAAGGGGGGTATACATATAGCACAGATGAATTTTATTAACACAAGTACTCGAGGTAGATTGCAGTCTAATCCAGATGTCTTCAGAATTCGAATTCCAGTCCGGTTGTTCGAAAAAGACGTAGGAGGAGATACCCCACCACCATTATATTTGTTGAAAGCTGGGGGGAAATGTCTCTTCTAAAGACGGTAAAAATATCACCGAAAAGTTGACCGTCATTAATATTGTCGTTTAGCCACGTTTCACACAACATAAAAATATCAAATTCTTGTTCCGATGAAGTCCTTTGTTTTAGTGAGTAAGCCTCGACTGTTTTGAGAATAAAGTTTTAGCTCCTTATGAGAGCTGAAAAAGGAACAACAAATATTAAATTACAATAAATAGATCCGTTGCTGGTTACATTTTCGCCAGTTCAGATTCAGAGGAGACAACTTTGACGCGGGCTCCGTCATCCCTCCTAACATGAATTTTGCAATTTCTAATCCAGACGTATTTGTACGATTTTACTCTTGCAGCTTCCTTAACGCAGTTCAAAAGATGTTTGTTAAAGGACGTCAAATTTTCGTTGATGTAGATTTTAGGTGATGACCCGTATAAATCGGGGATGATTGCATCAGCTGAGATAGTTTTCTTAGCCTTGGCCGCAGCTGAAAGAATCTTTCCTAATTCAAGAAACAAATTTAACGATGATGTTGCGCGGTCGGCTTTTGACATTAATTATATCATTGCCCACCTCTGGAGATAACCAAGTTTAACTAATAATAATTATATCATACCTTGTACTAGCAATAAACTCTATTAACTCAGATAGTTTTGGAATTAACGATCTAATACTAACATATGTATTCCGCAGCCTTCAAAATTCATTTCCAAGTTAGATAATGCTTCACACGCTTTAGTGTTCTTGTACCTAAAAAATATACATATAAATATAAATGTACTACCTAGGATATCGGTTACTTTGTAACGTTTCACTCGAAATTAAGCGCGATCAAAGTTAATTTAAAATTAATAGCGCTTAATTTTCGTCTAGGCCAACAATGAACGTTACAACAATGGAAATTTTTCAAAGCGCTCGAACTGGCAAGATTAGCGTTAGCCCCTCGATCGACGCGAGCGGTACGGAGAACCGATTCTCCGCGCAGTCCTTCCTTAATAATCGAGAAGTCCCAAGAGCCGATCGCCCCGTTTAAAACAAAATTCGAGCAGCGTACTCGAGGAGATCGTCACCAGAAACTAACCCGGCTTCCAGCCGCCTTCAGCGGCTTCGGCCGCGGAAGATTCCGCGTCTCCGACACCAGAAACCGACCTGAAGAATTCGAAATATTAACTCGATTTTCCCCAGGTACCTGCCTATATAAACGTATTTCTGGACTCGGACTGCGTTTATTGGGATTTATTCGTAAATTGAAAACAATAAATTTATTATACACAAATCTGGGAGTCGGATTGTGTAAGTTTTGTTCATACAATTCCGTATAATTTGTCACGAGCGTTCGCATGCGAATTAAGCTTATATTTGGGCTATCGAAATAACTTAATTTCGTAGACGAGCAATCCAGGTAAACTTACGGAACGAATAAACCCCAATTGAACTAGGCTGGGATATCGGCGAGTTTCAATTGAGTTTATTCTATAGGAATAAAGCTAACATTCAAATACAACATCCACGAACGTTGAAATAGCAATAAATTCAAATTCAGTAAAGCCACAAAACACCTGTCAGAATACAATTAACGTTGCAAATACTTCAGAGTACTTTAAAGCAAACTTCATTTGCATTAAATATTTGCAAAATTTAGAATCAGTTCACTTTTCCTGTGAAAGATAGTAAACCGTTGTACAAATTCGATACTTACCCTGTGATAGCTTATATTATAGCGCCCTTCACACGCGCCGTTCTATAAGATAACCTCGAGAGGAATTTTGACCCACGGTCAAAGGTCGACTGCACTCTTAACATATCACTGGGAGTTGCACGTGTACATATGTGTATTTTATTTAAACAAACTATAGTTCTGATCCAGTCACTTCGTAATTAAAATAAATCAGAATTTTCCTTTTGTTTACACCGACAAGCATTGACATATTTAATTTTTATTTTGGTTTCCAGTTGTACCAACTTGATCTCGCAGGCCTTATACGTCGAAGCTCACGGGCATACATCGGTGCACACGAGGTGGCCTACCGTCTCCGAAAACCAGGACGAAAAATCAAATACAATTAAACTGTAACTTTATACGAAGAACACATTTATTTTATTTTAGTTTTGTACATGAGTAGGCAATAAATGTATATAGCAGTCAAACCTGTTTCTTTAAATCAGTCTAAGTGTGAGTAGTCAGTACCTGGACCCAATGCAAGGGCTACCATTCTTAAAAGGGCATAATTGTTAATGCTACAGGGGCACTTCCAAATTAAATATAAACTTGAGATTATTACGAAGCCCCGGTTAGCGTTGCAAAATGGCGCCCGCGCAGGGACCGAACTTTGACTGATTTAAAGAAAGTTTTCAGAAACCAGCCCAGTTTAGAACTAGAACCGACACCCGGATATAATTACAAGTTTAAATAGTATGGTAATTATACTAGCCGCAGCTTGTCTTCTCCGTGGCGCCCGAGCATCTAGAAATAGTAGAGTATTAGGTTGTGTAAACGTAAGTTTAATATTCTAACGATATGTACAAACCCTGTTACAGCCTAGCTAGCCAGAAATTTACCAGAGCCCAGAGATGTCACTGGTAGTCCAGGCCATCCCGAGGAATCCGAGAACCCAATATCCTTGTCCGGATAGATCTTCCGAAATTCCGTCTCCGCGTACTAATCCGGAAATACCAGATACCGCGTACCGTTCCAGTCCGCCGAAGTATTGGTCCGCGTAGAACCGCCCGCGAACACCGGATGTACCTGTAAGATGCATATAAAAGAGTATGTATGACCTGCCGCCTTGAATAGTATGAATGCTTACCCCTGACGCGCTCTCTTCTGAAGCGGACTCCTCGCTACCGTAAACCCGGAGATTAGCAGGAGATTGTAGACTCATCGTCGAAGCTTGAAGGAGAAAATGTGGAACGTTGAACTTCCTGTACCAGCACCTGTAAAGCGAACCCCGTGCGCCTGTTTCCGGAAGATTGCATGCCTTTCCGTGGCCTCTGAACCAGTTCCCGAATGTTTAAAAGCTTGCACGCCAATCCCGTGGCCTCTGCACTAGCTCCAGAATGCTTGAAGGTTTGCATGCCAATCCCGTGGCCTCTGCGCCAGTTCCTGAATGTTTAGATGCTTGCATGCCAACCCCGTGGCCTCTGCACTAGCTCCAGAACATTTAAATGTTTGCACGCCCCTTCCGTGGCCTGCTCTAGCTCCAGAGAGTCTGAATGATCGTGCGCCGATACCGCGGCCTCCGCGTTTATTCGCTCCAGAGTATTTAAATGTATACGCGCAGACCGCGCACCCCGGCATTCGCTCCAGAATGTTTGAATGCACCCTGTATATTTCTTGAGTTGTATTCCGAGATACCTGTATGCCGACACTGCGGTCCAGTAGTACTCCCGTCGAATAGCAACGAAAGGACATCCCTGTCCGCCAGTAAAGCATTTCGCTTGCCCTAGTGTGGCATACGCCTGTCGTACGATTTTTTTTCTTTTCTCGCCTGTTAGTAGCCCTGGTGACAGCCATCTTATCTTGAAGCGTGATCTTGTCTCCGTAAACCCGGGTGACGGCAAGATATTGTAGGTTCAACCCGCCGAAGCTTAGATAAGAGTGCCTGAAAAGAATATGTGTTTACGCAGCAGCTTATAGATTTAACCAGTCGAGAATAAAAAGTTCTTGACCCGTAAAAACGTTCCGATGAACCAGAAACCGAGCTCCAGGTGTTTTCGCGACCACTTCTTCACCGGTATTCCATCGCTTTCCGAAGAGAGAGGCCTGTGTAACGTTTCACTCCAAATTAAGCGCGATCAAAGTTAATTTAAAATTAATAGCGCTTAATTTTCGTCTAGGCCAACAATGAACGTTACAACAATGGAAATTTTTCAAAGCGCTCGAACTGGCAAGATTAGCGTTAGCCCCTCGATCGACGCGAGCGGTACGGAGAACCGATTCTCCGCGCAGTCCTTCCTTAATAATCGAGAAGTCCCGAGAGCCGATCGCCCCGTTTAAAACAAAATTCGAGCAGCGTACTCGAGGAGATCGTCACCAGAAACTAACCCGGCTTCCAGCCGCCTTCAGCGGCTTCGGCCGCGGAAGATTCCGCGTCTCCGACACCAGAAACCGACCTGAAGAATTCGAAATATTAACTCGATTTTCCCCAGGTACCTGCCTATATAAACGTATTTCTGGACTCGGACTGCGTTTATTGGGATTTATTCGTAAATTGAAAACAATAAATTTATTATACACAAATCTGGGAGTCGGATTGTGTAAGTTTTGTTCATACAATTCCGTATAATTTGTCACGAGCGTTCGCATGCGAATTAAGCTTATATTTGGGCTATCGAAATAACTTAATTTCGTAGACGAGCAATCCAGGTAAACTTACGGAACGAATAAACCCCAATTGAACTTGGCTGGGATATCGGCGAGTTTCAATTGAGTTTATTCTATAGGAATAAAGCTAACATTCAAATACAACATCCACGAACGTTGAAATAGCAATAAATTCAAATTCAGTAAAGCCACAAAACACCTGTCAGAATACAATTAACGTTGCAAATACTTCAGAGTACTTTAAAGCAAACTTCATTTGCATTAAATATTTGCAAAATTTAGAATCAGTTCACTTTTCCTGTGAAAGATAGTAAACCGTTGTACAAATTCGATACTTACCCTGTGATAGCTTATATTATAGCGGCCTTCACACGCGCCGTTCTATAAGATAACCTCGAAAGGAATTTTGACCCACGGTCAAAGGTCGAATGCACTCTTAACATATCACTGGGAGTTGCACGTGTACATATGTGTATTTTATTTAAACATACTATAGTTCTGATCCAGTCACTTCGTAATTAAAATAAATCAGAATTTTCCTTTTGTTTACACCGACACGCATTGACATATTTAATTTTTATTTTGGTTTCCAGTTGTACCAACTTGATCTCGCAGGCCTTATACGTCGAAGCTCACGGGCATACATCGGTGCACACGAGGTGGCCTACCGTCTCCGAAAACCAGGACAAAAAATCAAATACAATTAAACTGTAACTTTATACGAAGAACACATTTATTTTATTTTAGTTTTGTACATGAGTAGGCAATAAATGTATATAGTAGTCAAACCTGTTTCTTTAAATCAGTCTAAGTGTGAGTAGTCAGTACCTGGACCCAATACAAGGGCTACCATTCTTAAAAGGGCATAATTGTTAATGCTACAGGGGCACTTCCAAATTAAATATAAACTTGAGATTATTACGAAGCCCCGGTTAGCGTTGCAACTTGAAAAGGTTAATGTGCAACAAGTGATAAATAAATAAAATAAGTATAATAAAAATGTGCAGCGAAGCGCAGTGATATTATAAAGTATTAATGTATCTATATTTTCACAGCTTTCTTGCTGTTTCGTTGGTTTGCAACGTGGTTTTGCTAATCTGTATATCGGCAAGACTTAGAATTTTCATAATTTTGTTATCAACGTTTGTTAAGAATTTTTCCGTTATATTGTCACACTGCGAGCACCAAACTTAATTCCAGCGCTCGTTAATAACTCCATTCTTCGTTTTGTTAAGTGCTCTTTAATGGCCATTTTCATCCCCTCCACAAACTTGTTGTTGTTATAAAAAGGTCTTTGGTATTCCTGCTCAAAAAATTGAAATGATGGAACGCTATCCAAGATTTTTTTTAAGGAGACGATGACTGCAATCAATAACGAGGCAGAAATATCCAAACGTAGTTTTTCTTTACACAGTTTACTAAGTTGGTCTGCGGATTTACGCTCTTCTTCTGGAACTCTAAAAAAACGCAAACTAGCAGGTGGGGGGACAGCTGAGCGTGAGAAAATTTTGATAAGCTTGGGAATCTTGTTTCCAAAAATGCCCTTTTCTGAGTATAATGAATCATTTAAATATAATTTAAAAAATTCAAAATTAGACTTTTAGCCTCAAAATTTATAGTGGGAATCTTGTAAAAATTTCAAAATTAGACTTTTAGCCTCAAAATTTAACGTGGGAATCTTGTAAAATTTCAAAATTACACTTTTAGCCCCAAAATTCATCGTGGGAATCTTGTTTTTCCATATTTTTGGAAAAAAACGTTGGGATCGGCTGAGACGGGGAAAAATTTTGATAAGCGTGGGAATCGTGTTTTTCTATAATTTTGGAAATATAATTTCAAAATTAGATTTTTAGCCCCAAAATTCATCGTGGGAACCGGAAGTGAAACCGCAAAGGTGTCATCTTCATTATCTTGTCATCCGCCCACGCAACCGCAAACCGGAAGTGAAACCGTTGTTGAATCTCTTAATCTTGCTCCGGACACCACTCTTGATAATAAACTTAAGACATTTTAGAGACAACCGTACTGACCGATAACCGGAAAACGATAATGGTGAGTCGTCCGAGGGGGCTGTATTTATATCGCAGCTGGCATGTCACATGACCCTGGGGAGCGGGGTCAAAAGGAGGAGGAGTGGGGGCATCCGCCCAAGCAACCGCAAACCGGACATCCTTCTTCAGCCAAGAACGGGGAAACTGTAGAATGGGTGGGAGAAAGGAGGGGTGGAGAATGGAAGAGAGGTCAGGAAAGGAAAGGCGGTGTGCCGTCCGAGGCAGCTGTATTTATCCTACAGCCGACATGCACATGACCCTGGGGGGAGCGGCCAAAGTGTAGCTAGAGGGATTCTGGACCAAACATGTCTACTGAGCAGGTTTCTGCGCAGGTGCCTGCGCAGGTTTACGCGCAGGTCTGCGCGGGGTTTTTGCGCGTAGTTGTGAGACTTGTTGAGACCTGTCCAGCTGGCAGACGTTAAAGTGAGAACCCTGGAATGTTAAAACAGCTCCAAGTTGATGACTTCTACCTTATGGATTTGAATATAACACAAGACTTTGTAGGTATTTTTAACAAGATGGATTGTTAAATTATCAAGGCATTAAAACCAAGCTGTGTTAACCCTTTAACGCGCAAAATTACTGTACGAGGGAAAAATGTAAATTTTATGTCGTATGCGTTCTTTGAGATGCCAGGAAAATCCAGTGAGCATTCAGGACAAAATATGCTGGTAAACCGTTCTACCAGTGAACATTCAGGACAAAATATGTTGTGAATGTTCACTGGTATAACAGGTGGTAAAATAGCTTTTGAAATTTGAACTGAATAATATAAACTCTTGCGAGTGGAATACTAACGTTCTGTTTAAAATGTATGACTACCACATCGTAAACAATCAAAAATTTCAGTTAAAATGCCACCGCGATCGGATTGACCGTAATTATTTGCCTAGCGCAACATAGCAGCAAAACCAATTCGATTATATCTTTAGTAGATATGTTTATAAATACTCAAAACACAAAAACAAATTGTATAAAACGTACGTTATTACTAAAAAATTGGACATTAATATAGACTATTTTTGCGACGCAAATGAAAGGTTTCCAGATATCAATTTATTTTTCAAAATCAGGACAATTATTTCTACTACTTATTAATATTATAATCCTTACATATTATACTAAAACACTTACCAGCTGAAAACTTGAAAGTTGCTTCCCCAAACTAATAACAAACACAAAACTTCTCCAATGCGCGTACACATTTCAAAGTCGTGACGCGGAATGCACGCTGGTAATACTGTCATACCAGCTACACATTTATACCAAGGTTTATTGGGGTAGTTTTATAACTACAATAATTGTAGAAAATATAAAATTAGACAAAGAAACTGCAATGTCTGTAGAACGGGCACAAGACGTTTCAGAGCAGTATTAAGTTTCAAAACAAATGTTATTGATTGTTATGCGTAGTGGTATAACTGTCTACCAGAGAGCGTTAAAGGGTTAACAAAAGACATATAATTGGCGAATATGAATACAGATTAATTCAAACTCGATTTTGGTGTCGAAGCGTGCTCCGTACGCATCTTTAATACAAATGCCTCAAGCCCGAAACCCGAAGAGCCAGCGGCTTACTTCCGCATGCCGTTCTCGTAAACAGAGCCCTTTTCGTTCTTGTGTTAGCTCCGTTCCGGGGATAGCTGACCCTGCTAACTACTAAACGCCAGGAATGAAATTGAGAATAGCTCGCGAGGCTGGAGACGTATACAAACGTAGTAAACAAATACTGTTCAGGGTGGAGCTTGTAATGGACTGTATGAATTTAATTTGGACAGTTGCAGGAATATCTTAGGGGTGCAGGAATTAAAAAGGGGTGCAAACCAACGGTCTCGTGCGGTCTCACACGAGATGATGTACCAAAAAAGACCTGGGGCCGTTGGTCAGCGTGACACAGTGAAACAAGACTTCAAACTGTATATTTATTGACTAGAATATTTTTCTATTTATACATATAAAAATACTGACTTAGCTTACAAAGTTTAATATTTGCCCTAGTTTCAGCTCGCATATGCACTTGCGTATTCAATTTCATAACAAACAAACTTGCAGAGTGCAGAATTGCAGGCTATTCACCGGTCATTCGAGCACTGATTACATTACTGCTGACGCTTTGTTAAGCATTTTCCGTATGCGATATGTGTTTGTGAAATATTCGCCTAATTAAATTAAAAGGATTAAAATTTATGTTTGGTTCCTAAACAAATACTTAACAGGATAAACGATGTACAATAAATAATCGGACTAGATCTAACAGGCATTTGTCAAATAAAAACAATGTAATGTAAACAAGATATATGTAATTTGTTATATTAGTTTGTTAGCTATCAAATTATTAACGACGAATACATAAAAAACGATTTATGCCTTTCATTAGGAAGTATCATTCTATAAACATTATTTTATTCTAGCCCGATCTAACGACTTCCCATTATGCAAAATTGTGATCGACTATCTAAATCTACAAAATAGAGAATTCGTTCCTAAGACAAAAAATTCTCCTAACCAGCTACAAGCTAGGCCTATTGAACAATTTTTGCACTATTTGCAGGGAGACACAAAAACGTATCGAAAAGCCTCAGCGGTTCAAACATATCTTTAAAAAAATCCTCTGAAGTTGAGGAAAACTATGGACATACTCTTATGGTTCGAAGATACGCACTAAAATTTCTAAAAATGGAGTAAAGTGTTAAATAATCTACTAATATGTAATATAGTTTGTGTGGATTATAGTTTAATATTATTGATGTTTTCTTTCTGTTTATCTAACTGAAATTGATGTTCTTGTACAGTCCGGTAACTTATTATACATCCTTTAAGCGCGATTACTTAATGACTAATCACAAGTTTTGAGTACCAGGAAAATTGTATTGTGATTGTAGACAGCGATAAACAGTTGGGATTGACTGTCTAATATGAATGAAGTCGAATTAAGATATATAATAAATTTATTTGTCAAATTACAAGTCCAGGAGTTAACAGGGAAATCGGAAACCATATTATTGACGCACGATTAAAAGAAATGTTTACGTCTTCTTTGAGCTAGAGAGCACGGAATTACAAAATAGGTAATGTGTTCGACCCTTTGGACGATTGTTTAAGTTAGTGTACTGGACAGTACCAACCAGTATTTACAAGATGCACCGTTTTATTCTGTGCCAATCGCTTCTATGTGGACCAACTTAAGTGGACAGTCTACAAAACAGCTGTTGTGTTGTGTTTAACAATGTTTTACAATGTATGTTCTGGGGCAATAAAAATACAAGAAAGTTGACCGGGATGCAGATCAAACTGCAGATAAACAAAAACAGCGCGAGAAAATCATAAACTACGTCCTCTCCGCCTGCAGTTTTAACTATTTACCAGTTAATTATTTCGAAATTGTAGACAGCGAGGCACACGAGGATAATATAAACATAATACAAAAGTGCTACATTGAGGCTGGAGAGACATTATTAAACTAGATTATTTATTGGAAACAAACTCTATAAAAGACGAATACAAATATTTGCTGTCAAAAGAACAGAAAGTAAAAAAAAACGGAGGATAGACTATGCAGTTACTTTAAGCAAAACCCTTGGAGAAATCACGATACAACTGGGGTATACAAGATTTCTGCATTTATAGTAAATACTAGGGGAAAATTTCCGACGGGTGGTGTACTAGCAGAAAAAGATGGAAGCAAAAGTGTATACTTCTTAAAAGGGTATTTTAAACATCCTATAAATATTTACGACATTAACAAAGAGAAACTTAGAGAACAGGGATACATTTGTATTCCATTTAATGGATTATATATTGTATGTTTGCCAACAGAACAACCGTTTATAAGAATAAACTAGTTGTAACTGGAATTAAACACATTTATTACTAAAACCAAAATCGTTATATTTTACAATTCGAAAATATAGAAGCTTTGTATGTAACCAACTTTTGGCTCGAAAAAGAAATAGAGGAATCACATATAGACTTAAATTACAAGATAAAAATTAAGTTAGGTAATATTAAAAGAACTCCGACTAAAAATAAAGAAAGAGTTGTGTTCTGTGTGTAAAGCATGTATATAAATAAATTGTCTCTTACCAGAATGTTTTGATTTATTACTCGTTATCTACCTGCTCCACTCCTACAAACATTCGGACATATACGACATGACTCGGATATCTTCGGATAGACAGCTAGACAGGTAGACAAATTTCCGCTAGACAGCTTGAAAGGTAGACAGCTAGACAGCTAGACAGGTAAACAGCTAGATAGGTAGACAGGTAGACAGATTCCACGACACTGTTTGTAAGCGTCGAATGTAAATATTACGTGTTTTTCCTGTACTTTATTATGTACAAAAAGTTTCGAAATTGGGAGATAGTTATTTATTTAGCTTTTGCTGTTGGATTTATGTACAGATGGACAACATCCCTCACTTTAGCAATAAGCAAGTTCCTAAAGAAATATTATTATGCTGTAGAGATTTACAGGTTACAGTTCGAAGTGTAAACTGAGTTAAAATTTTGGATATTTCTATACAGCTATTAGCAACAGTAGATACCATTTAATTCCATATTGTTTCCTTTTACGTAAAACCCAAATTTTAGACTCGATTGTTTTAATATAGGTCCGAAAGCACTGCTGACAGACAAATAGACAAACAGACAGACAGACAGGCAGGAAGACAGACAGACAGGTAGCCAGGCAGACAGACAGACAGGCAGACAGGCAGGCAGACAGACAGACAGACAGGCAGACAGACAGACAGACACACAGACAGGCAGACAGGCAGGCAGACAGGCAGACAGACAGACAGGTCGGCAGACAAACAGGCAGGCAGACAGACAAACAGACAGACAGATAGACAGACAGGTAGGCAGACGGTAGACAGATTTTGTTAAATGCAGCTAAAAATATTTATATCGAGTCATTGTTTGAGAAATTACACGGTGTGGGGGATTGACTGCCTCATATGGATGAAATCGAATTAAAATATATAACAAATTTATTTGCTAAATTACAAATCCATTGTCGACTCTATCAACTGGTCCGGATACCTGTTTAATGAAAACATTTCCATGAATTTCCGCTAAGACACAAGATTGAAGGCAACCATATATAAGCATACTAAGGAAATTCAAATTCTGCGCATCATTTTGGCGGTCAATTTAACGTCTGCTCATGTTTTTGGTGAGAAATTTAAATTTTGCGCATCATTTTGGCGGTAGGCCGAAGCGAGACAAGTAGACAGGTATAGAAGTAGACAGGTAGAGAGGTAGAGAGGTAGACAGCTGGACAAGTAGACAGGTAGACAGCTAAACAGCTAGACAGGTAGACAATTAGACAGGTGAACAGGTATACAGCTAGACAAGTAGACAGGTAGACAGCTAGACAGCTAGACAGGTAGATAGCTAGACAGGTTGACAGACAGACATGTAGACAGGTAGAAAGGTAGAGAAGTAGACAGGTAGACAGGTAGACAGCTAGACAGGTAGACAGGTAGACAGCTAGACAACTAGGCAGCTAGACAGGTAGACAGATAGACAGCTAGACAGGTAGAATGGTAGACAGTAAGGCAGGTAGACAGCTAGACAGTCAGATAGCTAGACAAGTTGACAGGTAGACAGCCCGACAGGTAGACAGCTGGACAGCTAAACAAGTGGACAGCTAGACAGGTAGACAAGTAGACAACTAGAGAGGTAAACAGGTAGACAGCTAGACAGATAGACAGCTAGGCAGGTAGACAGGTAGACAGGTAGACACGTAGACAATTAGACAGGTAGATAGCTAGACAGCTAGACAGGTAGACAGGTAGACAGGTAAACCATTAGACAGCTAGATAGGTAAACCGCTAGACAGGTAGACAGGTAGACAGTTAGACAGGTATACTGCTAGACAGAACGACAGGTAGACATGCAAACAGCTAAACAGGCAGACAGGTAGACAGCTAGACATGTAGACAGCTGGACAGCTAAGCAGGTAGACAGGTAGACAGGTAGACAAGTAGACAAATAGACAGGTAGACAGGTAGACAGGTAGACAGCTAGACAAGTTAAGAGGTAAACAGGTAGACAGGTATAGAGGTAAACAGGTAGACAGCTAGACATGTAGACAGCTAGACAGGTAAAGAGCTAGACAGGTAAACAGCTAGACAGGTAGACAGCTACACAGGTACAGGTAGACACAGACAAACAGGCAGGCAGGCAGACAGGCAGCAAGCACGCAGACAGACAAAAAGGCAGGCAGGCACGCAGACAGACAGGCAGACAGACAGACAGACAGGCAGACAGGCAAAAAGACTATGTGTGTATCTTGGACAGAAAACCACATTCCCAAACTCTGTCTGTCTGTCTGTCTGTCTGTCTGTCTGCTTGCCTGCATGCCTGTATGCCTGCCTGCTACCCTGTCTGTATCTCTGTCTTTCTCTCTGTCGGTCTGTCTGCCTGCCTGCCTGCCTGCCTGCCTGTTTGCCTGTTTGTCTGTCTACCTGTCTACCTGTCTGTCTGCCTGCCTATCTGCTTGCCTGTCTGTCTGCCTGTCTGTCTGTCTACCTGCCTGCCTGCCTACGTCCTGCTTGCCTGCCCGTCTGCCTGTCTGTCTGCCTGCTTGCCCGCCTGCCTGCCTGTCTGTCTGCCTGTCTGCCGGCCTGGCTGCCTGCCTGCCTATAAAACTATCTTGTTACTTGAAACGGAGGAAGAATTTTAGGTGGTGGCGGGAGTGAAGGTTTTGGTGCCCCGTCGCCAGCACCATTGCAGCAACCTGAATTCGAACAGGTGTCACGCTGCCCTATCGCCAGCACCACTGCAGCAACCTGAACTAAAACAGGTGTTACCACCACCACCCACGTCACTACCTCTAATTTTTTCTCCATTTCAAGCAACATATAGTTTTACAGGTAGGCAGACAGGCAGGGAAGCAGCCAGGCAGACAGGCAGGCAGGCAGGCAGACAATCAGGTAGACAGGCAGACAGGCAGGCAGGCAGGCATGCAGGCAGGCAGACAGACAGACAGACAAACCGACAGACAGGCAGGCAGACAGGGTATGTGTATCTAGAAGGAAAAGCGTAACATTCTCGGACGACTGTAAATATTATTGGGAGAGGCGAATGGAATGTTGTTTTCTGTCCAAGATACACACATAGCTTGTCTGCCTGTCTGCCTGCCTGTCTGTCTTCTTGAAAGCCTGCCTGCATGCCTGCTTGCTTGCTTGCCTGCTTGCCTGCAGTCTACCCGTCTAGTTGTCTAGCTGTCTACCTGTCTATTTGTCTACCTGTCTTCCTGTCTAACTGTCTACCTGTCTAGCTCTCTATCTGAAGATATCCGAGTCATGTCGTATATGTCCGAATGTTTGTAGGAGTGGAGCAGGTAGATAACGAGTAATAAATCAAAACATTCTGGTAAGAGACAATTTATTTATATACATGTTTTACACACAGAATAATACAACTATTTCTTTATTTTTAGTCGTTCTTAGTTCTTTTCATATTACCTAACTTAATTTTTTTCTTGTAATGTAAGTCTATATGTGATTCCTCTATTTCTTTTTCGAGCCAAAAATCAGTATTATGTGGCAATTCACAACAAAAGGGCTTACAAATTTCAAAATGAACATGCAGAAGTTTTGGTGAGTGCCAGGTACTAAGGTCGATGAAGTGGGGCGGGGATAACCGCTCGTCCTGCGCCTCAACGCTCAGGGAAGTATCCCGTTACGTCCACTCGTCAACATCCACGTGCCCTCCCCTTTCCCTTTAATGCACCTTGGATACCTACGTTCCACTCATTTGCTTTGTGCCCGTCGTTTTTATAAGATCACTTTGTCTTTTGTATTTGTGTTGTGGGATTTTTATATATTACTGGTAACTTTTTTTTAAATTTCATTATGCCAAAAGTTCCAGTCACATTGTGCTCGGTCTATTAAAAGTAGATTGCGGATCACACGGACTTTAAAGTGGAAAATGGCAAGATTTTATGCCGTCCATGCATGAAATCGGTAAGTCTACCTAGCCAAAATAATATTTTTGATAAGTGCGTTTGAGACAGTTTGCGACAGCAGGAATTTGCAATTACATTGATGATGTGAAGACAATTTTGGTCTCTTCCCTAAATAAAGTTGTGGATCTCATGGAGAGCGTGGAAGCGCAACAATGGCCAGACACTACCGGAAAAATAATGCAGGAAAAAATGAGTGTTATTCTCAAAAGAAACAGAGGATGGCTTCCTATGCGGCAATTATCGAAGATGCTGAAAGGCGAAATTGGGAATTGTCCAACCGGGTGGGAACTTGCGGTCGTCATGGCATGCAAGTATGCGCCGATGACCTCGTGAGGTCGCAAGAAGTTTCTCAAAACTGAAGTATTTACTTAGTGATAGGCGTGTTTAAATTTCTCTATGGATAGTGTAGCTTCTTATTTGATAATATTTTTCAATTCAACAAATAAACAACAAATCAATCATCGACTTTCACAATTTTAAAGAAAACAAATCAAGCTCTTTAGGTAGTGCATACCAAAATCCTCTTTCAAATAAAGTACACTATTCGACTGTTACTGTCAAGCTCAACTTCCGATATTCAACTAATCGGGATCAACTACTACACACAGGTCTTCCGATTAAACTGTTAATCGGGATCAACTAACTACCAAACAGGCCTTCCGATTAACTGTTAATCAGGATCAACTACCGGTCTTCCGATTACACTCTTAGTCGGACTCGACTAACTACCAAACAGGTCTTTCGATTACACTTTTAATCGGGCTCAACAAACTACCAAACAGGTCTTCCTATTAACTCCTAATCGGGTTCAACCACCAAACCGGTCTTTCGTTTAAACTCCTAATCGGGCTCAACACTTTCCGATTAAACTCTGAATCGGGCTCGACACCTTCCGATTACACTCAGAATCGGGATCGACTCATAATAACACATCTGACTAAGTTACATCTCTAGTCAGGATCGACTCAAACACTTCATCTGACCAAGTTTTATACCTTGTCAGGATCGACTAAAAACAATGACAATTCATTTCTACATAATTCGAACAAAGATCAAATTAATCATACGTTTTTCTGTCCTCTGAGTCAACTAAAATTTTGCCTTATCCCTAGAGGACACTAATTAACTGATCGTAAGCAAACTTAAATGTTGAAGGAACCTAGGTACCGGCGCGAGTAATGTAACAACTTGACTATCAATTAAGTAATGTAAACCACTCAACCACTTAAGAACATATATGTCGCTTGCTGCCACGAATTCTATATTTAGAATTCTCTTAACTTGCAAAGAAGTGTAGCATTGTGAAACGTTGCAAACCGTTGCGCAATATTGTGTAATTATGTGACGCCACTCAATCACCCCACCCGAAGATGGCAGAGGCTATAAATAGCCGTGCTTGTGTAATTTTAAGTCAGTTTATAGATTTGTGTCTTACAGAACGTTGCTAGTTTTAGATGTGCTTCTTACAGAACGTTACTCTGTACAAATTTGTAACTCCTACATTTAATTAAAAACTTGTGTAGTAAAATAAATAAAGTTTTTTTCGTTAAGGCCACGATTGGCAACTTAACTGGCGCAGTCGGTAGGATACTTGGCAAAAGGGCACTGTGAAATTTTGAAAAAAAAAAAAATTTTTCATTTTAAGCTCTTTTGTGTATTTTAATACTTAACTAAGTATTCCAAAATCAACCAACACCGGTACGAAGCAACGCAACTTGGAGGACAAACATCGCCAAAAAGCAGCACCGCCGACTACTGGACCAGTCTATCGGAGACATCAGTCTATCGCAGACACCTGCTCTATCGAGGAGTTTTCTGATCATCGAGATCATCTGTACGACCAATCCAAAGGAAGTCTACACCTGTAATTAACCACGGATAACCTGGACCACTCCAAAGGAAGTCTACACGTTCCAACTAAAAATATGAAGTAAGCAACCTTTTACGTTTTAAAGTGTGTGTGTTTGTTTTTAAACAACTTATAAACCCAATAACATAGTTTTAAATATTTATTTAGCCTACTTAAGTACGTAACAGAACGCAGTAAGCTTGACTCATCATCACACAGATTAAGCACTGCTTTGTGTTACATTTTCCCTAGAATAAACTGTTTACTAACATAAAAATCAATAGCTAAAAATAATAGTGAATTTTTATACTGAGACCACCACGTTTAATTTTCAACCAAGTACAAGCAAATCGAAACATGGCAGATTTATTCCCACCAGGTTTTTCTGTAGGAATGGTTTCTGAAATTCCAAGTTACGACGGTAACCCACTAACTTTATCAGAATTTATTAGATCTGTTGAGCTAATTTTATCCCAATTTTTAATACCAGCTCAGCCAGAAGCTTATATTAATAAATTTTTACTTTCATCCGTCAGAAATAAATTTAAAGACAAGGCTTTAGAAGTCGTTACCGGCTATGAATTAAACAACTGGAACGAATTAAAATTAACACTAATCAATAACTTTGGAGATCAGCGATCAGAATTAAATTTAACCATAGATCTTGCAAAAAATGAAGCAAAATCAAAAAGAGTCCCTTATTGACTTTTATAACATAGTTAGAACACACTTAGCGACTTTTATTTCAAAAATTTCCCTTGGACTTGAAGCCAGACCTATAAAAGATTATAAATTATTAAATTCAAAAAATTTAGCTCTTAGATCCTTTTTGAGCGGTTTAAATGAACCATTTGGCACTTTGTTACGAGCCAGAAATCCTAATAGCCTAGAAGCTGCTATCGCAATCGTTCGAGATGAACTAGATATACGCTATTCTCAAAATGCATCTCGTAATTATTTACAAACTGAAAGTAATAAACCAGTAATGAATCGTCAGAATTTTCAAAACAACCCATGGATTAAATATAATGAACAAATAAAACACAATAATTTTAGACCTAATCAAAATTGTCAACGACCATCAATTCCACAGTTTCCTAATACATTCCGAAGCCCTCAGAATTTCCCGTTACAACGTAATTTTTCTCAAACCCCAGGTTGGTATCGACAACCTTTTGAAAGAAATGTTTTCCCTCCGAAACAAAATTTTGTCCCTAATAATCCTGTTGAAAAAATGCAAACATCTACGATACACGCCGCCATTCCAAAACGACCCCTAACAAGTAATATTCAAAATTTAAATCCAAGCAAAAGACCAAATTTTCGTTCTAATCATTTACAAGTGGCCCAGCCGAACAATTACGATTTCGAGGAATTCCACGAGGAAAGCAACACAGATTACGCCGAACTTCATGACCCACTTGACCCACTTCTTGAAGACGACGCACTTGAAACTAATATAAACAACGAATCTCAGAATGTTTATTCAGAGTACCTAGCAGAACACGACACTGAACCAGATTCTGTAAATTTTTAAATACAGCCTTGGATAAAATTGAAACGTTTTTTGTAACAACAATCAAATCTAATTTACCGTATATTTTAATACCAGGAACACAAGATAAAATATTAATTGATACAGGCAGTAGTAAAACGCTAATATCACCTTTATTTGTAGAAAAACATTTTCCAAATTTAATATATAATTATAATTTTCAAATAACCACACCCCATGGTACTACGACACATAATCAAGTAGCCGATATTCCGATAAACTCATTATTTTTAGAACCCGGAAGTCATATATGCTATATGTTTAATTTTAGCCCCAATTATGTTGGATTAATAGGATCCGATTTATTAGCAAATATAAATGCAAACATTGATTTTAAATGGATGCATATTCAAACCGAGCAAAATATTATCCCATTTTACTACAACCAATCCAAACTTAAACAAGAAGTTCAAAAAAGAAACGAATGTAATTTTTCTAAAATAAATCAACACTCGCAGCCTCTTAAACGAATATGTCTACCCCCTAGATCAGAAAAACAAATTATTTTACCAACTGTAAATAGTAATGGTACATATTTGTGTGACAAAATATTTGACAAAGACTGTAGAACACCTAGAGCTATAGTTAAAGTCCATAATAATTATTTTTATACAACAGCAATTAATACATCCAATCAGACAAAAGAATTTTATATTTACAACCCACTGTTATTAGATGACTATAAACACTCAAATTTAATAGAAATAAATAACATCAATACTCAGAATCAAAATTTTAATTTAAAATCTCGAAATCAACTTCAAAATGAAAACTTAAAAAACATTAATACAACACATTTAAATGCTGAAGAAGCTCATGCATTAACGACTCCTTGTTACGAATTCAAAGATATTTTTCATCACCCAGAACTACCATTGACTTACACAAACTTGACAAGACATTTTATACGTACAAAAAATGACATTCCAATCTTTACAAAAAATTATCGCTACCCTCATGTTCATCGCGAAGAAGTAAAAAACCAGATAAACAAAATGCTTGCTGACGGAATTATTGAACATTCAGAGTCACCGTATAACGCACCTATATGGATCGTTCCAAAAAAATTAGATAGTTCAGGTAAACAAAAATGGAGGATAGTCATTGACTATAGGAAATTGAACGAAAATACTATAAAAGACAAATACCCATTACCTCTCATAGAACAAGTACTTGACAATTTAGGTAAATCTGAATATTTTACTACCCTTGATTTAGCCTCAGGTTTTCATCAAATTAAAGTAAACAAAGCTGATAGAGAAAAGACAGCCTTTTCTACTGAAGAGGGCCATTTTGAGTTTAAACGAATGCCGTTTGGGCTCAAAAACTCATCCAGCAGCTTTCAACGACTTATAAATCAGGCATTGATTGGCCTAACACCCACACAATGCATGGTTTACCTTGATGACATAATTATTTATTCAGTATCCCTACAAGAACACATGATTAAACTACGACATGTTTTTGAAAAATGTCGCACTGCTAATTTAAAAATACAATTAGACAAATCCAAATTCTTAAAAAAATCCATTACCTATTTAGGACATATCCTTACCAAAGATGGTGTAAAACCAAACCCAGATAAAATCAGTGCTATTATGAAATTTCCCTTACCAAAAACTAGAACTGATATAAAATCGTTTCTAGGACTTTTAGGTTATTATCGAAAATTTATAAAAGATTATGCTAAAATAACAAAATTCCTGACTTTATGTTTAAAGAAAAATTCAAAAATTATACACGATCAAAATTTTATTGAACAATTCGAGAAACTAAAAATCTTGCTAACTAATGATCCAATATTAGCTTATCCTGACTTTACAAAACCATTTGAGCTAACTACAGATGCTAGCAAATTTGCTATTGGAGCAGTATTATCACAAAATAACAGACCTATCAGCTATGCATCAAGAACCCTTAACCAAGCCGAAATTAACTACCCCACAATAGAACGAGAATTATTAGCCATTGTTTGGGCCTGCAAACATTTCCGCCCCTATTTATATGGCGTACATTTTACAATATTTACAGACCATAGACCTTTAATATGGCTTCGCAACATCAAAGAGCCTAATTCTAAATTAACCCGTTGGAGTATAAAATTAGAAGAATATAATTTTACCATTAAATACCTACCAGGAAAAACCAATAAGGTAGCTGATGCCTTAAGTCGAATTAATATAAATCCCCTATCAATTGAACAATTAGACACACCAGAACCCAATTTTGATGATAATGCAAGTATAATGGCACAAAGACCATATACACCTGACTTGACTGACTTTACTATACCTACTTTTGTACCACCTACACAAGAAATTGAACCAATAGATAATCAAAATATTGACAGTGATGTAAATACTGTACATTCACAACATTCATCATCCCCAGTAATAGACATATCTGAACTACCCCTGCAATATCATAAGAATCAGTTAGAATTTATTAACG
Source organism: Agriotes lineatus (assembly GCA_940337035.1). Classification (NCBI taxonomy): domain Eukaryota; kingdom Metazoa; phylum Arthropoda; class Insecta; order Coleoptera; family Elateridae; genus Agriotes; species Agriotes lineatus. Next base: position 122,645,057 of record OW679202.1, on the reverse strand, counting down.
CTGTAATTCCAAAACCATTTAGAACCACTAGATTCGATGGCTACACACATATAAGTATTTTTGTGAATAACAATAACTTCCACGAAAAGTTTGTACAATTACTATTAGAATACTGTACACCAAACTCCCATTATTACTGTATATTTCAAGACGAAAATATTTTTGATAAATTTTCCAAATTTATTACTGAAAACAGTAATGAAAATTCTCCTCACTTCCATCGATGCACTAAGCAAGTAACTTATGTTACTAATCCTGATCACCGTGAACAACACATTTCGGACTATCATTTAGGTAAAACTAATCACAGAGGAATTAAAGAAACTAGCGAACACCTTAAACGTACTTATTATTGGAAAGGAATTGACAATGATATTAAGCGATACATCAATAATTGTGACACATGTAAACGAGAAAAATATCATAGACACCCAAATACATTGCCTTTTAGTTTAACGCCTACTTATGAGAAACCTTTCTCTTGTATCAGCATAGATATTTTCCAAATCAATCAAACTAAATATTTAACCGTAATTGACAATTTCAGTAAATTCACACAAGCATATTTATTGGAATCCCAAAACAAAATAGACATAACAAAAGCATTGTTAAAATTCTTCTCACATTATGCCGTACCTCAGAAAATCATCGCTGATAACGAATTCGATAACGCTGTAATAAAAGAATTTTTAAAATTACATAAAATACAATTACATCTAACTACACCTTTGCATCATGAATCAAATGCACTCATTGAACGAGTACACTCGACAATTTTAGAACACTATAGATTATTAGAGCATACCCCTGAAAAAGAAAAAATGCCTTATTGTATATTAGCCTATAATAACTCAATACATTCCAATTTAAAATTTACTCCTTCTGAAATTTTATTTGGACATACAGACAGTCATAATCCATTTGAATTATGCAATGATAACTATTTTGAGACTTACATTAATGACCATAAAAAGAAAATGTCGCATTTTTACTCAGAAATCCAGTCTAAACAAAAACAAGCCAAAGAACAAAGAAATGAAAAAACTAATAAAGATAAAGGACTTGTATCTTTTAAAGTTAATCAAAAAGTTTTCCTTAAAAATGACCGAAGAAATAAAAGAAGTATGAAATTTAAAGGACCCTTCAAAATTATAAAAATCCTAGACAATAATACATATATCTTGTTGAAGACTTAACTACCAAAAAAACATTTAAAAGACATGCAAATGAAATACGCCAAACTGACGAAATAATACCTGTTACAGGTACTACATCTGGTTCTGCAGTTGCAGTATCCTCTTAGTTACAGGAGACGTAACAATTAAGGACCTATCAGACAACCCTGGCCTATACCCTCAAAACCTAGGAAAAGCGCAAATTAAAGAAAGCGACTGGACTATTATAAAGACATTTGACTATACACCCTTACTAACAGATTATACGATCCTTAGACGTTGATTATTAGACTCTATTCTTAAATTAAGAAATCGTGATTTTTACACAGTTAAAAATGAAGAACAAACAAAATTAAATCACAATGACATGCTATTGTTGATCCAACAGTACATCATAAGAATTGATAACATGATTGATCAAATATTCCCTTCAGATACAATCAGAATAAAACGTGGAGTAATAAATGGACTCGGTACTGTATTTAAATTTTTGACAGGCAATCTTGACGCTGAAGACGGAGAAAAATACGAGAATGCCATTGCGGATCTTTAATCCACAAGAGATATCCACAATAAAATTCTAAGTCAACATACACATTTAATAAATGATTACATAAACGCTATATTTACCCTAACTAAAAATCAGGAGCTTTTAAATACAAATCTACAGAAATTGATTGTACAAAATCGTGCTATAACCAACAACATAAACTCACTCTCTATTCAGAGTGTCCTATCAGAATCAATATTTTCGTTACAAATGTTTGTAAACACCTGGCTCGAATTAGAAACATCTCTCACCTTTGCACAAAACCAACAAATGCATATGTCCCTACTTGATAACGCAGAACTATTATCCAATCTCAATCAAATCTCTATCTACCTTTCTGAAAACTCAGACAACATGCTTTCTTTACCTTACCCTGTACATCATAAAACCCTTCATCTTTACGAATCTATAATATTAATCCAAGCTTATCAAATTAATAACAAAATAACGTTCGTCTTCGAAATACCATTAGTGCACAAAGACACTATTTACCAACTCATGCAATTGATACCGTTCCCGGTATACATTGATGCCAATTTGTACCGTATGATCATTCCTACCTATAAAACCATACTTTTCAACCTTGCAACCTCAATACCCGTCGAACTGGACCACTGTAAATTGGTAACCACCGGTTCCTATTTTTGCACTGAGAAATACCACTTTTCCGTTGTTAATAACCAGTTATGTGAGACCCAACTTTTGTCTTTTTCCTCCAACAAAACTTGTTCGCCCTACCTGTTTAACTTACTAAAAGTTAAAATAGCCAAATTGACGATTCCAGTTGGTTGGTTACTACTCCACAAAAAGTAACTATTGACATTAAATGCTTAGACACCAAGTCAAGGAAAATAGTAACGAAAACGAATCTAACTCATCTCACACCGGATTGCACGGCAGTCATTGACCATGACACCGTGTTGTTCCAAATCAGAACCTCTTCTTCAAAACCTGTAAAGTTGCAAATACCCAATATTGATGCCTTGGATGCAAATAGTGCTAAACACACTGAAACAGCGAGTGTGGATCTGACACCGATCAACATTAAAGAGCTGATTAAAGACCAGTCACAGCTTGGGGGAATACAAAGGGCGCTTGAGCCTGCCAATGTAACGAACTTGCAGTACATTTCTGTAACCACGATTATAATACTAAGTATGATTGTAATAATAATCTTAAGTTTGTTAGTGTATACCTATTGTAAACGCCAAGCCTTACAAGATAAATTCATGGCATATATAAAATCAAAAGTATTTAAAGACGATATTCCTAAACCTTTTGAGTTCTTAGAAATCGAAACGTGAAATTCAAATGCTTTGAATTGTCTTAAGAGGGGAGGAGTAATGTAACCACTTGACTATCAATTAAGTAATGTAAACCACTCAACCACTTAAGAACATATATGTCGCTTGCTGCCACGAATTCTATATTTAGAATTCTCTGTACTTGCAAAGAAGTGTAGCATTGCGAAACGTTGCAAAACGTTGCACAATATTGTGTAATTATGTGACGCCACTCAATCACCCCACCCGAAGATGGCAGAGGCTATAAATAGCCGTGCTTGTGTAATTTTAAGTCAGTTTATAGATTTGTGTCTTACAGAACGTTGGTAGTTTTAGATGTGCTTCTTACAGAACGTTACTCTGTACAAATTTGTAACTCCTACATTTAATTAAAAACTTGTGTAGTAAAATAAATAAAGTTATTTTTCGTTAAGGCCACGATTGGCAACTTAACTGGCGCAGTCGGTAGGATACTTGGCAAAAGGGCACTGTGAAATTTTGAAAAAAAATATTTTTTTTTTTCATTTTACGCTCTTTTGTGTATTTTAATACTTAACCAAGTATTCCGAAATCAACCAACACCGATACGAAGCAACGCAACTTGGAGGACAAACATCGCCAAAAAGCAGCACCGCCGACTACTGGACCAGTCTATCGGAGACATCAGTCTATCGCAGACACCTGCTCCATCGAGAAGTTTTCTGATCATCGAGATCATCTGTACGACCAATCCAAAGGAAGAACTTAACTCGCGGCGGTCAAGCTTGATAACATTCGTTTGTTATTTTTACTGAATACAAAATCACCAATTACAAATGGCGTTAGTTGTGCCTTTCCAACATTCTTACGGACTGCATTACGTTGTGCTAAACGCCTCAACGCTCAATATTTTCACTAGCAAGGTGTCTAATTTCAGCCAAATTCGTATGCTCGTCATCGTCAATAAAATAACAAATTTCTGTGTAACTCTAAGCATCTTATTGGAACATCAAACAAGGGCTAAACCGGACCTCACCTAAACTATGCTCTACTTACAGTAAAATGTACTTCTATGTTGTAATTGGAACAAAATTTACGAAATTCAGAACTTGTGAAGCAGTCACAAAAAATTCTACAAGGCGCTCCAAAAAGGTAAGTGCAGGGCCCCCGCAACCTCGCGTGCAACGCGTGCACCGCACGCGGGCGCCACTCTAAAGGGGCGCCAAACCGGAGATTTGTATTCAATTTGAATTTTTAATTTTTCAACAATTTCAAACGATTCCAATGAACAAAGCACTAAGGTACTAAAGAAATCAATTTTTTTAATCTCAATTGATAATATAGCAATAATCTTATTGAAGTTTATGTTCGTTGATATAATGACCTATTCCTATTGTGACAGAAAACATTATATTTTTGAAATCAAATAGCTATTCCTTTAGCTTTAATTATTAAATATAATAAAATCGATAGGTTAGTTAATTCTGTGTGCAATATGCAATACCCTGAATAAAAATTATAGAGATGATAATGTTTTCGAGGAATAACTTGCTCAAGCTGGAAAACTAGCAGCCGCTTTTGAGATAGAGCAAGGTTTTCCTCCGTTAAATACTGTTAGACAAAAGTATAAACCAAAATTGTTCGATTATGAGCAGAGGAATGATACACCTCAAGATCCAAAAACCGCGTTTAAAATACATTTATTTTTTAAAAATAATTGATCAAACACTAAGTTCTTTAAATAGTAGATTTGAAATGATATCTGATTATGATAACGTTTTTGGTTTTTTTAGTGATATTATTAAACTAAATGAAGAGGATCTTTTAAAAAGCTGTCGTGCTCTACAACAAAAGCTAACTAATCAGAAAAAGAAGAAGGCTGACGTACAAGAAAATGATTTATTTAACGAGATAAAAGCCCTAAGGTTGTTTTCATTACCTGAAGCATCAAATCCCCTCGACTTCTACAATATATATTTGAAAACAATCTAACTTCATCGCTACCAAATATTACCATTACATTAAGAATTCTGCTTACTTTACCTGTGTCTGTAGCTTCTGGTGAGAGATCCTTCTTAAAATAAAAAAAAAGTTATTTGAGGTCACCATGTTACAAGAAAGATTATCTAGTTTGGCAATCTTAGCTATAGAGCAAGAGATCCTCCATAAAATTCATTTTGGCAATATTATTAAAGAATTTGCAGCAGCCAACTCCAGAAAAAAACCTATTTAATTTTTGGACGATTGAGTGTTTTATTTGTTTATTGTTTGGTTGGTTTTTTCCTTTGTAAGAAATTTAAAGAATAATAAAATTTTAGGTTTTAAAATCTGTGTTGTTTCATTACAAAATTAGAATAAAATGTCTTTTCGCATTTCGCTCAAATGTTTAAACAACTAGAAGAATATTACAGCAAAAAAGGAAATTAAAAAAAAAACATATGTAACAGCTTAAAGTTTTTATGCTTCAAAATATTATTTATATAAGTACTACATACGGGGTGTTATGGAAATGAGTGCAAATATTTTAACCAATGATTGAGCTCACCAAATTGAACAATTTTTTTATTTATCGTTTTTCATTTAATCGCATATTTTTTCAATCATTTATCTCCCCTAAATTTGACGAGCCGCTTGGTAAGCAAATCTACGTTAAAGGTGAATGACACAAAGTGTATTATAAAACTGCAAAGTTCTTGCACAAAAAACATGCGGTCAATAACTTACCTACCTCAATTTATAAGGTACGTTGCTGACCATATGTGAACTAAAGGTTTTATCAGTACCTATGCAGTTTTTGTTGGTTTGCATATCAAAGAAATGTTTTTTGTGTTCTGTTCGTTTAAATTAAAATAGTATTCCATAGACGGGTATGCATTTTTAGAGTAAAACTGTTTTGAATTTTAACTCAGTGTTGAGGGCGTTTTCGAAAAAGTGATAAATGGAGAAGTTGTCCAGTTTAGCGAGTTCTATTACGGGTTAAAATATTTGCACTCATTTCCATAACACCTTGTATATTCAAAGGGCGCCAAAAGATTTCCAGCACGCGGGCGACAATAACCCTTGCGGGGGCCCTGGGTAAGTGTATCCTTTTACACAATTTACACCGCTTTTCGTCTCGAATGAATTGATGTGGCAGAGCAGTGAACTTTGTAACGGCGTCAATTGTAACAAAAACGTATTCTTTTCCTGTTAGTTTTCCAAAAATATCAATATGTAGTGTTCCACGGCCGAAAAAATTTTTGGTAGGGAACGCATCTGAATTTGAGCTTTTCCTGATTTATTTTTAGATGTCTTACATATCAAACAATTATCGACAAATTTATGAATAATTCTTGACATTTTTGGGAACCAATAAAGGTCGTAAATTTTATCAACCGTTTTTGTCCAACCCAAATGTTTCAAATCGGTATGAAAGTGATTAACGACGGTCTAAATCATCTTAGTCGCCATAACTGGTAAATAGCGTGATCAATGGTTTCTTTGACTTCTACGAGAGAATGGGTGCATTCAGCCGGCATAGCGCTGAGGTAGCGATTGCGTTGAACGCTTCGCTGACCGACAGCGCTTCGGTTTCGCTTCGGCAGCAGTCGCCATTTTTGGGAGCGAATTTATTTTCGCTCCATTTCCGCTTCATTTCCGCTTGACCACTCAGCAGAAGACGGTGTTTGGGTTTACCATTGAACTATAATGGGTTTACTTCTAATTATAACCTAGAAAGGCTCGAATTTTTTAAAAGCATGGATTCTGAAACGACCCTGCTGCAGTTAATGTTAAGAAATTAACATGACCATTTTCCCAAAATCAGTAGTTCCTTGAAATTATTGAAACAAATAGCCACTAAAATGTGATAGAAAAGTAGTAATTAAAAAAAATCAGTCTAATTTTGACAAGAGTTAAATGCTCAAACTCAAAATTCTTCATGAGGTCCATCCTCATTCTAATTATTTTCTTCCACATTTAAATGGAAATTTTGCAGCCCTTGTCATGGAAAAAATACGTCACTACGCAATCACAACATAACTGACGTTTCTGTTTGTAAAAATAGCGCTCGCTAATCAAGGTCGTTCAGCCGTTTGCAGCTGCTGCAACTCAGCAAAAATCGACCGCTAAGACAGCGCTGCTCCGGCTGAACGCGCCCAATGTGATTTCTAATAACCCATGTTTTGGCAGGTCAGCGTCGATTTCATTTGAGCGTAGTGGCAATTGTTTTGTTTATTTCCGGAAGCCAATATCGGTGGATACGTTACATACAGTGGCGTAACTATCATATGTGCAGGGGGTGCAAAGAACCTCCGCGCCGAATGTATATAGGCGCCGCGGTAGCGGAGTTTTTTGTGAAAATAAAAGTTTTCCTAGAATAGAGGTTCAAAGCGGCAACAGACTATCAAACGTGAGCTCCACTGAGCTCCTTCGAGTGCGCAGTCTTTTCTCCTTTTGAGTAGATTAGAAGTTCCAGCTGTAGTGTGTGTTTGTGATTCTTAGATTGCATAGTGCATAGTAACATACTATAAATTCAAAGTTTTAAACCGCAAATTTCTGACGATTGCCTCAGATGCAGAGGTCATAGAGAGTGCCAAATTACTTCAAACTACGTATGAAACTGATATCGATGACGGCTTACTAACGCAAATTCTACAATTTCGATCTTCGTACACAACTAGTATTAAATATTGCTTATCAGTGAAGGAAGTGGGTGAAAAATGTCTGTCTAATCACACAAGTAGTATGGCGACACCTAAACTGGAGCAATCCGCGAATTAAACCGCGAATTAAATCCGCGGATTGATCTAATTAATTTCGCGGTTTGATCTAATTAATCACATATGAAGTTTGATATGTAATTTACATATGTGCTACTGATTAAATTACGCGGCGGCCATTTTTAATTTGCTTCCGGAATTACGCGCCGAATGGATTACCGCAATTTCCATTGTCCCTACCTACTATAGGAAATTTTTCAGATTTTTTTCCAATTTTTGAATTTAAACTTCCCGGGGTGTCGGCCATCTTGGTTTTCTGCGCGCGCACTTCTCACGGCTGTCATTTTTAATTTTGAATTTTCGCGGAAATATTTGAATTTCAAACTGCTAAATCTTTCGTCTCCCTCATCGAAGCTGCTTTCTCTCTCTCTCTCTCATGCACGGAGGCCATTTTAATTTTGCGCGAATATTTGAATTTTAAATTTTTTCAGATTTTTTTTCTAAGTCCCTGTTTTGGTAGATTTATCTCTCTCTCTCTTCTGCTCTGGTTGTCTCTCTCTTGCAGTCACAGGATGGATGTTTAATTTTAAAAAATCTCTGGCGGACTTGGATTTGAACCCTCTACGTTTGCATACACATTGGGCTCACATCGATCGATGCCGCTAGACCACGGAGCGCTACGGGATTTAAAGGGTTTGAACAAAACGTCATTTCACAGCTCTGCCGTCACGCTGCCAGAATTTAAAACAATCTATTTTTTGAGAAATATGATTTATAAGAACGGGAATGTATAGCTTATTGTGTTTAAAGGTAGATACAATTTTAAAAAAATTAGATTTGTAACAGCTTATTAATTATTTTATAATTTGTGCCTGTTATATGGCTGGATTAACGAGATTCTCATTGTCCCTACCTACTATAGGAAATTTCCGTCTAAGTTCCCTTTTTAAAACAGGTCGGTGCCTGTGTTTTGTTTGGTTTTAAAGGTTTGAACATTGTACCACTTAGCTGTTCTGACATTACACTTCCATATTCATATTATAAATAAATTTTAAATGTTATTTTCGACTGAGTTTTAGCCGCTTATAAATTACAACAGCTAGTTTAAAAATTAAATGGGCGATAAGAGGTAAAGGCAGATCGTAATATAAAACGAGTTACAAATTTTATTTTAATATATTCCTGAAATACTGATAATACGTATTGCTTGAATAAGAAAGAGATAAACATAAAATGCGTAATTATTCGCAATGGTTTTTGCCCCGGGCGCGTTTTCAGTTAACTTGATTGTTAGCACAGACAATGGAATTTGCTATGATATCACCGAATCTGCAGGGGTCATCTTGTCTACGCTCATCTCGTCCGCATTTATTTAATTTAAAAAAACAGCTTTTTGCGGTGGCCCAAGTCGGATTTGAACCCTAGCCACATGTGAATAATTATTTTAAATCGCGAAAAGTGTTGAGTAAATAAATGCAACGTATTATAAATACGTAAAACTTTTAGTTATTGTGCGTTTATAAGATGGGTCTTTTGACAAAGTGGAAGAATCAAACTGTGCTATTGTAAATGTACAGATTTTTCACGGTCAATTTGTATACCGGGTGTCCGTTCTCAAAGTCGAACATAGGCGATTAACATTGTATTGGACGTTTTTGCCTTTTCCTGCTCGCCAATTCAACTTACAGGAAAAGTAATTGTATCAATGGAAAGATAAAATTATTGCGGATCAAATGATACCAATAATAATATTCAAGATGCGGTTTTTATTTTAAAATACTAATTTAAAACTTGGGAATTTTTAAATATGCCATGCCTTGCTTTTCAAGTTCGATAGCATTTGTCAAAAAAATTGGTAATTAGTTGGTGTAAATCAGGTATTTTCTGTCAACGTGTGCTAAACTTATCTACAGAAAAATGAATTATTTCAATGCAAAACGAATAAATGCACTAATGTTAATTGCCTATGTTCGACTTTGAGAATGGACACCCAGTATAACAACTTAATGTAAATTGGTAATTTAGAACATTTTAACGAAAACAGAGACTTCTTTCGGAATAAACTGTTTCTTCTCACCACGGAACCCTATTTTATAAGTAAACGTCTGAAATTGTGTCATTATATCGATAAAAACTGCATTTTAGTTTAAAAAATTCCAGTATAAATGCAAACGGACGAAAATTAAAAAGCAATTGACCACAAATTAACATAAATTTGAATAAAACAGAGAATTTCGTTGAAAAATGTTCTGTTTTAGTTTTAAAAACTCCAGTATAAATGCAAACGAACGAAAATAAAAACGCAATTGGCCACAAAGTAACATAATTTTGAATAAAAACACAATTTTGTTGAAAAAATGTTCTGTTTCACTTAAAATTTTACAAAACTGACATCATGTCACTTGAAATTATACAAAAAACGGCATTTTTATCCAATAAGCGATAAAAAATACACCATCTCACATTATTTCACTTAAAAAATGATCACAATTCGTTTTATAAATCGTTTTGTAAGACGAAAATGATGTAAAAACAGTTTAAGAGCTATTTCTAAGCATAATTTTGCAAATGTTTTACACTTTTTCTCTAACTTGTTGCCGTTTTAGCAAGATTTGAATAAAAAACAGCAATTTCTGCAGCAGTTTTAGTAAGATTTGAATAAAAACACACAATTTCGCTGAAAAATGTGTTGGTCCACATCATCTCACATAAATTTTTACTAAAAACTGACATCGTGTCACTTGAAATTATATAAAAAACGACATTTTTTACTCAACATACGACGAAAATTGAACAAAAATCACTCAATTACACAACATCTCACATAAATTTTTACAAAATCGCTATCATGTTACATAAACTATGCATAATTTTGCAAACGTTTAACAAATAAACCGTAATTTTTTAAAGTACATCACACAATTATGAAATCGTAGCTCAATTTATATGAATTTTCGACACTTTGTATGTGTAAAATAGCTTCAAATACTAATATTTTAATAAAAACACGCAATTTCCAAAGCATTTCGTTTAAAATTTTAGAAAATCGACATCATCTCCCATGAAAATTTATAAAAATCGGCATTTTGTCACATTAAATTCTGCAAAAACGACAAAAAACAATATTTTTATACAACTTTCATTGAAAAATAGTAAAATTTTACGAAAATACGTCTGTGTTGACGACAAATGAAAATAAATTTGAATAAAAACAAGCAAAAATTACGAAAAGACGTATGTGTTGACGACAAATTAAAATAAATTTGAATAAAAGCGCGCAAAAATTACGAAAATACGTATGTGTTGACCCCCAAAGTAACAAAAATTTGAATAAAAACACGAAATTCCACTGAAAAATCTACTACCACCTACATTTCGATAAACAAAACTTTAGTTATGTGAGCTCTTATACTAATATTTTAGCTTTAGATTTTGTAATTATTGCAGATTCGAGAAAAAAAACAAAAGCAGAGTAGAAATAAAAAACACAAACACTTTGTAATAAACAAATATATTGTTCTTATTTCGTATAATACTTAATAATATAAATATAAATGTACAGCTGAATGTCTTATTTTCTAAAAATTCGCTAGCAATTTACAAACCGGTAGTTTGAGGTGCACAACATTTCATATAGGTAAAAAAGCCGGTCTGCGTTGCTCTCAGCTACCGTGTTTCGGCTACTTTTCAAGGTCGACCATGTAGGCTTGCAGACTTCGGCTTCCCACGTCGTCTAACTTTTTATATCACGATGAGAAATTCAATTTTAGTAGAGATAAATAATAAATCGGTAAAAAAACATTTTATTGTTTTGCAAGATGAAAAATTACAAAAATTCGTACAATTTACACGCAGAACACAACTCGTTCTTTATGTTTATTTACGGTAGTCTTAATTCTATCCAATTTAATTTTTATTCTATAATTTAAGTCTAAATCTAAATCATGTATTTCTTTTTCGAACCAGTAATTAGATACGTACAACTGTTTTACATTTTCGAACTGTAAAATACAACGATTTTTGTTTCTGTAATTTATGTGTTTAATTCCAGTTATAACTAATTCTGTTCCTTTCTGGAGTTCCTCCAAACGATGGCATTGTGTAATCTTAAACCTGCCTTTTAGTTGCTGCATGCCAATGTTAGTAATTTGATCCATATCTTCTTGATTGTATATTAATCGATCTGGATCTCGCCATTCTCCGCTGTAAAATTCAACTTCCTCTACTTTGGGGAATGAGTGACCATTAAACGTAGAAACTCCAATAGTTTTAAATTTTATAAACGGTTCTTCTGTGGGCAAACATACAATATATAATCCATTAAATGGAATACAAATGTATCCCTGTTCTCTAAGTTTCTCTTTGTTATCGGCGTAAATATCTATAAGATGTCGTTTAAAACACCCTTTTAAGAAGTATACACTTTTGCTTCCATCTTTTTCTGCTAGAACACCAACCGTCGGAAAATTTCCCCTAGTATTTACCATAAATGCGGAAATCTTGTATAGCCCAGTTGTATCGAGATTGCTCCATGGGTTTTGATTAAAGTAATTGCATAGTCTATCCTCTGTTTCTTTTACTTTCTGTTCTTTTGACAGCAAATTTTTGTATTCTTCTTTTATCGAGTTTGTTTCCGCTAAATAATCTAGTTTTTTTTTTTTATTTCTATTTCTTCCAGCTCCAATTTTCGCTTTCTTGCACTTAATACATGGACAGCCGATAGTGGAGTTATTTTTTTAAGTGGATATGGAGTAAGCCTGCTTTTTATGTTAGTTCTTTTTCTTAAGACCTGCGGAATGACGTTATTCGTATCAACCAATCCCAAGACAGTAATATTTACATTCGGTGCTATCGTAGAGAACAGTGTTGTTGATTTGGAAAAGAATGTTTCCCCAGCCTTAATATAGCACTTTTGTATTATGTTTATGTTATCCTCGTGTGCGTCGCTGTCTACAATTTCTAAATAATTAACTGGTAAATAGTTAAAACTGCAGGCGGACAGGACGTAGTTTATCATTTTCTCGCGCTGTACTTGTTTATCTGGCAGTGTGATTTGCATCCCGGTCTACTTTCTTGTATTTTTATTGCCCCAGGACACATATTGTAAAACATTGTTAAACACAACACAACAGCTTTTTTGTACACTATCTGTTAACTTGATCCACATAGAAGCGATTGGCACAGAATAAAACGGTGCATCTTGTAAATACTGCTTGTTACTGTCCAAGACACTTAAACAGTCCTCCAGAGGGTCGAATACATTACCTATCTTGTAATTGTATATTGTTGCTTCCAATCTTGTAATTCCGTGCTCTCTAGCCAACGAAGACGTAAATGTTTCTTTTAAGCGTGCATCTGGACATTTGATAAAGTCAATAATATGGTTTCCGATTGTCTTGTTAACACCTGGACTTGTAATTTGGCAAATAAATTTGTTATATATCTTAATTCTGCAATTCGAGTTCATCCATGTTAGACAGTCAATCCCTACTGTTTTATCGTTGTCTACAATCACATTGCAATTTTCCTGGTACTCTCCTTGGAAGCAAAAGTTGTGATTAGTCATTAAGTAGTCGCACATATCCATCTTGTTAAAAATGCCAGCAAAGTCTTGTGTTATATCCAAATCCATAAGGTAGAAGTCGTCAACTTGGAGCTGTTTCAATATTCCAGGTAGTTCATCCAACAGAGTTCCCACTTTAACATCCGCCAGCTCTACTTTGTACGGGATAGCAACTGGATTTTCATATTTCCTTGCGATTTTTTCCATTTCTTCTCTTCCGATTTGATCAGAAATTTTTTGTGTCCTTGCGCTGCTACCCCCGTTAAGGAAAAATTGTAGTTTTGCTTTGACACCATATCTAGCAGAAACAAACTTAGAGAATTTACCACGTAAATAGTGGTTATATGCACTGCACATCTCCTTCTTTAGAAGTATGGAACGCCTCTTCCCTAAACTCTCTTCGCAGTCTGCTTGGTCACATATTTTAACTACCATAATGTTACCACAAAACGGTTCCGTAATCGCTGTAGGCTGATTTAAATTTTTGCTACGGAGAAGTGTCTCGCCGTCCGTGTAGATAATGTCCCCTATATCTGTAATTAGATTGTCCAGGTTTTCTACCAATAACCACAATCCGAATCGTTCGTTGGTTGGTTTAATTTTGTTCCCAAAAAGCTGTGGAAGGTTATACACTTTGGAGTAAGACATGTTTATTTTTTGAGCTACCTCGACGTAATGATCTGCTAGAACTATTAAGCCTCTATATATACATCCGGAGGTAGCGGACAAATTTTAATTTTAGAACATTACGTCACAAGCAAGTTTTCTGATTGGTGGAAATCTAGCACTGCAAATATTGTGCAATAGGGTTAAGAAGACAACCATTCTTATACGACAAGACTCGGATATCTTCGGACTCCTTGAAAAGTAGCCGAAACACGTTAGCTGAGAGCAACGCAACCCGGCTTTTTTACCTATATGAAACAACCAGTGACAGCCTCTCAAATGCCGTTACTTTATCTACACTTCCCAAAACTTTTAAGAAAAAAGCTGAAGTTTTCCTTCGCATTTTGAGTGCCTCAAACGATGTGAGCTGGGATCACAAGGGTACCGTTACTATAAAGGGTGAAATTTTACCGGCGTCTAACATAGTCGATTTAGTTCACGACACTCTGCGGCCTCGAAAAACTATTAATCCACCCGGACGCCTACAGGTTGCTGCTTACATCAAAGACCTTAACGTTGCTAATGTGCTGCTAACTAAACCTAAACAGCAAAAGAAGCCAACCCCGACTGGTACTACAGGAAAAACCGAAATGGAAACTGATAACTGCGAGCCCGATTTAGAATATAAATTAAAAACACCAGCTACTCATCCAAGTCCACATCAAAAAGGTTCAGTCAGAAGAACGCCGATAAGGAAACGCCTCCAAAAAGGGCCGTTAGAAAAATGCCTCTAAGGCAGATGTCATCAACACCAAAAACGAAGGGAATTCTAGATTGGGTGCATCTTAAACTTTAAAATGACACAATGAAATTCTGATTTTATTACTTGCAGCCTTTTTAATTTGAAATGTTGTGCACCTCAAACTACAGTTTTGTAAATTGCTAGCGAATTTTTAGAAAATAAGACATTCAGCTGTACATTTATATTTATATTATTAAGTATTATACGAAATAAGAACAATATATTTGTTTATTACAAAGTGTTTGTGTTTTTTATTTCTACTCTGCTTTTGTTTTTTTCTCGAATCTGCAATAATTACAAAATCTAAAGCTAAAATATTAGTTAAAGAGCCCACATAACTGAAGTTTTGTTTATCGAAATGTAGGTGGTAGTAGATTTTTCAGTGAAATTGCTTGTTTTTATTCAAATTTTGGTTACTTTGGGGGTCAACACATACGTATTTTCGTAATTTTTACGCGCTTTTATTCAAATTTATTTTAATTTGTCGTCAACACATACGTCTTTTCGTAATTTTTGCTTGTTTTTATTCAAATTTATTTTCATTTGTCGTCAACACAGACGTATTTTCGTAAAATTTTACTATTTTTCAATGAAAGTTGTATAAAAATATTGTTTTTTGTCGTTTTTGCAGAATTTAATGTGACAAAATGCCGATTTTTATAAATTTTCATCGGAGACGATGTCGATTTTCTAAAATTTTAAACGAAATGCTTTGTAAATTGCGTGTTTTTATTCAAATATTAGTATTTGAAGCTATTTTACACATACAAAGTGTCGAAAATTCATATAAATTGAGCTACGATTTCATAATTGTGTGATGTACTTTAAAAAATTACGGTTTATTTGTTAAACGTTTGCAAAATTATGCATAGTTTATGTAACATGATGGCGATTTTGTAAAAATTTATGTGAGAGGTGTAATTGAGTGATTTTTGTTCAATTTTCGTCGTATGTTGAGTAAAAAATGTCGTTTTTTGTATAATTTCAAGTGACACGATGTCAGTTTTTTCTAAAAATTTATGTGAGATGATGTGGACCAACACATTTTTCAGCGAAATTGTGTGTTTTTATTCAAATCTTACTAAAACTGCTGCAGAAATTGCTGTTTTTTTATTCAAATCTTGCTAAAACGGCAACAAGTTAAAGAAAAAGTGTAAAACATTTGCAAAATTATGCTTAGAAATAACTCTTAAACTGTTTTTACATCATTTTCGTCTTACAAAACGATTTATAGAACGAATTGTGATCATTTTTAAGTGAAATAATGTGAGATGGTGTATTTTTTATCGCTTATTGGATAAAAATGTCGTTTTTTTGTATAATTTCAGTGACATGATGTCAGTTTTGTAAAATTTTAAGTGAAACAGAACATTTTTTCAACAAAATTGTGTGTTTTTATTTAAATCTTACTAAAACTGCTGCAGAAATTGCTGTTTTTTATTCAAATCTTACTAAAACTGCAACAAGTTAGAGAAAAAGTGTAAAACATTTGCAAAATTATGCTTAGAAATAACTCTTAAACTGTTTTTACATCATTTTCGTCTTACAAAACGATTTATAAAACGAATTGTGATCATTTTTTAAGTGAAATGGTATATTTTTTATCGCTTATTGGATAAAAATTTCGTTTTTTTTTGTATAATTTCAAGTGACATGATGTCAGTTTTGTAAAATTTTAAGTGAAACAGAACATTTTTTCAACAAAATTGTGTGTTTTTATTCAAAATTATGTTACTTTGTGGCCAATTGCGTTTTTATTTTCGTTCGTTTGCATTTATACTGGAGTTTTTAAAACTAAAACAGAACATTTTTTAACGAAATTCTCTGTTTTATTCAAATTTATGTTAATTTGTGGTCAATTGCTTTTTAATTTTCGTCCGTTTGCATTTATACTGGAATTTTTTAAACTAAAATGCAGTTTTTATCGATATAATGACACAATTTCAGACGTTTACTTATAAAATAGGGTTCCGTGGTGAGAAGAAACAGTTTATTCCGAAAGAAGTCTCTGTTTTCGTTAAAATGTTCTAAATTACCAATTTACATTAAGTTGTTATATACAAATTGACCGTGAAAAATCTGTACATTTACAATAGCACAGTTTGATTCTTCCACTTTGTCAAAAGACCCATCTTATAAACGCACAATAACTAACAGTTTTACGTATTTATAATACGTTGCATTTATTTACTCAACACTTTTCGCGATTTAAAATAATTATTCACATGTGGCTAGGGTTCAAATCCGACTTGGGCCACCGCAAAAAGCTTTTTTTTTAAATTAAATAAATGCGGACGAGATGAGCGTAGACAAGATGACCCCTGCAGATTCGGTGATATCATAGCAAATTCCATTGTCTGTGCTAACAATCAAGTTAACTGAAAACGCGCCCGGGGCAAAAACCATTGCGAATAATTACGCATTTTATGTTTATCTCTTTCTTATTCAAGCAATACGTATTATCAGTATTTCAGGAATATATTAAAATAAAATTTGTAACTCGTTTTATATTACGATCTGCCTTTACCTCTTATCGCCCATTTAATTTTTAAACTAGCTGTTGTAATTTATAAGCGGCTAAAACTCAGTCGAAAATAACATTTAAAATTTATTTATAATATGAATATGGAAGTGTAATGTCAGAACAGCTAAGTGGTACAATGTTCAAATCTTTAAAACCAAACAAAACACAGGCACCGACCTGTTTTAAAAATTTAAAATTCAAATATTCGCGCAAAATTAAAATGGCCTCCGTGCATGAGAGAGAGAGAGAGAAAGCAGCTTCGATGAGGGAGACGGAAGATTTAGCAGTTTGAAATTCAAATATTTCCGCGAAAATTTAAAATTAAAAACGACAGCCGTGAGAAGTGCGCGCGCAGAAAACCAAGATGGCCGACACCCCGGGAAGTTTAAATTCAAAAATTGGAAAAAAATCTGAAAAATTTTCTATAGTAGGTAGGGACAATGGAAATCGCGTTAATCCATTCGACGCGTAATTCCGGAAGCAAATTAAAAATGGCCGCCGCGTAATTTAATCAGTAGCACATATGTAAATTACATATCAAACTTCATATGTGATTAATTAGATCAAACCGCGAAATTAATTAGATCAATCCGCGGATTTAATTCGCGGTTTAATTCGCGGATCGCTCCAGTTTAGGTGTCGCCATACTACTTACACATCATTGGCTAGCTTTCCGTATTTGTATACAGCTTATATCCTCCTTTTTACATCCCGTCACTACAGCCTCCACTGAGAGATCTTTTTCAAAATTAAAAATTATTAAAAACTTTTTGCTAAGTAAGATGGCCCAAATACGCCTAAAGAGTTTTGCGTTACTGAGTATCTGGAAAGTAAGAGCCCGTACTCTTGGTTTGAATTCACTGATATGTTAGCTTTAGCAGTGTTCCAAAAGAGAGTTTAATTAAAGTGCTATACTTACCTACATATTTATATATCCACTAGCTGGCCCGGCAACCGGCCCCCCAAAAATAATTTGTCTCTGAAACCCCATTTCACCACTATAGAGTTTTAATTTTATTTTATGCCCATCGTATTGGACTTAAAAATAAATGCCATTTTCGTAATCAGTGTCGCAAAAAAACGCAATAACGACACCCATAGGTATCGATTTTTAGGCTTATTTGCCCCATTTTACCCCCTAAGGGGTAGCGGACCCGACAGACGTTGTCCTGCCCGAACGTTGGTTTGCCTGCTATTCGCGGGTTTAGCAAACGTTTTTTTGATATTCGATTTTTCGATATTTTTTATTTTAAAAAATATTGGAGAGTGGTGAAATTTTGGAGTTATATGTTCTGATATGTGATAAATCTTAAAAAAATTAAGAAAAAGAAATTCGTCAAAAAAAATTTTGTAAAATTCTTAGAATCCGATTGCACCGCCACCTACCGGATCCAATTGTGAATCTAAACCATCCAGGGACCCTCTCAAATACACACAAAAAATTTCATCAAAATCGGTTCCGCCGTTTAGGAGGAGTTCAGTCACGTACACACTTACAGAAGAATTAGGTATATATATAAAGATATACGGATGGGGCCGTAATTATATATAACAGTAGTGCCAATTATCTACTTGTTTTTCTTGTAAACTATAAGTATGATTGCCCAGATGAGTGTGGCTAATTTGAAGTTTTTTTGCTATCCGTCCTGCTAAATATTGAAGACCGTCTTGTTCTAAATAATCGCTTAGACCGTCGTTATGGGGTTTCTTGACTTTCGTGTTTTCAAACGTATCTGATAAGCTTGAAGTTGATGAATTTTCAGCAGGAATCGCACCAGCAGACTCTCTTATAACTTCACCAACAATATAAATATCAGAACAACGATTGGTATTTGAATTGATTTGAAGGTTGGTAGATTTTTCCGAATATAATTAATCGCAACCGTTGTAAAGCGTGAATGGGTGTAGGATGACCGTCTAAACCACCTTGAGTTCTTAACTGGCCAAATAGATTTTCTAGCGAATCTTGGTTTAATCTGTTAAGATGTAAGCTATGCCATATATACTGCTCCACAAATGAACTGGACCATTTGCATATATTGGGGCAATTTTTAAGAATATTTTCTAAAAGAGCAGTCATGGCATTTTTGGTAACTATTCATGATTGTGTCACTATAAAAAGCATTTCTTTTCATAATTTGGTTTAAAGAAAACTAAATTCATTCATAAAATATTATTTTAAAATTTTGAATTTTGCCCAAATGTTGATAGCACATTGCATACAAAGTTTGCCAAATCGTTGCCAAACATTTTTAAACGTTCCGAAGAGACTCAAAGAACTATTAATTAACCTTTTTTGTAATTCCTCTTATTTTTGTGGAATATAGTTTTTTTATAATTTTATTATTTTTTAATTTTATTAATATGATCTTGTTAATTATTCAGTTGATATTTGAGGATATGAAACAAATCTTTAGCTCCGGCTATTTGTTTCGTCATTTATTCATCTATTCCGGGCCAGCCTGTATATTTTCACTTGAGTTATAATTCGCTGTATTTCAAATTATATCAAATTTTGTTTCGCGCAAGAGTGCTGGTTTTGGTTTTGCCGAAATTTACTTGTTATCTCTCTGCGCCAGCGGGCAGCTATTCCATCGCTTAGCGGGCATTCGATTTCCGCTTTCGGTTGAAGTAACTTGCTTCTACGAAGGCATTTCCGCGTGCTATTGCACCGATTATTAATTAACTTCGTTTGTGAGCTGATGACTAAAATCAGGTATGCCTGCGCTACTTTGTTTGATATTCAAGTTTAGTAATTTTCTTTTTTTATTAGCTCTTCAACGTCATTCTTAAACGCCATTCGTAGATGCCGTTTTTAGACGCCTTCTTATTTGGGTCTCCTTATTTAACACCATAATTAATAACTTGGACCCGCAACTCCTTTTTGGAATGTCATTTTAAGCTTGCCAGTTTGTGACAAGGAGCGCCCGTTCCATTATCAATTTCGGCCACGACGTCGGTACTGCTGTTGGCTGGAACGCTAAGATAATCCTGGACCAATTCATCGCCTGCATGCGACGTTTTTTTGTTACGATCCAGGTTAGTCTTATTTCAACGTTTGTTTATAACTCCGTCCGCCCATGAATTGTTGGCTGAATCGATTTCAACGTCGCTTCACCACCGTTATCAGATTTACAATTTACAAATTTAAACTACGTTAAAACGTAATGTATTAATTATTCACAAATCGACGCTTTACAAATTTAAAACGTAATGTATTAATTGTTCACAAATCTACGCTTTATAAATTTAAAACGTAATGTATTAATTGCTCACAATTCTATGCTTTACAAATTTAAAACATAATGTATTAATTGTTCACAAATTTACAATTCACAAATTTAATTTATGACTAAATGCTCATTTGAATACTTATTAAGAATTTTGTAAAAAGTGCCCTCACGCCATTTTATCATCATTACCGAGATAACGGTTAAAACATATGACAGTGGTAAGCTTACTCCTTCATTGAGTTGTAATCATATTCAATCCAAGAGCCCAAAGGAGGTTCACATATTTTTTGTTGTGCGTGCTGCATTTTCAGCATAAGTAATATACTGTATTCAAACATTTTTATATTGTGATAAACAATTTACGGACTTTATACCGATGTTGCAAGCAACTATTATTTGTTAATTGAATAAACCTAATTGTTGCTATAATTTCATTTATTTCTTGAAATCTGTGATTTCTGGCGTACTGTGTTTTTTATATTATTAAAAGAGCTTGCAGCAGTGCAGCTGATGATAGGAATCTGCGACCCAAGGCCACCGAGATTGAGTTAGCTAGGCCATTGCGGTGAGTAGACATTTCAGAGCTACCGTGGTGTATAAATGATAAAGGGGTTGATCTGCAATTATACTACCATTGATTATTATTAGTAATCGATCGCAGGTTGGCTTCTTTATTGTTTCACTGACGCCAAACGTGTGGGGCTCGATTTTGGTATTACATCAGCTGTGCAACCTGCAATTCTCTAATATTTTGACCAAATTATTTATTCAAAATGAATGTCAACGCACTTGGTGTTGTTGAGCTACTCTATGAGCTACTGTTCAGAGGCTTAGATAGGGACACGGTGGAAAGTATGAACGTCGACCAACGTCGTAGGACTTTTCGTGCGAAACTATTGTTAGAAAAGGCTGACCCTACGTTGCTTAGCGCTTATCAATTAGTAGCACCCTTTGATGTACAATTCGAACTTGATGCTTGTAAAGGCAAACTAACTGAACTTTCGGTGTTAGCTACTGCTTTCTCTGGAGCACCTTCTGATTCAGAATTTGCTCGGCTTGATACGGGGCTGACGCATTTGTATTCACGACTAACCAGGCTACAACCTTCTTCTAAATTAGAGCAGGAGCATGCTACCATTACTAGTCAATGCTTAGATTTATTACAATCACTTGGTAATGAGCATGACGATTCGCAATTACAAGTAGATCCTTTGCCCTCAAATGTTGATGCTACTACCATTAATTTTGTCGATTCTGTTAATACAGTAGCTCCACCTAACTCTGACTCTATTGAACCTATGGCAGATAATATTGTTGGCAACCCTAATATAATTGAGGCAGCTGGGTTAGCTACATCTACATTCCAACGACCTAGGGTATCTTTTTCTGATGAGCACGTACATCCGTACCCTCCTTTTACACAACAGCCTAGTATGTCAGCTACTGCTAATTTGCGAACTGAATTAAACCACATTAATTACTCTACGAAGTCTCTTCCTGGACATGTAGGTTTAGTTTCTGTACCGGTATGCAAATGGGGTTTATCATTTAATGGAGACACGACTACCATGGGGGTAAATTCTTTCCTACAACGTGTAGAAGAACTTAGAGTAGCGGGTAACATTTCGTACAACCAATTATTTTCTAGTGCTGTTGACCTTTTCTCGGGTCGTGGGTTAGTATGGTACCGTGCTATGCATCACCGGGTTTCAAACTGGCACGAATTAGTAGCTAGGTTGCGATCTAATTTTTTGCCTACTGAGTTTGATGAAGGATTATGGGACGAGATTAGGAAGCGCAAGCAGGAGGCCGATGAAAAACCCTCACTTTTTATTGCTGTGCTGCTTAATTTATTTGATCGTTTACTCATTAAACCATCTGAATCAATTCAACTTAAGCATATTATGAAAAACTTGCAACCTTTTTACGCTACTCAATTATCTTTAACAGTAGTCCATCTTACATTTTTGTGTGAAAAGCTGGAAGACGTTAAGATACAGAATACTAAATATAGCAATCCTGCTGCTGCTTCATCCTTGCAACTGAAACCTGACTTGGCTTACCAGCCTACTCCTAAAAAACCTGTGACACAGACCGCACAAATGACAACTAAACATTCTGGTCCTAGAACTAACCGTGCGAAAAGTACGACCACTTGTTGGAACTGCCGTAAATTAGGCCATACTTTCCATACTTGCTCAGCAGATAAGACTATTTTTTGTTATATTTGCGGACATGCAAATAGGTATTTTGCCACTTGCCCTAATTGCCATCCAAAAAACGCAAAGTAAAGGGTAGATATCACAGCCGATCTATTCCTTATCCCTATTATACTAACTGCCGGTCTTATAAAGGTCACTAATCTGACGTTAACTTTAATTCGCTGTTAAAATAAACAAAAGCGTATCAAAACGTCAGTGCTTGTGACATTTTATTCATTAGTAAACAAATTTTGATGCGCTTTTGTTTATTTTAACAGCGAATTAAAGTTA
Source organism: Agriotes lineatus (assembly GCA_940337035.1). Taxonomy (NCBI): domain Eukaryota; kingdom Metazoa; phylum Arthropoda; class Insecta; order Coleoptera; family Elateridae; genus Agriotes; species Agriotes lineatus. The sequence continues at coordinate 122,622,150 of OW679202.1, read as the reverse complement.
ACGTCAGATTAGTGGTCTTTATAAGACTGGCTGTAAGGCTGATACTTTATCTTGGAAATCTTGGTTACGGACTGTAATGAATTTTGCCGTATGACTTGTAATACTTCAGCCACCTTTACTAAACAACTTTCTGACAACCGTCCTTATTTAACCATTTATATTAATGGCGAACCTATTCACGCTCTTTGTGACACAGGGGCCAATCAAACTTTAATTGGGCGCCACGGTCTATATTTACTTCAGAGACATGATCTCAAATTGTGTAACAATAAGTCTCCACTTACCTTGACTACTGCTGACGGTCAGCTACAAAATATTTTAGGTACTGTTGCCTTACCCATTACCATTGATGGTATTACTAGGTCCATCGATGCGGTTATTTGTGACTCAATTCCGTCTACACTAATTTTAGGTGTTGATTTTTGCTACGCTTTTGGAGCAAAGACTGATTTTGGCGCTGGGCGCTGAGATGTAGCTGAAACCTTTTCACTGCAGACTATTTGTGGCGTAGTTGATTTGTCAGTTCAACAAAAACTTCTTCTAGACCAAGTTGTTGGGAAGTTTGCTGAAATTTCTGGTCCTACTTTAGGCTTAACTAATTTAGTTGTGCACACTATTGATACGAGTGACGCATCTCCTATTAAGCAGAGATACTATCCTTTGTCTCCTGCTATGCAAGTCCATGCCGACCACGAACTTGATCGCTTGTTAGAGATAAGTATTATTCGTCCCTCAAAATCTCCTTGGAGTTCTCCAATGGTTTTAGTCAAAAGGAAAGACGGTTCTTATCGACTTTGTTTTGACGGTCGAAAATTAAATTCGGTTACCAAGAAGAATGCTTATCCTTTACCATATTTAAATAGCATTCTTGATAAATTGCGCGATGCACGTTATCTTACGTCCATCGATCTTAAACAAGCCTTTCACCAAATTCCTCTACATCCTGATTCGTGTGAAAAAACAGCTTTTACAGTTCCTCGACGTGGTTTGTTCGAGTTTACTGTCGTTCCGTTTGGTATCCGCGAACGCACTGCTAGTCAACAACGTCTGATGGATAGCATCTTTGGTCCGCTATTGAGTGAAAACATCTTCGTGCATTTAGACGATATTGTTATTGTGTCTGGAACCTTTAAAGAACACTTGGACACCTTAGAGCAAGTTTATACTCGTCTTAAAGAAGCTAACTTAACTGTCAATATCGACAAATGTCAGTTTTTCCGTCCCAGCCTTACGTACCTCGGCTTTGCCGTCGATAAAAATGGTTTACGCACGGACCCTGATAAAATTTTGGCTATCACTAAATACCCTCAACCAAATACGGTGACCGAAGTCAAACGTTTTATTGGCTTAGCTTCTTGGTATCGTCGCTTCGTCCCAAATTTTGCCACTATCACTGCTCCTATTTCGGACCTAATTAAAGGTCGTATTAAAAAGCAGCGTGTGCATTGGACTGATGATGCTCTTAAATCTTTTAATCAAATTAAATCGTGTTTGACCTCTGCTCCTGTTTTGAGTAGTCCAAATTTTTCACTACCGTTCACGTTACAATGTGACGCCTCTAATTTTGGCCTCGGTTGTGTCCTTACACAAAATATTGACGATGAGGAAAAGGTTATTGCTTATGCTTTACGTACCCTTACCAAGGCCGAACGCAATTATTCTGTCACAGAGAGAGAGAGAGTGTTTAGCTGTCATCTTTGGCATTGAGAAATTTAGAGCGTATATCGAAGGTACACATTTCACTGTGTTAACTGACTACTATTCCTTATTGTGGCTTACTAATATGAAAGACCACACTGGCCGCTTAGCCCTTTGGAGTGTTCGTCTGTCGCAATACGATTTTACAATTCGACACCGACAGGGCAAACATAATGTAGTTCCCGATGCTTTATCGCGAGCTCCTATTCAGGTTTCCGCTCTAGAACTTGTTGATGGTGACTTAGACTCATGGTACTTAAAAATTCTAGAACGTGTTAGCCAAAGTCCTAATCAATTTCCTACTTGGCGAATTGAAAATCACCGACTTTTTAAGTATGCTCCCAACCGTCACGCCATCGTTAGCAACTTAGTGGAATGGAAACAGGTTATACCCCGTTCTCGCCGAACTGAAATTTAGAAACTCTTTCATGACAGTCCCACATCTGCTCACTTGGGTGGTTATAAAACCTTTTGTAAGATCTCCGAACAATATTACTGGCCTAAAATGCGTGCCGATGTCATCCGTTACATACGCCATTGTGAAACTTGTGCTGCGAGTAAAGTTAGTCAACTTGCTAGACCTGGTTTAATGGGCCAAAATAAGAAGATTTTATACCCTTTTCAATGTTTATCAATTGACATAATGGGTCCTCTACCTCGCACGAAAACTGGTAACACTTCTATCATAGTTGTATGTGATTGGCTAACCAAGTTTACCCTAGTTAAAGCTGTTCGCGTCGCCACTGCTAAAGCAGTAGCCAAGTTTTTGGAGAACGAAGTCTTCCTCATTTTTGGTGTTCCTCAAATATGTATGGTTGATAACGGACCACAATTTATAAGTTTCCAATTTAAAGTCTTGATGAAACAATACCAAGTTCAACAAGTTTGGTATAATGCTTCTTACCATCCTCAAGTCAATTTTGTCGACAGAGTTAACCGAGTTATCGGTACTGCTCTTCGCTCTTATGTTTCGGATAATCATCGTTCGTGGGACGAACATATTTATCAAGTTGCACACGGTTTGCGTAACGCCGTTCATGAGGTGACGGGTTACACCCCTTCTTTCTTAAATTTTGGGAGAACTGTACCAGTTTCTGGGACTTATTACGGTCGTCTTAAGAACTTCCAAGAAGAAGAATTCTCTTTAGAAACTCGTGAAGACCTGGCTTCAGACGTTAACCAGCTTTCTGAACTTTATCAAGACGTTGTTAAACGCCTCAATAATTCCTACCAACGCAATTTCAAGCACTATAACTTGCGTAAGCGTCCATTAAAATTTAATGCCAACGATTTGGTTTGGAAAAGGAACTACGTCTTATTAGACGCCTCTAAATCCTTCAATCAGAAATTGGCTCCTAAATATGTCAAATGCAGAGTACAAAAAGTTACCGGTCCACTTACCTATCAGTTAATGACCGTTCCCGACAATAAGAACGTTGGAGTTTGGCATATTAAAGATTTAAAACCTTACTTTGGTCTTAGTGGAGGAGTGAATTTTGGTGTGCCTGATTGTGTGTATGTGATTGTATGTATGATGATGTATGTGCATGTTTAGCTTATCTCGCCTATTCACCCTACGGATAGTATTATACTATCAACATTATTCTCACCCTTTTCGATTTGATAACCAATTTCTATTATTATGATCATTGTTTAGTGCGTGCTTCTTTAAGCCGTATATTTTTTGCTTTTGAGTGATAGTTAAGCACCTTGAGCGATTCCCCCAATTACCGATTTGATGGTACTTTTCCCTATCATTAGATTATATTAGGTGAAACAATTTTGAGTGACGGATATCCTCGCTTCCTTATAGATAGCGATTGGACCTTTTGTCGAACTCTTCTTGAGTCTTTTGTTGATAGTGAAGCAAGTGTTTAGGTGAGTTGCTTTCGTGATGAATGCGTGAGTCTTCTTTTCTTTTTCGAAGTGTGTCTTTCTGACGATGGAATTAGCCTTAAGGAGTTTCTAGACCTGCACGATTTACTTAGGGTGGCTGGTTGGGCATGCAGGGTCGGTCTCTTTTTGGGAAGCCTTTCCACCAAATATTTTTTTATTTCCTTTCCCCATCTCGCTTCACGAGATATTTCCGAAGCGTCAGGTCGACATTATTAGGTTCTTTAGTAGCCTTTAGGATTTGTGGTATGCATGAGTTCATGCTTAAGTTTTTTTAATGGTTTTTGGGGGCGGGTTTCTTTCGGTCTTGTGGAGATTTCTGTGGGTCGGGGCGAGCGATTGGGTTGCCATCCGACTCGGTGAGGGAGTCACATTCAGGTTTGGTGATGGTGCGGTCGTTTCCTCGGGCTTCTGGTGTCTTTACCCAAATGCGGGGCGGGTATGGTTTTTGGGGCTTTTTGTCCTGGGTTTTACCCGAATTTTTTTGTCGTAGTATTTTCAATTCTGTGATGTTTCATACAGGAGTAAATTTTTGTGTTTCGCTGTGTGTTAGTTCACACGGTGTTTCAGTGTGCAGTCGTTCCTGGACTGTTCGCTTTTCTTCGACCAGCAGGGTTCAGGGTTTTCTGCCTTGGCGCTCTTCTTCACAGTCGCTTACATTCGCGGTGATCACTACGGGGGCCCGCGCTGAGTGTCTGTGATCAACAGCGTCCTCACCTTTTGTTAATTTCCAATTTCACTACAATAGCTTCTTTCAAACATCCCTGCGTTGAGCGACTGACTGACGGACATCGGACTTATCCCTTCCAAATCTCTCTTCGTTACACTATCTTCTTTTACTATACTCTTTTAATACCCAGGTAACCCTTTTTCCAATTTCTTTTCTTCTCTACCCTATTGGCCTATTCCAAATCCCATTTTTTAAATTCCGTTACAATTTCCGGCTGCTGCCTCAGCCGTTGGCTAAATCTCAGCAACTTTTCAGTACGCTAACTAGGTCCAATGCGTGTGTCTTCTGCCAGTACACGTTTAAGGTAACCTTCTGATTAGTTCGTTTCCGGTTGGCTATGGTACGGAGTTAAGCGTCTAACTTATCCACCCACGCGCCTTTTTCATCTAGCGCGACGGATCGGTTTAGCACTTTGCTCACGACTATTCCCTTCGTAGAAACTTTCTATCTCTTCTTCTTTTCTTAACTTTACTCTTTTATTCCCCATCTATTTCCCTATTTTCCTTTCGCCTTCTTTTGACTGACGATAACCTTTTCAATTGCTTTAGTATAGTTATACCTCAGGTATTTCTCTTGGCCGTGGGGAGTAAAACAAATTTTTAGCTCCGGCTATTTGTTTCGTCATTTATTCATCTATTCCGGGCCAGCCTGTATATTTTCACTTGAGTTATAATTCGCTGTATTTTATATTATATCAAATCTTGTTTCGCGCAAGAGTGCTGGTTTTGGTTTTTCCGAAATTCACTTGTTATCTCTCTGCGCCAGCGGGCAGCTATTCCATCGCTTAGCGGGCATTCGATTTCCGCTTTCGGTTGAAGTAACTTGCTTCAACGAAGGCATTTCCGGGTGGTATTGCACCGATTATTAATTAACTTCGTTTGTGAGCTGATGACTAAAATCAGGTATGCCTGCGCTACTTTGTTTGGTATTCAAGTTTAGTAATTTCCTTTTTTTATTAGCTCTTCAACGTCATTCTTAAACGCCATTCTTAGATGCCGTTTCTAGAGGACTTCTTATTTGGGTCTCCTTATTTAACACTATAATAACATAACTTGGACCCGCAACTCCTTTTTGGAATGTCATTTTGAGCTTGCCAGTTTGTGACAAGGAGCGCCCGTTCCATTATCAATTTCGGCCACAACGTCGGTACTGCTGTTGGCTGGAACGCTAAGATAATCCTGGACCAATTCATCGCCTGCATGCGACGTTTTTTTTGTCACGATCCAGGTTAGTCTTATTTCAACGTTTGTTTATAACTCCGTCCGCCCATGAATTGTTGGCTGAATCGATTTCAACGACGCTTCACCACCGTTATCAGATTTACAATTTACAAATTTAAACTACGTTAAAACGTAATGTACTAATTGTTCACAAATCGACGCTTTAAAAATTTAAAACGTAATGTATTAATTGTTCACAAATCTACGCTTTATAAATTTAAAACGTAATGTATTAATTGCTTACAAATCTATGCTTTACAAATTTAAAACATAATGTATTAATTGTTCACAAATTTACAATTCACAAATTTAATTTATTACTAAATGCTCATTTGAATACTTATTAAGAATTTTGTAAAAAGTGCCCTCGCGCCATTTTATCATCATTACCGAGATAACGGTTAAAACATATGACAGTGGTAAGCTTACTCCTTCATCGAGTTGTAATCATATTCAATCCAAGAGCCCAAAAAATGTTCACATATTTTTTGTTGTGCGTGCTGCATTTTCAGCATAAGTAATATACTGTATTCAAACATTTTAATATTGTGATAAACAATTTACGGACTTTATACCGATGTTGCAAGCAACTATGATTTGTTAATTGAATAAACCTAATTGTTGCTATAATTTTATTTATTTCTTGAAATCTGTGATTTCTGGCGCCCTGTGTTTTTTTATTATTAAAAGAGCTTGCAGCAGTGCAGCTGATGATAGGAATCTTCAACCCAAGGCCACCGAGAGTGAGTTAGCTAGACCATTGCTGTGAGTAAAAACATTTCAGAGCTACCGTGGTGTATAAATGATAAGGGGGTTGATCGATTATACTACCATTGATTATTATTAGGAATCGATCGTAGGTTGACTTCTTTATTGTTTCAGATAGTGCAATTAAGTATGCTTAATTTGAGTATACTATAAAACAAAGCTGTTGTATATATATATATATTGTGACGTAATGTAATAAATACAGCTCCAGTTTATTTGTGGAGCTGTATAGTTCATGTAAATCTTTGTATAAATGTTTTAATGGATTGATAGATAAGAAGATTCATTCTTGAAATGTTTGAATGGCCCTTTTTCTCTTGAAAATGACCGTGTTCATCAAATTATACGTTTGATCTAAAACGCCATTTTGAGCAGCAATATTTTTACCATATGCAGAGTAATAATCAGGTCGTGATCGAGTGTATACGAGTTCATGATGTCATACCATGAGTTAACAAACTCTATAAAATTGAAAACTTGCTGCATTATTATCGGGATAGTAATGTCTCAACGCTATTGCTATACAGTTAAATGATTCATTGTTAGTTTAAAGCAGCTACTGATTTCTCGTTCGTTTGATGATATTAACTGATGTAATATATCCTTATTAATAACACAATTATTATATACAAATTCTGAATCTAAATACCACTTCCTAATTAACTTGAGAAGACATAGGGCATCCGCAAAAAAGTAAATATTTGAACCAGTCAATTGATGTGTAATAAATGGATATTTATATGCAACATCTGAAATATTGGTCGGTCCGCACACGCAACAACTTTAAAACCTATATGGTACAGCGCATTTATAACATTATATAGAATTTCTGGGGTCACCCTTTGATCAAAGTTGGAAAAAATACGAGTTTTCCATCTTCCAAATGAACATCGAGCATTTACAATTTGCAGTTGTGAATGAGGTCCAACTACCTGGTCATTTTTGACATTATATTCGTACGATTCAGCAACCTTCATCTCATCATATTGAAGAACTACTAACTTTTCTATTTCTGACATAATTATTCCTGCAATTTTTAGGAACTAAGAGACAGTTTTCAGTATACCCTACTGTATGTCCGTTTTAGAAGCCCAATGTTGCAATGTTGAAATTCCTATATTAATTTAAAAAAATAATTAATTAGGCATAATATTTCATCATTTTTATTGATTTACTAGCTAACTCGACAAACGTTGTTTTGGATTATGACATGATGGGGAAAACCCTTCAAACCATTAAGCACAGAATCATAAAAGTATGACTGCAAATAGAAAGCCGTACAGTGTATAGAAAAACACACTTTCGTTATTTTCCAATTTTCTGGCTTTCCCTTTGGATTTTTCCGAATTTTTTGCTGAACCACGACGAAAAAAACAAAAAGAAATCATCCATATCGGTCACGTCGTTCCCGAGTTTTTGCGTTACTAACACACGGCGATTGATTTTTATATATGTACAGGGTGAGTTTTTTTTTTCATTATCACTATAGGGATCTCGGAAACCGTGAAAGATAGAAGGTTGGTTAAATGGAGAAAGAATTGCAGTTTTATGAGCTTATTCGAGATGTGCTTTTGTTTCTTTGAAAAAATCCAAGGCCTACTAGATACAAGCAAAATATTAGAATTACTTAATTTCTTAAAGTCGGTCTAGCGCCGTTATTATTGAAAATAGAAAAAAATAATAAGAATAAAAGTTTTAGCTATTTTTACGGTGTTTATCTTACACTTATTAGTTTTCTTCTAGCTTTCAAAGTTTTTGAGTTATAACATTAAGTTATATTTTTTTAAATAGCAATCATAGTTGGCTTAGACGTTTCTAAAAAGAGCTCACTTTTCCGCTTAAAATGACATAAGGTTTGTTATACCTATTTTGACAAATAATTCTTTTTAAATAATTTTCGTAATAAGAAAATGACGAAAACAAAAACTATGAAAGCTAGAAGGAAATTAATAAGTGTAAGATAAGCACCCTAAAAATAGCTAAAACTTTTAATCTTATTATTTTTTCAATTTTCAATAATAACGGCGCTAGACAGGCTTTAAAAGATTAAGTAATTTTAATATTTTGCTTGTATCTAGTAGACCTTGGATTTTTTTAAAGAAACAAAAGCACATTTGAATAAGCTCATAAAACTGCAATTCTTTCGCCATTTAGCAAACGAGATATGCTCTTTTTAGAAATGTCTAAGCCAAAAAAATATAACTTAATGTTATAACTCTTAAACTATGAAAACTAGAAGAAAACTAATAAGTGTAAGATAAACACCGTCAAAATAGCTAAAACTTTTATTCTTATTATTTTTTTCCTATTTTCAATAATAACGGCGCTAGACTGACTTTAAGAAATTAAGTAATTTTAATATTTTGCTTGTATCTAGTAGGCCTTGAATTTTTTTCAAAGAAACAAAGGCACATCTCGAATAAGCTCATAAAACTGCAATTCTTTCTCCATTTAACCAACATTCTATCTTTCACGGTTTCCGGGATCCCTATAGTGATAATAAAAGAAAACTCACCCTGTATATAGATTATAACATAAAGGATGATCAGTTAACATGGTAATGGATAGTTCAAGGATTCTCTTAGATATGCGTAACTCATCTTGGCCAAATATCTCAAATTAAAAGCTTGAGTAATATCCTGCGTTTTTCGTTTAATATTTCTAGAACCTTTTATTTTTAGTCATTGAGAAGGCGTAAAGATTTTTTAACTCTTTTTAGAACTCTTTGCGACATTCATTTTCTTTTTACAGTTCATCGTTCTTAATAAATTGTTTGTTTTTTGCATATTTTGCATTTTTCTATCCTTTTCAAGAATAGTTTTTTTTAGATGTTCAATCGTATTTTCTATATAGTACTATCTTGTTCCTCATATGGAAACTCTACCTCTATGGATTCTTGTGGTTCTAAGATGGTACAGTGCATAGATGAACTATTAACTTCAGTGTCATTCCTTTGTTCATCAATAGATATCGACACAACCCCTAATTTTAACTTTCGTCTTCTTGGTATATATGTCAATACCTCCGCTTGAAGATCCTTTTCAAAATCGTTTTCGTCGAAATGCAATGAACATATTTCCCACATTTTTGGATTGTAGGGTCGATCGCGGTCACAAAATGCAACCCACTGCTGACAAAGCAATTCATTTTTGGAAATAAATGCAAACTTATTGTGCTTTCTTTGCTGTGTTGATAATTAGTGGAACAACCAGATACTGCACAAGTCGCAGGCATTGTAAAATTTATCAACAGTTATTTGACATTGATATATGGAGACTACGATTTTAAATTTCGTAGGGTTCATATGACGTCATGCGATACTTTTAGCGGGGTAAAATAATCACACTATGGGTTTAAATAGAAACGAGGCAACCTTCTAAATAAACATTCAGTATTACCAACCTTGATCCATATAATAGCCAGCGCCATCTCAGTGGCAATAGCTGAAGCGTTATATGCCGAAAGTCAGGTAAAGGTCATGGTGTTGTCTTTATTTTGCAAAAAATTTTCATTTTCTTAATAAAGACTGTAAAGATTGATTTCAAATTTGGGATGATTTATGTGGTTAGTCTCCTAGTGGCAATGACAGATTATTATGTTTGTAGGTATTTTTTTTAAGTAACAAACTATTTTCGGGATTGGACAGTGTCATTATTGAGGACGAAGGACTCAACGTTTCGCCCACTTTCGTAAGGGGCTTCATTAGGAGGAAAATCAAGCGAGCACGGTGCTCTGTTGAGTTCTTCGACCTCAATAATGACTCGGTCCAATTCCGGATGTCGTTTGTTACTTAACCCTAGAACGCATACATCTAAGAAAGTTACATTAACGCATATGTGGTGTCGTATACGACACCACACATTTTTTGTTTAATGAGGCACTTTAAATTTACTATACGCCTTTTTTAATATCTAGAAGTTAATTTTGACTGCATAGATGCATATTAAAGCGCAAAACGGAAGTTAAAATTGTTAAAATATTTATTTATGAGTATGAATAAATTAATTGTTAAATCTAAGAAACTGATCAGGTACTAATGTCTACGTTAAACAGGGACAAATAACTATAGTGTGATTTTTTAAAAACTCAATTGCAGCAGACCCTGGATAGCCTAAATCAGTTGGCAGTACTGAAGTTTATTGTTGGTGACACTGTCTGTGTTAAAACTGACGCAAAACCTAACCTGCTAACCTCTAATTTGACATAGACTCACAGTGTCACCAACAATACATTTCAGTATTTTCAACTGATTTAGGGTATCAAGGGCCTACTGCCATTGAGTTTTTAAAGAATCACTCGGTAGTCTCTGCTGAGCACATAAATTACGCTGCAGGTTATCAGGTTAGGTTTTGCGTCAGTTTTACCACAGACTGACGCAAAATCTAACCTGCTAACCTCGAATTTGACATAGACTTACAGTGCCACCAACATATCATTCATACGTTTGAATTTCCACGGCCCGCAAAGATAATTTTTTTTTATCTCTCGATATTTGCATAATAACCTCAAAAAGTTATTTAATGTCAATTGAAATTAGTTCTAATAGGGTCTCCAACTCTGCTCCTTTTAGTAATTATAGTTAAAATATTATCGAGTGACCTTTGTAATATGTTATTTTGGTTGCCTGCTCCACTCTATTTGTTCGGCGGCTCAAGTATAATAGCTAACTGGCAATCCTATAAAGACAGTAGTGATAGATATTTTAACAAATTCCACTTCGCATTACGTTACTATGAAAATTATGTACGTGAACTGACAGATGGTAAGTTGTTACCGCACAATACCTAGCGAGAAAACTTGTTACATGATTGCATAGATGGCGTCATATGCGACACCAAGTAATTAAAAAATTCATTATAAAGCTTGTAACAATTTTTGGAAATTAAAAATGAAAGGGATATATTAACAATAATTTTCTGGAGAGGTACTGAAAATATGAATATGATAACATAACAGCAAATCACTAAAAACTAGATAGTTAAATAGGTGGTGTCTCATATGACGCCACCTATGCGTTCTAGGGTTAATAACAATGGCCGTGAAAACCTCCGTTTTTTTTAAATTTCTATTATTTCAAACGATGAGTTACTGTATTAAAATAATACATTTCGCATTGAAAACGCGTCTCGGTTAACTTTATCTCGAGACAGGGATGAAACTTTCCACCGTGGTATGTATACTATTTTATTTGCAATCATCTAATTTTAAAAATAACTACAATTGAATTCTGAATAATAGATATCTTGATGTAGCTAATATTTTTGTTACCATGAAAACAACCCACTCAATGTTTTGTTAGCATGGAAACACACCCCACTCTTCAGGTATGTAATATTTTTCGGGGTATGTAATAATTTCCTGGCTAGTTTCAAGTAATCATCTAGTTCCCAGCTGTTGTCATGTCATGAAATTGACACATTGCAATGTGATTGCGAATAAACTTTGTTAATGCCATCATAGGTATTTCTTCATGGCCAAAGTTTCCTCCAAACTTAGATATTAATTTAAATTTAAGATAATGACAACATTAAATAGGAAAATAGATGTGCCTTTCGCTTACGACGCCATCTGTTATTAGTCGTGTCTGACGGCCAGCTCTTAAGTGCAAATATTAAATAAGCGAAATGGCCGAGAAAAATCCTGCCTTCGTTTGAGTGTTTTTAAAAATCTCCTGTCGATTTGCAATTGCAAATACAATTTATTATTGTGTAAAAGCTGCATATTGCCGTGCAAGTAAAGTTTTTGTTTTGACGACATCTGGAGATCCTGCCCGAATGAAGTGTGCAATATCGAAATATAGAGTACGAATTCAACTTTTTACGCTTGGTGTTTGTCGAACTATCTTTATGTTTTGTCCAATATAAACAAATATTTTATCTCACAATTACTACTATACATTACAGTAACCAGTAGTCGCCTTTTAATAAGTATTATACACATTTTTTGTAACTTTCTTGAAGTTTCAGCAGAAACAGAGTACACAAGGTCTAGCTGCCGCCCCCTAAACTCTGCCGGCAGTACCGCCCGGGGTTCAGTGCACTCCCGCTTAAAAGACGGTTCTGTAAGCTCTCATCACCCTCTAGACGTTTTTTACCATTTACCCAACCGTTCTTTTTAGCTAGTGTATTCCCAATTGTCATAGGGGAAGGTCGCTCGGTTTAGGATATTCAGACGCAGTTGTTTATATCTTGAAAAACTTCCTGTGTCGGGCAATTTGGGCTTTTAATAAGGTAAAAATTAAAAATATATTTGTAATTGTTTTCTTTATAAGCGAAATTGCGCAGCCAGTTGCTGAAATGTTCATTGTCTGGCGGAATTTCCGTAAGCATAAAAGTCTTTTTAATGTTACCAACGTCGTTAATTTATTTATTATTGTTGTTTATTTGATCACAATCACTACCCATTGTTTTTGTGATTATGACTGCTTGATCATTGTACATCTTAATGCCAACCAAAAGCCATTAATAGTAATTTCAATGTAAACGGTTTCTTTTACGCCTAAGAACTAAGAGTACTTAATTTTTACGCATTTGAATTCCCTTTCAGATGATAACCGAACATTTAGTCAAATGTTACAGATAACAAGGTTCGACCTAAAAAAGTTTTCAAAGATACCTAAAGTGCCTCTTACAGTCAAGTCTAGCTTATGAAAATGTTGTTGTTAGAGCAATACATAATAGTAAGCATGTGCGCCAAAATTTAAGTTCGTATTTCGACATTTGTGGAAATTAACATAAAGATTAAAATAAGAAATTTAAATTTAAGGTATACTAGGTTTAATCGGTTTATTATAGCCTAAGGAATCTATGACCAATCGGTGTCCCATTTTTTTTTGAGACATCCTGTATAAACGGAGTAACTAATCGGTCGTAAAAAAAGTGCACAACGATAGTCTACGCCTAAAAATTAAACGAAAACCTAAGAACCATTTTGCATTTTACGCATTTTTTTAAAGATACGCAATTTTATATTCGTAAAATTGGCAACGTTACAGATAAGTAGATAGAATGTTTATATGCATTGCCATGCTAGATAAAATAATATTGTCTCCAGTTGGCGCCGCTGTTGCCACACGTTTTTCTGTTGAAAATCGAAAAAAGAAATACAGTAAAAGAACCAACTGCTTCTGGTATAAAACGATTTGCACCTTTATTTGATTAAAACTGCTCAGACACGTGTTCTTTTTATAAATGTTTGCTTTGCTGTTCAGAATATAATTATAACAAATGTTAATTCTCAGCTTTGAATGGCTTTTACCTGAAAAAACTACAGATCTATATCTCAAGATAGATCGCCTCACCATAGTTCATAGGTAGAAAAGAAATTATACTTAGGTGTTCGCTTTAGTTTTAGGCGTAGCATATAATAGTGCTCTTTTTGTACGACGGATTAGATACACCCCATACAACTTGTATATGCAGAGCGGTTAATATCATTTAACTACCAGTAGTATATATTAAAATTCGGCTGCACACGGAACTAATTATTAGATAGCTAATTCCTTAGAATCACCACAAAGAAGTCCCAAATGATATAATGTTTGTAAATAATACAGCGAATTTCATGCTAATTTTAAAGTGTTATATATATTGGCTTCCCTAATCATTTTACAGCAAAGTTCCATTTAGGTTCTTTAAAGGACGCCGTGACGATCCAATTTGCATAATTTCAGGGAACTTTATTGCCCTACACTGAAAATTAATAGGTTTTATTAAAAATATTCAAATGGATTTAAATTCGAATCAGCGCTCAGAAAATTTTATTCTTGAAGAAAATCCACCCATCTTCATAAGCTAAAACTGCGCTTGTCAAAATTTAAATATGTAGCTCGTTTCGTATGGGAAGGAGGTTCGAAAATATGTAAATGGTTCAAGAATAAAGTACCCTTATCTCTCAATATATACATAAATGTTATTTATAAAAGTGGATTAGTTGTCAAATACGGTGTCACAGCCACCTAATTCAAAAACAATTTTTTTACCCCTCTATGCATTACGGAAAGTAAGATACTTCAAAGTTAACTTATTATCGAATACAATAAGGATGTACTGTTGAACTTATTTTTCGATCACTTAGCAACTAGAAAATTACGTTAATCGAAATCAGTGCTAAAAACGCATGTTTTTGTGTTAACGTAAAAAAGACAGGCATCTAAGAAATATATAATACCAAACGATCTGAATGTGAACAACAATTTAAAATAATTATAATAACTCATTGAAATTTTATAGCAAATGTTTAGAAGGGAGATGGCCATTTAGAATAAAATTGTTGAAGCTTCTTTATTTATTATTATTTTGTATGTTTGATGTTTTCCTTTCTAAATATTTGTTACATTTCAATTAAAAATTATAAGTGACTGTTTGCTATTAACTGTTTTTGAAGATATCTATGTTTTTTACTATGGGCACAACAAATAAGATTTTTTAGCACTAATTTTGGTAAATTTTATGTTGCTAAGTGGGCGAAATTTAAGTTCGAGAGTACATCCTTATCGTATCCGATAATAAGTTAACTCTGAAGTATCTCATTTTCCGTTATACACAGGGTGTTAAGATATCAATAAGAAAAACCAGTGAAAATTTCTTTTTGGAGTAGGTAGCTGTGACTTCACATTTGACACTTTTTTCAATGCTGTATAGCTTTTCTAAAAAACATCAATGATACCGATTTTCGAACCTCCTTTCGTATACAGCTAGTTTTAAATATTGGCAAATGCATTTATAATTTGAGATGGTGTAAGTACTTTTATCAAGAATATCATTTTCTGATAAATAAATAATAAAACAATCGGTCGTTTTCAGCAACGTTTGTCAGCCACTTGTCAAATTTTAACCGTCCTTTATCAAGGCGGAATTGATGCTATTACATTATTGAAATTTTTGAGCCCGAAATAAAATTTGTAAATGTGTATAGTAGCTACTTCGATAATATAAAATGACAGTTACTCACAGACAGTGCATATTGCCTTAAACTTGAATAGAATATATTGGAAACGCCAGGAATTAGTTTTACCGATATTAATAGCATTGAACATTGTACTTCTTCCGCTGGCAAGGAGGTGTTAAAATGGGCTGCAATTATACAATTTTTCCTGTATTTTCTCGACACTATAAAATAATGATAATCTTAAACTTAATCTGACTTTGGTTTTTATTTGTAAGCATACCCCAGTATTGCCAGCCTTTTGAAACCGTAATTCCGTACAAGCTGTTGAATAACGTGTATTACTTTTAGACACAAACTGCGTTTTCAAAAATAGTTATTTTATGGAGTTACATTATACAGGGTCAGAAACAAATAAACTTTGCATCACATGTGACCAAATTTTAATAACCCTATTTGGATTTTGTAGAAAAACACATATTTAACATGGCGCTACTTTAAAGAAAATGTGTCTGGAATAAAGCACTGTCAAAACTAAGAAGTTTTATATAGGTTGCGTTGAGTCTTATTTTGCAACAGTGGTGCAATTTACAAAAAATGGGCAAAAAATCGCAATTATCTTATACAGCTGAAATTTTGCATATCGGCTAAAAATTGCATATAGAAAAACGTTTTCTAATAACTTTTTTGTTATTTTGAGAAATAACCCCACTTTTGAATTTTTTTTTGGAAAAGATTTACATTTGACAGATAATGCGAATGACGTGACTATTTTTTTTTTTGGTTACTTTTCATCTCGATCGAAGCAGACATTGATGCCAACGTCAAATTTCGAATAAAGCTATTAATAAAAAAAAATCCCATATGATGCGGACTTTACTGGTCACACTGTATGTAATTGTGATAAAATAGGATCGTCAACGTTGTATCTCTATTTAATTTTTCGGCAGAGAACGCTTAGAAACTCCTTACATTTTTCTTAAAAACACTGTAATGATTCTGAATTCCTTCTGGTTTTTAAATGTCATTCAGTACCTACATGAACGCTAAGATACATTGTGTGGTGGGCTAGAAAATAAGTTTGATTTTCAGAATCGACTAGTGATACAGCTGTTGTTTTACCATGAATCCGTTTCATAATACCTAAAAATAATTCTATATATTTTTTAACTAATACTTTATGTAGGTTAACAACTATCCCCTTAAAAATATTGATTAAAAGTCGTAATTTTTTGAAGCAGGTAGTTTAAAAATATAAAGTACAATTTAACAAATGAGTCATTCTAACCTCGATTAATCTATTCGGCGGCAAAAAGATGTTCGGACAGATACTTTCCATTAAAAAAGATTGCAATACAGGCCACTTTTCCAGAATTCTAGAGACCACCGTAACAATGAAAGCCACCAGGTCTGTGGTGGATGAAGTATCTTGTGAACTTCAACATTGGCGAATTTTTCTATAATCTGTCTATCGTTTGTTGCTCAACTGAAACTAAAAAAGGAGAGATTAAGAATTTGCATTACAAAGGTAGACACTGCGTACCTTAAAAGAATTATAAATCTTTGCAAGTTCTACGCAGATTTACAAGCCTGGCTGCTGTATATAAGTAAAGAGTGACATTTTAAAGTATTATGCCGGAACATGATTCTTTAAATCTGAATGCCACGGATATACGTCAAAAGATCGCAGTCAAAAGGTCGCGCGACAAAAGATCGCGGTCAAAATATCGCACAACAAATGATCGCAGCGACAAATGATCTCATGCGACCAAAGATCGCGGTCAAAATATCGCGCGACAAATGATCGCAGCGACAAATGATCGCATGCGACAAAAGATCGCATACGAAAATAACATTACAATTATAGAAAAAAATTCTACAGTGTGGCAATATAGTAACGAATAAATTCATTAACTTTGCTGATATTCATTTTTATGAAAAAGTTTCGAAGGGGTGTAGCGATTTTGACTATAAGAAATATTTTCAGCTGATTTTCAGTTTCTTCTGTACTTTGTTTTTCATGATATGACGTCATCGACTTTTTTTAAATAACAACCTATATCTCTATTCTTGATTTCGCTAGTAGTTTTTATCCCGTTTCGAACGGTATAAAATTTTCTAGATGTTTCATTTGAAAAAAATCGAGAAAAATGGTCTTAAAATTTAAATACCTATTAAAAACCAATTAAATGAGCAAAATATATCTAGTTACCGGTGGATAAAACAAAAAAAGGTTAGTTACATGTCAGAGTTAAACAATTTGTAAATGTCATAACAAAATAAGAGTCGTTTGCTTTTTCTAAATTTGAATTCACCTTTAGCAAACTATATTTTATTAATAAAAAAGGTACCATTAAGCGAGACACGGTCATCGTCATTATTAACTTTGAATGGAGCTGATAATAAATGTTAAGTTGTATTTTACAATTGTTTTTCTAAATTTCGATAAAAACGAATGTGCCGTCAATGATTTTTTGTCAAACATAGGTAACTAGATTTATTTTGCTCAATTAATTGGTTTTTAATATTTAAAATCTTAAAACCATTTTTCTCGATTTTTTTCAGATGTAACATATTAATTATTTCATATAATTGAAAAACAACATAAAAGTACTACCGAAATCAATAATAAAAAACACAGGTTGTCATTTAAAAAAAAGTCGATTACGTCATAACTTTTAAAACAAACGACATAGCAACATAAAGGTGGTTGTAGTGTATGTCCTATAATTAAAATCGCTATATTCCTTCAAGATTTTTTCATAAAAATTAATATTAACAAAGTTAATGAGTTTATCCATTACTTTATTTCCACACTGTGTATTGAAATTATTGATCGCGCGACAAATACTAAAGTAAACTTCCCTTCACACTTTGTCCAGGCTTAGGACTGGCAGTAAAAATACTGGCGTGTTTAAAACTTTTTTCTCGTTTTTTGTTTGTTTTTTATCCAATTAAAAGTTTAATATGTTAGTGAGTATAGCGATTACTTTTATTGTCATAAATAATGATGTTATGAAATTTTTTCTCGTTTTTATTCTTTTTATCCAATTTAAACTTGCAGTTGGAAATTGTGGGGTATTCCTCTTAAATATTCAAGAACCAGCCGATTTCTATATTCGAGCATTATTAAATGTATACGTTTGGCCGTATCTTTATAAATTTTCTTTCGTGGGGGTTCATTTGCTGCGATGCATTGTTCTATTTTTACTTTATTCAAAGCGTTTTCTCTCTTCAAGGCAGTCATCACTTTCCAGAGACTAGGATTTGCAGCGTTTAGACTGTTACATCTTCTTCGGGCACAAAAGGTAGTGCAGTTAAATGACGTAGTTGTAAAGCGAAATTAGAATCAGTGCTGTATCTCTGTTGTGGCCCAGAATGTTGTATTTGCCTCCACAGGCACTGTGTAAAATAAAAAAAGCAACCTCTTCCAGCTTCCGGAAATTGCTCCCTAATAGCATTAATTCCACTTCTTTCAAAGTCAAGTAAAATTGTATCTGGTTGCAGTCCGGCTTTTAGGTTTTTTATTTCATGAAATAAACGACTGTACGTTTCTTGTCTTTTGTTTGGCAGCATTGCATAAATCGTTGGTATAACGTTGCTGTACTGCACTCTATGTATTGTACACAATTGTGAAAACAACAGTGGACTACATTTAAACGTACCGTCCATATACCAATTTTTACAATATTTCATGTAATTTAAATTTTGCTTAGTGGGAAAAATTAAAATGCGTTGCTCTTCAGGGCCACTATCGAAAAGTAAAAATGGTTCACCTTGGTCGTCTTGCTTGTATTCATCAGGAATGACGAGTTTCATTAAACATCTGGGGTTAGCAGGAGCACCTTCTGTTGGCAATTGTCCCGATGCAGCGCAGGAAACGGGTCCATACCACTTCGCCCACAGACCAGTTCGCCCACTCGTCTTTTAGTACCATATCGCCCAATCGGAAATCCACTTCGCCCAATTTTTTATATGTGCCACATCGCCCACATTTCCACGAGGGACACAACGCCCAACAGGACCACTTCGCCCACATCTTCGCTAGCGACACAACGCCCACATCGACCACTTCGCCCAACGTTTATATAGACCCACAACGCCCACAACAAGACTACAACGCCCAAACTCCGTTCGTTAGAACTCGATTATTGCACACGTAAAGTTTTGAATAATAGTGGCAAAGTTCTGTTGCCACAACGCCCAAAATAAATTCGTGCGAACTCTAAAATGTCTTGATTTATTTGTAAGAGAAAGAATAATATCTAATATGACCATTTGCCCTATTAACAATTAATTTTTGTTAAAATTTTAAATTTAATTGAAGTCTTGAAATCGTTTGCTTAGATATCTCCGAAACAACTGGTTCGATTTAAACGAAATTTGATATCTATGGATGCATGGTTTTTGGGCGGATATTTTCTTTGCCAATTTGTTATAATTTTCTGGACCTTAATCAAAATCGATTATTATAGGAAATGGCGGCAGTTATTGAAGTAATTTTGGGCTAAACTATATCTCATTCTTAATCACAAAATTTACTCAAACTTAAAACTTAAAATTTAACCAATTGGGCCGATTTCAGAATTTTCAAAACTACCATAAGACATCGGTTACTTACTTGATACATCTCAAATTTGAGTTTGCTATAATTCAAAAATAAATTCAGCTTTGCTCACAATTCTTTATACGGATGGAGCCATAATTATACAGTGAATTTATTTTCACGCGCAATGTGGTACTTCCGTTTCCATGAGGAGTTGATTGTTATTATTGTTTCTAAGGGTACCCCACGCCATGTGTAAATGCGTTTACGGATAGGGCCATAATTATATACAGTGAAAATTCATGAACTGCGAACACGAGGAAATCAAGCCGAATTTACGATTGCCTAAAAAACGCCAAGACCGATGGACAGTCGATCTGAGGTACTCTGATATTAATCCACGGATCGTCAACGTTGATTGTTTAAGTAATTTTTCAACTCAGACGAGGCATCCACGCCTAGTGTAATTTTTGCTAATTAATCATTATGTCACAGATAGAATGCATGAGGTACTGTGTTATTTTGTAATTAATTCAGATGATAAATTCAGATTTGAAAAACAGGATTTTTTAGAGATTAACAGTAAAGTAAAAGAATCGAACAAGTAAAAGAAGTAGTAAAAGAATTGTAAAAGAAGTGTAAACAAAATTAAAACTATTTTTATCTACGACCACTACTAAAAGTAGGTCTTTTAGCACTAGCTTGTTTCACTAAAAGTGACGTTTTATAATTCCGCGTGTTTAAAGAAATCAGCTGTTTACTTTTAGCGCAAGTGTGGTATAAAGTGAAGTGAGGTTATAAACTACAATTTCGAACTGGAAGTGAAGTTGTAAAGTTATCCTAGTTACTTCTTGCGTTAGAGGTAAAATGTTTTTGAAATAATTAAAGCGTTATGTAATGAATACAGTCAGATGTATAGTATTAATAATTACCTTTTATAACTGACTTTTACAGTATTGGTTTCACAAACATTCACCTGCGCGCCAAGGCCATTTCTTTATTATGACATAAATTCTAACTGTCGTAGATGCAAACCTTTGTTAAACCGATATATATCTGCTGTTATTTATATCTTAAAATCCATAACTATGAAGCAACGGAATAGTACAAATTATAAAATGGTATTATCGGGGTACACCGTTCCGGGAAATTCAAAATTCTTTCACATTTGGAAATAGGTGTTCTTCATCGTCATCAACGTTACATGGGTTATTTCAAATTTTGGAAACTTTGGATGTGTTTCTCCCCAAAAGCACAAAAGGCATAATGTTCCCAACGAAGACAGGAATTAAAAAAAGTTTGTATTACCGCTAATGACTATCCAGATTATTCATTAAAGTAAATTGCAGAACTAGTAGATTTAGCTGCGATATTCTTCCGGATGGCCATTTCAGAAGTATGGAATTTTGTGAAACTGTGACAGAAATGCCGAAAACTTCCTCTGGAAAGTAATTTTCACTACAACTAACGATTTGAAAAACTGAGTTTAAAAATTAAAGGGGTAGTTCAGAGTACTAGCACTAATACGTTGGCTAATGTGCGGAGAAGTTTCTATGATCGCCTAGGATATTGTTTAGCGCAAGAAGGCAGGCTCTTTGAACACGAGCTAATTTAAACTTCTTGAATTTTGTTGTTTGAAATAAAAATAATTTTACTTTTGTGTACAACTTTTTTTACTATGAGTTAGTTTGTTCGTAAGAAATTATTTCTTTCTTCAGAATGCGTTTTACTTTGTGAACTACCTCCTTTTACTTTACACTTTACTGTTAATCTCTAAAAATCCTGTTTTTCAACTCTGAGAATTCATCACAGAATAATACAGTGCCTCATACATTATATCTGTCATATAATAATTAATTAACAAAAATTACACTAGGCGTGGATGCCTCGTCTGCGTTGAATAATTACTTAAACAATCAACGCAGAGTACCTTAGATTGACTGTCCATCGGTCTTGGCGTATTTTTAAGCAATCGTAAATTCGCCTTAATTAACTCGTGTTCGAGAGTTCATAAATTTTTACTGTATAATTATGACCCCATCGGTACGTATATAATATGTTTTATAATGGCTGAAACATATACAGGTAGGGCCATAATTATACGTACCGTGTGTCCCAAGATTCATAGAAGGCAGGGATTCTATTATCGTAATTTAAAGGAATGATGGACTACGGCTATGCCCGTGTTATTAAATGTAAAATGCGCAAGTGCACAATTGTTTAATTTCTTGTCCAGAAGTAATCATGTTAGCCTTATCACTTCTAAGTTGTCAAATTTATAAAATATCAAAATGAAAGAAATGCAGGCTCGCCAATTCTACCTTTAATAACAGAGGCATAGCCGTAGTCGATCGTTTGCTTGAATTGCCATTATAAAATCCAGATGTTCTATGATCCCTGGGTCACACGCTATGACAGCGATGAGAAGAAGTGAATACGAACTAAAATGCGCGTGCACGAAAAAGATGTATATATGTAATTCGTATTTTAGTAGGCTGAAAATTTATTTTTTTTATGTCAAATGTCAGCAAACACAGCTAAGCGTTTTTGCTTTCTTCTCATTGTAATTATACAGTTACTGTGTTTGCATACGCATACATCTCTTTCCTTCACAGGCAATTTACTCCTTATTCATTTCTGTTATTTATAATTTTGACCCCATCTGTATATTAGGTAGCCTCAGAAATAAAGACTTTTCAGTAAGGCTCAATTTATTTTTGGATAATTTGTACCTTTTAGGTTTATTTTAATTTTAAATTTTAGAAATATTTTTATTTTTTATTTTAAATTTAATTTCGCTTTCTTCTTATTTTTAAAGCCGGATGTACTATGCAAGACAAAAAAGCTGGGACAACACTTGAGAGAGATTTTAGCATAATTTGATTAGCGCAAACGAGGCTTTAAACAGTTACATTTATGACAATAATTTAGATTCATACCAACGTCTAAACAAGTTGATGGTTAAGTTAGAAATGCCTAGCAACTGTACATAATAAGACAGTCGCATTTACAACAGACCATACTAACTGTCCCAATTTATTCTGTCTTGCATAGTACCTATTGGATTACTTACACAAAAAATTTAATCCTTTTTATTGGGTATATTCTAATCAATTTTTTGAAACTATTTAATTACGAAGCAACTTGAAAAACTCAAAAAACTAGGTAGGTACTTACTATTGTACCCGAGACAGAAGTTTTTACAATTCCCTGAAAATGTCTAAGAAGTTGCTCATTCTGCGGCTATTAATGGATGTACGAGTATAAGAAAAATCAAATTGTATTAAAATGAACATTATTTTAAATAAAATATTTACAATCAAGTCGCCATGACCCTTAAAAATGTGTCGATGGGGTTCGATCGAGTGGGCACACACCATAGTTAAGAATGTGACCCCATTCCGGATCCGGACGCTGCGGAGTGTTGTCCAATCTTATTAACGTCTCTTTGCACTCTTCACATAGGCCGAAATGGTTGCACGGAAGCAGCACATGGGTTGGAGGCTTTTCTTTGCATATTATGCAAATTGGTGACTCTGGACGTTCTTGTTGTTGCGGATTCTCTGTTTGTTCTTCCACATCTTCTTCCTCAGGAACTTCTGTTGCTTCGTCCTCTTGGGAAGCATTTGGCACTAGAATAACGGAAACACAATTAAAACTTACTAATTTAGACGATCGTAATTGTCTAATTTATAAATAAAACTAAGTTTGTCCCACCTATTACAAAATTTATTTAGAACCTAAATGTACATTTCTGCTTTAGGTTTTAAATAAAATTTGTGATAGGTGAGACAAACTTAGTTGTATTTATACACAGAATTAAGTTCATCTATTTATTGGTAAACATATTTTCAAAACTAGTGCGGTTTTGAAAGGGTGCAGTAAAAAATTACATACCGATGTCGAATCCATTTGGCAGATTTCCTTCTACTGTCGTCAACAGCTGGTCTTCGTTGTAGTCGTCATTTTCATCGTCAGTATTATCTCCTAACGTGCGTGCTACCAGTGTTTCTGCACAGTAGCCTACCATATTCAGAAAGAAACCCACTTCCAGTTACCCTTCGTCTAGGAGCTTTGTGGCATTTTTTATCCTCCTATCATTTGCCAGGTACTTTCTTTTAGGCAACGATCTAATTTCTAGCCCTTCCAAAAATGACTGCAGTTCTCTTATAGTTACTGCTGCAATGTTGCGAAGACCCTCTAAACAGAAAATTATTATGAAAGAATAGGTATAGTTGTTTTATTGGAAAAATAAATAACTTACCAGTAAATTCCCAAACATTGGGCCCCCTTACTGTCAATATTCTTACAAGAGTCGAGTGAAACGATTCGCAGTCGTTATTGGTTCTACGTGCACTTTGATAAACAGATATTCCGTTAACCCCCACCCTTCGCAACCATTGCCTCTGATAATATCTGTAATAACTAAGCAATCTACAATGTTTCTTAACTCAAAAATTACCTAGGAAAGTTACCTCATTAATATTTCAAAATCGTTGGATAGATTTTTTCTTCGCAGAAAACTATTTACATAATTGACTCCATCCTCGATTATCTCTGATGGTAATAGAGCAAACACAATTATAAATTTTAGTGCCTTTTTTGCATCGGTATTTTCAGAAATTAACCGCCGCATACGTAGCACTATGGCTTGTCGAACAATAGCCTGCATATACGAACAGCAAAAAAATCAATAGTTATGTACTTCTACGTACAAATAAAGCATAATGCATGATTTCTTCACCGGTCCATAATGAAAGAAGCATCCCATTTTTTTCGCAAGCGGAAAATGCTTTTCTAGTGATTTAATTAACGCAGCTTCGAAGTCGGTGGCGATAAGTTGTGGTTTTAGTTGCGGTAAAAACTCTCTAATTTTCGCAAACACGATATCGTACGTAGTCATTCTACGATTTGGCATAAGGACAAAAATACAGGGAAATGACTGTAGAATAAAACAACAGAAAGATTAACACACACTACTCTCGGCAAGCCTTGTTTTTTAATTCGTGAGCATTTTAGTGTTAGAAAACACAAGAATGTAAAATTCAAGCTATACATATATGAATACTTACAATTCCGTATTGAACGGCCATTACTGTTAGCAGTTGTCCGCTATTGGGTGTTCTGGGACGTGTTTTAAATGTTACATCGATGTGAAATTCTCGTGAGCTGGCTAGAAAATTTTTTAAGCCCTCTGCAAGGAAAATTACCCACGCAGCATCACATTCACCGACAGCACTTCTACAGAAAGGACTTTTGTCCACCACGTAGCCAAAGCGGGGCAAACTTGTCCAAATTCTACCAATGTAGTGGGCATAGTGGGCTGCGTTTGTTGTCGTTGACGACGCATGGTTTTGACCATCACAGGAAACGCCAATTTTGCTGCGACATCAACGTCCGCACTGAAATTAATTTGTAATCAGAGCCTGTCCATAACGTCGACAATTGACTCGAAAAGATATTATGTTTCACAAAACAAATAATTTAAATGCAAAAAAAATTAAAAACTTTTTGCAATTTTAAATGAGAATCTCCAACTTTAACGTTAACAGTTGAAACCAAATTTAAACATTATGATAAAGTATGTGAAATATCAAATCATAGCAGTAATATCTAAATGTAATTGAAATACAAACAGTAACTGGAATACTTTTGAAGTATATTTATTTGATGTACTGGAGGGCTCTATTTGCAACAAATAAAAAATATACAATATTCCCTGGATTTTCTTAAATTAAAAATACATTGGTTGTGAAAAGAAAAATAAAGATAGGAACTTAACTTGCACTTTTATTCGTAAAAATCGCCCTTAAAGTTTCGCTGCTTGAAATAGCCGAATTTACCATTTTGTGTTTCAAAGTTATCGCTTTCATTTTTTCGACATCAGCAGCGTGGCTGTGGTCATCGCTCGTTTTGACGAAAACGTCATCGTTGCATGATGCTTTGGCTGGGCAATTCTTTTCCACGCATATCAAATATTTCAAATCACCCCTCTTACTTTTTATTTTATAGAAGAATCCCTGGTTCGCCACGCACGTGTAGTATGTCGAGCCACTTCTATAACCCGGCACTGTTTGATGATCAGAAATGTAGAAACACAATAACCGCAAAAATAAATAAACTGTCCCGAATTCGTCTAAAGTCGGGGTAACTTACAATCCTTTTAGTCAAAATATACTTGTACACGAAGACTAAAGCTACTGTTGCGAGATTAAGAAAAACACTTAAGTACAAATAATTGTGCCGTTTACAGAACAACTAACTAAATTCTAAGCTCAGTTTGACCAAGAAAACTCGGTAGGCGTTTTGCAAAATTTCTAATAAGCCTATCCGAGCAGCTCTTAATTTTGGACTTCTGTACGTGACAATTCATAATAGCTCTACGCGTTCCTACAAACTTGTAGATTTCTCACGCTAAATTTGGCAAGCAGTTGACACCTAGCAGCTGATCCATAATAAATTTTACAATTTTCCTAAACAAATTTGCTTCGCCGGCACGTAATTTTTATGACCGAGTTGGAACAGTTACACTTCTGATCAGGTGCTAATAATGTAGTTGTTCAACTTTTCGGCTTAAGATATAAACCCTGCATAAATTTACCCTTAATTATTCCGTGATATGCGTATATTTCCACCTTCCCAAAGAAAGGCACGTTCAAAACACCGGATAAATATTCCCCTATTGTAACTTTAATATGAAATTTTACTTTAAAATATTTACGATACAAATTGCTTATGGCTAACTAAAGTACAGTCTATTCGTACAACCGCGTATAGTTCATTTTCACTCAAGAACCCAAATCGTAACAACATATAATGGAATTCCGCTGTAGGTTTTTAAGCACCTGTTGTAGTATGATGTTTACTTGTTTGTTTATGCGATTTTAGGCAATTAAAGTCATTGTTCAACATGTTTTGCTATGTATATTTGTTCCCAATATTTCACATATTTGGTTCTAAAGGTGCAAAGCAAATTCTAAAGTAAAAGAGACATAGCTGGTTAATTTTAAAGCCAGATATTTTAGTATTATTGCTGGGAACAAAATTAATGAATTAGCATAAGTCTGACTCAACCACCCACCCTGATTTTTATAACTTTCCAATTGCATCCTTGCTGGTTTATTTCTACCTTTCCTGTAACGCAAGCGTCAGTTTCTTATAACCATAGTTTTAAAGTATAAGCACGAAATGACTACTCCATATCTATTGATTAATTCTCTGATTATGTAGATATTAATGAAACGGCTTCATAAATGAAATCTAATTTTGTTCATGGCGTTTGCAATTAATTTTGTGTTATACGCCTTCATTACTACTACTACTACTATTATGATATATGACGTTTTCAGAAGGCATTATAGGTAGGTAAAAGTAATCGGCCAACAATTTCTACCTAGCGATTCCATATCCGTTGGGCATTTCTTCATTGTTATCATTTAATTGATCCAATTCAGATTAGAAACAAATCTATAATTTTTTGTATAGAACTTTTTGCGATTATTGTGGGTGATTCGGGAGGAAGTGGCAATATTTTGAAGACATATCCAGGAAGTCAAAATAAGCAAAATAAACTCATATGTTCAAGTCCGATTTTCATTTGTTTCGGAGGTATTTTGATTAATTGTATAATTTAAAAAGCAAACAAAAATTTATTACAAAATGAATTACAAAAATAAACAAAATAGCATTAATTTACGACACATTTTCGAAAACGCCACCGCCCACTTCGATACACTTATTTGCGAGTTTATAGACTGCACTAGTAGCGAGTTTCAATGAACTATTGTTCGCTCTAATGATAGCTGCTGTATTAAGAATACGATCTAGTAACGTTTCCCTCGTTTCCACTTTAGTAGCAGAAACTAACGACTTCATCCATCCCCAAAGGCAAAAATCGAGGGGAGTGAGATCCGGTGATCTCGGTGGCCAAGAATGCGGACCGCTCTGCCAATCCAACGATCGCCGAAAGTGGTATTCAGAAAATTGTGTACATTATTAGAATAGTGAGGAGGCGCTCCATCATGTTGGAAGATAATTCGTTGTCGAATATTTAAAGGTGCTTCGTCCAATATTTCTTCTAAATGGTCTTCTAAAAAACGTAAATATCCTTGTCCAGTAAGGCGCGCATCTAATACGAAAGGACCGAATAATTGATCATTTAGAATACCGCACCAAACGTTAATGCTAAATCGATGTTGGAAATTGTGTTCTATCGTAGCATGGGGATTTTCGTCCTACCATCGATGATTATTGTGGCAATTGTTAATTTCATCTCGCGTAAATTGAGCTTCATCCGACCACAAAATGCCTTTACACAATCTTCTGTTTTCCCGAATCCAACGACAAAATTGTAGCCTTAAAGGATAATCGCCTTCGTGGAGATTTTGTACTTTTTGCAAATGATAAGCGTTCAAACCCTGTTGTTTAAGTGTTTTCCAAGCCATTGTGTGTGGTATTTCAAATTGGATTGCGATGCGTCTTGTACTTATTTCTGGATTTTCGTCTACCACCTCCAGAATATCTTCTTCAAGTCCAACAGCGATTCCGTGTTCTCTTTCAGAAACAATACTTGCACTTGGAAATGTCCCAGTTTCGCCGGCATGTGTAAAAACAGTTTGAAATACTCGCTTGTTAGGAATTCTTCGATTTGGAAAACGACATCGATACTCCTCCACTGCACGAACATTACTACCATTACAGAACCCATAAACAAATATCATATCGGCATATTCTTTATGACTAAATTTGTGGGGAATTTTTACAACTTCATAAAACTAATGTTGAACAACTGTCACTTTGAGATTTGACATTTTAAGAAAAAGTCAATTATCCCTGAAACAAATGAAAATCGGACTTAAACATATGAGCTTATTTTGCTTAGTTTGGCTTCCTCGACACGTCCTCAAAATATTGCCACTTCCTCCCGAATCACCCTGTATAATAAATTAATGGGTAGAATTGCAGGTATAATGCTTTTAACTTTCAATTTCAGTTGCAACAAATAATCAAAAAATAGTTTAAAATCAGTTTAAAAATTAAAGTCTTAAAACACCTCAGAAGAGATAGTGAGTTAGCATGTGTTTTAAGATTTGTTCTAGACTATCTAGACCATTAATTTATTTTAGCATTTTTAAAAGCAGCTATTGTCTGCACGTAAAATAAAACTGGCAACTTTGGGGCTGGATTTGTAACGGTTAAAAGTCCAACAATTAATTTTGTTTCTCAGAAATACCTACAGACTCATTTTGGGAAGTATGGCTTGAATAAATTACTATTTCCTGCTAATGTATATGTTGCTTCTAGTTTTAATAGGCAGGTACCGCTACAGCCTATAATTTAAATAAAACCTATAATTAATTATTATATAGCCAAAATTACAAATTGCAAGATAATCGTCTGCATTCAGTTTTAACCTCGATATGATGTATTGCTGTAGTGGGCAAATATTGTCAATATTTTAAAGTGGTAATGTATACTCTTTGATAGAAATTAACTAATATTTATATAATTACTGTTGCGCACCTCAAAAGAAATAAGATTATTATATTTTTGGTTTAACTCAGGAACTCGTAGTTACATTAAGGCAGTATTTTGCACAAAGCTTTGGTTTAACCTTCGACGAAAATGGGTACATTTTGAAAGCAAGAGATACAAGGTGAACATATTGAAAGAAAGTCTGTGTTAACTGT
Organism: Agriotes lineatus; assembly: GCA_940337035.1. Lineage (NCBI taxonomy): Eukaryota > Metazoa > Arthropoda > Insecta > Coleoptera > Elateridae > Agriotes > Agriotes lineatus. Next base: position 122,592,720 of record OW679202.1, on the reverse strand, counting down.
AAAACTATTCGTTAGAGAAAAATTATATTTTTCATATAGTTTAGACTTTTGCCATTGACCAAAATCGGTATATTTTAAACCAAACAGATACAGGGTAAACACATTAAAAATTATATTCTGTTTATTTTTACTTTATCTGATATTTTTTAGAAAAAATCGTATTTTGTTTGCACATAGCTTAAGTTTTGGTGTTATAAATGTAATCATTCATTAAGTATTTTGTGAGGAAGGATAAAGGGTTTGGTATTACCTGTTGGCAAAAGTTATATTAGATATTTTGCCGGCTGGTAAATATCGGCCTAATTGGGCTAACCCGCCGAGGGTCGGGGTTCCAGCTACGCTGAAAAAGAATACAAAGGGAGAGGGCGCCAGGTAAGTGGATATCAGTGTTCTTCCATCTCGAATATTTAAGATATTTTCTGTGAGAAAAAATAGAGAAGAAATATCATCAACATCAACTTCTAATTCTCATATTGGGTGACCAACCTTCTTGATTTTACTCCTCAATTTCCGCGCTCTGGGTTCAACATAAATTCTTCCGGTCAACGTATCATTATCAATAAAAAATGTAAAACAATGAAGCAGACCAATTAATAGCTAAAAAGGCAAAACATTATTTGGCAACGTATCGGTGGATGAAAGAGGAGGTTGATAGTTATAATGTGAAAACTTCCTCTACTTAGTTTACCATTAAGTTTGGCGGTTCGAATAATTTTAACACTTCAACAGCAAAAACGTATAGAACTTGGTTAAAACGCAAAGAAGCTTGCAGCTAATTGAAGTATTAGGTATTTGTGGAATTTTTAAGTCCATTACCACTCGTGACAATAAAATTACAGGAACTTTTTGAGTTTCGCCATTTGTGTTTATCATTTCGATATCCGATCTGCATGTCCACATTCATTTTAATCCAATTTGCTTTTTCTTATACTCGTACATCCATTAATAGCAGCAGAATGAGCAACTTCTTAGATATTTTCAGGGAATTGTGAAAACTTGTTTCGGGTGCAATAGTAAGTACCTACCTACCTAGTTTTTTGAGTTTTTCAAGTTGCTTCGTAATTAAATAGTTTCAAAATATTTATTAGAATATACCTAATAAAATGATTACATTTTTGTGTAAGTCATCCAATACGTACTATTCAAGACAACAAAAAATTGGGACAGTTAGTATGGTCTGATGTGAATGTGACTACCTTAATATGTACCGGGTGGCCAATTAAGAAGGGCACTCGGCCCTATCTCGAAAAGTAATTGTCGTAAAAACTTGGGGTAAAAAAAATTATAACTGAAGCGGCCGAGAGAAAATGCTGGAAATTATTTTCAAGTTTCTAGAATAGCCGCCAGGGGGCGCAATCGCATTCTTGAATTTTAAATCCCGTTTTTTGAGAAATATTCTTATATTACAGATAGCTAAAATGGACACCGTTTTAAAGCTGAGATAAATTCGATTCATTTTTGTTAAATGCTTTTTGCTCTATCTCTTTAGGGAAAGTGTTGGGGGTGTCCGAACATTTTCGGAAAGAATAAATTGATTTTATCACCCACCATTGACCAAACATTTTTCGAAAAATATGACCCAGGGAATTTTTTTAATATTTTTACAGGGTTCACTAGGCATCCCCAATTAACGCACCGTAGAGTTAATCTGCCAGTATTTGGACACCCTGTATACAGGGAGTTTATTATAACGCGCAATGTGTAAAATGCGTTTATTTTGAAATGGAATTCGGAAACTTTACTGAATATGTAAAAACATGATATTTTCTACGGAGGAAGGAATTCTGTTGATCAAATGGTATAAAGACTTCAGTTTACAGCAAGTATGTGGGTTCTCACATGCCCTGTTGTTATTTCTGATGCGTCTTTTTCAATAAAATTACGGTTCATATATTGCATTTTAAAAATAAACGCATTTACACATGGCGTGGCGTACCCTTAGAAGCCAATGGTAACAATCAAGTTCTCATGGAAACAGAAATACCACATTGCTGGTTAAAATAAATTCACTGTATAACAGCAATGAGATAACACGAACAAGAAAATAACGCGTATTGCTTGAGTAAGAAAGATAAACATAGTAGCAAATATTCGCGGAGGCTTGCCACTCATTTTAGTTATGACGTATGTCAACTAAATATGGTCATCTCTTTCTTACTCAAGCATTCTATCTTGTGGTTCATGTGATCTCATTGCTGTTATATACAGGGAGTTTATTATAACGCGCAATGTGTAAAATGCGTTTATTTTGAAATGCAATTCAGAAACGTTACTGAATATGTAAAAACATGATATTTTCTACGGAGGAAGGAATTCTGTTGATCAAATGGTATAAAGACTTCAGTTTACAGCAAGTATCAACTCCTCATGGAAACGGAAATACTACATTGCACGTTAAAATAAATTCACTGTATAATTATGGCCCCATCCGTATAAAGAATTTTGAGCAAGGCTGAATTTATTTTTGAATTTATCAAACTCAAATTTGAGATATATCAAGTAAGTAACCGATGTCTTATGGTAGTTTTCAAAATTCTGAAATTGGCCCAATTGGTTAAATTTTAAGTTTGAGTAAATTTTGTGATTGAGAATCATTAAGAGATATAGGTTAGCCCAAAATTACTTCAATAACTGCCGCCATTTCCTATAATAATCGATTTTTATTAAGGTCCAAAAAGTTATAATAAATTGGCTAGGAAAATATCCGCCCAAAAACCATGCATCCGTAGACATCAAATTTCGTCTAAATCGGACCAGTGGTTTCGGATATATCTGAGCGAACGATTCCAAGACTTCAATTAAATTTAAAATTTTAACAAAAATTAATTGTTAATAGGGCAAAGTGGTCATATTATATATTATTCTTTCTCTTACAAATAAATCAAGACATTTTATAGTTCGCACAAATTTATTTTGGGTGTTGTGGCAACAGAACTTTGCCACTATTATTCAACACTTTACGTGTGCAATAATCGAGTTGCAACGAACGGATTTTGTACGTTGTGGGTCTATATAAACGTTGGGCGAAGTGGTCGATGTTGGCGTTGTGTCCCTCGCGAAGATGTTGGCGAAGTGGTCCTGTTGGGAGTTGTGTCTCTCGTGAAAGGTTGGGCAATATGGTACAAAAACACGTGTGGGAGAAGTGGTCGGCAGGCGAAATGTCCAGCCACGTATGTTTGCATTCACCGAGTTCTAACGAATGGATTTTGGGCGTTGTGGTCCTGTTGTGGGCGTTGTGGTCCTGTTGTGGGCGTTGTGGGTCTATATAAACTTTGGGCGAAGTGGTCGCTGTGGGCGTTGTGTCCCTAACGAAAATGTGGGCGAAGTGGTCCTGTTGGGCGTTGTGTCCCTCGTGGAAATGTGGGCGAAGTGATCGTGTTGGGCGATGTGGTACATATCAAAAATTGGGCGAAGTGGACTCTCGATTGGGCGAAGTGGAACTCCGATTGGGCGATATGGTACTAAAAGACGAGTGGGCGAAGTGGTCTGTGGGCTAAGTGTCCTGGTCCCCAGGAAACAGGTTGTGAAGCATTTGCTAAAATAGCTTCTTCTATTTCCACAGATTCAGCCATTTCCTTGATTTGATTTTGGGCTTCTTTTGCTTCAATTGTTGCAGCATCGGCAAGATGAACGTGGTCCGAATTCTTCACAACTTCATTTCCAATTGTATGCACTCTTCCTTGACACTTATACTGCTTATAATTTGAACATTTCCAAATAATTTTTCCGCCAACTGCTCGTTCTTTACTGTGTATAAAACCGTTGAACACCAACATATCGTATCCTTTTTGACTTTTAACAAACTTTAATGCCATCTTTGCACACTAAGTGTGGTTGCAAAAATGAATATAGAGTAATTGCAACTTCTGATTTTATTGTTTTATGTGCTCCCCAAATATTGGGGAGTAGTAATTAGCGCAGATCGTGACCTACATGATCCCTTCATTAGTTTTTATGGTGTTAAGCATCCTGTAATTTGCGCTAATGCATTTTCAACTATTTAACTAATTACCCGGAAACAGCAGGGAAATATCTTTTAGTATAATAAATATAAAAGTATCATACTGTACCGTGAAATATAACTAACGTTCAAGACACATCTATTAAAAAAATTTTGCAAATACAGAAATCTGAAGATTAATATTCACAATTTTCAATGAGAATATGAGATACAAGAAAAATAAAATTAAAAAACAACAATTAGCCCAGATTACTGTACAGATTATCGAAACTATTGTTATTCTGTGCAATCTACATGTCGGCTTAGAAGATAGATAACACATCTGTGCAATTTACAATTTTCTCAAATATTCTCATTAATGTCAATATTACAAATCTTTTTTATGTCATTTTAAAGTAAAGAATATATAATTACATGTACGGAGAACACCTTATCGTAATTATGGTATACCTATATGTAATTATATATTTGTTCTATTATACACTGTGTTCCAATTTCGATGCTCACCATTGGTAGCTCGGTTATTAGAAGACATAGAGCAACGGTTAAATAGGGAAAGTTTTGCAAAATTCAATACTCACGACAAATATCATTTCAAATTTGACCTAACTTGTTTAATTTTTTATAAATTTAGAAAAAACCATAATTTGCCGATTTCGTTATTCCTCTATAACTCTTTAACACTTAATCTGACCTTTTTTAAAGTTTTACATTGTTCAGACACTTTATTAAGACAAATTATTTGATATAAACAGAAACACCCGATTGTTATTTGTTTTTAAGTTATTAGCGCTATCTTTTATTTTTCATATGGCGGCCATATTGGATTTTTGGTTAGTTAGACATTCATTAAAAAGTGCTTTTCAGCGATGTATAACATGCCTGAAAAATATTTAGTTATAAGGAAAATATTAATAAAACCGTAAATTAATCTTTAATATGGAATTAGAAGGCTGAAAAATTAAACAGCAATCTCAAATGAAAGTGAAAAGAGATTCTAAGTTATACTGTAAACTAACGAAACAATACAAAAATCATTATCATACCTCTATAATAAAGCAGAAAATTCCCAAGGTCACAACATTTCGACGCGTGGTCTATGTGCAGTTACTACTTCGGGCGTCTTCTTGATATTAGCAGAATTGCCAGGCCTGGTACAATTCTACGAATCTGGTACATTTTGAAACCGTTTCTACAAAAGTACATTTTTATATTTCTGGTACATTTTCATCCTCATTTAGTAGACGAAACTCTCAAAAATAAATTAGCAGATCAGCCAGGCAAAGCGGAATTGGTAGACAAAATCCGGTGTCAATCTTATTTATTTCGTACAGTGTAAATCTGGCAACAGGGCTAAAATCGTCGTGTCGACAGCTGGCCTTTAGTTTACAAAGATGAGTGAAATAATAAAAAAGAGGGTGAATTTCACACAGCGGGAAAAGGAAACCCTCATTTCTGTTGTAGAAAAGTGAGTATTCGTTATTATATTTTCCATTTTTAGGCGCTCTTGTGTGACACAACCTAAGATTTGCGTGGAAATTTTATCTGGCAAAAACAGAGCCAATCAATGCGTTTCGCACTTCATAATTTTCATTATTATCAATCCTATTAACGACATAATTTTACAGTACATTATAATTACAGATACCTTCCTTAAAGGAGAAATTGGTGGAAAAAGAAAAGCAGCTAAATTAAATGAAACGAGAATTCCTCGACAGTAGACAAGTCTTGTCTGAAAACTGGAAAGAAGCTGTAAGTGAAGCCAAAAAGCAATACGTGACGCTGTAAATACCTTCATTAACTATTGCGATTTCAGATTCTACATAATATACAAACTGTAGTTCAAGCTGCAGAGAGATTTAGAAGAAACAAGCTTTCAGAGCGCATCGTCGATGCACATAGCTGCCCCATCCGACTGCAATGCCAACGGGGCATTGCTGAATTCCGTAACAACTTAGAGATTCCTTCACCCATAAATAGTACTACCTAAGTTAGGTACTAAAGCGTGTGTTTAGTTATCACGAGTACGTTGTGAACCAACCCTTATTACATTCAGTTGCTCTCCGAAAAACTGATGTCTTCCGAGCTTTAGCATTCAGTACGAACAAGTTATTTATCAGGTTGTTGCTGCGGAGAAGAACATCGTTGCTATAGTCGAGCTCAGTTCCAGCGCATCTCGTACTGCCAAACCAGCAGATGGACAACCAATTCGCCCAGTAGGAAATGCTCTCTCTTTTAAAGTGGATGTTCAAATGATTGAGAGGAATCATCGTGAAATTTTCAGGAGGAGTTTCTAAGGTGCAGAAAGATAAAACGTAATCTGAAGTTAAGTGATATCAATTTGGAATTAGTTGATATGGCAAAATGCAATAACTCTGTGCATATTAATGAATCTCTCTCGTCGTTAAATCGACAGCTGTTTGCGACAGCTAGAGATTATAAAAAGGAGAAGAATATTAAATATCTTTAGTCTAAAAATGGAAGGATTTATATGAGGGCAAAAGATAATAGTAAAATAGCCGAAATTAAAAATGTTCTTTGAATGTTTGAATAAAATTGATTTAAAAAACATTTTATATATTTCTATCGATAAGTCTATAAAATTCCATGTAAAATATTTTCTTATGCATTTTTTTGAACACAAAGTAAATCCTGTTTTATTTTTATTTGAATTTCTATACAGTTTGTGGTTTACTTTCAGTTATTTTGGTTGCTTCGCAAATATAACTTCATTTTTGTCAATCTTTCTGCTCTTAAGTTTATTGGTATGTTGCTGCAAATGTCTTTATGGTAATATATTTAGTTTTATTTGTATTAATCAAATATTCATTTTTACGAGTTATCGTATAAAGTTTGTTTATAGTAATAATTCTGAGGTTCATCAGTATCTGCTGATGTTGATTAATTGCTTAATCGATTTACAAATTTACAATTTTCTATTATTCCTACAGCAAGTTGTAGTATAGCTATTGAACAGTTGTGGATCAAAATTATTTTAAAAAATCTAACGGTTGTCATAGGAACAGTTTATCGAAGGCAGGAGTTTGGATGCGCTGACTTTATTGATACCTTGGAGGACTCCTTTTAACTTATTGCACATATGACGGACGAGATAGTGTGTCTGGGTGATTGCGACTGATGTACATGGATTATCCAATCATTGTTTGGTTTATTGTGACTACCCTATTAAATGTAAATTGCATCGCAAAAGTTTTTTGTATACTTACAGAGATTTTGCTAATTTTGATTATGAGGAGGTCTATAACGACCTTCAGTCTCTTCCATGGCACAATTTAATAAATTTAATCATAGACAGTGCGGACAGTAAAAGAATTCAGCATATGCAAAATACATGCCTGAGGTTTATTCATGGTATTAGAAAATTTTATCACATAACACATAAACTTAACGAAATTAAATGCTTAAATATGCACAATCGTAGAATACTTCATTCAGCCACATTGTTTCATTAAATTATCTCAAATAAAGTACCCTCTTATTTACTTAATAAAATTGAATTTAGATGTGAGGTTCATAGTGTTAATACGCGAAATAGAAATCTAATTACGCCTCCATATCACAAAACTGCAATGTATGAGCGATCCTTTTCTTACGATATAGCATATTTATACAACTCTTTGCCGGAGTATCTCAAAACTTGTTCACCTGAGAAATTTAACTCTAATCTGTTTAAAATTCTACTTAATCACCAAATCGGTGCAACATAATCACTCTCTTACATATATGTTTAACATTACAATAGTATTATTGGTCTACAGTTAGTGTCGTTAATGATTTAATATTTGTTATCTAAGTGGAAAAGCAGATGCCATTTTAAATAGTAATCTGAATTTGCACTTTTGGTGGTGAAATGGGGGTTGTCGAAATTAAGTGTCTTTATTGCGCAAAGGACATTGGCATAGATGACCTAAATATTCTAAAATGTGCAGGTGTACAAAAAAAGGATGAAGAATTTAAATTAGATCATAACCATTTTTACTACTACCAGATACAAATGCAACTCGCTATTACTGGAGTTAACTACTGTGATTTTGTGGTATGGAGTAGTAAACATTTTTTTCCGTGAAAGAATACATTTCAATGAGGTATTTTGGGAAAAAGAAAGCCCTATTGCTATGAAGTCTTTTAACAATGTGATTATGCCAGAACTTCTAGGTAGGGCATCCAATCCCGGGATCCCGAAATGTCGGTATCCCGGGATCCCTAATTTTTTTATCCGGTATTTCAATACCGGAATTTTCGATATTTTTGGGATTGCTTTTGTGTGCACTGCGTCGCAGTTCGCAGAGTCTGCGAGTCGCCTTACCCGGCCTGGCCGGCGCCAGACATGGAGCAACATGTTGATAGATAATAATTTGTATGGTTCAGGGTAGTAGCAGTTAGCAGATGCGTCCATAAACGGCGTAAACTGTGTTCAGTTGTGTTGTCACTGTTGCTTGCATATTTACTTACCTATTATACACTTATAATACTAGAAATACCGGTTCTGAAAACAGGAAATCCCAGTATTGAACACCGGAAATCCCGGTATTGAATACTGGAAATACCGGTACTGAAAACAGGGAATCCTGGTTTGAACACGGAAATCCTGGTATTGAATACCGGGATCCAGATAGAATTTCTTCAATACCGAAATCCCGGGACTGAAAATTCAGTTCGGTATTGGATGCCCTACTTCTCGGTAAATATTTCACAAATAAAGCAGTTAAGGATGCTGCAGCTAATACTGATTGGAATGTATTCAAAGAGTCGTTAAATGTTAATAATGGTACAAATTTAATGTTTTATAATAAAAGTAGTAGTACGGAAACAAGGACCACTGCTCTCGTAGCCACGCAAACTAAAGATAACAGTATATATTGTTTGTGTAAGGGACCTGATAATGGAACGCCTATGATTGGTTGCTGTAATTTGCACTGTTCCGTGGAATGGTTTTATCTGATTTTTATTGGCTTAACATCTGTACCTAATACTGAATGGCATTGCCCTTTATGTATAAAGTGAAAGTAATAGTATTTTGTATTATATTGGTATTGGAACATAAAATAAAAGCAAATAAATATTTGATCGATTTATTTATTATCACTTTAATTGCAGTACTGTAAAATAAGTAAATACAAACATCATGTTTTTAAAAGCACGACCGCTGAGATATGTGAAAAACGCAGGTCTATTTTTAAATAAGTAACCGAATGCGCCAAGTAGCTGCTATAGAACACTGCAGTTTAAATTGAAACTAAATGAATTAATAACAGATTCATCCATTTTCAAGTATTCTATAATGTATATTGGTTATTTATATTTATACAGTACAGTAAAGATTGCGCTTCCATACTTTGACCAAAATTATTTAAAAATATTTTTTTGTCAACTACACGGAAAAATTGCATGTTTAATACATTGGAAAATTCCATGCTCACGTAAAACTTTTACATTTGCTGGAAAACTCTGACTTTTCTTAACTTGTAGAACAATCTACTATTAATTCACTAGCGATTTAAGAAGAAAATTAACTCGCTAGCATATAAACATTATAAACAGTTACTTATGGTTGCTATTATAAAGATAATAATAATAATGCCAGTTTAAAATGACAAAGAAATAATAATTAATCGAGTTATTTAACAATATCAGTAACGGCGTAACTGGAGACTTGAGTTACCGCATTTATATTTTTATGGCGCTCAACTGCTTAAACCTGAAAAGAAACACAGATTGCAGGCAGCTGAAAATTATTTCGGTGGAGCAAATAATTCTCACATATAATCTCATAAGTCACAAGAGCATTAATTCTTTCCGGATTTTTTTTACTGCGTTCCAACAACGTCATATTAATTAGGACGCCTTCCAGGGGCGAGCGTTTCCTTTCCAGAAACTTTCCATTTGAAAATATATTTTTTGAAACTTTTTCTTACTGCCAATCTCTAACGTGCTTTTAAAATTTTCTTTAGTGCAACAAAAGTTATTAAATTCGTCCTACATTTTAAATGCGGCATATGCCGCGGGTTTCAACTAGTAATAAGTAAAAAGTAAAGAAACAGTTCTTAAAGCTTAAAGAAATTGTTCAATATGACGACCATTTTGTTCCATACACTTTTGACACCTTGTTTTAGTAGAGTTACAAACTCAACGTAGCGTGTTTCCGTTTACTGATCGTAGCACATTTAGTACTTTTTGTTCTAAAATTTCCGGGGTTTCTGGCGGTTCAAAATCAAATACTTCGTTTTTAGTGGTACCCCATAAATAAAAGTCAAGGGGGGTAAGGCCGGGTGATGTCGCAGGCCATTGCACGGGTCCATTATTTGAAATCACACTCTCATTGAAGTTTTCTCTCAAAAAATTTTGCACGTTATGAGTGTTATGGGCCGGGCAACCATTTTGCTGGAACCAGATGTTTTGCATGTTCTCGGGATTAATAATTTGCCTCAAAGCAGGAATTATCTCGTGTGTTGTTCTAATAAAAGATGAAAGGACCTATTAACTGATTATCTAAAACGAAAAAAAGAGCTTAAAAAACAAAAAAAAAGTAAACAAAATTTCATACCAATTAAACCGTACCGGACATTAAAACCAAATCGAACTTCAAATCTTCTTTGATTTACCAAATGTGGATTTTCAGTAGACCAATGATGGTAGTTATGGCTATTGAACACTCCACAATTGGTAAATCGTGTTTCATCTGTCCATAGTATTTTCCTAGGAAAATTAGCGTCATATTTACATTTTTGAAGGTACCACCTGCTAAACTGTAATCTTCGGTGATAGTCATTATCACTTAAACCTTGTACAATTGTTGGTTTGTAAGGGTGATACTTGTTTTCCTTCAAGGTTCTGTGAACAGTAGATTTTGAAATCCCTGTTTCTCGTGCCGCACGACAAACTGATGTACTGGGATTGTTCCTAACGTTCTGCAAACTATTATTTTGACGTGCATCAGCATCATTAACTTCATAGTTAGCTCGTTTTTGTTCAAAGCCTCCAAAGTTCTGTAAATTGCTAACTAGTCTTCTAAAAATTGTCTTGTGTGGTTGATGTCTTTCTGGAAAACGCTCTGCATAACTCGTGCGCACATTTATAGTGTTTCTGTTTGCTTTGAAATACACTTCCAACATATCAACGTTTTCTTGGTTTGAATATGTATGTGCCATTATCAATACGTATAAATCTTAATACTTGACAATAATTACTTATCACTAACTACAAGTAGTTTTAATTAACTTATCTCTGTAGCACTAATTGTACTTTGATAGGTTATCGTTTTGTTTCATTGTTTCGCACTGATGTTTAATTCCATGGCCTACTAATTTTATTGGACAGCATGTTTTTTGTTAATAATGAAATTAAACCTCAGTATCGTTCCGTTAGTTTACAGTATAACTTAGAGTATCTTTTCACTTTTATTTGGCATTGCTGTTTAATTTTTCAGCTTTGATTAATTTACGTTTTTATTAATATTTTCCTTATAACTAAATATTTTTTCCCAGCCGGTTAGAATAGTAGGCATTGCTCAACTCATCTGAGGTAAGAAAGTTCGTTTTTCTCACCTAGGTAAGAAAGTAAATCATGCAATTTTTATGAAGAAACTGTACCGCATGTTAGCTGACTGCTGACGCGTGCTGATTCTGACAGCTGACATATTGATAGTTGACGGATAATTGACTTTATGACTTGTGTTACAGTCTGTTTATACGAGGAATTAGGAATGCATTCTGTGAGTGTTCACACCCTTTTGATGCAGGTAAGTACGAAACCTTAAGTGGCCCCGTGTGTTGCCCTTCATTCGAAGGAATTAAATTAACATCTCGAGCATGCGTACTCACGACAGGAGAGGCTAAAAATCACTGTGCGCGGCCGCGCTTTTTTTTAATCCAACCAAAACTGCTTTGACAGTTCGACATCAGTGGACATAACCTCAAAAAGTATAAATAGTAAAGCGATTTTTTAACGACAAAATTTTTAGGTTTTCAGAGTTACTTATGAATAAAACTAGTTAGAAACATTTTGAGAACTGCATAAAATCGGAAAACATGCTGCATATTTTGCAGGATATTGTCACCTTTAACAACTTTAACAGTCTGTTGAATTATTTTTATAGTGTCAAATTTTGCTCCACTGAAGCCGGCTGGGAAAAAAATAGTATTCAACCTTCGGCTCATAAGGACAGGGGGTAGGCAACACATTTTACAAGAATACATTATTTGTAATGTAATAAACTTGTAATGTTATTTCTGTCTGTCTGAATCAACTTGGAAGATGCCTGGCTACATTAATAGGAATCTTAACTATATTACTTGCGGTTTACCAATATGTTGTGCTTATATACAATTTTGATCAGGTAGAAATTAATAAAATGTGATTTTTCAATTGACTAAATATTAACTACAAGGGTGGCACTTTTTAAAAAATGGTGATGTACAAGGGTGTATAAACACAATTAATTCCAAAATTAATATTGACAATATACTTTGACATTCAATTAAACCCGGAATCATTCAAAAGCCGTATCTAAATCTAACAAAATTACTAAACACGGTACCAAAATGCCCCATTGCGCTCTGCTCAGGTAGACGGATTTTTAGCCTAGAGCGTTCTAAGCTAAACGAGCAGATTAGAAATCCGTGAAAAGCAACAGATTACACCTGATTAGGTCTCGTTCTTCATTTCAAATGCTGATTTTACTTAGAAGTTAGATATGTCATAATATCCGCCGAAATGGATGACATTTTGTTTTTCTGTATATTAAACATAGTAGAGTAAAGATATAAAAAATATTGCTGTGTAAACATGGAATTTACAACAAACAATTTGTGAACGGTAGAAATCAAGACATGTAAGCACATCTAATCTAAATTTTTAAGAGATCTCCTGGAGTCAACTAGTTCTGGCAATAACGATTTTATGTAAAATCCGCATCAGAATTATCCCTCTCAATATCATCGGCGGCTATTTCTTTATTTTCTTTCAAAAATTGTTGTTTGGCCAAGAGAACATTCAACGACACGGTCATCGACATCGTTACTAGGTTGTTCATCAAAACGTTGAAGCTCGTTTGAATCACTTATTATACTTGATAAAACACTTCCAACTCGAGTATCATCAAAAGTGACATGTTATCACCAGTATCCAGTGTCAAAGCAGTAAAAGTAGTATTTTCGGCACTTACCAAATTACGAGTATTTAGTATTTTACTTAAGAAAAAACGCAATAAGTTAAACACGCTTAAAAGGTCTTTAGCTATGCCTGCAGAATTACATTTAATTTTAATACTAAATATGTTTCTATTATCCAATTAATAAAACTGCGTAGTACTCACCGCATTCTCACTTGCTTCAAAAGTATTTTTTTGCTTTTTTCTGGATATGCTTAAAATTTAGCTTTAACCATTTTAAATCGTAGACTATAGGATTATAATATAAGTAAATACACTGCAAGCACAGTATCACCACCGAATGCGCTACGATAATAGCAAATACGGAATTGCCATAATTAAAGTACAAGTACCTATTTAAAGATTTGGGAAAAAGTAAAGATATTTTCTTTACTTGTCTTCTTAGTCAGCTGATTAATGATGTTATTACTTTTATTCATAATCAATTAATTATCCCTTACATGTCATTACCGTTATCGCACCTAGATTCTATTTAAAGAATTCATAATGTAAGGTGTTCGAAGATATATGTTGCAGAATTGATATTCTAGAAATCCATTACTTTCTATAAATTTTTCTCAAAAAAAAAAATGAAGTAAACATCACATCAAATGCCCATATGTATGTTTATCTACGACCACTACTAAAAGTAGGCCTTTTACCGCTAGCTTATTTCACTAAAAGTGACGTTTTATAGTTTACCGTGGTTAAAGAAATCAGCCGTTTACTTTTAGCCCATGTGCTAAAAGTGAAGTGAGGTTATAAAACTACAATTTCGAACTGGAAGTGTGGTTGTAAAGTTATTCTAGTTGCTTCTTGCTTTACAGGTAAAGTGTTTTTGAAATAATTAAAGCATTATGTAATGAATACAGTCAGATGTGGAGTATCAATAATTACATTTCGTAACTCACCTTGCAGCACTGGCGTGGCAAACAATCGCCCGCGCGACGTGGGCTACTGTTTATTATGACATAAGTTAGAAGTGTCGCAGATGCAAACCTTTGTTAAATCGATATTTATGGATTAATAACGGTAAAATTAAGGTCGTAGATAAAATATTGTATGCAACGCGTGCTAAAAGTAGTTTATGCACGAGACATGTGTTCAGAAATGTTTGTACCACCCTGTATATTGTTTATGCCCCCTCCTTTCTATGTATTGGCGTCAGCCCGTCTGACTCAGATTTGCGACAGCTGTGAACCGCGCATCACGTTTACAGTAAGGGGTCCAAATTTCATTTTATATTACACTAAATAAACGGCCTTTTTTGTGTCAAATTAGTGTATTATTCCATACAGTCCACTGAAGTTCGAAATTGAGTTTTCAACAGATCTTCACGTTTTACAGTCCCCTGAACCCAAAAACATGTTTATGTTCATTGGTCTGTCTGTCAGTCTGTCTATGAACAGAATATCTCAAAAACGAAAAGAGGTATGGCGTTGAAACTTCATATATAAGTTTTGTGTACTATGTAGATGAGACAGCAAGCTTTTGAATAAAAACGCATAACCGGAAGTAAGTATTTTTATCTTGTGATTTTTCAGTTTTTTCGATTTTTTCAAAAACGGTTATAACGATTTTTTTCAAACTTTACACTTTTATTTTATTTTTAATGTGTATTTATGTGAGATAGGTAATTTTGTACCGTTTTTGTGGAATTTGTAATTTTTGAAATTTTTTGACAAATGCTTAAAAATTAAAAATAACATTTTTGGCTAATTATAAAATCACTGTAAAAGGAAGTACTGTGAGTGTATCACACCAGATTATTATATAGTATATTAAATTAAAAATCACAGCTATTTTGTTTTAATCACAAAGAATTAATTGTTATAATTATACAATGACGTAACGTAACAAAATCGAAACTATATCTTTTTGTCGCAATCATTAACACACCGTTTAACATTAGTTAGTTGGATTAGAAACGGCTTTTATAACACTGCTGTGAAAAGTAATGACATTTGACGTACGAAATGAAATTAAGTACTTATTTGTCAAATTGAAGTATAAGAATATCAAATCAATGCAAAGATTAAATAAATCTGGAAGAACGGAGCTTTACCGAGTTCATCTACCCCAATCTATACCATAAAATCGGTGGTCTCTTTCTTTGTGTGAATCTTTGTTCGGTATCTCCTCCGAAGATACTGGCCCGATTAAATTGTATTATGGCTTAACATTTTGCTAATTCTTAGACTTACATCGTAGGCCGGTTTTTATCATATAAACAACCATTTTACAATAGGTCGAGATATTTCGATAAATTGTATTTATCGTCCGATGTGGCTCATATTCAGAATATATGTTAGTTACGGGGAATAAAATATTTTTACAAAAAATGGACCCGGTAAGTGGTGTTGGAGTCGAGGTATTTATGGTCTAATTTTGCTCATATTCAGAATGTGTGTGCACAAAAACAAATTATTTTTGGGCAGCACAACGTTTGCCGGGTCAGCTAGTCCATTATGGATAACTATTTTCTAATTTCCCAAACGTTCAACTGGAGAATGCGATGTCTGTCATGGTATCGCAAGATAATATTTTTTTTTATTGCTACTGCTTTTTGATATATTGTTATTATCAACGCCAGGTTTAATTTTATTAAAAAGTTTGTAATTCAAACACCATGCATCTGAATATAAACATGTACATGTTGAAATCGAACAATAAAGAAAAATGAAAAACGGTAGAGACAGTACATAAGTAATCGATGAATCAGACAATATTATTGTGAGTCAACAAGTGATTTATTAAAATTGATTTACTTGATTCATCATTTAAAAATTATTATCGATTCTTACGGCATTTTAGTATATGTAAAATGAATTCAAGTTGGTTACTAGGTATTAGGCCAAAAGATATTTTTTTATTATAATGCAGTCCCAATGATCGTAGGTACCTACAAACATTTCAGATACTGTATTTTATTGTATTAGTTGATTTGATTTATTCGAATAAATAATACACAGAAAATATACTTAGGAAAAGAGTACAAGACAGACAAAACCGTATTATAATTAAATAACAATAGTAAACATTTTTGGGTGTTTCAAAATATGAATTGGTTAATATATTGGTATTGCGTTTAGCTATGGAGAATGTATATTGTATACGTAAATATTCACGACACTGCCTGCCAACTGCTAGAAAAACTATTTGTGAAACATTTCGTTGATCGGCAAACTAATCCTTTTCCAGGAAAGGTCATTATCGCTTAGGAATGCAGGTAGTCTGAATGAAACCTCCGACTTCAGCAACCGTAAGGATGGTTGCCTATTTAATGTCAAGTAGGAGTAATCACAAGTTCAAGTCTCTCTCCTTATGGGCCTTAAGAAAGTGCTCTTGCATACTTTGCGCTCGGTATGCAAGACTGCACTTTCTTACCTTGGTTTGAAATATACTATTTTAGGCATGTTCTACATCATTGAAAAGCACTTTTTAAGGACTATCTAACTAACCAAAAATCCAATATGGCCGTTATATAAAAAATAAAAGATAGCGCTAATAACTTAAAAACAAATGACAATCGGGGGTTTCTGTTTATATCAAATAATTTGCCTTAAAAAGGTGTCTCAACAATGTAAAACTTTAAGAGGTCAGCTTAAGCGTTAAAGAGTTATTGAGGAATTACGAAATCGGCAATTATGGTTTTTTCTAAATATTTTAAAAATTAAACAAGTTAGGTCAAATTTGGAATGATATTGGCCGTGAGTATTGAATTCTGCAAAACTTTCCCCATTTAAACGTTGCTCTATGTCTTTTAATAACCGAGATATCAATGGTGAGCATCGAAATTGGGACACAGTACACCATTTTTCCTCAAATTAAATATTTATATATATATATATATATATATGCAAAAAGGGTAGTAATGAAGTAATAGGAAGAGCATATAAAATCACTGCTTTTAATTGAAAAATAATAATTACGTTTATGAATTAGTTATATAACCAGCAAATGACTAAATACGTTTCAAAGTTTACAATTAAGATCGCGTGCCTCTTAGCCGAGTACACATATTTGTAAATGAAGAAAATTCTTTCCCCATTTTTCAAGTTCATCAAAAGGCTTGATTCTATATTTTGTAAAATGTAAACAATTCATGCTTTGATCACTTCTTTCCCATTTTAGGCATAGCTACAGATTGAGAAAGAGCCCTTATTCTAGTTTCAGCATTTGCATGACCCTCTACTCCGAGAATTACGAGTCATAAATTTAATAAGCTTAACCCGTTACCACCCAGCGCCAGCGTCCTATTTAGAGGACAATGTGCATAGCCATTTTTTAGGGCCAATTCGGGGTAGTTGATTGGTTCCGGGTATGTACCGGCTAAAAATAGATGCCCTACTTAGTTTTCAAATGTATACTTAGGTCGTAAAATGTTTGGCTTTCTCGGAATAGGCGAACTTTTCGTTTTGCCCGCCAAACATTTCTCGATACGCTAAACAGTTATTTCGCTGTCTAAGTATACAAATAACTATTCATTGATAATGAAGAAATTAGATTAATAAAAATCCTATAACCGATATGCATGAAGATTTGCATGAAATTCAAATCATTCGATACATTGCAAGTACATATGCTAATATTAGAATTGATACTCATGTAAAAAAGAAAACTGTGCAGCTGTTAGGTAAAAAATCGACAATTCGCCAAAAATTAAACAAAACCATTCTGTTTTATCATGTGTGATATAATTTTTATCAAATAAATAATGCTAAACGACTGCTCATTGAAAATCCGACATTTGTTAGAATTAAAAGAAGTAGTTTTGCTGTGTGTAAAAATGAGCGCTATATTTTAAGATAAGCCACGCCAAACGGATTTGTAATTTTTATTTTCTTTGAAGTAATGCAATCATAATGAAAATAAAGTTACAATTTAATGTGTGGTTTTATTCCTTTTATGCTGCATCTGTTTCCAAATTTGAAAGCTGCTAATTTTACCATTAATTAGCCGGAATGCATTTCCTGCCCATTTAAAAGCGTGGGCGAGACAAGGAGCGCAGACCCTTCCGTAGCAGCGATGCTCTTTCAACAGTCAGGCTCGGTCGCTGCAGCATTGTGTGATATAATAGAAAACAATTGCGCACGTGAAATAGGTAGCCTTGCTCTAAAAGATCTGACTATCAAAAAATCAAGAGACCATTCGAAAAAATTGCTTCCTCTTACGGAAGACGTTATGAAATTAAGAGAGTATTGCATAAAGAAAGCAGCAAATGCCGTTACAATTTTAAAAGAGCAAACAAATATAGCACAGTACAACATTCTGGTGGAGGCAACATTTATATTAGTTCTCGTACACAACAGGAGACGAGTAGGAGATATTCATAGGCGTAACTAGCGGGGGGGCCAGGGGGGCCAGGCCCTCCCCAGAGTGCCGTCTGGCCCACCCCAGAAAAATAGAAGTTAAATAAATTTAAAAATCTGTTTTTATTATTAACCCACTTAAAAACATTATAGTATAAATACTATATGTTGGACGGATGGCTTTACTGAATAATAGTTCGCTGTGATCAGTGAAAGAGAGTGGTCGTGCTGCACATATTTTTCGCGAGTTATCAGCAGTGCAAACGAAGTGAAGCCAAAAACCATATTTATAGAGATATCACACAACAAAAAAATCATCGAATAAAATAGATGTAGTCAAATACATTTTTAATTATGCTACCGGCAGGTAACGGTCCCGGATACTGCAACAACACACAGCTGGGGCAACAGTTTTATCAAGTACCGAGCACACATTTGCAATGGCAAGCAGTGCCAGGTAATCAATTATTTCCGCCGCTCCAGATGCAACAACCTAATCAACCGATTTTGCCAAATGACGGTAAATGTATTCAATCCAACCAGGAACAATTACGAAACACTCAAGTAAGAGCCAACATATCCCAATCTAATAATCATACTGAAGAAATGATAACAATCAGCGATGAAGAAGACGAATGCGATAAGGATAACGACAACGAAGATAGCATAACCTGGCAGGAAGTTAGACGTAACAAGCGTAAAAGATTGAATCAAGTTACACTGTCCAACAATTCTACCAATAACGAATTAACCACAACGAACCGATTTCAGGCACTAGAAAATAAAAACGAAAAAGAAAACTCTGGTGAACACATCCCGGTTGCAAAAAAAAACTCCAAAACCTCCGCCTATTTTCGTATATGGAGTTACTAACTATCCGAACATGATAAGTGATTTAAACTTAATAGCAGAAGCCGAACAATATGGCACAAAATCATTAGCTAACAACATTGTCAAAATCAATTGTAATACTCCAGAGACCTACCGTAAAATGATTTGCTACATGAAAGACAAACACATTGTGTACCACACCTATCAAATTAAGGACGAAAGAGCATATAGGGTGGTGATAAAAAATCTACACCATACAATAGATACAAAGGACATCAAAGAAGAACTAACAAAACTTGGACATAAAGTCAGAAATATAGTAAATGCCAAACATTGGAAAACCAAGGAACCTCTAAACATATTCTTTGTAGATTTAGATCCTGCGGAAAACAACAAGGAAGTTTATAAGATACAAGGCCTTCAAAACATGATTATACAAGTGGAACCACCTAGAAAGAAAAATGATATAATTCAGTGCACACGTTGCCAACTATATGGTCACTCAAAAACTTACTGTAACCGACCGTATGCATGTGTTAAATGCGGAGGAGCTCATAACACTATAAGCTGCAAAAAAATTAAAAACACACCAGCTCACTGTGTTTTGTGCGGTGGTGCCCACCCCGCTAACTATAAAGGTTGTGAGTACTACCATAATCTGTATAAGAGAAATAACAGCAGTAATCACTGGAACAAGCAAACCATGCCCACCCCACCAATAAGCTCTTACAACAACCCTCGCATGCCAAATACCATTGCTGCCCAGCAAAATAGAAGTTACGCCGATATAACGAGACATGATACCAGAACTCACGCCACAGTAAACGCCGAAGATATTACTCTATCAAAATTCTTAGAGGAATTTAAAATTATGTTCAATCAACTAATACAACAAAACAGCATGGTACTGAACATGCTGACCACACTGTTAAGTAAGCTTGTATAATAATGGCAAAATTTTTGAGGATAGCGCTCTGGAACGCGAATGGTATGAGTCAACATAAGGATGACATACAATTATTTTTGACACAAAATATAATAGACATTTTATTAATAAGTGAGACCCATTTTACTGACCGTAGTTACTTTAACATTCCATACTATAAATTATATCAAACAAACCATCCGGACGGTACGGCCCACGGTGGCACTGCAATATTAATAAAACAAACAATTCAACACTACGAATTGCTTAAATATGAAGAAAACCATCTCCAAGCAACTTCAATAAAAGTTAAATGTATGCCATATGACATAGCAGTATCTGCAGTGTACTGTCCACCTCGCCACAACATCAAAAGTGAACACTTCAAAACATACTTTCAAACTTTAGGGCACAAATTTATAGCAGGAGGTGATTATAATAGTAAACACACATTGTGGGGATCACGCTTGTCGACAACTAAAGGAAGGGAGTTAGCACAAGTTATTCAGGACAACAATTATTCCTTCATTTCAACCGGCACCCCAACTTACTGGCCAACTGACCCTGCTAAAATTCCAGACTTATTGGACTTTTTTGTGACTAACGGCATTTCTTCGACATACATAGATACAGTGGCAAGCTTTGACCTGGAATCTGATCATTCACCTATAATAGCAACTATAAGCACATCGATTTGTGTAAGAAAACCTAATCCCAAATTACATAATGCTTATACGAACTGGGATGTATATCGTTATTCTATAGATACAAATGTCAATCTCAGGATCAGCTTAAAGTGCCCAGAAGAAATAGAAGAGGCAACGAATTCGATAACTACAATTCTGCAACAAGCGGCCCTACAAGCTACGCCCCAACTAAGACACAAAAATCGATTAAATAATATACCTATGGAAATAAAAACTCTCGTTGCACAGAAACGAAGAGCGAGGGGTGTATGGCATCGCAGTCGTATACCAGCTGATAAAACAAAATTCAATCAACTGAGTAACAAGTTGAAAGCGAAACTAAAAGAAATGCGCGACGAATCATATAACAACTATATAAGAAACTTAAACAGGTATGATCATACTGTTTGGAAACCTATCAAAAATGCAAATAAACCTATAACAACAATCCCTCCAATCAGAGAAACCACTCCAGTTGCAGGACCTTGGGCAAAAAGTGATAAGCAAAAAGCAGACCTGTATGCAAAACATCTTGTCAAAGTGTTCACCCCCCATAACAGCGAACAGGACAGGGAAATCGAAGAATCCTTATCATATCCGGTACAAAACACACAGAGCCTCAAACCAGTCACGCCAAAGGAAATTAAGGAAGAAATTAAGCTACTGAACCCCAAAAAAGCACCTGGCATAGATATGATAACAGGAAAAATGTTAAAAGAATTACCAAAAAAAGGGTGTAGTATTACTGACATACATATTCAATGCCATCTTAAGACTGGGATACTGGCCAACAAAAATGAAAACTGCGCAGATCATTATGATCCTAAAACCTGGCAAAGAACCAACTGAAGTTACATCATATAGACCAATAAGTTTGTTACCAATCGTATCCAAGTTGCTAGAAAAGTTAGTACTTCGACGAATTAAGGATGATATGCTAACACAAAATTGGATCCCAGACCACCAGTTTGGATTTCGTGAAGCTCATTCGACAACTCAACAGTGTCATCGAATAATACGATCAATAAACAAAGCGCTAGAAGACAAACAATATTGCACAGCGGTATTTTTGGACGTAAGCCAGGCCTTCGATAAGGTCTGGCACCCCGGCCTGTTAGTAAAAATCAAAAGTACCCTACCATCAGCATACTTCAATTTATTAAAATCGTATTTAAATAATCGACAGTTCCAAACCAAATATAACAGTGAAACGTCTAATCCCCACATAGTGGTTTTTCGCGTATATATATATATATATATATATATATATATATATATATATATATATATATATATATATATTAGCGCTATGGGCCTTGGAGGCCTTTGGCTTGTTGCACGATTGATGCCCATTTTTCCTATCCCTGGTTTTCACTGCCCACTCTCGGATATTTAGGTAATTCAGATCCTCTTGCACCTCATTTCTCCATTGCGTTCTGGGCCTTCCACGTCTTCGTCTTCCACCCATCTCTGCAGCCCATATTTTTTTTGTCCTCTCCTCGCTCATTCTTGTTAGGTGGCCCAACCATCTAAGCCTTTGTGCTTTAGCAACTCCCACAATATCTGCGTCATCATAAAGTTCCCTGATTTCCCTGTTTGTTCTCCTCTCCCATCACGCCTCTACACTTTTTCCACCATAGATCTTTCTCAACATTTTCCTTTCCCACACACTCAACCTTACTTGTTCCTGTTTTCTTAGCGTCCACACTTCACTCGCGTATGTAACAACTGGCCTTATAATTGATTTGTACACTCGGAGTTTCACTGATCTGGAAAACATATGTCCCGAAATTATGCTCTTCATTGCATGTGCACTTTTTGTTCCTGCTGTTATTCTTGCTTCGATCTCTTCACTACTACCGGGTTTCTTTGCCACTATTGTTCCCAGATATGTAAACGTTTCCACTTCTGAAAAACTGTCTTCCCTGTTGTTGCATACTTTTATTACTTCCTTTTACGATAAAGAAAGTATTGGATTCACCCCAAAAATTCGAAATTGAGTTTTCAACATATCTTCATGTTTTAGAGTCCCCTGGTCCCAAAAAACATATTTTTTTTAATTGGTCTGTCTGTGAACAGAATATCTCAAAAACGGAAAGAAGTATGGCGTTGAAACTTCATATATAAGTTTTGTGTACTATGTAGATCCGACAGCAAGCTTTTGAAGAAAATCGCATAACCGGAAGTAGGTGTTTACTCTTGTGATTTTTCAGTTTTTTTCGATTTTTTCAAAAACGGCCCTAACGATTTTTTTTAACTTTACATTTTTATTGGATTTTAAATGTGTATTGATGTGAGATAGGTGATTTTCCAGTTGAATACTTCTAAAATGGGTTTCTTTTGTTTTTTCTTCTATTTTTTTTATTAACTCCTATTTTAAATAGAACACCCCGTATATTATTACATTTCTGAATTCAGATTAAAATTCTAGAGAAAATTTGTCTGTTGAACTAACACTCTATTTTGTACGGTTTTTGTAAAATTTGTAATTTTTGATAAATTTTTGACAAATGCTTAAAAATTTAAAATCAAATTTTTGGCTAATTATAAGATCACTGTAAAAGGAAGTTGTGTGCGTGTATCACAGCAGATTTTTATCTTTAAGGTACTGTTGTTATCGAAGGGCCTGTCATTACATACCATATATTTAGTTTTAGTTTCATTAACCTCAAGTCCCATGACTTGTGCCACAATTACTATTTTCTGTACTGCATTCTTTAATTCTTCTTTTGTTCTTGATAAAACTGTTAGATCATCCGCAAAGGCAAGGCATTGATGTCGGTTGCGATACAGGATTCCTCGGCCGCTTATGCCTCTTGTTCTTATAATTTTTTCGAGAGCTACGTTGAACAACAACGCTGAGAGAGGGTTTCCCTGCCTTAATCCGTTCTTCACTTTAAATTTTCTTGACACTTCTCCATTCACTCTTACCCTGTTTGTTGTATCTTGCAAAGTCATTTTTATCAGCCTGATCAACTTGCTAGGTATCCCAAGCTCATTCAGTGCAAGGTAGAGCTGCTCTCTTATGATGCTATCATATGCTTGTTTAAAGTCGATAAATAATATGTGTGTCTGGAGTTTATGCTGGTAACTTTTGTCCAGTATTTCTTTAAGTACAAATATTTGGTCCACTACCGATCTTCCCTTTTTGAACACGCATCGATACTCTCCCAGTACATTCTGGACATATTCTGACATCTTATTTTTTATGCAAGTGGCTAGAATTTTATATGCAACATTCAGCAGCCCGATTCCCCTATAGCTGTCGCAGGTTTGTTTGTCTCCCTTCTTGTATAACGGGCATATTATTGCTTCATCCCATGCTTTAGGCATTTCCCCTTTGTTCCATATTTCCTGGATTAGCTCGCATAACAATTTCTGTAGTTTAGTACCTCCATATTAAATCATTTCGACTTGTACTTCGTCGGCACCCAGACTTCTATTGTTCTTTAGCTGTTTTATTATTTTTGTTATTTTATTGTCGTCAGGAGCTTCCTCATTGCTATTGTTACCTTGTATCACTGGCCTTTCCTCCGTCAACCTATCCTTGCATTGGTTATTGAGCAGCTCTTCAAAATATTCCGCCCATCTTTCGGTCACTTCTTTTTGATCTCCTATAAAATTTCCTTCTTTATCTTTGCATACTATTGTCTTTGTTTGATACCCTTGCTTCACTTTTTTTGCTCCCTGATAAAAGTTTCTAATTTATTTATTTCTGCAATTTTCTTCTATCACTTCTAACCATTTAATTTTGTGTCTTCTTTTCTTTTCTCTACATGTTGCCTTACACTTCCTTCTTAATTCTTCATATTTCAGCTTATTTTTAGCGGTTCGTACTTGTAACATATTTTTTCTTGCTTTTTCCTTTTCTTTTACCACTTTCTCGCATTCCTCATCATACCATTCCTGGTTTTTTCTTTCTTGTCTCATTGGTTGTTTTTTCACTGCACTTTTTATGGTTTTCTCAATTGTTGCGAATCTTTCTTCAATGCCTTGGATTTCTCCTTTTTGCATTAACAGGTCTTCTATTGCCTTCTCATACTTATCTCTTACATCTTGATCTTGTAGATTTATTCTTGTTAGTTTCCGTTGCTTTCTCTTAGCTTCTGTGTTATTTATTGCTACTATCTGTTTCAGCTGTACTCCTAAGAAAAAGTGATTTTAATCCAGGTCTGGTCCCCTATAGCTTCTCACATTTTTAATGCAACCTTCATTTTTCTCTTCGATTAGCACATGGTCCATTTGGTTTACTGTGTTGCCATCAGGTGACATCCATGTTCCTTTGTGAATTCTCTTATGTTGGTAGTACGTGCTTTTCATTTTCATCTTTTTGTCTATCGCAAAATCTATTAAGAGCTTACCATTTTCATTGGGCTCTGCGTGCATACTATACTGCCCAGTTGTCGGATGGTATATCGGCTCCCTTTCTATTTTCGCATTACCGTCACCTAACTAATACTATCTTTAAATCATATTTTGGAATTTTATCGTACACATTCTCTAGCATTTCGTAAAACTGTTCTTTAACCTCTAACTGTTTATCCTCAGATGGCGCGTGCATGTTGATTACACCTATTTTTTGGTATATTCCATTCATCCTCAAGCAACACATTCTTTCAGAAATTGGCATAAAACTTTTTACAGCGGATATAAGTCTTTTACTAACCATAAATCCCGTGCCCAATCTTCTGTCTGCCCCACCGCTTTTGAAGAAGGTGTAGCCATCTACATCGCAAATTTCACTACCTTTTCGTTTAGTTTCTTGTATTGCAATTATGTCCACTTTGTATTTTTTTAGTTCACTTGTTAGCTTTTTGATTGCCCCTTCTTCAAATGTACCCCGTACGTTCCATGTAGCTAAAAATATCTCTCTCTCTTTTTCCGTTAGATTGTCCTTTTTCGTATCCATGTTCGTCTCCTTTTTGTTTCCGTCCTCTTGTAACTTCAGTTTTTTGAATGCATTATACCGTTTGTATTTTCATTCCAGACATATTGCTCCCCATCAATGATAATCTTTTTGTACCCGATCTTTGTCTTTTTCCCTAATTTGTCTTCTCGTTTGCGATTTTCCTTATTTCTCTCATAATTTGTCTTTCTTGCCAGGTCATATCGTTTTCTATATATATTCTAGAACCTTTCAGTTTGTTCTTGGTTTTCATCACTTCCTGTTTTTTCTCCGAATAACCAATCTCTGCTATTGTTATTAAAGCACCTTGTTTGTTGTTAATTGCGTATGCTGTGTTTACTTCGGTATCAACTTTTATTTGATCCTTCAGAAACTGCCTCACCTCTTCTCTGTTGGAATTATCAAATTTTGCTCCTTTGATTACTATATTATTCCTCTTTTTCTGTTTTTCCATCCTTTCCAGCCTGTCTTCTAGCTTATTAATTCTTCCGCTTGGCTGCTTTTTTTCGTTTAGCCATACTTCTTCTCTCCTTCTCATATCTTCTCTTAACTCTTTATTTTCCTCTGTATTTTTATTTATTTCTTCCGCTAACGCCATTATCATGTCTTTGATATCCTTTAGTTCTCCCAATTCTACTCTTGCCTCTTCCCTTGTCACTGTTTCTGGTTTGATAATTTTCCTGCTTTTGTTATCACTTCGTAATTCGATTTCTCCATTGCTATTCAAGTCTCTATCCCTTTTTGTGCCGGTTGACATTAGGGTGCTTCCTGCGCTTTCGTTTGCCCGCCGAACTAGTACTCAACTTTGTTAAAACTCACTGAGACGCAGTCCGAGCTCTTCACCCGTGGCCGTCGCTCCTTTCCCGCCCGAATTTTAAACGCCGCCGACCTAATGCGCCCGCTTACACTCGCCCGCGCACTTCCGGTACTCTCTGGCTTCTGTTTATTTTCTTGATTCTTGGTTATTTCACTGCTTTCGTGATCTTCTTTTTATCCAATCTGATTCCCCACTACACTATTTCTTAAATTCCGTTTTTATTATTATCTAATAATCTGTAATTAAAACCTAATTTCTTGTGGTGATGTTAGATAAATACTAATTACACAATTATTATTTCACAAATTTTAAGGTTTGCTTAATTGCATAGTAATATGTTATGTTTTTTGGTGTTCTATTTAAAATAGGAGTTCCCTAACACCCTAGCACCCGTTATATTATTACATTTTTTAATTCGGCTTAAAATTTTAGAGAGAATTTGTTTTTTCAACTAACTCTATTTTGTAGGGTTTCTGTAGAATTTGTAATTTTTGAAAAATTTTAACAAATGCTTGATAATTCAAAATCAAATTTTTCTCTAATTATAAGATCATTGCAAAAGGAAGTTGTGTGAGTGTATCACATCTTCTAAGCCGACATGTAAATTGCACAGAATACCAATAGCTTCGATAATCTGTACAGTAATCTAAGCTAATTGTTGTTTTTTATTTTATTTTTCTTGTATCTCATATTCTCATTGAAACTTGTGAATATTAATTTTCAGATCTCTGTATTTGCAATTTTTTTAATAGATGTTTCTTGAACGTTAGTTATATTTCACGGTACAGTATGATATTTTTATATTTATTGTACTAAAAGATATTTCCGTGCTGTTTCCGGGTAATTAGTTAAATAGTTGAAAATGCATTAGCGCAAATTACAGGATGCTTAGCACCATAAAAACTAATGAAGGGATCATGTAGGTCACGATCTGCGCTAATTACAACTCCCCAATATTTGGGGAGCACATAAAACATTGAAATCAGAAGTTGCAATTACCCTATATTCATTTTTGCAACCACTCTCAGTGTGCAAAGATGGCATTAAAGTTTGTTAAAAGTCAACAAGGTTACGATATGTTGGTGTTCAACGGTTTTATACATAGTAAAGAACGAGCAGAAATGTTCAAATTATAAGCAGTATAAATGTCAAGAAAGAGTGCATACAACTGGAAATGAAGTTGTGAAGAATTCGGACCACGTTCATCTTGCCGATGCTGCAATAATTGAAGGAAAAGAAGCCCAAAATCAAATCAAGGAAATGGCTGAATCTGTGGAAACAACACAAGCTATTTTAGCAAATGCTTCACAAACTGTTTCCTGCGCTACATCGGGCCAATTGCCATCGATTTCTTGCCTTAAACAAACCATCCAGCGTGTACGGCAAAGAAAAGAAGGTGCTCCTGCTAACCCCAGATGTTTAACGGAACTTGTCA
This sequence comes from Agriotes lineatus, assembly GCA_940337035.1. Classification (NCBI taxonomy): domain Eukaryota; kingdom Metazoa; phylum Arthropoda; class Insecta; order Coleoptera; family Elateridae; genus Agriotes; species Agriotes lineatus. The sequence continues at coordinate 122,564,678 of OW679202.1, read as the reverse complement.
TTCCTGATGAATACAAGCAAGACGACCAAGGTGAACCATTTTTACTTTTCGATAGTAGCCCTGAAGAGCACATGAAACATTGTAAACATTGGTATATGGACGGTATGTTTAAATCTAGTCCACTGTTGTTTTCACAATTGTATACAATACATGGAGTGCAGTACAGCAACGTTATACCAACGATTTATGCATTGCTGCCAAACAAAAGACAAAAAACGTACAGTCGCTTATTTCATGAAATAAAAAACCTAAAAGCCGGACTGCAACCAGATACAATTTTACTTGACTTTGAAAGAAGTGGAATTAATGCTATTAGAGAGCCATTTCCGGACGCTGGAATTAGAGGTTGTTTTTTTCATTTTACACAGTGCCTGTGGAGGCAAATACAACATTCTGGGCTACAACAGAGATACAGCACTGATTCTAATTTCACTTTACAACTACGTCATTTAACTGCACTACCTTTTGTGCCCGAAGAAGATGTAACAGTCTACGAAGAATTAGTAGCTACCCCATTTTTTACTGAAAATGAAGACATCTTATTGCCAGTTATAAATTATTTTGAAGACACTTGGATAGGTCGTATAGACAGAAGAAATCGACGAAGACCACCAATGTTTGCAATAAATATGTGGAAGTGCTGTTCAGCAGAAGGTCTACCTCGCACAAATAATGCCGTAGAAGGATGGCACAACAGCTTTGCATCGATTTTAAACTCCTTGAAGAGAGAAAACGCTTTGAATAAAGTAAAAATAGAACAATGCATTGCAGGAAATGAACCAACACTAAAGAAAATTTATAAAGATACGGCCAAACGTATACATTTAATAATGCTCGAATATAGAAATCGGCCGGTTCTTGAATATTTAAGAGGAATAGCCCACAATTTCCAACTGCAAATTTAAATTTGATAAAACAAAATAAAAAACAAATAAAAACGAGAAAATGTATAAAAATAAACAAAAATTTTATTTATGACAATAAAAGTGATCGCTATACTCACTAACACTTTTAAACTTTCAATTGAATAAAAAAAAATTAAAATAAACAAAAACCAAACAAAAACGAGAAAAAAACCTTTTAAACACGCCAGTATTTTTACTGCCAGTCCTAAGCCTGGACAAAGTGTGGAAATAAAGTAACGGATAATTTCATTAACTTTGTTAATATTGATTTTTATGAAAAAATTTTGAAGGAATATAGCGATTTTAATTATAGGACATACACTACAACCACCTTTATGTTGCTACGTCATTTGATCTAAAAGTTATGACGTAATCGACTTTTTTTTAAATTGCAACCTGTGTTTTTTATTATTGATTTTGGTAGTACTTTTTATGTTGTTTTCAATTATATAAAATTTTCAATATGTTACATCTGAAAAAATCTGGTGTGATACACTCACACAACTTCCTTTTACAGTGATCTTATAATTAGTCAAAAATTTCATTTTTAATTTTTAAAAATTTGTCAAAAATTTTCAAAAATTACAAATTCTACAAAAACGGTACAAAATAGAGCGTTAGTTGAAGAGACAAATTTTCTCTAGAATTTTAAGGTGAATTCGAAAATGTAATAATATACCGGGTGTTTTATTTAAAATAGGAGTTAATAAAAAAAATAGAAAAAAAAACAAAAGAAACCCAGTTTAGAAGTATTCAACTGGAAAATCACATATCTCACATCAATACACATTAAAAATTTAATCAAAATATAAAGTTTAAAAAAAATCGTTAGAGCCGTTTTTGAAAAAATCGAAAAAAACCGAAAAATCACAAGAGTAAACAGCTACTTCCGGTTATGCGATTTTCTTCAAAAGCTTGCTGTCTCATCTACATAGTACACAAAACTTATATATGAAGTTTCAACGCCATACCTCTTGTCGTTTTTGAGATATTCTGTTCACAGACAGACACACACACACACACACACACAGACAGACCAATGAAAAAAAATATGTTTTTTGGGATCAGGGGACTCTGAAACGTGAAGATCTGTTGAAAACTCAATTTCGAATTTTTGGGGTGAATCCAATACTTCCTTTATCGTAAAAGGAAGTAAAAATCGAGAAAAATGGTTTTAAAATTTTAAATATTAAAAACCAATTAATTGAGCAAAATAAATCTAGTTACCTATGTTTGACAAAAAATCATTGACGGCACATTCGTTTTTATCGAAATTTATAAAAACAATTGTAAAATACAACTTAACATTTATTATCAGCTAGATTCAAAGTTAATAATGACGATGACCGTGTCTCGCTTAGTTGTCCCTTTTTTATTAATAAAATATAGTTTGCTAAAGGTGAATTCTAATTTAGAAAAAGCAAACGACTCTTATTTTGTTATGACAATTTATTAGCAACTCTATTCAAAGTTAATAATGACGATGACCGTGTCTCGCTTAATTGTACCAATTTTATTAATAAATTTTAAAATTATTTTAGGAGATTATTAAAGTCAAAGTTTTATGTTAAAATTTGCATGATTGATATTATATAGATAAATAAAAATCATTAAGTCGTAAACAGTTTAATTTTCAATACGTCTCGCACAATTAAAATTGGCTTCTTCATTTTAAGAATTTTCCAAACTTTATGTTGAAATGGAAATTGGAAAATTTAGAAATAGGTTAATAAAGTATTGGACATCATTATTTCTTAATCATTACGATTTTTTTTAAATATAAATAATTAATTAATATTAAATTTACATTTTGACATATAAGAAACTGTTATAAATACACATAATTAATATTTTAGCTGCTTACATGTGGATGAATGCAGGATATTGTATTAATAAAATATAGTTTGCTAAAGGTGAATTCTAATTTAGAAAAAGCAAACGACTCTTATTTTGTTATGACATTTACAAATTGTTTAACTCTGACATGTAACTAACCTTTTTTTGTTTTATCTACCGGTAACTAGATATATTTTGCTCATTTGATTGGTTTTTAATATTCAAATTTTAAGACCATTTTTCTGGTTTTTTTTCAAATGAAACATCTAGAAAATTTTATACCGTTCGAAACGGGATTAGTATATTATGATACTAGTGTATAAGTACGCTTTTATAGCACGTGCGACGAGTTTAAAAGCACAACTCGCGAGCGGAGTGCTTTTAATGTCGCTAGTGCTTTAATGGCTCATATACAGGTGTATCATACGCTATTTTTTCTACGATCGTAACAGAAATATGAAAACTTAGTTGGGTGACACTTTTTCCTTCATATTGTGTTAAATATTCTAGGTTATGTTGACATTAAAATTTACGGCAAAGCGTGTTTTAATAAATCATTAAAACACGCCTCCAACGGCCACGTGCGAATAAGACGTATTTTGGGCCCTAATATTAAGAGTGTTACAAACGTCGCTTTTGACACTAGAAACTGTACAAAAAATTGTCATTTTGACACTATCGTAGAAAAAAAAGTACTAGCGAAATCAATAATAAAAATATAGGTTGTAAAGTACATAAGAAACTGAAAACTAACTAAAAATATTCCTTAGTCAAAATCGCTACACCCCTTCGAGATTTTTTCATAAAAACGAATCTCAGCAAAGTTAATGAATTTATCCGTTACTGTATTTCCACACTGTAGAAATTTTTTTCTGTAATTGTAATGTTGTTATTTTCGTATGCGATCTTTTGTCGCATGCGATCATTTGTTGCTGCGATCATTTGTCGCGCGATATTTTGATCGCGATCTTTTGTCGCGCGACTTTTTGACGTGATACCCTTTAAAATAATCTTTCTCGTGCTCTGGACTTAATATTTAAAAAATTTTCAAATTTTAAAAATAGTGTTTGGTGGCGATTTTAATATAAACCTTGCAGTTAAATCTAAGGAAAGCATCGAAATTGCTACATATTCCATTCATTTGGATTACAAAAACATATCACCTACTTTACTAGAGTACAAAAAAATTACCAGTCGTGTATCGAGAACATCTTCACAAATTTTGAAACACAACTTGCAACAGTGGCTGAATTTCACATATCTGATCATAAATCGCAAATAATTAAATTTAACATTATTCAAAAACGGGCGCCCTCTGTCTACAAAACAGTACCAAATAAAAGTTCTAGAAATAGAATCAAATTTTCAAATTACCTCTTATCTGAAGATTGGGTAGAATTATAGAGAGTCTGACCCAAACTATGCAGTTAAAGCTTTTTATAAAGTTTTTTTCATATTATCACGATTTATCTTTTCCTCCCATTAAAATAAATACAAGTAACAAATGTAAAAATGCCTCTATATTTACGAATCCAGAGTAGAAAGGGGCTAGTTTGCCCCCACCACTTTTAATTGATTCGCGGATTCGCGGTTTAATTCGCGGTTTTAATTTTAATTCGAGGATTGACCCAATTAATTTCGCGGTTTGATCTAATTAATCACATATGAAGTTTGATATGTAATTTACATATGTGCTACTGATTAAATTACGCATTAGCTTCCGATTAAATTACGCGCGGCCATTTTTAATTTGCTTCTGGAATTACGCGGCGGCCATCTTGGTTTTCTGGCGCGAATATTTGAATTTTAAATTTTTCAGATTTTTTTTAAGTTCCAATTTTTGAATTTAAACTTCCCGGGAGTCGGCCATCTTGGTTTTCTGCGTGCGCACTTCTCGTTGTAGTCGTAATTTTCGCGGAAATATTTGAATTTTCAAACTGCTAAATCTCCCTCTCTTGTGCTGCTTCTCTCTCTTGCATCGCATAATGGCTGTTTATATTTAGAAAAATCTCAGGCCGACCGGGGATTTGAACCCTAGTTGTTTGGCTAGTACCCAGACAACGTATCCACAGAGCTACCGAGCCGTTGCAAATTTTATGTGTATAACGGAAAGCTACTTTCTCTGCTCTGACGTCATGCTGCCAGATTTAAAACAACTATTTTTTCAAAATTTTAAATTATAAGAATGGGATTACATCGTCTATGGACTTAGAAGGTTGAAACGAATTTTAAAAAACTGATTCCGTAAGTAGTTTTGCTGGAATTAATTATGGTATTTTTATCAATTGGCCAAACATGTCGTTGCCTGTCGTATCGCGGACAATCGCGGACAAGGGATTTGGCATACAACTGCTGGATCCTTTATAAAATTCAAGCAAATTTTTCTCGATGACCTAATGGGCTATGTGCTGTTTTAAATTATGCTCAAATTTCGTTATATCAATTTAACTTTTATTTTTATATTTTATCCCAACAGGTCGTGTGCAATCTACACTTGCGTGCGGGTTTTCGGCGCCCTGTTTAATTAATGAATTTCAAACAAGATTCAACCCCATAGGTATATCTCACAAATTTTGTATGACGTAATGCTTCTCCAGTTTTAAAAAGCGGCGGATAATAATTCATGGAACTATTACGCAATAAACTTAAATAAAAATCCGTCGTCGGTATTCATATTTGTTGTAAGGGGCAACTGTCGGAATCCACAAGTTGAACGTATCGTTATAATTTCTTCTATTTCGTACTACCAAATTTCATAAAAGTATAAAAACTGCATCCTGTTTTCCAACAAATCGGTACAGGTTTGACGGCACGACGGTCTTTTTAATTTGTAACACCGAGATTGACATGTTTGGTTTTTATTTTATAAGTAAGCGTCTGAAATTGTGTCATTATAGCGATCAAAACTGTATTTTAGTTTTAAAAATTCTAGTATAAATGCAAACCGACGAAAATCAAAACGCAATTGACCACAAATTAACATAATTTTGAATAAGAACGCTCAATTTTGTTGAAAAAATGTTCTGACACCGTCATTTCACTTAAAATTTTACAAAAACTGACCTGTCACTTGAAATTATACAAAAAACGACATTTTTATCCAATAAGCGATAAAAAATACACCATCTCACATTATTTCACTTAAAAAATGATCACAATTCGTTTTATAAATCGTTTTGTAAAACGAAAATGATGTAAAAGCAGTTTTTAGAGTTATTTCTAAGCATAATTTTGCAAATGTTTTACACTTTTTCTCTAACTTGTTGCAATTTTAGTAAGATTTGAATAAAAACACAATTTCGCTGAAAAAGTTCTAACCAAAAACGACAAAAACAATATTTTTATTCCATTTTCATTGAAAAATCTTCTATCACAAATATTTCTAGAAGCAAAATTGCCGTAACGTAGACTCGCTGTGCATTTTATTACAGAAAGTTTTATACTTATGATGAAAATATATGAATGTTGACAACAAATTAACATAAATTTGCTCTAACTTGTTGCAGTTTTAGTAATATTTGAATAAAAACACACAATTTCGCTAAAAAATGTTCTGGTCCACATCATCTCACATACATTTTTACAAAAACTGACATCATATCACTTGAAATTATACAAAAAAAACGACACTTTTACTCAACATACGACGAAAATTGAACAAAAATCACGCATTACACATCATCTCACATAAATTTTTACAAAATCGACATCATGTTACATAAACTATGCATAATTTTGCAAATGTTTTACACTTTTTTATAAAATGCATCACTCAAAATTAAAAGAAATCGCAATTTCGTTGAAAAAAATCTACTACCACAATCATTTGGATAAACAACATTCAAAAATTCTTATACTTTTGATGGAAATATATGTATGTTGACCACAAAATAACATAATTTTTGAATAAAAACGCGCAATTCGTTGAAAAAAATGTTCTGACACCATCAAAACACGCAATTTCATTGAAAAATCTTCTACCACAAGAATCTCGATAAGCAAAATTCAGTTACGTAGGCTCATTGTTTATTTTTATTACGAAAATTAACACAAAATTGAACAAAAATCACACAATTACACAACATCTCACATACATTTTTAGAAAAATCGACATCGTGTCACATAAATTATACAAAAAATGACATTTTAATTCAACACACGATGAAAATTTTATAAAAATCACCCAATTACACATTATCTCACATAAATTTTTACAAAAACTGACATCATGTCACTTGAAATTATACAAAATATATATATGTTGACCACAAATTAACATAAATTTGAATAAAAACACGTAATTTCGTTGAAAAAATGTTCTGGCCCCGTCATTTCACCTAAAATTTTACAAAACTGCCATCATATCACTTGAAATTATACAAAATATATGTATGTTGATCACAAATTAACATAAACCTGAATAAAACACACAATTTCGTTGAAAAATTTGCAAATGTTTTACACTTTTTATAAAATGTATCGCACAAAATTAAAAGAAATCACAATTTTTAAATTATATCACGCCATTATGAAATCGTAGATTGATTTTTTTTTGAAATTTTACACTTTGTAACTGTAAAATAACTTCAAATACTAATATTTTAGCTTTAGATTTTGTAATTATTGCAGATTCGTGAAAAACAAAAGCAGAGTAGAAATAAAAAAACACAAACACTTTGTAATAAACAAATATATTGTTCTTATTTCGTATAATACTTAATAATATCAAAATAAATGTACAGCTGAATGTCCTATTTTCTAAAAATTCGCTAGCAATTTACAAAACTGTAGTTTGAGGTGCACAACTTTTCAAATTAAAAAGGCTGCAAGTAATAAAATCAGAATTTCATTGTGTCATTTTAAAGTTTAAGATGCTCCCAATCTAAAATTCCCTTCGTTTTTGATGTTGATGACATCTGCCTTAAAAGCATTTTTCTAACGGCCCTTTTTTGGAGGCGTCTCCTTATCGGCGTTCTTCTGACTGAACCTTTTTGAGTAGAGCAGAGAGTGCTCGTTTATACAGGGGAGGCAGGTTGGCCGAATGGTTAAGGCGTCCGATTTAAGCTCTGATCTCGAGAGAGAATACGGGTTCGATTCCCGTACCTGCCATATATTTTTTTATATATTTATTATGAAAGTCTTGATTTTAACTTAGTTTATTCACGACGGCTCCGGAAAGGGACGTTTAGGCGCCGCAACTTTAGGCGCGGGGACAGTTATTAGTCGCCACATGGAGGAAATTCACATTATTCTTGATTTTAAATTTTTTTGTTAGGTAATTATTGCAGTCATTAATGTTGAAGAAAAATTCAAACCTTTATAAACAATATATATTTAGCTTTTTACGAGTCTTCTTCAGTGTTAAAGTTTTACATATTTACATAGTGAATTTACATTTTATCGATTACGGACAATTAGTTATTTACATTTTGTATATGGATAGTTTAACGTAGTGAAATTATATGGTGTGTATAATTTCACCACGTTAAACTATCCATATACAAAATGTAAATAACTTATTTGTCGCTGTCCACGCGCCTAAAGTTGCGGCGCCTAAACGTCCTAGACCGCGACGGCTCTACCAGAACAAACGACTGAGCTCCTTTTCGACTAAAATGGACCAAGAGCTGAAGATGTTGATTGTATCGCCGGAATTTGTCCAACGTCTTAAGTCTAGCGAGAATACGGAGGAAAATATATTATCACAGCTTGATGACGAAATGCAAAAAGTTTTAAAGTCCAAATTAACTGATCACGATAAATGGGGACAGTACAACCAAGTCTTACAAGGATTCATTCATTTCACAAACCAGGCACGGCAGCCAATCAAAATACCTATTGAATCAACCAGTAACACCCTATCAAATGCCGTTATTTTATCTACACTTCCCAAAGCTTTTAAGAAAAAAGCTGAAGTTTTCCTACGCATTTTGAGTGCCTCAAACTATATGAGCTGGGATTACAAGGGTACCGTTACTATAAAGGGTGAAATTTTACCGACGTCTAACATAGTCGATTTAGTTCACGACACTCTGAGGCCTCGAAAAACTATTAATCCACCCGGACGCCTACAGTTTGCTGATTACATCAAATACCTTAACGTTGGTCATGTGCTGCTGCCTAAACCTAAGCAACAAAAAGTGCCAACCCCGACTGATACTACAGGAAAAACCGAAATGGAAACTAATAACTGCGAGCCCCATTTAGAATATAAATTAAAAACACCAGCTACTCATCCAAGTCCACATCAAAAAGGTTCAGTCAGAAGAACGCCGATAAGGAAACGCCTCCAAAAAAGGGCCGTTAGAAAAATGCCTCTAAGGCAGATGTGATCAACATCAAAAACGAAGGGAATTTTAGATTAGGAGCATCTTAAACTTTAAAATGACACAATGAAATTCTGATTTTATTACTTGCAGCCTTTTTAATTTGAAATGTTGTGCACCTAAAACCACAGTTTTGTAAATTGCTAACGAATTTTTAGAAAATAAGACATTCAGCTGTACATTTATTTTTATATTATTAAGTATTATACGAAATAAGAACAATATATTTGTTTATTACAAAGTGTTTGTGTTTTTTTATTTCTACTCTGCTTTTGTTTTTCACGAATCTGCAATAATTACAAAATCTAAAGCTAAAATATTAGTATTTAAAGTTATTTTACCGTTACAAAGTGTAAAATTTCAAAAAACATCAATCTACGATTTCATAATGGAGTAATATAATTTAAAAATTGGGATTTCTTTTAATTTTGTGCGATACATTTTATAAAAAGTGTAAAACATTTGCAAATTTTTTAACGAAATTGTGTGTTTTATTCAGGTTTATGTTAATTTGTGATCAACATACATATATTTTGTATAATTTCAAGTGATATGATGGCAGTTTTGTAACATTTTAAGTGAAATGACGGGGCCAGAACATTTTTTCAACGAAATTACGTGTTTTTATTCAAATTTATGTTAATTTGTGGTCAACATATATATATTTTGTATAATTTCAAGTGACATGATGTCAGTTTTTGTAAAAATTTATGTGAGATAATGTGTAATTGGGTGATTTTTATAAAATTTTCATCGTGTGTTGAATTAAAATGTCATTTTTTGTATAATTTATGTGACACGATGTCGATTTTTGTAAAAATTTATGTGAGATGTTGTGTAATTGTGTGATTTTTGTTCAATTTTGAGTTAATTTTCGTAATAAAAATGAACAATGAGCCTACGTAACTGAAATTTTGCTTATCGAGATGCTTGTGGTAGAAGATTCTTCAATGAAATTGCGGGTTTTGATGGTGTCAGAACATTTTTTTTCAACGAATTGCGCGTTTTTATTCAAAAATTATGTTAATTTGTGGTCAACATACATATATTTCCATAAAAAGTATAAGAATTTTTGAATTTTGTTTATCGAAATGATTGTGGTAGTAGATTTTTTTCAACGAAATTGCGATTTATTTTAATTTTGAGTGATGCATTTTATAAAAAAGTGCAAAACATTTGCAAAATTATGCATAGTTTATGTAACATGATGTCGATTTTGTAAAAATTTATGTGAGATGATGTGGACCAGAACATTTTTCAGCGAAATTGTGTGTTTTTATTCAAATATTACTAAAACTGCAACAAGTTAGAGCAAATTTATGTTAATTTATTGTCACCATGCATATATTTTCATCAAAAGTATAAGACTTTCTGTAATAAAATGCACAGCGAGTCTACGTTACGGCAATTTTGCTTCTAGAAATGTTTGTGATAGAAGATTTTTCAATGAAAATGGAATAAAAGTATTGTTTTTGTCGTTTTTGGTTAGAACTTTTTCAGCGAAATTGTGTGTTTTTATTCAAATATTACTAAAACTGCAACAAGTTAGAGCAAATTTATGTTAATTTGTTGTCAACATGCATATATTTTCATCATAAGTATAAGACTTTCTGTAATAAAATGCACAGCGAGTCTACGTTACGGCAATTTTGCTTCTAGAAATATTTGTGATAGAAGATTTTTCAATGAAAATGGAATAAAAATATTGTTTTTGTCGTTTTTGGTTAGAACTTTTTCAGCGAAATTGTGTTTTTATTCAAATCTTACTAAAATTGCAACAAGTTAGAGAAAAAGTGTAAAACATTTGCAAAATTATGCTTAGAAATAACTCTAAAAACTGCTTTTACATCATTTTCGTTTTACAAAACGATTTATAAAACGAATTGTGATCATTTTTTAAGTGAAATAATGTGAGATGGTGTATTTTTTATCGCTTATTGGATAAAAATGTCGTTTTTTGTATAATTTCAAGTGGCATGTCAGTTTTTGTAAAATTTTAAGTGAAATGACAGTGTCAGAACATTTTTTCAACGAAATTGAGCGTTCTTATTCAAAATTATGTTAATTTGTGGTCAATTGCGTTTTTATTTTTGTCCGTTTGCATATATACTGGAATTTTTAAAACTAAAATACAGTTTTGATCGATATAATGACACAATTTCAGACGCTTACTTATAAAATAAAAACCAAACATGTCAATCTCGGTGTTACAAATTAAAAAGACCGTCGTGCCGTCAAACCTGTACCGATTTGTTGGAAAACAAGATGCAGTTTTTATACTTTTATGAAATTTGGTAGTACGAAATAGAAGAAATGATAACGATACGTTCAACTTGTGGATTCCGACAGTTGCCCCTTACAACAAATATGAATACCGACGACGGATTTTTATTTAAGTTTGTTGCGTAATAGTTCCATGAATTATTATCCGCCGCTTTTTAAAACTGGAGAAGCATTACGTCATACAAAATTTGTGAGATATACCTATGGGGTTGAATCTTGTTTGAAATTCATTAATTAAACAAGGCGCCGAAAACCCGCACGCAAGTGTAGATTGCACACGACCTGTTGGAATAAAATATAAAAATAAAAGTTTAAATTGATATAACGAAATTTGAGCATAATATAAAACAGCACATAGCCCATTAGGTCATCGAGAAAAGTTTGCTTGAATGTTATAAAGGATCCAGCAGTTGTATGCCAAATCCCTTGTCCGCGATTGTCCGCGATACGACAGGCAACGACATGTTTGGCCAATTGATAAAAATACCATAATTAATTCCAGCAAAACTACTTACGGAATCAGTTTTTTAAAATTTGTTTCAACCTTTTAAGTCCATAGACGATGTAATCCCATTCTTATAATTTAAATTTTTTTAAAACTAGTTTGTTTTAAATCTGGCAGCATGACGTCAGAGCAGAAAAAGTAGCTTTCCGTTATACACATAAAATTTGCAACGGCTCGGTAGCTCTGTGGATACGTTGTCTGGGTACTAGCCAAACAACTAGGGTTCAAATCCCCGGTCGGCCTGAGATTTTTTTAAATATAAACAGCCATTATGCGATGCAAGAGAGAGAAGGAGCAAAGAGAGGGAGATTTAGCAGTTTGAAAATTCAAATATTTTCGCGAAAATTACGACTACAACGAGAAGTGCGCACGCAGAAAACCAAGATGGCCGACACCCCGGGAAGTTTAAATTCAAAAATTGAACTTAGAAAAAAAATCTGAAAAATTTAAAATTCAAATATTCGCGCCAGAAAACCAAGATGACCGCCGCGTAATTCCAGAAGCAAATTAAAAATAGCCGCGTGTAATTTAATCGGAAGCTAATGCGTAATTTAATCAGTAGCACATATGTAAATTACATATCAAACTTCATATGTGATTAATTAGATCAAACCGCGAAATTAATTGGGTCAATCCGCGAATTAAAATTAAAACCGCGAAATTCGCGAATAAGACCGCGAATTAAACCGCGAATCCGCAAATCAATTAAAAGTGGTGGGGACAAACTAGCCCCTTTCTACTATCCAGAAATAGTTTCGGCCAAGGAAGAAATAAATCGTCATTTTGAAATTGAACTTGTGATCTTCTATCCGCTGAATTTAAACAAAAAAAAAACGAATACGAACAAAAAACCTTAAAATGAAAAAAGGGAAAAAACAGTAACGAAATTTTGGAGTCTGATAATAAACAAAGAACAATATGGAGAATAATAAAAAAATGTGTAAACAGTAACAATAGCAATGGAGTGTTAAGTGTGATTTCCCCAGAATCTCACAACGACTACTTTGTGCATGTAGCCTACGATTTATTATAAAATATTTCTCCATCAAAGTACACACACAGCGTTTATCTAAAGAAATTACCAATAAACAATGAACAATCACTCTTCTTATATGCTGTTGAGGAATCCAAGATACAAGATATTATAAAGGCATTAAAAAGATCTAAATCACTAGACCTATATAATCAATGGGTTTGTACAAAGAAAATGTTTTATGTTTATCTGCCCCGATATCTCATATTGCAAACATCATATTAAACTGAAACAAGCCAAAATTATACCTTTATATAAATAGGGTGAAATTGATGATAGATCAAATGGAAGATCCATTGCACTTCTCCCCATTTTGGCCAAAATTATAGAAAAAGTTATTGCAGTTCGAATTATAAATTTCTTTGAAACTAACCATATTTTTACGGACAGACAGTTTGGGTTCAGAAAAGGAAGGGACATGTCGGGAGTCGTGCTGAATCTCATTAATTATATAACAGAATCATTGGAAAATAAAAAATCTTCTTTTGCACTATTTCTTGATTTAAGCAAGGCGTTCGACTGTGTCTCAAAAAGCATTTTACTCGATAAACGGGAGTATTACGGTTGCTGGGGAGTAACTCTAAAACTAATGTCGTCCTACTTATCTGACAGATCTTAATGTGTATTTTGCAACGGTCAACATGGTGTCCCACAAGGAAGTGTATTGGGACCAGAGCTGGGCAGTAATTAATTACTTTTTAATTAAATTACTAATTAAATTCCTTTTTTGTTTATTTGCCTTTGAATTGAATTACTTTTCAAAATGCGGTAATTGCAATTTCGAATTGCCATTTTTGTTAAAACGTACTTGAAAATTACTTTTTGAAAGGAATTAATGTTACTACATTCAATTACTCAATTGTAATTAAATTACTCAAAAGTATTTAAATTACTTTACAAGTATTTGAATTACCTGTGGTAATTGAAAGTACTCGAGGTAATTGAATTACTTGGTGGTATTTCAATTACTGAATTACTGACCTCGATAGGGCGCCAAATCTTCAGAACGCAAACAAATAAGATAAGGTTTTATTAAGTTACATATTAAGCCAATCGCAATAGGGTATTCCCCAATCAAATATAAGCCTAATTTATTATTTTCTCTGACGAGTCGAATAACAGCAACTTTTGCAATTTGTAGGAGGCGGGCACGAGCATTGGTGCGTGTATGTAGATGTGATCTTGTGAAGACAATTTGCTTTATTTTCGGCCTCTTCCGCCTTTCCGCCTATTTTAGCTTCGATTGTAATTCTTTTCCCAGTTCAGCCAGGCCTAAATTAAAATTTCGGTTAAGGGCTCAAAACTTTACTCCGTTTATTTCAAATATTTGCGTCTCCCAATACTTCATTTCATTAAGTTTGGTTCAGATATGTGTTTTCTAAATTTAGAAAGGTTTTTTCCGCTGGTTGAGATGACGTAATTCATTGTATCTTAATTACCACTGTGGAGGACCATTGTCTGCAAATTTCGCCATCAGGCAGGCAGGAACTCCACCAAAGTTTTAAGCGTTACGCTGAGTCAAGATTTCGTTATTCTAGAATATTTTCTGTGCAGTCTATGGGAGAGGCAAGGAATACGGCTTAAGTGGATAATTGGTGCGTGCGCCCTGCCCTTTATATTAGTTGAGAAATTCATCTCTCGAGACAGCACACCTCCGCTCTGGTATTAAAGGAGTAAACCATATATCTAATACTTACTATATTGCTAGCGGCTCTGAGTGGGAAACTCACCGATGAAGTGAGACACACAACTAACTCCTTCGTGTATACGGTGAGCTGTGCGCAAGCGCGGCGGCGTCGGCCGCCCAATGGGGAAGTGGTCAAGTTTAAAATTCGCTTCTAAAGGCGGAGTTCGAATTCCCACGCATGCGCGCGAGACGCGTTATACTATAAGTGATACTATGTCGGCGCCGTAATGTTTTCTGAAGTTTCCAGGCCCTACCAGCAATATATGTGTATTATATATATGGAGTAAACAAGGGTTTCGAATTTGCGTTCCCCGTAGCGCGAGCTTGCGCTGTACGGGGAACAAGTGTTGTAATACAGTGTTGCCAGTACACAAGCAAGCAAAGTCGCCAATATTTTAGGCAAATGTCGCCATTTTCCGCTACGCGCCAACAACACAAGGTTGATTGCTTTACAAGTTTGGTTATAAAAAAAAATAAAGCAAAAAGTATACTGTATAGTGATATAATTATTGTTTATGTACAACAAACAAACGATAACAGTTAAGTAAGATAATAAGTATACATAATTATGACGTCTACCTACACGTAAAATATGAACATAAAAACTAATTACTCTGAATCTGAGTGACCATCCTTATCATCAAATTTATTATATAAATTTGATTTATACTTATTAAGGTGTTCTTCAGTAATATCGTAGGTTAAACAGCATTCATTGCTCTCTATTAAATCTATCTTTATTCTTAACAAATAACTTAATGTTTCTGGACTTAACCTATTTCTTTTTTTAGTTTTTATATCTCCCATTAAGCTAAACACTCTTTCGACATCTGCATTGCCGTGAGGTAATGTTAAAATTGTGAGGGCTAACTTAAAAATATTTGGGAATATTAAATCGTCATTACCATTTTTTAACGACTAATTCGTACCAAAATTGTATACAGTCGTTTTGCAAAAATATCGCTTTTTCTTGTTTTGTGAAAAAAGTAGGTATTTTTAAAAGTTCCTGTAAAGCAAGATCTGTGTTCACTACGGCAGAAAACTTCCTAAAACAAAAATTTTTAAGTCTTCAGTTGGTCGAGAAGTTAAACAGTTTTTAGGATTTAAAAAATGCAAATTACAGAAAATCTTGTCCCTTACTGGAAATCTGGTTAGTGCATTCTTTACAGCTTTTTGATAAAATTATAAGCATTTCAATTTAAACTGTTCATTGTCCAACTTATTACAATTTTTTAAAATTGTCATGGTATTTGGTCCAACTATAATATCTTCAACCGGCAATAACATATGAGGATTATAAACGTCTAAACTATACAAATTGTCGTCGCTGTAACATGCATATGGTATAAAATTGCTGCAAAGGGTTCTTACAAATCTCGCGCTTTCTATAGCAACAACATTTATCAAAACCTTGTTTGATTGAAAAATAGCATTAAATGCGTTAAACGTTGGCAGTATATATTTAAAGAACGCAAGATATGCTTTTGTATAAGGATTTTGTAGTTCGCTATAGATTATATTGCCAACGGGATTTTTATCTTCAAACGCGGCATGTCTGAATAATGCAACTAACACATCCCACTGATCTAAAACACGTTCAACACAGTTTGATAATGTAAGCCAACGTGTTTTACTTGGATTTAGCATTTTTTATTTCGATTTTTTGAAATAGGTTTGAAATTCTTCAAGTACACATTGTCTCTTAGGGCTTCGCGAAAAATATGAGTACAAATTCTGTAAAAGCGTTTCAACATTACTGGGAATGCTGTCTGCAGCATGGCAAGCTACTAAATGTGCAGCGTGACAAATACATCCAATAGGAATTATATTGGGATTATCTTTTAATAAATAGGTCTTAAATGATTCACCATTACCAAACATAACATTTTCGTTGTCAGAACAATAGCCAACGATATTATTTATATTAATATTATGTAATGCAATACACCGTTTAAACAAAAAGTACAACCCTTTTGCATTTCCGTGATCTGTATCAACCTTTAAAATATCCAGAAGCTCTGTCTTAAGTCTAGAATTGTGAATATAGCGAACCAAAATACACAGCAATTTTATATTAGAAATATCTGTGCTTCCATCAATTAACACAGAAAACGGTTTATCTTTTAACTCCAAAATTACTTTATCTTGAATTACTGGCGCTAACACATTTGAGACAATTTTTGTACACTTGGTTCGTTTTTGTTGTAAAGAACCTGCCAGTTCCGAATCTTTAAAAAGTAATTTTGATAAATCCACTATATGACCAACTACATTAAAATTTAAATTATGACTTGCTACTAAAAGTGCATATCTTATGTTACTGCGAATAATATTTAAGTCATGCTCTTTTGTAGAAGATAAAGTATATACATCTGTAATTTTTTTAACATTTGAAACACTAGCTACATTAAGATTATGTCTTTTGGTTTGTGCGTGCTTTAAAAGATCAGACTTTTTAGTACCTAGTAAAACATTACATGCCTTACATTTTGCTTTATTTTTATTTTTTTTTACTTCTAACCAACCATGGAACTGCTTTTTCTTGAGCCAGTTGGATGAAAATAGTTGCTTTCTGTTTTCTTTTTGCCGTTCATCGATTGTTAATTCCCTTCTTCCTCTTCTTCTCTTTTTGGGGGTAAGTGCAACATCTGAACTAGAATCAGAATTTTCTGAGACAAAACTGTTTTGAACTGAATCCTGGACACTAGTCAAGTTCGAACATGACGGTTGTGCACCATCATCAGGAGTTTTTGATTGCTTGGTAAAAGATAAAAATGCAGCAATCGTTTTCTGCTTTTTTTGAGACATTGCCGTAACTACGAGAAAATATGGGCACAATAAATAATAGTTCAAATTAACATTACGATTTTACCGTACCTACCTGTCTGTTGAAAATAATCTGGAAGTTAATAAAGCACAAACAAAACTTAACTGATCTTCTCGCACAAAATCTTATTGCAAAGTGGCCCTATATTAATTTCTGCACATGCTTAAGGTAATATATCGCTGCAGTATAATACTGCTTCCTGTTTTATTCTTTGTTATCCTATCAACAGAAACTCAGCAAACCCTAAATGTTTGCACTTTGGGTGTTAATAACAAAATATCTTTGTTGAACAAACGAATTTTATCAAGGTTAGCCTATTCAATAATTTTCCGTTACGAGACTAATTATAAAAACGTGGTCCATCATTTAAATGTCGCTATTTTTTGATTGATTTTAGTTTGTCGCCGCTACACCGCTACAAGCTCTATATTCCGCTATGTGTATCGGAATTCCGCTACGAATGGCAACACTGGTTGTAAAAGATTCTGTGCGAATGCTGCGGTGCGCGCTTCCTTGTTAAAAGTGACTTCGTATTAAAGATAAAACATTAACTGTGTGCCTCGCAGACTTCTGGTGCCCTTTTGAGTTGCTGTACACCCGTTTTCGTCCTATGTATTTAAAGGTATGTTTTGTGGACGGCTTCTGAGCCTATGGAACTGTTTGGTGTTTAATCGAGATGTGCGTGCTAGTTGTTTGGGGTTAACGTAAGGCAATTAAGTTAGTGTGGAGAAGAGTTCTTATCGTGGGGTTGCGAGACTCCGTCTCCCGCAAACACCCATTTCATGTAGTAGCTGTTTTACCAGTTGGCGATACCAGCGGACATCAGTGAAGGCTCTCCTGCAATCTGAACCAGGTATTTTGTTTCTAGTTATTTATGGTGATTTGCAAACCTTTTTGTGTGACGAGTGCGTTCGTAAATTCAAGTTACCATCGTTGCGCACCTAGCTTAAGATTTGTTGTGTCACTTAATGACCATAGTTCCTGTTATTGTCAAATTCATGATTTATTTTGATGCCATTATTGTCGATGGACTTTGTTTTCGCTAAGTAATTTCAACTGTTTACTAACCGTTTCTTTTTTTTGTCTTTGTACTTGTTCAATCATTTCATATTTAATTCAGTAGATTGCATTTAATTAAGTACATTGGGCATTATTATTTTATGTATCAACGTTTGCATGCGTATTTATGTTGCGATTTCTTTATGTAAGGAATACAGGGGAGGTTTGAAGAAAATGGACTACAGGTAAGTCCGTTGGTGCTCCCGCTGGGAATCGAGCACTTCAGATACCTCTTTTTAGCCCCCTTTATGCTTTCCCCTTTTCCATAGGCGGGTTTTCAACAAAAAGGGTAGCGCTATCAATTTCTGCCGGACCGATGCCCTAATTCTAAGGTCGTAAAGAACCCACTCCTCCACACTGAGCATCTCTTATAGCCGGACCCTTGTGTTACAGCTCATCGTAACGAGAATTTGGGGCAACGGATTTGTGTAATTTTCCCGATTTTGTCGTAAAGTAGTTTGCAGATAGTAACTAACTGACGGTTGTGTCGTAATGTCGCTTTTATGCTGTAACAATCTGTAGCTTGCAATAGTGACACTAATATTTATTGTGAAAGACGCTAAGTGTAAGATGCTAAAACTATATTTGCGGTAAGCACATTACAGATTACAATACCTTAGGTAAAAATATAATTTAAAATAGCTTCATTAGACGATATTGGTTCATAATACTTACATAATGATTTATTTATTTCAATTTCCGTGTTTTAAACTATCTACTAGCATAGTGCTATACTGCCGTGCAACTGTAACATGCGCTAAGTCCAGAAAATCATGTTTTTGAGTGAGGAATTGAACTAAACGGCCAAAATCCGATAACAACATTTAAAAAGCGTAAAACACATAAATATAATGTACCTAATTGCAAATATTCCATGCCTGGTTGACTCAAAAATGCAGTATGGGGTAAGGCACTAATTCAATTTAAAAACGCCGTATAAGTTTACCTCATTCTTGCATTGAATATTTTGTAAATTATCCATTCTTTGTCGCTTTCTTGACTTGTAATGCTCATATGCTGCTTTGTATACTGGCATAGTGCATACTTTTTATGGACTGCTGCAGCATGTTAGCTTCGATTATTATTACAAATTTGGAATAGTCTTATAAAAATCATGACCTATAATTTCGCTCACCTCATCCAACATTATTTCTTTAAGTTATACAGGGTGCTGCGTTGACAGACGGAACATACAAAACCCTCAACTCTTATACTAATTACAAGGCATTCAAATATTGGCTTCTTAATGATTTTACACAAAATTCCATTTAGTTTTTTAAACGAACAGTGCATAGTTACCAAATTTACATAATTTTAGATATTTTATTGCCCTAAACAAAATCACTAGGTATTATAAAAGATGTTGCTAAGATTTTGAAATTTGAAGTAAAAATATGAAAGCATCCTGAACAATTTAATTGTCGACCGTTGACAGTAATTTTATGAAATAGGTATGTTTCTTATAGAGTGTGTTCAAAAACAAATTACATAAGGGTTGGCCATGGAATATAAAAGCAATGTCAACAGCAAGCTTTAGTAAGTTTATATTATACGCTGATATCATGATTGAAAATTCTAAAAATTGTTGTCTCTAAAGCTTGCTGTCGACATTAGTTTTATTTACCATGGCCAACCCTTACGTAATTTCTTTTTGAACCCACGGTATAAATTTCGCTTGAATGTAAAAATGACTTCATTGTTAAGTGCTTGAGCAAATATCTTTTGTTTTTGTATCTGCTGTAGAAATTATTATTTCAATCAGCCGTTTTCAACTAGGTTTATCAGTCACCTGTCAACTTTCAACAGCCCCTGATCAACACCAAATTGATATTTTGTTTTAAAATTTCAAAAGTTTCCTTAAACATTTTTTATAGCTATTTGTATTACAATGGCGGACAATACATTTAGGCCGGCCTGTCATTCGCTTGGCACTGTTATGTTGATAGCACTGTACGTCTATGTCAAATTCGAGGTTACCAGGTTAGGTTTTGAGTCAGTTTGTGTCAAAACTGACGGAAAACTTAACCTGCTAACCTCGAGTTTGACATAGACGTACAGTGCCACCAACATAAACAGTACCAAGCGAACGACAGGCCGCCCTAAATTTATTGTCCGCCATTGTACTAGGGAGGAAGATATATTGTTTCCTCTCGCAGATGTAGTTTAATTCTTCAGCGTTAGCGAGAACAGTACATAATCAATCGTAATCATGTAAGGGTGGAAATGACGTTTTAGTCCAGAGTTATACATACAACACTTTTACATTTACATTTGTAGTTATGAAATTTAAAGAGCCACGCCGTTATTAATTGTGTAACTTGCCTTTCGGGCACGAACCAAATGAAGGAAGAAATAACAACTATCTAATTGCAGCAAATTGGATTACAATACAATTAGATTCATCACTTTTTACTTACGGAAAATGTTCTTATAACCTACAAATTTTGATATCAAGATAACATAGGAATAACAATTTTTAACAAATACGTTTCACTCATACAAAAAAACTATTCAACAAATACAGTTAACACTACAATTTTTATTAACCAAAACCACATTTATAAAAATAGTTTAATCCATTCCTTTCAGCAGAAAATCAAGTAAACGGAGGAAAAAATTAAGTGCGGATTTACTTTCCGACAAGATGTCAAAACAAACCAAAAATTAAGAACCTGAAACGAAAACAGTAAACAGTGCCTTATAAATACTACTAACAGTTAAACTTATTGGTGAACAAAGAAAAACAATAAATTTTAAAACAAAACTGACACACGTTACCAGGTAAAGGATTTTTTTTTGACAATACAAGTACTATGCTCATCTAAAGTTTATTTATTTTTGCAGATTATGATTTACAAAAATTGAATAATGTTTTAACTATTAATTTATGGGGAAAATATACCTTTATTTTAAAAACAATAATATAATTGTAAGTATTGTCATTCAGCAAACACCTTTTTTCGAATAATAATAAAAAGTTGTTTTCCAGCTGGATTAAGCATCCAAAATTAAAACTCAAACTATTCTTTTTTGTACTAATGATATTAAAGTTTAAAGTTTTGAAAATAAAAACGAAATAAAATGTTTAAAAGTAGTTGAAAGAATCCTACTCAAATTTGAAAATTGAAATTCTATCCGGTAAGTTATACAGTGAGACTGTTATTCTTTCACATATTCTAATTGTTTGTCTTTGTTTTCCTTTCAGACCTATCATGTAAAAGACTTTTGATTTTATAATATGTAATTCTTTGATGAAGCTGATTGCCAACGAAACGTAACATTTATTTTTTAATAAAATTTTTAATGTCGATTTAACGACAATACGGATTTCTTTTTGAAAAATTTATTTTTCAAATCGACTTTTAGTAACTAATATCTAAAACACATTGTTTTTTGTATGATTAACTTGAAAAGAGGCTTCCACGAATGGGGCCCTCAGTTAATCCGCTGCGAATTCCGGTTCAATGGGATTGCCGAGAACTGCCACTTAATAACCCTTGACTTGGGTTCAGTTATTTGTTGGAGTGAAACAAGACTTAACAAACACGAGTATATTGAGTAACAACGATTACAAACATCACTGATGGACCGATGGTTTTTTACAATAGCTTCAACTGTTGTGACACGCTTGGATTGGCCACGCGAAAATAGCGAATTGCGCGTAACCGTCACACAAAACAACCTGGAAACGTCTTTACCAGGGAGCTAGACCGACCGCAAACCAGCACAAAGCATAGCTGAACTTGCTTACTCGAAATTCTGAATCTAACTAAAGCTGAATTGACAATGAGCTAAACTCGCAAATTCAACAAGGAGGGGAAGGCTCAAACACTATTGGCTGAGGCTATCCTGCGTAGCCAATCGGAGCGTCGCACGTTGTTTAGGAATAAATGCTTATTTTAAGAAATCTTAATGCTAAGCTCTCTCAATGAGGCATTGTATTGAACGAAATCCATAAACACATGAGTCCCAAATACGCTAAGTCGGCTTATGTCCTATTAGAAAGTGTATCCATCCGCTTAAAAGCCATTAAGGGGAAGCTTACAAATTCCTTTCCAATATTAACAGAGGCAAACAAATACGGCAAGATGCAAATTTAACTTTACCACGACCTTTGAATGAGATAGAACAGTTATGACTTGAATTACATGAATAATTATAAGCAAAAAGGTTTTGATGCACGCATCTGTGTGAATCAAACAAACATACTTAGCTGATTTTTCTCCAATTCAACTTTTCATTACTAAAACATCTGTATTCAAATTTTTAATTTTTAATCTATGTTTACGACTTGCCTAATGCTATCCCAGTTTTCACAACTTTATTTGCAGACGATGCGACCTTTGCAAACCACATAGATGAAACTCTAGTCAATCAATTACAAACCAAAATTATCAAGCAAGCCTGAGATTGGCTCCAGGCAAATAAGCTTTGTTTAAAACCAAAATAAAACTCCACTTTACTATTTTCCAATAAACAAAATATCTGTGAAACCGTAAAATTTTTAGGCCTTACCTTGGATAACAGACTAACTTGGCAAGCACATGTTGAC
Organism: Agriotes lineatus; assembly: GCA_940337035.1. Taxonomy (NCBI): domain Eukaryota; kingdom Metazoa; phylum Arthropoda; class Insecta; order Coleoptera; family Elateridae; genus Agriotes; species Agriotes lineatus. The sequence goes on along the minus strand of OW679202.1, from coordinate 122,541,665 downwards.
AATCTTTCAATTAACCCTTTCACTCACGAATTTCCAATTTTTTGAATAAAATTCTAATTTTTGGTATATGAGTAGTAGAAATTATTTAAAAATGTTTGGTGTTTTCAAAATTCGATTAGTACTTACCGTTTTTGGGAAATTTGTTGTGCACTATGGTGTATATCGTGAGCCAATGGAATGCTAAGTAAATTTTTAATTTTTTTTAAATAAAATGCAATTTGCAGTAATTCAAGGAAAATGGTTAGTTTTTTATTAAAAAAGTATTACATTACACGTTCAGCAAACTTTATTCGTACATGAAGGATTTGTTTTAAAAAAAAATTGTGAAATAGCTATTATTATGGATTATCAGAGTCAATTACAACAGATTTTCTTCAATCACGGCCTCCTATGACAAATAAAATTTAAAAAAAGTTTTTTTTTTGTTTAAAGAATTAAAATTTGGAAAAACTAGGGTATTTAGTTTGACCCATACATTTTTAAAAAATCATAAAATATACAGGATGATCCGTTTAAAAAATTAAAGTTTATGGCCCTCACGGTGATACCGGTTCCGCCTCAGTAAGAGGCCTTTTCTCACTCAGATTTAGGGTGTAAGATTAAATAAATCTAAATTTATTCTAAATAAATTTTAAAAAGTGAGGTTATATTACCTTTTTGGATTATTTCACTGACTCACAATGTACACTGTTGTGCACACAAGTTTTCGCATACACAACAGGACAAACCACTAATATTAACACAATCTGACGCTTTTGCCTTATCAATAGCACCTTTCTCAACGCACAAAAAAAACAATCACGTTTTCAATGTAAACATGTCAAAATATCTTCTAAAAATGCAAAGCTCTGCAACATAAAGTCAGCCAGCATGCAAATTCAGTTACTATTTTATTACCAAAGTTTTTTCCGAAATCCGCTAGATGGCAATATATGTTTTTATTATGTTAGATTAACATGTACATTTAAGTGTACAGCATTAGCAAATGGGTACAGGTTGCTTCATTTATTATAGAAAGCCTATAAAGTTCGGTACACTACAGTGTACACTGTGAACGAAAGGGTTAAGTTATCAAGAACGGTCTATGTAATTAGACAAATAAAAAATCGAGTAAGCTTAGATGCTGCCATTATTGCATACCACGCATTATTTCATAGTGTAATGACGTACCGTCTGATAAACTGGGGTACTTCTACACATATTAAAAAAAAATCATTGTACAAAAAAGGGCCTTGAGAGCGTTGGCGGGGGCGAGTCAGTTAGACAGTTGTGAACCATTATTAAAAAAATATAACATATTAACGCTACCGTCAGTAATACAATATTGCAATCTATTACACATAAAAGAACATTATGGTGATTATACAAAAAACGGCAATGCCCATGGTTACGACACCCGCAGTCGAGGCGATATACAGGTTCCGCAGCAGAGATTAACGTCTACTAAACGAAATAATTTCGGAATAGGATTATTTAATTCGCTTCCTAGTACTCTCAAAAATGCCGCAACAAAATTCTTCAAAGTTAAGCTTAAAAAACATCTTCTGGCCAATATTTACTATGAACTTTCCGATTTCAAATTTGTTGAAAATTAAGACTATTTTGTGGTTACTGTATTTTTCTGTAGATAACTATTTTTGTAAATACATTGTAAGTATATTTTTTATATTTTTATATTTTAAGGAGAATTGTGACATATCTAAGCACCACGGTGTATATTATGATGAATAAAATACTACTACTACTGCTACTTAAGATGAAAATAACAATACGTAGGGCGTTTACTCAGTTATAGCAATTGTTTCCACCGCCTACCTTCTCAAAGCGATGTGTTCAATTCGCCTAAGCGTGCATTTGTTACTTAATTATCAATTCATATTTGTAATTGATTACATACTATGACATATGATATATCGCTGTATAGAATGTTTTTTACAGTTTTTAGAATATGACAAATATGTAATAAAATTGGGTAGTTCTATTTAAAATTTTGAATGTATTTGCTACATCTAACACATTTGGTGCTCAATTGTTTTTTAGCTATGGTAAATAATAGAAAATTAAATATAGAACAACTTTTCTTCTATAACATTTTGTCATATCTCTAACAATAGCCGAGATATATCAATTTATCAATGAGTCATTATTAGGCCAGCACAGTAAACATAATACCAGCAATGAAAATGGGTTGAGGCTCATCGATTTTGCAATGGGGAAAAACATGATAATCTCCAGTACTCGTTTCCCACACAAGAACATACACAAAGAAACCTGGGCACACCCCAACGGAAACACTCGAAACCAGTTAGATCATATCCTCATAGACAGAAGGCACGCTTTATAGCATTATAGATGTGAGAAGCTACCGGGGAGCAGACTGCAACTCGGACCACTACCTAGTACAAGGAAAATATAGACAAAGAATAGCAAGCCACAAAAGGAAAGAACAGAAAAACAAAAGCAAGCAGAGAGTATATGACAATGAGAAACTGCAACAGGAAGAAGAAAGCCAAACGAAATATCAGCAAAGAATAACAACGTTGCTAAGAGAAACATCAAACACTAACACAAGTATCCAGGAGAAATGGGAGAGTATACTGACAACATTACATACTGCGGCAAACGAAACCGTAGGGGAAAAAGCAAAAGCGAAGCGGAACAAATGGTACGATGAAGAGTGTAAGATAGCGCACAAAGAAAGAAACGAAGCTAGAATGAGAAATGGCACAAAGAAAAACAAGGGCCAGCACAGAAGAGTACCAAAGAAAGAGAAGATATTCCCAAAATCTGTGTAGAAGCAAAAAGAGAAAATTCATGAAGAAAGAAATAGAAAAAATGGAGCAAGAGTACAATAAAAAGAACACACGACGATTCTACCAAAAAGTTAAAAAGCAAAAAAGAGGGCTACCAAGCTAGAACAAATATCTGTAAAAATAAAGAAGGCAAATTAATAACAAATGACGATGAAATAATAGAAAGATGGGAGGAATACTTCCAGGAACTGCTTAACTGTAACAATAACGAAGAAGTCGAGCAGCAGGACAAAGACAGCGAGTATTATGGCCCACACATAAGCATCCCACCACCAACATGGGAGGAAGTGAAACAACAGGTGAAGAAGCTCCAGAACCATAAAGCCCCTGGAGAAGATGGTATAACGTCGGAATTAGTAAAGAACGGAGGTTAAGAATTAAATAACAAATTGCATGAACTAATGCAAAACAGATGGACCGAAGAACAAATGCCGAGAGAATGGACACAAGCAATAATCTTCCCCATTTATAAGAAGAAGGAAGACAAATTGGAATGCGCCAATTACAGAGGAATATCCTTACTGGGAGTGGTTTACAAAATCCTAAGTGCAATTATAGCGAACAGAATCAAGCCATACGCCGAAGAAATCCTAGGCGAATACCAATCAGGATTCAGGGAAGGAAGGTTGACCACCGATCATATATTCACTATCAGAACAACACTAGAAAAATTCTATGAACAGAATATAGATATACACCAAATATACATAGATTACAAACAAGCATATGATAGCATAAATAGAAAATACATAGAAGAAACAATGAAAGAATTTGGAATTCCAGAAAAGCTAATTAACTTAGTGAAAATGACTATATCACAAACCAAAAACAGAGTCAGAAACCAAGGAAGCCTTTCCGAACAATTTGAAGTTAAAAAAGGATTAAGACAAGGCGACCCCCTATCCTCAACATTGTTTAACCTAGTGCTAGAAAGGTGCATAAGGAAAATAGAAATAAACCCAAGAAGAAATATATATAATAGAAGCTGCCAATACTTAGCTTTTGCAGACGACGTAGTAATCTTGTCACGATCAGAGCAGGCATTAAAAACAGCCTATAGCGAACTAGAAGAAGAAGGAGTTTATAAAGCAGGATTAAAAGTTAACTACGAAAAGACCAAATACATGTTGAACACAAGAAACAGAAGAAGAGAACAAAACAACATCCAAATAGATAATCACACAATACAGGAAGTCTCGGAATTTAAATACCTAGGAAGCATAATTACAAACAATAACGAAACAAGAGAAGAAATAAAAGCAAGAATAGCGGCGGGAAACAAAAGCTATTATGCACTCAAAAGCATATTCCAATCGAGAAGCACATCGAGAAACGCGAAAGAAAGAATATATATAACAATAATTAAGCCTGTAGTAACATATGGAAGCGAGACGTGGGTGCTAAAAATGGAAGAACAGAAAAGCCTATGCATCTTCGAAAGGAAAATACTAAGACGAATATATGGACCAGTAAAGGAAGGAGAAGAATGGAGATCTAGAATGAATCATGAATTAAGGAACCTATACGAAGACCAAGACATCGTATCGACAATAAAAACACAAAGAATAAAATGGCTAGGCCACCTAATAAGAATGAAAAACGACAGAGGTACAAAAATAGCATATGAAAGAAATCCGGAGGGTAGGAGAAGGAGAGGACGACCAAGGAAAAGATGGAGCGAAGATGTAGAAAACGATTTGAAGCAGCTGGGAGTAAGAACTTGGAAAAGAAAAGCCCTAGATAGAGACGAATGGAAGAAGATCATCGAGCAGGCCAGGATTCTACAAGGACCGTAGAACCAAAGAAGAAGAAGGCATTATCCCCTTTAAATAGGAAATTATTTGCCGAGTGTCGCGTGTTCAAAAAATCTCATAATATCAAGTTTCTGTGGGTAAAAAACAGTAAGATTATGATGCCCAAGCAGGATAACAGTCGCATTTTGTAATTAATTCTAGTATTGACTTTAACGATGTCTATTAATAACAAAACGTTAAAAATATATTATCAGAGTGTTCCAGGTTTGAACTCTAAGTTAAATAAGTTTTCGTTGAATGTTCTATCTAGCGACTTTGACATTATCGTTCTAACAGAGACCCTCCCGAACAATTATTTAGTTTACCGTAGAGATAGAATATCAAGGGGTGGTGGAGTCCTGGTTGCTGTTAAGCAGAAGTTCAAAAGTAAAAGATTATGTTTTTTAGAAACTGTTTGTGAAGACATATGGGTTCAAATTCTGATAGATAATACTTCATTTTATATTTGTTGCATCTATTTTCCACCGCAATCTACAGCTGAATTGTACGAGATTTTTTACCAGGCAGTTGACGCGAATGTTTTGAGTACAGGGTCAAAAATAATAATTTTCGGAGATTTTAACATGTTGGGGGCGAATGATGAAGTTACTGATTTACAGCCAAACTGCAAGAACATTTTGTTTATGAATTTTATTAATATGCATGATTTTCAACAATTTAATCGTATTACAAACCAGAACAACAGAGTGCTGGATCTTGTAGTTAGCAATACAAACGTCGCAGTAAATAAATGCGACATGCCATTAGTCCCCGAATATATTCATCACCCTCCTCTAATTTGTGAAATCGAGTACAGTACTGGGGGATTAGTAGCGTCGAATTCATTTGGTGGTGTGCAATATAATTTTAAGAGAGCTGATTTTATGAAATTATACTGTAATTTGCGGGACACTCAGTGGAACTTGGCCGCTGCTTCTACCGTTGAGAGTGCTGTAGATATCTTTAATATAAACTTACTAGCTTAAACCCCGCGGCATATGCCGCATTTAAAATGTAGGACGAATTTAATAACTTTTGTTGCACTAAAGAAAGTTTTAAAAGCACGCTAGAGATTGGCAGTAAGGAAAAGTTCCAAAAAATATATTTTCAAATGGAAAGTCTCTGTAAAGGAAACGCTTGCCCCTGGACGTCGTCCTAATTAATATGACGTTGGAACGCAGTCAAAAAAAAATCCGGAAAGAATTAATGCTCTTGTGACTTATGAGATTATATGTGAGAATTATTTGCTCCACCGAAATAATTTTCAGCTGCCTGCAATCTGTGTTTATTTTCAGGTTTAAGCCATTGAGCGCCATAAAAATATAAATGCGGTAACTCAAGTCTCCAGTTACGCCGTTACTGATATTGTTAAATAACTCGATTAATTATTATTTCTTTGGCATTTTAAACTGGCATTATTATTATTATCTTTATAATAGCAACCATAAGTAACTGTTTATAATGTTTATATGCTAGCGAGTTAATTTTCTTCTTAAATCGCTAGTGAATTAATTGTAGATTGCTCTACAAGTTAAGAAAAGTGAGAGTTTTCCAGCAAATGTAAAAGTTTTACGTGAGCATGGAATTTTCCAATGTGTTAAACATGCAATTTTTCCGTGTAGTTGACAAAAATATCTTTTTAAATAATTTTGGTCAAAGTATGGAAGCGCAATGTTTACTGTAGTGTATAAATATAAATAACCAATATACATTATAGAATACTTGAAAATGGATGAATCTGTTATTAATTCATTTAGTTTCAATTTAAACTGCAGTGTTCTATAGCAGCTACTTGGCGCATTCGGTTACTTATTTAAAAATAGACCTGCGTTTTTCACATATCTCAGCGGTCGTGCTTTTAAAAACATGATGTTTGTATTTACTTATTTTACAGTACTGCAATTAAAGTGATAATAAATAAATCGATCAAATATTTATTTGCTTTTATATTATATTCCAATACCAATATAATACAAAATACTATTACTTTCACTTATACTACATAAAGGGCAATGCCATTCAGTATTAGGTACAGATGTTAAGCCAATAAAAATCAGATAAAACCATTCCACGGAACAGTGCAAATTACAGCAAGCAATCATAGGCGTTCCATTATCAGGACCCTTACACAAACAATATATACTGTTATCTTTAGTTTGCGTGGCTACGAGAGCAGTGGTCCTTGTTTCCGTACTACTACTTTTATTACAAAACATTAAATTTGTACCATTATTAACATTTAACGACTCTTTGAATACATTCCAATCAGTATTAGCTGCAGCATCCTTAACTGCTTTATTTGTGAAATATTTACCGAGAAGTAGGGCATCAAATACCCAACTGAATTTTCAATCCCGGGATTTCGGTATTGAAGTAATTCTATCTGGATCCCGGTATTCAATACCAGGATTGCCGGTGTTCAAACCGGGATTCCCTGTTTTCAGTACCGGTATTTCCAGTATTCAATACCGGGATTTCCGGTGTTCAATACCGGGATTTCCTGTTTTCAGAACCGGTATTTCTAGTATTATCCATATATATCATAGGCTTGTAGGTGTATAATAGGTAAATATGCAAGCAACAGTGACAACACAACTGAACACAGTTTACGCCGTTTATGGACACATCTGCTAACTGCTACTACCCTGAACCATACTAATTATTATCTATCAACATGTTGCTCCATGTCTGGCGCCGGCCAGGCCGGGTAAGGCGACTCGCAGACTCTGCGAACTGCGACGCAGTGCACACAAAAGCAATCCCAAAAATATCGAAAATTCCGGTATTGGGGAAAAATACCGGGATTGAAATACCGGATAAAAAATTAGGGATCCCGAGATACCGACATTTTGGAATCCCGGGATTGGATGCCCTACCGAGAAGTTCTGGCATCATCACATTGTTAAAAAACTTCATAGCAATAGCGCTTTCTTTTTCCCAAAATACCTCATTGAAATGTATTCTTTCACGGAAAAAATGTTTACTACTCCATACCACAAAATCACAGTAATTAACTCCAGTAATAGCGAGTTGCATTTGTATCTGGTAGTAGTAGCCATGATTATGATCTAATTTAAGTTCTTCATCTTTTTTTTTTGTACACCTGAACATTTTAGAACATTTAGGTCATCTATGCCAATGTCCTTTGCGCAATAAAGACACTTAATTTCGACAACCCCCATTTCACCACCAAAAGGGCAAATTCAGATTACTATTTAAAATAGCATCTGCTTTTCCACTTAGATAACAAATATTAAATAATTAACGACACTAACTGTAGAGCAATAATATTGTAATGTTAAACATATACAGTGTGTCCCAGGATTGATGTTACAAGAGGTGAGATGGTCTAAAAAATTTTGAATTTTATTTTAAGGTTCTGGGATTCGGTCCTGCTTGATTTGAAAAGAATTTTAAGAATATTTTCAGTTTTTGAAAAACAAGTAGGCCTTGACAGGAAAGCGAAAACTATTTTATTTTCAGGTAAAGTACCCTTTGTGTTCATGATACGGCAAAATTTTATTAAGAAAAATTGTTTAGAATGATAAATTATGGCCCGATACAAAATTTCAGAAAGATCTGCCGACTTATAAAAAACCGTTATTTTTGAGATAATTGTATGTTAATTTCAGGTACACTACCCTTTTTGTTCATGATACGGTAAAATTTTATTAATAAAAGTTGTTTAGAATGACAAATTATAACCCTATACAAAATTTCAGAAGGATTTGTCGACTTAGATTAAAACGTTATTTTTTGGATTAAACAATTGCATTTATTAAAAATTACGGTTAAATCTAAGTCAACAGATCTTTCTGAAATTTTGTATAGGGCCATAATTTCTCATTCTGAACAACTTTCCTTGATACAATTTTGCCGTATCATGAACAAAAAAGGTAGTTTACCTGAAAATAAAATAAAATAATTTAAAAAATAACGGCTTTTCCTAATTCGACAGATCTTTCTGAAATTTTGTATAGCCCCATAATTTATCATTATAAACAACTTTCCTTAATAGAATTTTGCCGTATCATAAACAAAAAGGGTAGTTTACCCGAAAATAAAATAGTTTTTGCTTCCCTGTCAAGGCCTACTTGTTTTTTAAAAAATGAAAATATTCTTAAAATTCTTTTCAAATCAAGCAGGACCGAATCCCAGAACCTTAAAATAAAATTCAAAAATTTTTAGTACATATCACCTCTTGTAACATCAATCCTGGGACACACTGTATGTAAGAGAGTGATTATGCTGCACCGATTTGGTGATTAAGTAGAATTTTAAATAGATTAGAGTTAAATTTCTCAGGTGAACCGGTTTTGAGATACTCCGGCAAAGAATTGTATAAATAAGCTATATCGTAAGAAAAGGATCGCTCATACATTGCAGTTTTGTGATATTGAGGCGTAATTAAATTTATATTTCGCATATTAACACTATGAACATCACATCTAAATTCAATTTTATTAAGTAAATAAGAGGGTACTTTATTTGAGATAATTTTATGAAACAATGTGGCTGAATGAAGTATTCTGCGATTGTGCATATTTAACCATTTAATTTCGTTAAGTTTATGTGTTATGTGATAAAATTTTCTAATACCATGAATAAACCTCAGGCATGTATTTTGCATATGCTGAATTCTTTTACTGTCCGCACTGTCTATGATTAAATTTATTTATTTTTTTTTTAAATAATTTATTGTCAGTTTCGCACAAAGTGCTATTCATGACACGGATAATTTATACATTTTGAACGTTACATCACTAATTACTATACTGTTTACTGTTTGTATGGTTCCGTCACTTATTTTGGATTTAACAGTTCGTAACAGTTCACTAACGAGCGCTTTGATATGAGAGTTTGGTTAGTGGCAGTTCACTGATTTTCACTTTCTATTAGGTCTATCGGTAATTTCCTTTTAAGTCTGGTGTGTATTGAGCGTTTTCCCAGGTTGTAATGTACTGCGCCATCACACTGAACAATATTATCATAAAAATTTTTTGTCACTTTCATAATGTATTCTTGAATTTCTGGGATACCTGTTTCCCGGTGCAATTGCGAGTTCCTTGTGTACCATTCGGCATTGGTTATGATGCGTAACATTTTGTTTTGTAGAACTTGGAGTTTGTTAACGTTGGTTTTGGAGGTTGAACTCCAAATACTACACCCATACGTAAAGATCGGCCTGATTATCGCTTTGTAGATTAGTGTGCCACATGTTATCTTCAGTGAGGATTTTTTGTTTAAGATTGGATATAGCATACTGAGTCGCGCATATGATTCTGCTAGTTTCTTATTGATATGGAGGCTCCAGGTCAGACGTCTATCCAGGTAGATGCCTAGATATCTTACGGCACTTTCTTTGGAGTTCCACTGTATTGGGGTACCTTGAATAACTACATTGGGCGGATCTTGAGGTCTACGGAGTGTGAAGATTTTTGCTTCACATTTTTCAGCATTAATATTCATGAACCATTTAGTGAACCACTGGTTGATTTGGTCAATACTCTGTTGGAGTTTGATGGCTGCCCTATTAATGTCGTGATCTTGTACAAGAATTGCCGTGTCGTCTGCATACATAGCAAGGTTTGCTCCTGGTATTTCGGGTATGTCGCTCATAAACATGTTGAACAGGGTGGGTCCTAGAATTGAGCCTTGGGGGACTCCAGCTCGTATGTGATGAATTGGAGAGGTGTACGCGTTGACTCGTACTTGGAAGGTCCTGTTAGTTAAGAATGATATTATTAATTGTAGCAGGTAGGCTGGGATGTTCATTTCGATCATTTTATAGATAAGGCCTTTGGTCTATATTCTATCGAAGGCTTGTGCCACATCAATAAACGTTACGATCGTATGCGCCTTTTTTCAAATCCTTCTTCTATTTTTTCAGTTAGTCTTAATATTTGATGCGCAGTTGAATGGAATGGCTTGAATCCAAACTGAGTGTGCGGTAGTAGGCTGTGTTCATCTAGGAATTTTTGTAAGCGAGTTAGTATTGCACGTTCAAGAAGTTTGGAGATGGTGGGTAGTAGGCTTATCGGACGATAATTTTTAGGAGAATCATGTTTCTTTCCTGGTTTAGGGATCATTACGATGATTGCTTGTTTCCAGGTGATTGGAAAGTACCCTATTCTTAGGCTGGCATTATATATTGCTACCAGGTACGAGATCGACTTTTTCGGAAGATTTTTTATTACTACATTTGGAATCATGTCTTTCCCAGGAGATTTTTTAGTTTTTAGCTTGGTGATATAATTTATAATTTCAGCAGGAGAAATTGGTTCAGAGAGTGTGACAGTTTTATAATTGTTTTTTGCGATTTCGTTTTCGATTAGTTGTACTTGATTCGCATTGGTATTATTTATTATAGTTTTAAATGTATTTTCAAGTCGTTTTGCGAATATTTCGCACTTGTCTTTATCATGTGTGATTACTTGCTCTTGTTCACGCAGCACTGGTATATTAAATGGTTGCCTAAGTATTCTCTTTGTTGTTCTCCACATGTTTGGGTCTCCAGGACTGAGCGAATCTATATAGTTGTTATATGTTGCAATTCGATGTTGGTCTAATTCATTTCTTATTATTCTAATTAGTCTATTCAAGGATGCTTTCAGTTCAGGAATTCGGGTGGTTTGCCATAATCGTCGAATTCTGTGTTTTTCTCTTATGAGCTGTTGTACGTGTGCTGGGGGAATTCTGGTATCAGGGTGGTTGTGTAGTCGTGCATTTTTGGAGCATTGTTGTATTGCCTGTGTGATGACAGTTTTGAGTGTTTCAACTGCGTTATCAATATCCTCGGATGTTGCTAAGTTGGTTGGGCACTTTAAGTTGCTTTCCATTATCAGTCGGAATTTATTCCAGTTAACGGGACCATTAATTAGTTTAGGAAGTCGGGGGTGATAGCTAGGGGTACAATTTAGTGTGAACACGATTGGTAAGTGGTCTGAGTCGAGCTCAGTGAGTACAGTTTGGTTTATTGAGGTTTGGAGGTTTTTGTGGACTATGATATCTAGTATGTCTGGCAGTTGGTTTTGTCTGTAAGGAAAATAGGTGTACTCAGCTGGTGCAGAAATTTGTACTCCTAGTTGGGAGGATATATTTTCAAGTTTTATCCCGTTGGGGTTGGTTTTTCTGCATCCCCAGTTTTCGTGCTTGCAATTGAGGTCGCCTACGAGTAGAGTGGGGTGTTGGCTATTAAAAATATGTTGCAGTTCCTCTCTAAGAAGTTGCTTGTTGGGAGACTTATAGGATACTATTCTATATGTTGTTTTGTTTTCCATTCTAAGGTTAATGGCTACAGCTTCTTGTTGACAGATGTTTTCCAATTCAGCTGGTTCTGAGGCGAGCTTGCGTTTTACAATTATCGCAGATCCTCCCCATCCAATTGCTGCATCACGGTCTCTTCTGTATATTTGGTAACCAGGAATTGTAAATTTTTCTTTATCAATCAGATGCGTTTCTGTAATACAAGCTAGATCGATACTATGAAATAACTTTGAAAATGAAACGTTAAGCTCGTTACTTATTATCATTTACGTACAACTGTTACTATTAAAATTGAAACAAGGCAACTACAATTAAATAATAAATGCCTTGACGACTTTGCGTTTTAGCTTATGCTGTTGGATTTTCTACATCCTCCCGGGCCGCAGTAACTTCCAATGGTAAAATCGTTCTTTGTGGTTAACTTGTAACACCATTTTAACCATTCGTTCGTAAGCTTCTCAGGAAGACAAGAATCCCTGTCCAACCTGGCTTTCCAAATTTCTTGGAACAATATTTTAGCTTTAATGGCAAATGAACTTAAAAAACCCAAGTGATCAAAAATTGTTGGCACTGCTTGTAGCACACCTCGTTTTGTTTTGGGTATGTCCTTGATAATATTCACAACACAATCCAGATTTACTGCTAACAGATATGGACTGCATGTTACACCAAAAGTAATACGTTTCATGCGGTAGCATGTAATCTTCGGCAGATTAGAGGCATCATTAACGGTCGTTTCGTACCATAACAAACTATTAGAACTGCGACCCCGTTCAGATAGTTCTATCTGTAAGAATGCTTTTTCGATATCGGCAATCAGTGCGAAACGACTAATTCTAAGGTTCATTAAAAGTCGAAATAGATGTGGCACTAAGTTTCCACCTTGCAAAAGCACATCATTTAATGAAGGTAGTCCAGGTGCATGTGCAGATGCGTCAAAAACAATACGTATTTTTGTAGTCTCTTTATCGTCCCTATACACGGTTCTATGCGGCATAAAATAAGTACGTAAAGCATTTGTTTCATTCGGTAAAAATTCTGCACAATCGCTATTCATATATTCACTTACTACAAAATCATACTGTTGAAGTTTGCCACTATAGATAAGTTTACGTGTTAAAGTCTTTAATCGATTAAATGCACCGTTAAAATTAGAATCGAGACGTACATTTGAATCTATCCACTTTAACGAAACACAATACCGATTGTTTTTGAAGGTTATATTGTTATCTAAAAAATTCTCTGTTGATAATGTATTGATAATGGTAGCACTATCGATTCCTATTGACTCAAGGGTCCAAAATTTCTTCAGATCAAAATCGTTCGTTATAGGTTCGCACTGAACATACAGAATATTCGCCACGTTAACTCCGACCTTGAAGGAATGTTCGTTAGAACGTGAACGTTCATCATCAATTCCGTGAATGGTCCAACCAAATGCAGTTTCGATTCCCATTAAACTGTCTGTGATTTTCTGTACGTTAGCAGTTACTATTTTCCAGTACGTATCTGCGCCGATTAAAAGGGATATACCAGGCAAAACATTAGTATTAATGAAAGATTGGTCAGCCAATGCGAAATTAATACTCAAGTCATGAATAGCTGGATGGTCTAATTTTGGGGGAGTCAAATTGTCGAAACAAATTTCCGTTACTTCTATGGCGTTAATAGTGATAAAATTATTATTATATTGGCCTTTTAGCGTTAAAGATACTCTTTTACATAAGCGCGCGGGAGCCATTTCAGTTTTTTCAAAAGGCATAATTGCTATCTTATGTCTTCCAATAACAGGCAAATTCAAACTCCGCGATACACATTCTTTTATAAAGGTCAACTGGCTACCTCCATCTAAAACCATTCTAATGAAATCTTGAGATACGCCACTGGCCGTTACGATTTGAGCACAGGCTGTTTGCAAATATACGTTAGTCAGGTGCTCTTGCGTTAACAAATTAGTTGACTGTCTGTTCGGTTCTGAAGAAGATTCAGCGATAGATTCATTGCGTTGTAACTGCTTTTTATAAGTAGGATCGCACATCGATGATGCATGCCTCGCTTTGCATTTTGAACATAGTAGTTTTATCCGGCAAAATTTCGAAACATGATTCGGTTTAGTGCAGCGATAACAGCGCCTTTCAAATTTTAAAATATTCTTTTTCTGGTTTAAAGGAATGTCGCTATTACAGTTTGCTGCACCATGGTCGTATGATTTACAAAATACACATTGTTCTTTCGCCGATGTAAACAAACCGGCTGCTGTACATGCATCATCTCTTTTCTTATGAAAATAATGAATTGAATTACTACGTTTATCATTTTTCGATTCTACTTCTAAAACTCTGGCTTGCTCAATAGATTCGACCTCCAGTCTTATAAAATTCAAAAGTTGAGAAATTAAATGTTCGTAACAAACATCTCTATTATTGAAAATGTTTTCATGCTCACTGACGGCAACTGACTCGTTATCGCTATGATCGCTAGTGGCCTGACGTTTAAGAAATTCGGTTCTCATAGAAAAAGGCAATGCCTTCAATACTATTGCTTTGACCATTACACCGTAATTATCGGGAGACATTCCTAGCACTTGCAACGATCGTGTTATCTTCGACGTAGTGTTATATAGCTTTCTTAAAGAAATAATATCAGTTTTTGATTTAACTGGCGTTAAAGCTAATAGCTGCTGAATATAACTGTCAACTATCTTTTCGTTATTTCCATACTGCTCCTTTAAAAGCTTAATAGCGTCGTTATAACTTGAGCAGTTGGATGTTAAACCTTGAATTGTTATTGCAGCATTTCCAATTAAAACACATTTTAAATAAGTAAATTTAGCAGTTTCGTCTAGATCGTTATTGCTATGTATAGCAGCATTGAACTGTTCCCAAAAGGCAGGCCACATGTGATAATCACCATTAAATTTCATTAATTCTAACTTAGGTAATCTCACCGCCCTTTTATATTCCACTGTAGCTGGTTGTGTCCTACAGCCCTGAGCTGGTGCAGTTGACAGGACGTCAATGTTGCTCCTGGTCTCGCTTTTGCAGCTGCTATCTCGATGGACTCCTGCTGATGCTCTGGTGATACCAATTTCCAACCTCGCGACCGCTGTAGTGGCTTTATCTTCATATTCCACAATCTTCTCGCACTCCTGTTCCAGTTGATCCGCTGGAATATCGTCTGCTACTTCTTCGTTAATCTTCTTCAAAGATTCGTTTGCTGATTTTATACGTGAAATCAACACCATCGCTTCTTTGTTATCAAAGGAATCGTCCGTTAAAAGATCGTTGGCTTGATTGACAAGCTTGGTCAATTGCGTGCGACAAACTTTTTTCAATGCGTTATTCATCGTTGTGGACCTCACTGCACTCGTTACACGTTATTGCAACTGGAAGAAACACGTTATCTCCAGTTCCCGGGTTTCGGCACCAAAAATATGAAATAACTTTGAAAATGAAACGTTAAGCTCGTTATTTATTATCATTTACGTACAACTGTTACTATTAAAATTGAAACAAGGCAACTACAATTAAATAATAAATGCCTTGACGACTTTGCGTTTCAGCTTATGCTGTTGGATTTTCTACAGATACTATTCCTGGCCAGGAATGCAATAAACGTTGATCTTTGTTGTTTTAGTCCATTCGCGTTCCAGTTAAGGAAGGTTAACTTATTTATGGGATATTGATTATTTTGTGGCATTTTGAAGGAGCATTGGGATGAGGTTAATGATAAAATTTTTAATTTGATCCATGTATGGAGAGATTATTTCGAAAATTGATTTAAGGATGTTTGGGATAATAGTATTTGTCGAAGTTGAGGTGTTTAGGTTAGGGTCGTTTGAGCTGGACTGAGTGGAATTTGTGCGGAGATGTGATGCGTATGTTTCACTTGTGGTGATTTTTCCCTTGAAGACAGAGTTTGGGTTCGGAGAATTGATTAGGGGGATTGATGGTTTATTGTTAAAACGCTGAATGTAGGGACAGCCTCTATAGTTTGCTGTGTGTTGCCCACCGCAGTTGACGCAGGCGGGTTTGTCCGTCTTTTCGTCTTTAGTGCACTTAGAATAGTGGTGATGCTCTGTGCACTTTACACATCTTGGTGGCATATGGCAATAGTTTTTTGTATGCCCCATGAGTTGGCAGTTTGAGCATTGTGGAGTATCGCCGTTTCTACGTCTTGATTCCACAGCAACTACGCAGTATGATAGTCTGTTTAAGTTAAAGATATCCTTAGCTTTTTCATTATTGCTTAGCTCTACAGCAACTATTGGCATAGGATTCTTTTTGTGATTTAACAACCTAGTAGTCTTTTTTGCAGGATATTTTAAGTTAATTAGTTCATCTTGGATTTCTTTTTCTGTTAATGAGATAGGAACGTTACGGATTATTACGGAAATGTCACTTTCTGCTGGGTTGCGATAAGTGTAGTAATTAACTTTATTGTCATCATAGAATTTAGTTAATTTTCTATAATCGTCAGAGGTGCTCAGATTTATTCTTAATTCTTTACCTCTATACGTTGTGGTGAAATCTTTCGAAATCGTTTTTTTTATGTCGTTGATTATATTTTGATAATTCGTACCGTTCGGTAGAAAGATCGGGGGGATTTTTGGTTTAGGTTGTATTTCGTTGGTTTGTGGTGAAGGCGGGTTTTGTTCAGTAGATTGTAGTGTGTAGTATTTATTCTGTGTAATTAATGTTTCGTTCTGGAATAAGTATTTTTTGTTGAAGTCATTTTCATCTGGCGATGAGAGGGATCGCTTCTTATTTTCATTAGTTTCGGTAGTTACGGTGCTTGTATAATCCATGCTGGTTGGATTATTGATTACTTTAGATCCTTGAAAAATTATATTAGGTGGTTTAAGAAGGAGTTTCTGCTGTTCATTCATGTTTTTGTTTAAATTTAGACATTTATTTGCAATAATCGAAGGCGAGTGGAGATTATCAGTTGGGACAGCTGCAGTCCGCCGCTAGCGGCGATTACAGCGCAAGGCGCACACTTAATTTACTGTGTTTTATCTTTCCAGGGTTTAATATTGAATAATTGAACACTAATAAAAGAGCTAGAACCTTCTGCGAAACCTGAGATTGAAATTGTTTTACAGAATAACAATTCACATCCGCACTAGAACACGTCTCACATAAAACATTAAATTTATTAAATTGTGCCATGGAAGAGACTGAAGGTCGTTATAGACCTCTTCATAATCAAAATTAGCAAAATCTCTGTAAGTATACAAAAAAACTTTTGCGATGCAATTTACATTTAATAGGGTAGTCACAATAAACCAAACAATGTTCGGATAATCCATGTACATCAGTCGCACCGTAATTGACTATAAATTTTTTATCGTTTACCAAAATAAGGTCCAGTAATGTTGAGCTGTTTTTATCATTTTTCAGTACTTTTATCATTTATAGATAACATATCTATGTTAAAATCACCCAGACACACTATCTCGTCCGTCATATGTGCAATAAGTTAAAAGGAGTCCTCCAAGGTATCAATGAAGTCAGCGCATCCAAACTCCTGCCTTCGATAAACTGTTCCTATGACAACCGTTGAATTTTTTAAAATAATTTTGATCCACAACTGTTCAATAGCTATACTACAACTTGCTGTAGGAATAATAGGAGATTGTAAATTTGTAAATCGATGAAGCAATTAATCAACATCAGCAGATACTGATGAACCTCAGAATTATTACTATAAACAAACTTTATACGATAACTCATAAAAATGAATATTTGATTAATAGAAATAAAACTAAATATATTACCATAAAGACATTTGCAGCAACATAGCAATAAACTTAATAGCAGAAAGATTGACAAAAATCTAAATGAAGTTATATTTGCGAAGCAACCAAAATAACTGAAGGTAAACCACAAACTGTATAGAAATACAAATAAAAATAAAACAGGATTTACTTTGTGTTCTAAAAAATGCAAAAGAAAATATTTTCCATATAATTTTATAGAATTATGGATAGAAATATATAAAATGTTTCTTAAATCAATTTTATTCAAACATTCAAAGAACATTTTTAATTTTGGCTATTTTACTATTATCTTTTGCCCTCATATAAATCCTGCCATTTTTAGACCAAAGATATTTAATATTCTTCTCCTTTTTATAATCTCTAGCTGTCGCAAACAGCTGTCGATTTAACGATGAGAGAGATTCATTAATATAACAGAGTTATTGCTTTTTGCCATATGAAGTAATTCCAAATTGATATAACTTAACTTCAGATTACGTTTTATCTTTCTGCACGTTAGAAACTCCTCCTTGTCATTTCACGATGATTCCTCTCAATCATTTGAACATCTACTTTAAAAGAGAGAGCATTTCCTACTGGGCGTTTTGTTTGTCCATCTGCTGGTTTGGCAGTACGAGATGCGCTGGAACTGCGCTCGACTATGGCAACGATGTTCTCCTCCGCAGCAACAACCTGATAAATAACTCGTTCGTACTGAATGCTAAAGCTCGGAAGACATCAGTTTTTCGGAGAGCAACTGAATGTAATAAGTGTTGGTTCACAACGTACTCGTGATAACTAAACACACGCTTTAGTACGTAACTTAGGCAGTACTATTTATGGGTGAAGGAATCTCTAAGTTGTTAACGGAATTCAGCAATGCCGTCGGATGGGGCAGCTATGTGCATCGACGATGCGCTCTGAAAGCTTGTTTCTTCTAAATCTCTCTGCAGCTTGGCTAGCGGTGGGCACTGTTGAACTACAGTTTGTATACTATGTAGAATCTGAAATCGCACTAGTTAATAAAGGTATTTTACAGCGTCCCTTTTAATAAATTCACCTCTAGCGCGCTATCCATCGCTTCGTATTGCTTTTTGGCTTCACTTACAGCTTCTTTCCAGTTTTCAGACAAGACTTGTCTACTGTCGACGAATTCTTGTTTCATTTCATTTAGCTGCTTTTCTTTTTCCACCAATTTCTCCTTTAAGGAAGGTATCTGTAATTATAATGTACTGTAAAATTATGTCGTTAATAGGATTGATAATAATGAAAATTGTGCAGTGCGAAACGCATTGATTGCCTCTGTGTGCCAGATAAAATTTCCATGCAAATCTTAGGTTATGTCACACAAAAGCACACAAAATTAAAATGGAAAATATAATAACGAATACTCACGTTTCTACAACAGAAATGAGGGTTTCCTTTTTCGTAAACTAAAGGCCAGCTGTCAACACGACGATTTTAGCCCTGTTGCCAGATTTACACTGTACGAAATAAATTTGTAGAAACGGTTTCAAAATGTACCAGATTCGTAGAATTGTACCAGGTCTGGCAACGCTGCTAATATCAAGACCACGCCCACAATCGTAACTACACATAGACCACGCGCATGCATGTTTGACCTTGGGAAGTGTTCTGCTTTATTATAGAGTTATGATATAAAGCCCTAGACGACTCAGTACCTAAAACATCTTTCAAAAAGCAGATGTACCCTAGTTGGTTCAATGCTCAAATCATCGGGGAAATAAAGAGGAAGGCACGGGTTTGGAAAAGATACAAAAATTTTAAAAAACCCAATGACAAACAAATTTTTAATTACTTAAGGGCTAAAATTAAAGTTGATATTGAAAGTGCATACGAAGAATATGTAAACTCTATTAAAAATACTATCAATACTGATCCCAGTGTATTCTGGAAATTTGTTAAAGAAACTAAGAAAAATAGCTCCAAGGTAACTGAAGAAATTATGTATGCGGATGAAACTTATAGCAGCAACACTACTATAGTCAATGCTTTTGCAACCTATTTCGAATCCGTTTATCTACACGACGGATAATTATATGAGGTGGATCAATTTACCGGCATGTCTGTTTGTTCTAACAGTTTTCACATAACTAGCATATCCTCTGAAGATGTAGTTCAAGCTATAAAACTATTGACACAAAAACGTTCAGTTGGCCCTGACAGTGTCCCTGCATATGTATTCAAAGCATGTTCCGAATTTTTAATTGAACCTTTAAAATTCATATTCAATTTAATTATAGAAACTTCTATATTTCCTACAGCCTGGAAACTAACAAAAGTGTGCCCAATACACAAGGGCGGTAAAAAGTGTGATATAACAAACTACAGACCGGTAGCACTACTTTCAGTTCCTTACAAAATTTTCGAATCAATTATTTACAAATACTTATACAGTCATGTTAAACCTCATATCTCGGACTTTCAACATGGATTTATTCCCAAACGATCTACTAGTACTAATTTGCTAGTACTTGCGCGAGATACTGTTAATTGCTTTAATAATAATAATCAAATGGATGTAATATATACGGACTATGCTAAAGCATTCGACAAGGTAAATCACAGTATACTTTTAAAAAAATTGTATTCATTTGGCTTCACTCCACAAATGTTACGCTTATTTGCATCATATCTTCAGAACAGGCGACAGTATGTAGTATATAACAATTGTGTATCACGTGAGTTTAACGTTTTATCAGGAGTTCCACAGGGCTCTAACCTAGGGCCGTTACTGTTCCTGATCTTAATTAATGATCTACCCGACTTTAAAACTTATAAGAGTATATCTTGCATTAACGACTGTCAATTATTACAATTTGACCTTGAAAAAATCCTTCAATGGTCGGTTGTAAACCGCCTTTCATTTAATATAAATAAATGTGCTATAGTTAGCTACACTCGCAAACAATCAATAATAACCTTTAACTATACACTTGATAATCAGAATGTTTGTAGGAAAGACAATATAAAAGATCTGGGTATACAGTTTGATAATCAACTTACTTTTAACTTGTATTGTTTGAGGCTTTCGCGATTACTCCAATTATTCTCCTTAGCATAGAATTTCGGCTTAGACCGCGTAGTATTTGTATATGAACACCCAGCATTTTCTGGCTTAATGTGCCTTGCACCTTGTGAAGTCGAGCAAAAACCCGCGCGATGGCCATGCTCTTTGGTGGCTCGTGTTGTTTGAGTATCTTGAGAACGAGGATACTTAAGGCAGATTTGGCCGTTTTGCTGTTTGTGCATCCATATTCACTAACGTTTCGCAAGACTTTGCAGCTTGCATCATCAGAGTGAAAGTCGCACTTTAACTTACATATTCTTCACTGCTTTAACTCAGCTTATAGACAACTTGGATTTGTTATACGGAACGCCAGATCGTTTAGTCAAATTCACTCCCTAATTTTTGTATATAATATGTTTGTGAGACCACACTTGAATATGGATGTGTTATTTGGTCACCATATTACAACAATTATAAGAATTTAATAGAAAAGGTCCAAAAAAAATTTACGCTTCTTGTATTTCAAAATGCACGGGGTCTATCCTCTCTATCTACCCTATACTGAATTGCTTCAAGAGTCTAATTTCTTAAGTTTAGAAAAAAGAAGAGCTTTGCAGTCATGCATATTTATTTTCAAATTAGTTAGATCGGCTGTAGATTGTGGTATCCTTTTAGCGGAGCTGCATTTTCATGTACCCTTACACAACTCTAGGAATACCTTTGTTTTTTCAATACCGAATTATAGAACGAATTATGTCTATAATTCGCCAATGTTGCGTATGTGTTCGATTTGTAACAACTTTTCGGAGATAGATATTTATCACTGCAGTTTAAAACAATCCAAGTTTTATGTAAATAGAGCAATAGCTCGTTAAACGGATGCCATTTATATTTTATTTATAATTATAATAATTGATTTTTTAAAATTTTTTTTGCATGTACTTTAGCAACTAGTTAATATATAGATCTTTTTTCCCTTAATTTCCAAGTTCGTAATATATTTATCTAATATTTATGTCAACTATAGTTATAGGTGATTTTCGTCTCTGGTACCCATTCTTACTTGTTTGCTTTGCCACTACCATACAATCTAACTAACTAACTAACTAACTAATTAATTAATACCTTACTGTATGTATTGTACGAATTATGTATATTTTGTTTAATAGTAGCCTGTAATTGGTTGATCTGTTGGCTACTTGCTAAAATAAATAAATATCTGCTGTAAGAGCTAAAATCAAACTGACTGTATACTGGGTGACTACCTTAAAGAAAATAAAATTTTGTTTAGTTTTGTTTTAACCGAGAAATAGATAAAAGTAATAATTTGCACATAGCGCAGACTTTATCATTGGCGAAAATAAAACCTAACAGATACAGGGACCAGCGGACCAAATTTTTTTATTTGCAAGTTCAGGTATTTCGCGAAAGGGAAGTGCCGTGTAAACCCCTTTACAGATTTCTTTAAGTAGTTTTTGCATAACAGCTTAGTTCGGCCAATTTATTCCCACCACTAGGCGCGCATTGCGTTTTTAAAATTTAAAGCAATTGTTCTAAGATTCAATTTAAAAATCTGAAATATTTTGAAAATTAATTATTTTTGTATTCTGCATTTCTTCAACTATTTTTATATCCTGTATGACATTTTTAAGTCAATATAGAGTGTCAGAAAGAAACAGGTTTAAAGAAAATCCTGCTGTTATTTTAAGGGCGACTCGAATTCCGAGCGCTGTATTGCTGCAGTAACTGTTATGTCGACGTCAAGCTATTTGGTTTTGACCTTCTACAGCTGAAAGTTGTAATACCTTGTAATCCACTTAAAGGGGCTCACAGAACGTAAATTTACAGAACCGGCTTTAAACATTTTATTTTTGTTTGATAAGTTTACAATTTTAACATTACAGACAGTTAAGTAATTATTTATATATGGGGCACAATTATTACATTAATAAAATTACAAATTAATAAAAAATAATAATAAAATAAACAATTTATAATTTAAATTATTGTTCACTTGCACGTAGTTGTTCTAATTGGTCAAAGTAGTCTCCATCACTATCACTATCTTCTAAATCTAAAGTTATTACCACCTGTTGATGGAGAGTACCTATTTTCTATGTCGATTACGTGACGCGTACAGTTTTTCCAAGGTTCCGGAAAAATATTACCTACTTCCAGTTGTAGAAGTTTAACCACTTCGCTGTCCAAGTCTGGTGAACTATTATGTCGCCGAATATTTTTCTTTAGTTGGGTCCATATCATTTCAATCGGATTAAATATGCAGTAATACGGTAAACTTAATACCGTATGACCCTTCTTTTTGGCCAAAGAATCAATATAGAATTCTTTAGGAAAAGTTCTTGTTTTTAGCACCTTTACTAATTGTGGCTTCGTGTAACTTTCTTCAAAAAACATGTCATTTTTTGGCAAAAAAATTGTATATCTTCTTTTAAACTACCTGCATTTGGCGCTTTATTGATTTGCCTGGAATGGTAGCTGGCATTGTCTTAACACTATGACGGAATTACCGGGCAATTTTGGCAATAAATGCTTTTCGAACCACGACTGGAACAATTCCGCTGTCATATCTTCATGATAATCTAGAGATGCATCTTTAATATGTTTAGCCGATATGAGAGGGTCACAGGAAACCCAGCCTCGATCGGAGCCTGCATGCAACAAAATTAGCCGCTTCCCACTTGCAGGGGGCACATTCATAGAGCATTTACTGGGATCGTCTACCCAACCTTTACAAACAACATCGTGTGTATCATACCACGTCTCATCTAAATAGCATATGTATCTACACTCCTCTCTGTATTTTTTGATTGCCACCAAATATTCGCGTCTCCAGATCTGTAACCTCTTGATTCCATAATCGCTTGACGTTTGGTGATGGTTTTATATTTAAAACCGATATTATTAATGAATCGTTCCAGTGTTCTGTTAGAACAATTTAATCCGGTGCCGTCATTAATCAGCTTTTCATGCAACGATGATATTGTTGGTACTTTATTCTGGTTGTACATTTCATATACTTTTCGCCGAATTAAATCCTCGTCGTGCGTGCCCAGTTTTCTCATAACTCCGCAATCGGATCGCTTTTTACGCTGTAGTATGTCGACGTTGTTTATAATTCTTCTTACCGTCGTGTAGGGGACTTTAGTCAGAAATGCTGTTTTTGTTAACGCTTGCTCCTCTTTGGTTACGTTGAGCCCGTTATAAACGTTGATCAGAATTTGTTTAGCATCCGAAGAGAAGTGTGTACGCTCTCGTTTTTGACCATTATTTTCTAGGTTTACAGCGACTCCGTCGTTGTTGTCTGTATCACTCCACGGTCTCCACATTTGAAACTCTTGATTTGTTTCATTACGTTTTTGAAACTCAACTAAGGGTAATTTTAAGAATACTTATATGACGAGAGACATTATAATTATGGGTGTAATTATACAACTAATTAAAATTGTTGAAATATATGTCAAGTATACACAATAGAAACGAGTAATGACAATTTAACGACTTTACTGAGTCCGTGCCCTGGTAATAAGCCTGTTGTACGCCGTGTCCGAACACTTAAGGATTATAAACCCATAACCAAATAGCTTGACGTCCACTAGAAATGTATTTTTGAAGTAACTTATCTCAAGTAGCTTGTAAGATATACAATTACTTCTTACTAAAGGTTGGACATTTGTGGTTCCATAAAACCTTCTGAGACATTTACAATATGACAGGATGTGCTCAAATTTCATTCCTGGAAGGGTCAGGTACCTAGCCCCAGACTGCTCATCTTTTTTAAGACTGACTAAAAATTACTCGCAGTAAATCTAAATCCATGGATATACTTTTTTACAATAATTATAAACTTTGACACCTAAATTCTAAATTATACTTGAAATGTAGGTAACTAATAATAATTATTTGGAAATTAATCTCTTATTCAATTCAGAATTTGTTGTCACACAAATTTTCATAATTTAGAGCAACTACGAATTGTCTATAAATAAATTACTCGGGGTTAAATGGCTAAATACTATCTCCTCAAAAAATTATTCGCGCTTAAAATTAACCACGATTAAAAATATCAGTTAAGAATAAAAAATTAGCAAAAGCAAAACTGATCATAATAATAATAATAATAATAATAATGACTTTATTAAAGGAAGCGAAATTTACAACTAAGAAAATAAGCAACAATATTGGGCTAAGTTCAACATATCAGTATTGCACTAATCACTGCTCTTCCACTTAACCATGAGGAGTACTCAAAGCAATAACAAAAATATTTGCTGTAGGTATAATGTAAATAAAATGTAATTAAAATAATTAAAGTTAAAATTAAAATTAATATGCGTCTTCAGAAATTGCTAGTAAAATATGCGTTAACATATTACCAGAATTGTTATGATTGCTCTAATAATACATTAATTAAATAACGTTTAAACCTATTGATTGTAAATTCTTTTACTTCAGAAGGCAATGCATTGTATAATTTTGATAAACTGTAAGTAAACGATCTCTTAAAAATTTCCGATTTGTGCTGTGGTGGTGTTAATATACCCGTAAATCTTACATTTAACATCAGTTCTGAACGTTATTTTACGAAATAGATACGTAGGTTCTTTAAAAAGCAAAATTGAGTGGTATAAACATGCCATATGAAGATATGGTCGTTTCTCCATAGATAACCATTTCAGTTCCTTTAACTTATGACTAATATGATCGTATTTGCTAATACCAAATATTAATCGTAAACATGAATTTTGCATTTTTTGTATTCTCAACTTATCGTGTTGTTTTATACAAGGCCCATAAACCGTATCAGAAATATCAATATGTGAAAGAACTAGGGCGTTACACAGCATTATTTTTATTTTTTGTGTTAAAATATGTCTCTTTTGATAAATTACTTTTAAATTTGAATATGCCTTTTGAAAACATTTTGATATGTGGTCACTAAATCTCAATTCGGTGTCCATAAATAGGCTAAGATTACGAGCCCTGTCAGATACTGGAATGACAACTTGATCAATGCATATTTTTATCTCATTGATAATTTCTAGTTTACCGGTCTTTCTACCAAATAGCATTAAGACTAATTTTTTTGGGTTAACTTTAAGACAATGATCTTTAGAATACTCTAGTAAATTTTTAAGATCATAATTAATTGCTACAACGGCTTGTCTAACTTCTTCAGGTCTAAATGAAAGGTAAAGTTGAGTGTCATCCGCATAAAAATGCGATTGACAAAATATTAATGCGGTTGCAGTATTTGACGTATATACAGGGTGTTATGGAAATGAGTGCAAATATTTTAACCAATGATAGAGCTCACTAAGATGAACAACTTTTCTATTTATCGTTGTTAATTTAATCGCATATTTTTTCAATAATTTATCTCCCCTAAATTTGACGAGCCGCTTGGTCAGCAATTCTAAGTTAAAGGTGAACGACACAAGGTATATTAAAACTGCAAAGTTCTTGCACAAAGGACATGCGGTCAATAACTTACCTACCTCAATTGATAAGGAACATTGGTGACCAGATGTGAACTATAGGTTTTATCAGTGTGCGTTTAAATTAAAATATTATTCCATAGGCGGGTATGCATTTTTATAATACGTTTCGAACCATTCTGCTGTAGTGGGGTGGAGCACCATTGTGCTGATAATAACTTCCCTGCCGTATATTTAAAGGCACATTCTCTATTAACTCAGGAAGGATTTTTTCAAGGAAATTAAAATAGGTCTGACCTATTAAAGCCCCATCAAAAAAATGTGGCCCTATCACATGATCGTCGATTATTCCTGCTCAAACGTTCAACTAGAGATGGGCGCGTGAGTGATTTTTCGTTCACGTCACGCACGTTTCACGCTGGCTTTAAATAGTCACGTTCACGCACGTTCACGCTCACGTTCACTCACGTTCACGGCGTGACACGCCACTCACGACGTGACACGCAGCTTTTATTTCAAAATTTAAATTCAGATAGAACAGAATGTTCAAATTTAAAACCAATGAAAAAACCCTAAAGAGAACTAAAAATATGTTTTGCACCTGACATAATTTACGTGATATGTTGTAATCAGAATAGTTGACATAAAAAGAAAAAATGAAAATTGACTACAATAACTTCGACAAGGGATAAATACTGATTTCTCGCAAATATGTTTCTTGCAGCTGTCTTCAAAGACATTACTTTTAATCATATATATAATACACATATATTGCTAGTAGGGCCTCGGAACGCCCGAAAACATTACGGCGCCGACATAGTTTCACTTAGAGTCTAACGCGTCTCGTGCGTATGCGTGAGAATTCGAACTCCGCCTTTAGAAGCGAATTTTAAACTTGACCCCTTCCCCATTGGGCGGACGACGCCGCCTCGCTTGCGCACAGCTCACCGTATACATGAAGGAGTTGGTTGTGTGTCTCACTTCATCGGTGAGTTTCCCACTCATAGCCGCTAGCAATATAGTAAGTATTAGATATATGGTTGGTTCACTTCCCCACCAAGCGGACGACGCGCTTGCGCACAGCTCACCATTATACATTGAAGAGTTGGTTGTCTGTCTCACTTCCTTCGTGAATTTCCCACTCATAGCCGCTAGCAATATAGTAAGTATTAGATATATGCTTTTAATACTAAAAGCTGTCATTGGAATTGACGTTTCCTTTATTGGTATGAGTACAGAAGGTATATGTTGCTAGGCAACACTTTTAATTCGTAGGTTTGAAAGTACTTTTACGTACAAGGATCAACATTTTCAGCGTTAAGGCGAGTATACAAAAAAAACATTACTTTTATTAGAATAATAAGTTTATCTACACAAGTACACAATAAATTGGTTTAAAAATAAAACGTAATCAACATTTTCAGTGTTAAGTCGAGTATACAAAACAAAACATTAGGTACTTTTCTAAAAATAGGGTCATCTACACATCTACACAATACATTTTTGGTTTTATTAATAAAACGTAATTAACATTTTCAGCGTTAGCCGTGCATAAAAAACAAACCATTACTTTTATTAAAATAATAAGTTCATCTACACATCTAAATGTTGATTTAAAAATAATATGTAATCAACATTTTCAGGGTTAAGTCGAATTCTGCGCTCTTCTAAAATTCGCCCAGCTGTAGAAAATACTCTTTCGCTTGTAGCGGAACTTGCCGGTATGTTTAAAATTTCTCAAGTTTTTTTAACAGTGGCGTATTTACACTGTTTTTCCAAAATCCTAAAATGTCACCTACATTTCCGAATTTTAATTTAACATACTAATTTAGTTCTGTTTCGACATCATCCTAATTACATGTGTCATCGTCAGAGCTATCTCTAAGTGTAGAAAGATAAGAATCTGATGCTGATGTACCAGTTTTGAGTCGTTTGCTATGTATTTCATCATTATCATCTATAATTTTATTTGCATTATAATCTTCTCTTTTATGTGAAGGTATGAACTTTTAAGGATTTATAATTAGGGTCCAAAAATAAAACCACATAATGTAACTTGTTTGGCACAATTTGTGATTTAATGAATTTAAAAGTTGCTGCACCCTGCAGTTTTTTATTCGTTACTAAATATTTAACGTGAAATTAACGTGAAACGTGAATCACGCCTTTGAAATTTTCGCTCACGTTCACGTCAAGATTTTCAAATATTAGTCACGTTCACGACGTGACACGCCGTGACACGACGTGACACGACTGTTTTCACGTCACGCGCCCATCCCTACGTTCAACGACCAGATATGCTGGTTATCAACATTTCTCATCCAATGAGGGTTTTCGGTTACATAATAGTGTAGATTGTGTCGATTCACTGAACCGGTATTCTTGAATCTGGCTTCATCAGTCCAAAAGATTTTTCGTAAAAAGTGCATCTCTTTTCCGAATTGGTTCATTAACCAAATGCAAAAATTTGTCCAACTCACATAATCGTCGTCTGTGAGTTGTTCCGTCAGACACAGGGCCGTTCCTACCGGTGGGGTGTTGCGTGTCCATCACGCAGGCGGCCGATTGCAAGGGGCGGCCACTCGAAACCGATTTTATACAAATTTAAATTAAAAAAAAGTAATTTGAGAATAAAACATCTCTGAAAAATGCAAACCACAAACAAAAAACAAACACCACTTTATTGTTAGTCGAAATCCCAATTTTTGTATTTTTTTGCGTTTATTACAGGTATTTTAACACAAAATCAATAATAAATTTGAAACTGTTACCAATAATTTGTGTTTTCATTTTTCCCTTTCAAATAATTAGCACCCTCTATCAACCAATGTCCAAAATACGACAAAAAACTAAGATAGGAATCTGTAAAATCATATCAAATCTTTCTTGTGAAGTCCCGAATTGGTTCGTACTAATTCAAGTAAATCCGCGGGTGACGTATTTTACCGAGGGTATAAATATCACCCGACGAAAAAATGCGTTCATTTGTGAATGGTGGAAGCAATATGTAGGTGTAAAATACTGAGACCCATTATTATTTTTGTGCCCTTACATGGAAATAAAATATTGTGGTACTGATTAAAGATCTATATTACTCAGTTACTTCTATCATACTTCATCATAATAAAAGGTGTGTTGTAGAGCCTAGTTATTAAAGGTAAGCTATTGATATACTTTTTTTTTAATTTATATGATTTTCACGTAATAGCTGTTTTGATAGTCTATTAAGACTGTAATCTAGAAGTAAATTAAAACAAAACTTTTTAAAATTTATTCAGATGTCAAGCTCGGAACGACGACGAACTAAAAGACTCTCTGGAGCCGCTTACAGAAAAAGACAACTGTCTAAAGAAACTAAAAAAGAGAAGTTGCGAGGCTCTATAGAACAATTTTTGAAAACTCCTGAAGCAGAGGAAGAAAGTGGAAGCACGGCTGGAGATCCTTTTGTTTCAACGCCTGACAGTCAGCAAGTCGTCCCCATAGAGCCACAGATTCCATCGACTTCGGCAGAGTCTGAGGATATTGAAAGTGGGAGTTTAGAAGATCCAGCTTCATGGCCTAAACCACTTGATAATTCAACAATTGAAGTATTAGTAAAAATGGGACCTACACAAGTAAAAAATTTTTCATTTCCTTTAACAGAACAAGGGCGCTTTTCGGTTCATTATTATACACGAACATTAGCAAATGGTGAAAAAATACCTCGTATGTGGCTAATTTATTCCATTAAGTTAAATTGCGTTTTTTGCTTTTGTTGCAAAATTTTTGGGACCAAAAATATTCAGTTAACAGATGCTGGTTTTTCAGATTGGAAACATCTTTCTAATAATTTATACAGACACGAACGATCAACTGATCATATTCAAAATTATAAATTATGGACTGAATTAGAAAAAAGATTGAGTACTTGCACAACAATCGATCACCAAGAACAACGTATTTTTAATTTGAAACAACAATATTGGTGTAATGTTTTAGAACGTATTGTTGCAATTATTATATTATTATTGGCAGGACAGTGTTTAGCATTTCGTGGGTCATCCAATAAATTTTATTCGAATCAAACAATGGAAACTTTTTGAAGACGGTTGAAACATTTGCAAAATTTGATGCAGTTCTTTCGGAACATCTTAAAAATATTCAAATTAGTAAAATTTCACATAAACGTATGCCTCATTATTTAGGAAATAGATTAAAAAATGAATTGATCTCACTTACAGCAAATAAAATCAGAGAACAAATTAGGGAGTTATTCTCAAAAGCAAAATATTATTCAATTATTCTAGATTCAACCCCAGACTCAAGTCATACCGAACAAATTTCATTCGTTGTTCGATTTGTTATAATAGATGATAATAAACAAATTAAAATTTGTGAACATTTTCTCGGATTTTTTCCTATTATTGATGTGACTGGTGAGGGTTTATACGATTTTGTAATAAAACTTTTAAAAGATTTTAATATGGATATCTACAATATGCGTGGACAGGGTTATGATAATGGTGCAAATATGCGCGGAAACATGTAGGATTGCAAAGCCGAATTTTAAATATCAATCCTCGAGCAATGTTTGTACCTTGTGCTGCTCATACCCTAAATCTAGTGGTTAATGATTCTGCCAATGTTACCTTGCAAACATCGGAGTTCTTTAATCTTATACAAGGATTATATACATATTTTTCTTCTTCGCCATATAGATGGAATGTACTTAAAACTAATGTACCAAATTTCACATTAAAAGCTGTTAGCTCAACTAGGTGGGAAAGTAGAAGCTATTACACCTCTGCGATATCAATTAGGGAAAATTTATGATAGTCTAGAAGAACTTGTAAATGACAAATCACGCGACATTAACACCAAACAACAAGCCCAAGCATTGGCCTTAAAAATTAATAGTTTTAAATTCGTTTGTTCTGTAATTATTTGGCATGATGTTCTGTCTAAAATTAATTCCGTCAGTAAGATGCTTCAAGGTGTGAATACAAATCTAAAAGATTGTTCAAATGCGTTAAAAAATTTAGTAGATTATTTGGAACAGAAAAGAAATGACCACAGTTTTGAAGCGTTTATAGAAGAGGCGAAAATACTTGCTACAGAAGAACTTGATATAGCAACGGAATTTCCCCCAACTTATATAATTCGTCCACGTCGAAAAAAAAGACAATTTGATTATGAAACCCCTGATGAGCCTATACTTGACCCAAAGTTGAATTGTAAGATTAATTTTTATTTTACTATTTTGGATACCGCCAAAGTATCTATGCAGGAACGTTTTGAACAATTACAACGTTATAGTGACAATTTCAAAGTGATTTATGAATTTCCTATGAATATCTGTTGAAACACCATCTAAAATTCTCAACTACATTGTTACAAATAATTTACTTGCGACTTTCCCAGATACAGCAATTGCCTTAAGACTTCTACTGACTTTACCTGTCTCAGTTGCGTCAGCAGAAAGGTCTTTTTCAAAATTAAAAATAATTAAAAACTTTTTACGCTCGGCCATGAAGCAAGAAAGATTGTCAGATCTTTCTATTATATCTATAGAGAGAGACTTGGCAGAAGCAATTGATGTCAAGAACCTTGTGACCACTTTTGCGTCTGTCAAAGCTAGAAAAGCTAAATTCTAAGATATTAAACTTTGTATTTGTTTTGTTTTTTTTTTGTATTTGTACAATTTTATTTTATAGGAGTATTCCTTTTTATTTTATTTTATAAAATTGTTATTCATAATTTTTTTAACGTAAATATATTTTTTAATTGCTTGGAGGGGGGGGCGGCTATTTTATTTTGCACGCAGGCGGCCAAAAAGCTAGGAACGGCCCTGGTCAGACACAAATGGTAAGGATGAAATTTGTGTTTTTTTATAATACGAACAATTGCGGTTTGACTAATACCTCTTTCTGTTGACAAATTTCTTGTACTGATATGTGGATTGACGTTTATTGCACCTAAGACATCTATTTCAACGTCTTCATTAATCACAAGTCTATTTTGATGACGTTTCTGATATTGAACGGATCCAGTGTCGCGAAATCTTAAAGTTTTTCGAAAAACTTCTCTACTTGGTTGCCTTCTATCAGGAAATTTTTCTAAATACAAACTCTCTTAATCACACAATTGGATTCACCGATTACTAGAATCATATCTACCAAGTCGTTTGTTGAAAAATGAACGTGGTTAGTCATTGTAAATGCACTTATTATTTCGGTTTTGAGTTATGGAAACGTCAAAACACAAACAATGTGACAACTAATTTTTTTACTGTTTTGTTTGATGGCTACTAGTTGATAAATTTAGACATTTTTCAACTTTAATCGTGTTTAACGGTGTAATTTTCCCATCTAGCACCACGATATTTTTATAGCACCGTATAGAGAAAAGATAGTTCCTCCGAAAAAATTTTTTGTTAACAAATTATTTTTCTAATATCAATATTAATATTAATAATTCATTTATTTCTAAAGAAAATTACATTTTTTCTACAAACTGGACAATAAACAAACGTAAAATGTAAAAGTATGAGTAGAATTGGGGCACCTATCCCCTCCACTTTTAATTCGATTAAGCCACGCCCCCTTAATTCGCGGAATTATTCGCGGATTTCGCGGAATTTTCGCGGATTGACCCAATTAATTTCGCGGTTTGATCTAATTAATCACATATGAAGTTTGATATGTAATTTACATATGTGCTACTGATTAAATTACGCATTAGCTTCCGATTAAATTACGCGCGGCCATTTTTAATTTGCTTCCGGAATTACGCGAGTTCCATTCCAGAGTTCCATTAACCCTACCTACTATAGGAAATTTTTCAGATTTTTTTATTTTAAACTTCCCGGGGTGTCGGCCATCTTGATTTTCTGCGCGCGCACTTCTCACGGCTGTCGTTTTTAATTTTGAATTTTCGCGGAAATATTTGAATTTCAAACTGCTAAATCTTCCTCTTCCTCATCGAAGCTGATCTCTCTCTCTCTCTCTCTCTCTCTCTCTCTCTCTCACGCACGGAGGCCATTTTAATTTCGCGCGAATATTTGAATTTTAAATTTTTTCCAGTTTTGAATTTAACTTCTCGGGTGTCGTCCATCTTGGTTTTCTCACATTTATTTTAATTTAATAAAAGCTTCCTGCGACGACCCATAGCCGGATCTGAACCAGCAACGGCAGTATTACGAGTTTGAAGTCTTAACCAACTGAGCTACAGAACATCGTGGTTGAATGCTATTAAAACTTCAACAGTTGTGTGCGGATTCGACATCGAGCTTCCTTGTTGTAAACAAACTATTTTTTTTTTTAATTCAAATTGTAAGAACGGGAATGTATAACTTATTGTGTTTAAAGGTAGATACAATTTTAAAAAAATTAGATTTGTAACAGTTTTTGCTAGAAATAATTATTTTTATAATTTGCAATTGTCCCTACCTACTATAGGAAATTTCCGATCGGTTGGCGATAAGAGGTAAAGGCAGATCGTAAATATAAAAACGAGTTACAAATTTGATTTTAATATATTCCTGAAATACTAAGTATGAAAAGGTCTCATATAATATTATTAAATTATTTATAAAACCACGGCTATTATCCATTTTTCATATTTGAAATGCTAGAATATGGTTATTTTTATGGTGGTATGTGTAATTACAAAAGACATTATAGCCACGATGCGAACTTTCTATATTGTCATCCTCAAATGGCCTAACAGGTCGTTGCCTGTCGCCCATAATTATATATATATCAGCAATAAGATAACATGAACAAGAAGATATACGTATTGCTTGAGTAAGAAAGAGATAAACATAGTAGCAAATATTGGAAAAGGCTTGACTAATTTTAATTATGACATTTGTCAGCTAAACATGCCTACTAATATAATTTTTTGTATGGCTATCTTTTTCTTACTCATATAGGTAAGAAAGGGTGGTGCGTTGCGTAATTTAGAACATTTTAAAGAAAACAGCGACTTCTTTCGGAATAAACTGTTTCTTCTCACCACGGAACCCTATTTTATAAGTAAACGTCTGAAATTTTGTCATTATATCGATAAAAACTGCATTTTAGTTTAAAAAATTCCAGTATAAATGCAAACGGACGAAAATAAAAACGCAATAGACCACAAATTAACATAAATTTGAATAAAACAGAGAATTTCGTTGAAAAATGTTCTGTTTTAGTTTTAAAAATTCCAGTATAAATGCAAACGGACGAAAATAAAAACGCAATTAACCACAAATTAACATAATTTTGAATAAGAACGCTCAATTTCGTTGAAAAAATGTTCTGACACCGTCATTTCACTTAAAATTTTACAAAAACTGACATCATGTCACTTGAAATTATACAAAAACGACATTTTTATCCAATAAGCGATAAAAAATACACCATCTCACATTATTTCACTTAAAAAATGATCACAATTCGTTTTATAAATCGTTTTGTAAAACGAAAATGATGTAAAAGCAGTTTTTAGAGTTATTTCTAAGCATAATTTTGCAAATGTTTAACACTTTTTTCTCTAACTTGTTGCAATTTTAGCAAGATTTGAATAAAAAACAGCAATTTCTGCAGCAATTTTAGTAAGATTTGAATAAAAACACAATTTCGCTGAAAAAGTTCTAACTAAACACGACAAAAACAATATTTTTGTAGAACTTTCATTGAAAAATCTTCTACCACAAGCATTTCTAGAAGCAAAATTCACGCCCTTTTGCTGAAAAACGTTCTGTTCCACATCATCTCACATAAATTTTTACAAAAATCGACATCATGTCACATAAATTATACAAAAACTGTCATCACGTCACTTGAAATTATACAAAATACGATATTTTTATTCAACACACGATGAAACTTGAACAACAATCACGCAATCACACATCATCTCACATAAATTTACACAAAAATCGACATCATGTCACATAAATTATACAAAAACTGACATCATGTCACTTGAAATTATACAAAAAACGATATTTTATTCAACACACGATGAAAATTGAACAAAAATCACGCAATTACACGCCATCTCACATAAATTTACACAAAATCGACATCATGTCACATAAATTATACAAAAACTGCCATCATGTCACTTGAAATTATACAAAAAACGACATTTTTACTCAACACGACGAAAATTGAACAAAAATCAAGCAATTACACGCCATCTCACATAAATTTTTACAAAAAGCGACATCATGTTACATAAACTATGCATAATTTTGCAAATGTTTTACACTTTTTATAAAATGCATCGCTCAAAATTAAAAGAAATAGCAAATTCGTTGAAAAAATCTTTTACCACAAGCATTTCGATAAACAAAATTCAAAAATTCTTGTACTTTTGATGGAAATACACACAATTTCGTTGAAAAATTTGCAAATGTTTTACACTTTTTTATAAAATGTATTGCTCAAAATTAAAAGAAATCACAATTTTTTAAATTATATCACACCATTATGAAATCGTAGATTGATTTTTTGAAATTTTACACTTTGTAGCTGTAAAATAACTTCAAATACTAATATTTTAGCTTTAGATTTTGTAATTATTTCAGAATCGTGAAAAACAAAAGCAGAGTAGAAATAAAAAAACACAAACACTTTGTAATAAACAAATATATTGTTCTTATTTCGTATAATACTTAATAATATAAATATAAATGTACAGCTGAATGTCTTATTTTCTAAAAATTTGCTAGCAATTTACAAAACGGTAGTTTGAGATGCACAACATTTCAAATTAAAAAGGCTGCAAGTAATAAAATCAGAATTTCATTGTGTCATTTTAAAGTTTAAGATGCACCCAATCTAGAATTCCCTTCGTTTTTGGTGTTGATGACATCTGCCTTAGAGGCGTTTTTCTAACGGCCCTCTTTTGGAGGCGTGTCCTTATCGGCGTTCTTCTGACTGAACCTTTTTGATGTGGACTTGGATGAGTAGATATGAAATATTGTATGAAATTGCATGTAGAAGGCTTTTTAAACTAGAAGTTTTCTTAATTATGCAGAGAGTTCTCATTTATACAGGGGAGGCAGGTTGGCCGAATGGTTAAGGCGTCCGATTTAAGCTCTGATCTCGAGAGAGAATACGGGTTCGATTCCCGTACCTGTCATATTTTTTTTTTATATATTTATTATGAAAATCTTGATTTTAAGCTAGTTTATTCACGACGGCTCTACCAGAACAAACGACTGAGCTCCTTTTCGACTAAAATGGACAAAGAGCGGAAGATGTTGATTGTATCGCCGGAATTTGTCCAACGTCTTAAGTCTGGCGATGATGCGGAGAAAAATACATTATCACAGCTTGATGACGAAATGCAAAAAGTTTTAAAGTCCAAATTAACTGATCACGATAAATGGATCCAGTACAATCAGGTTTTACAAAGGTACCTTCATTTCACAAACCAGGCACGGCAGCCAATCAAAATACCCATTGAATCAACCAGTAACAGCCTATCAAATGCCGTTATTTTATCCACACTTCCCAAAAGTTTTAAGAAAAAAGCTGAAGTTTTCCTACGCATTTTGAGTGCCTCAAACGATGTGAGCTGGGATCACAAGGGTACCGTTACTATAAAGGATGAAATTTTACCGGCGTCTAACATAGTCGATTTAGTTCACGACACTCTGCGGCCTCGAAAAACTATTAATCCACCCGGACGCCTACAGTTTGCTGCTTACATCAAAGACCTTAACGTTGCTAACGTGCTGTTAGCTAAACCTAAACAGCAAAAGAAGCCAACCCCGACTGGTACTACAGGAAAAACCGAAATGGAAACTGATAACTGCGAGTCCAATTTAGAATATAAATTAAAAACACCAGCTACTCATCCAAGTCCACATCAAAAAGGTTCAGTCAGAAGAACGCCGATAAGGACACGCCTCCAAAAAAGGGCCGTTAGAAAAACGCCTCTAAGGCAGATGTCATCAACATCAAAAACGAAGGGAATTCTAGATTGGGTGCATCTTAAACTTTAAAATGACACAATGAAATTCTGATTTTATTACTTGCAGCCTTTTTAATTTGAAATGTTGTGCATCTCAAACTACCGTTTTGTAAATTGCTAGCAAATTTTTAGAAAATAAGACATTCAGCTGTACATTTATATTTATATTATTAAGTATTATACGAAATAAGAACAATATATTTGTTTATTACAAAGTGTTTGTGTTTTTTTATTTCTCCTCTGCTTTTGTTTTTCACGAATCTGAAATAATTACAAAATCTAAAGCTAAAATATTAGTATTTGAAGTTATTTTACAGCTACAAAGTGTAAAATTTCAAAAAATCAATCTACGATTTCATAATGGTGTGATATAATTTAAAAAATTGTGATTTCTTTTAATTTTGAGCAATACATTTTATAAAAAAGTGTAAAACATTTGCAAATTTTTCAACGAAATTGTGTGTATTTCCATCAAAAGTACAAGAATTTTTGAATTTTGTTTATCGAAATGCTTGTGGTAAAAGATTTTTTCAACGAAATTGCTATTTCTTTTAATTTTGAGCGATGCATTTTATAAAAAGTGTAAAACATTTGCAAAATTATGCATAGTTTATGTAACATGATGTCGCTTTTTGTAAAAATTTATGTGAGATGGCGTGTAATTGCGTGATTTTTGTTCAATTTTCGTCATGTGTTGAGTAAAAATGTCGTTTTTTGTATAATTTCAAGTGACATGATGGCAGTTTTTGTATAATTTATGTGACATGATGTCGATTTTGTGTAAATTTATGTGAGATGGCGTGTAATTGCGTGATTTTTGTTCAATTTTCATCGTGTGTTGAATAAAATATCGTTTTTTGTATAATTTCAAGTGACATGATGTCAGTTTTTGTATAATTTATGTGACATGATGTCGATTTTTGTGTAAATTTATGTGAGATGATGTGTGCTTGCGTGATTGTTGTTCAATTTTTATCGTGTGTTGAATAAAAATATCGTATTTTGTATAATTTCAAGTGACGTGATGACAGTTTTTGTATAATTTATGTGATATGATGTCGATTTTTGTGAAAATTTATGTGAGATGATGTGGAACAGAACGTTTTTCAGCGAAAGGGCGTGAATTTTGCTTCTAGAAATGCTTGTGGTAGAAGATTTTTCAATGAAAGTTGTATAAAAATATTGTTTTTGTGGTGTTTGGTTAGAACTTTTTCAGCGAAATTGTGTTTTTATTCAAATCTTACTAAAATTGCTGCAGAAATTGCTGTTTTTTATTCAAATCTTGCTAAAATTGCAACAAGTGTAAAACATTTGCAAAATTATGTTTAGAAA
This sequence comes from Agriotes lineatus, assembly GCA_940337035.1. Classification (NCBI taxonomy): domain Eukaryota; kingdom Metazoa; phylum Arthropoda; class Insecta; order Coleoptera; family Elateridae; genus Agriotes; species Agriotes lineatus. Next base: position 122,503,260 of record OW679202.1, on the reverse strand, counting down.
TAACTCTAAAAACTGCTTTTACATCATTTTCGTTTTACAAAACGATTTATAAAACGAATTGTGATCATTTTTTAAGTGAAATAATGTGAGATGGTGTATTTTTTATCGCTTATTGGATAAAAATGTCGTTTTTGTATAATTTCAAGTGACATGATGTCAGTTTTTGTAAAATTTTAAGTGAAATGACGGTGTCAGAACATTTTTTCAACGAAATTGAGCGTTCTTATTCAAAATTATGTTAATTTGTGGTCAATTGCGTTTTTATTTTCGTCCGTTTGCATTTATACTGGAATTTTTAAAACTAAAACAGAACATTTTTCAACGAAATTCTGTTTTATTCAAATTTATGTTAATTTGTGGTCTATTGCGTTTTTATTTTCGTCCGTTTGCATTTATACTGGAATTTTTTAAACTAAAATGCAGTTTTTATCGATATAATGACACAATTTCAGACGTTTACTTATAAAATAGGGTTCCGTGGTGAGAAGAAACAGTTTATTCCGAAAGAAGTCGCTGTTTTCGTTAAAATGTTCTAAATTACGCAACGCACCACCCTTTCTTACCTATATGAGTAAGAAAAAGATAGCCATACAAAAAATTATATTAGTAGGCATGTTTAGCTGACAAATGTCGTAATTAAAATTAGTCAAGCCTTTTCCAATATTTGCTACTATGTTTATCTCTTTCTTACTCAAGCAATACGTATATCTTCTTGTTCATGTTATCTTATTGCTGATATATATATATAATTATGGGCGACAGGCAACGACCTGTTAGGCCATTTGAGGATGACAAAATAGAAAGTTCGCATCGTGGCTATAATGTCTTTTGTAATTACACATACCACCATAAAAATAACCATATTCTAGCATTTCAAATATGAAAGATGGATAATAGCCGTGGTTTTATAAATAATTTAATAATATTATATGAGACCTTTTCATACTTAGTATTTCAGGAATATATTTAAATCAAATTTGTAACTCGTTTTTATATTTACGATCTGCCTTTAACTCTTATCGCCAACCGATCGGAAATTTCCTATAGTAGGTAGAGACAATTTCAAATTATAAAAATAATTATTTCTAGCAAAAACTGTTTCAAATCTAATTTTTTAAAAATTGTATCTACCTTTAAACACAATAAGTTATACATTCGCGCGAAATTAAAATGGCTTCCGTGCGTGAGAGAGAGAGAGAGAGAGAGCAGCTTCGATGAGGAAGACGGAAGATTTAGCAGTTTGAAATTCAAATATTTCCGCGAAAATTCAAAATTAAAAACGACAGCCGTGAGAAGTGCGCGCGCAGAAAACCAAGATGGCCGACGCCCCGGGAAGTTTAAAATAAAAAAATTGAACTTAGAAAAAAATCTGAAAAATTTCCTATAGTAGGTAGGGTTAATGGAACTCTGGAATGGAACTCGCGTAATTCCGGAAACAAATTAAAAATGGCCGCGCGTAATTTAATCGGAAGCTAATGCGTAATTTAATCAGTAGCACATATGTAAATTACATATCAAACTTCATATGTGATTAATTAGATCAAACCGCGAAATTAATTGGGTCAATCCGCGAAAATTCCGCGAAATCCGCGAATAATTCCGCGAATTAAGGGGGCGTGGCTTAATCGAATTAAAAGTGGAGGGGATAGGTGCCCCCCTTCTACTAGTATGTAATGTAACCCCACCAGGCTAAAACTTCAGAAATAACCGTCATAACCGAATAAGCTCACAGAAGTTAAAACTTGTGCGTGAGCTATTGCTTTAATATCTAAATATTGTATGGAGATCAGTGGTAGTAATAAAAAATTTCGTCCCCCCCCCTCCCCGTTTTAGTATACTGATTCGTGCTTAGTCTATGTATTTTTTATGTCAATAAAGTCATGTATAGTATTTCTAGGCATATTTTGCGTCCAGGCCTTAACTTTTGCTTTAAATGTTTTATTGTTACTGCAATTTTTAATTGAATGAGGTAGCATAGCGTAGATTTGTGGCGCAATATAGTTGTAGGAACGCTGTCCAATAGTTTTGCTGGCATTTTCAACCTTATATTATACTCATGTTCGATATCTTTTAAGCTATATCTCGTTTTGTGTTGTAAAACAAGTATTTTATAGCAATATAACTGACGGATATCTAGCAAATTACATTCTTTAAATAACACATCACTTGAAAATGTAAGGTCTTTATTAAATCTAACTTTTAAAAAATATTTTTGAAGGACTTCTAAATTAATCAGATGGTATTTTATTATGCCCCCCCCCCCCCCCCCCCCCAGACAACAATTCCATACTGTAAGTGGGATTCGACCAATGAATGATAAATAATTTTTAAGAATTTAATATCCAATATTTGTTTTAGTTTTCTGAAATGAAATAAGATAGATCTCAATTTTTTTAAAATTAAATTTACATGTACATCCCATTTAAGATTTTGGTCTATTATTATTCCTAAATAATTTATAATTTTTACTTCCTCAATCTCGTAAATTGTTTTACCACCTCGAATAGTTAATTTATCAAATGTTATCTTTTTATTTACATAGCAACTAAAAGCTATAAATTTGGTTTTCTTAAAACTCACCGATAATACTTTTTGATCAAACCAGTTTTTTAATAATTGCAAATCCTTTTCAGCTAATATTTTTAATAAGTCCCACGAATCCGCAGTATATAGCACTACAGTATCGTCCGCAAATGCTGAAATATTACCCACGGTATCTAAACACAACCGATCATTAATATAAATAGAGAATAAAATTGGACCGAGAACTGTGCCTTGTGGAACGCCACATTTAACTTCTAGAGGGTTGCTCAGTTCATCCGCAATTTTTACATACTGTGTTCTGTTTTTTTAAAGTTTTCCATTAAGGTTAAAGAAATTCAACGAAAACCCATAGATTCCAATGTTGATATTAATTCATTATGATTTACCGTATCGAAAGCTTTTGCTAAGTCCAAGAACACACCTAATGCACATGTGTTTGCGTCTAAAGCCCTATAAATATTATCTGTTAGATGAGCAATAACATTTTCTGTTGATATACCCTGTTTAAACCCGAATTGTCGGTTTGATAGTAATTTATATTTTATTATTATTATTATTATTATATTTCAAGCGAGAGGCGGCACAGCCGATTATCTCGCGCAAATGCATATACAAGTGCAGAACATAATGATTACATAAGAAAGCCATACAGTAAGTGATATAAAGAAAAGAAATAAACTAAGAACACATGATAAATTTATGAACTAGAATAAACTAGTACCCCATTTAAATTAGCTTGAACCTAAAAACACATCTAATCGGTTTTTAAAGTCATTTAACGAGCTGGCGTTTACTATTTCATTTGTCAGGGCATTCCAAGTATTACACACCCGAAGAGCAAAAAAGTGTTGACGGCACTGACAATGAAAACGTAGGTGAACCAGCTTATGGCAGTTACCGCGTAAGTGTACATTTTCACTAAACACAAACATCTCAGAGAGTGGGCAGTTATAGTGATTATGTATAATCTTATAAGTCTCAATTAAGTCGCCACGAACACGCCTGTCCTTCAGGGTTGGTAACTTCAAACGCAAAAGTCGCTGATCATACGGGAGGTTTCTTAGTTCGAACACTAGTTTAGTGGCTCTGCGTTGAACCCTTTCGAGAATTTCTATGTCCTTAGCTAAATAAGGATTCCAGACACTAGCACTAAACTCTAATATAGGGCGCACGTAGGTTTTATACAACTTTAGAAACACTTTTAATTTTAGACACTTGCAGTTTATTTTAATCATATACAACAATGAGTTTGCTTTTTTAACGAGATGTGTGATGTGTGATGACCATTTTAAATCACTGCTGATAGTTACGCCGAGGTCGGTGTGTTCGGAAACTTTCTTTAGAGATTTTCCATCAAGGGTGTAGTCCTTTCTGGGATTGTTCGTACCAATATGCAGGATTGAACATTTGTCAACGTTGAGTGTTAGCATCCATTCTTTTGTCCAAGAGCTTATTTTATCAAGATCTGACTGTATAATGCCCGAGTTATGCCAAGCGTTATTGTAAATCTTAGTGTCATCAGCGAAAACACTAGAGTTCGATTCGATATTTGCGGTTAAATCTGCTATATAAACAAGGAATAAAATGGGACCAAGAACTGATCCTTGCGGCACTCCACTTTTTACTGGATAAGATCCGGAAAGAGAGTCGCTAACTCGTACTTGGTATGTTCGATCCGATAAAAAGGCTTCAATCCATTTTAGGAGACTTCCTCTTATCCCATAATGTTCAAGTTTTAACAATAATCTCTGATGTGGAACTCTGTCGAATGCCTTTTCAAAATCTAAATAAACAACATCTACTGGCGTTCGAGCATCGATAGATTTAGTCCACGAATCAACATTTAACAGCAAATTTGAAATAACTGATCTACCTGGGATAAAACCGTGTTGACAATTGGGAATAACAGAGTTCGAGGTTAGAAATGTCGTGAGTTCTTTAGCTATAATTTTTTCCATACACTTGCAGATAATTGAGGTGAGACTTACTGGGCGATAATTGCTAGCTGAAAGTTTATTGCCTTTCTTGAATATGGGAATAATAATTGATTTTTTCCACTCTAAGGGAAGCAGTCCATGATTAAACGATAATTTCATTAAGTCAGAAATCGGTTCTGCCAAGCTTATAGCACAATTTTTCAAAAAATTAGGAGATAAGTTGTCTGGACCTGGGCTGGAATCATTTTTAATATTAGCCAATTGTTTAGCGACAATATCTTTAGTAAACTCTACAGTTGTTATGGAATTGTGCACTTTAGTTGATTCGTCCATCACTGGCAGCGGTAAAGATTCCTCAAGAAACACACTTTGGAATTGTTGTGCAAGTATTTCAGTGGTAATAGTGGGATCGGAGTGTACGACGTTATCCACCGAACGAAGATTGATTGTAGATACCTTTGATGTGAGGTTTTGTCTTATGTACCTATAAAATTGTTTTGGTCCCGAGTCTGCAATTCTTTCTTCATACATTGCCTGAGCTTTCCTTAGTTCCGTGTTCAGATTATTAGCGTAACTTTTATAGTCGTTGAAAGATTCTGATGTTTTAATACTTTTGTATCTGTCCCATAACTTACGTTTTCTTCGTATTTATCTAAATATTTTAGAATTTTCTGCTTTATTATTTTTTCTGCTATTTTAGCTAAATTCAAAATAAGAGAAATTGGCCGGTAGTTGCCAATGTCTAATTTATCACCTTTCTTAAATAAGGGTTTAACTACGCCCACTTTAAAGGCAGATGGATAAATACCTGTTTCTAACATTCTATTTATTACGTAAGCAAAAGGTTCCTTTATATACTGAACAATTAACTTTAAAATTTCTGAGGTTATATTATCTAGTCCACGTGATTTATCAAGTTTCAAATTATTAATACATTTTTCTATTTCGTAGGAATCTGTGGGATGCATATAAATTGTATTGTTTGCAGCGTTTCTTTTCCCTACTTTGTTAAGTGGCTTAGGTACATCTCCATCCATTTTCTCCCCAACTTCTACAAAATACTTATTAAACTCATTAGCCCAATCTTTTTTATGTGTAATCATTGAATTGCCCACTTGAATTTGTTTTATATCTAGACATTCTTTTTTTATTTATAAGGCTTTATTTGAGTTTTTGTTTTCATCAATTTTGTCCCTACAATACTTAATTTTTGTTTCTTTAATTAGTTTACATAAAATGTTTTTAAATTTTTTATATTCGTGAAGAATTTCTAAATTATTTGGTTGCGATACAGATTGCTTATACAGTGTGTCCAAGATAAGGAGGGCCAGTATGGGGATCTCGGTAATGGTAAAAGATACAAATTTGGTTAAATGGGAAGAAAGTTGCGCAATTAAAGGACTAAAAAAATGACGTCTATAAATCCTTGATATGATTTTTCTTTTTTGAGATATCTCAAAAAAAACGAATTTTTGGATTTTCTTTTTTATTTTTTTCTGGCGTTAATATTAAAGTTAGAGCGAAACTGATTAAACTTCTTTATAGCAACTTTTAGTGGACTTAATGATTACGTTATCAATTTTTTTATACGATGTTTCGTCTTCGAGAAACCATTATCAACTTCATTTTTTTAAATACGGTCCTGGTTTTTTGATGCCAAATTTGCAAAGCCCTTGTTACTCTAAATTCAACAATGTACCACATATTATGGTTTAATTACGTTTCGAGCTTTTTTCTGGTCATCATCAGAAATTTTTTTAGATACGGACCTGCATTTCTCATAATTTTGTAAAAATAAGTTCATACAGTAAGTTAGGCCTTTTTACATGCCGTTAAAATATTAAAATGTACATCATAATGTCATAATTCTGATACATTAATTTAATAAGCAACCAATAACTATTAACAATAAACAACAAATAAATGAACAAAAGATAGGCAGAAAGAATGAGAAAACCAACCTTCAAACAATGTAATAGGTATTTAACGTTTTGAAATAGAAGAAGAACTTAGAAGATTGGTTTTTGAAGTCTTTCAAAGTATAACGCCAGTATTGCTGAATAATGTTTTAGATTCTACAGTTAGATGTTATTTATGCATAGAGAATGATGGCAACCTTTTTGAATACCTTCTGTAAATTTAATACCTATTAAATGGTTTCGATGTTCGTTTTGTTATTCTTTCTGTCTATCTTTTGTTCATTTCTTTTTTGTTTCTTGTTAATAGTTATTGGTTGGTTATTAAATTAATGTATCAGAATTATGACATTATGATGTGCATTTTAATATTTTAACGGCATGTAAAAAGGCCTAACTTACTATATGGACTTATTTTTACAAAATTATGAGAAATGCAGCTCCGTATCTAAAAAATTATCTGATGATGATCAGAAAAAAGCTCGAAACGTAATTAAACCATAATATGTGGTACATTGTTAAATTTAGAGTAACAAGGGCTTTGCAAATTTGGCATAAAAAAACCAGAACCGTATTTAAAAAAATGAAGTTGATGATGGTTTCTCGAAGGCGAAAAGTCGGATTAAAAAATTGATAACGTAATCATTAAGTCCACTAAAAGTTGCTATAAAGAAGTTTAATCAGTTTCGCTCTAACTTTAATATTAACGCCAGAAAAAAATAAAAAAGAAAATCCAAAAATTCGGTTTTTTTGAGATATCTCAAAAACAAAAAATCATATCAAGGATTTATAGACGTCATTTTTCTAGTCCTTTAATTGCGCAACTTTCTTCCCATTTAACCAAATTTGTATCTCTTACCATTACCGAGATCCCCATACTGGCCCTCCTTATCTTGGACACACTGTATAATTCATTCTTTGTATTTACCGATTTCAACATTCCATTTGTTATCCATGGGTTGGGCTTTCGCTGGTTAGATTTTATAAATCGTATGTTTGTTGCTACATTAACGGAATTATTTAGTCTATTAATGAATATATTCACTAAATTATCCACATATTCTGTTTCATAAATCTCAAACCACGCTTCTGTTTTTAAGTTATTAATTAGTTTGGTTTTGTCTAATTTAACAATTTTATTTCTTTTTGTTTCAAAAGGGGTCCTTCTTTTTTTTAAGTTAATCGACGAAATTATGGGAAAATGATCGGTAATGTCAATTTTCATAGTAAAAGCATTAATTTTGGAGGGCTTACTGCTTTTTTTAAATATATGATCTATACAAGTTTTTGAATCGTTTTGCACTCGCGTGTATGCATTTATCAATGAAATGAATCCTTCTTCCCCCATTATATTAAGGTAGTCTTGACAATAATCATGTTTAGACTTGATATCAATATTTATATCACCAGCAAAAAAGTAAAAATCTACATTAATCTTAATAATATCATTTAGATACTTTTGTAAATTTTTGTTAAATTCATGAACACATGTTGCATGTGGTCTGTAAACAGCGCTCACTACAACTGTACTGCCTGAGATAAAGAGAGTTGCTTTAATGCTTTTTATATCGCCTATGCTAATAATTTCAGCATTGTAATTATAACAATCTTTTATATACATTACTACTCCATCATTTTGATTAATGTTACCCTCATTATAAATTAAATTAAAACCTGGAATATCAAAATAATTTTTGTCCCTTTATGTTCCAAGTTTCTGTGAAAATAATGCAATCAAATTTATAGTCTAATTTATTTAATAATATAAGTGTTTCATCAATGTTTTTATTCATACTTCTTATGTTAATGTGAAAAATAGTAAAATTGGTTTCTGATAAACTATCATTTGTTATATTGATGTAATCGTTTACGTCATTTATCTGCCGTCTCCACCATATATATATATATATATATATATATATATATATATATAGGTATATGTATACAACTTACATAACTATTATAACCGTTTGTAAAAATAGAATGCTTTCGCGTAAAATAAAACACAAATGAATAAGACTTCGCTATCACCCATACAGCCACTTACAAAATCTAACACAATAATTTTATCGCCTTGCCAAATGTTTATACAATATCGCTAACGGAATTTATAGATTTTATTTCATTGTTAACACTTACGCAGATTCTACCGTCCTTTGACCACACATTTTTGTATGCATATTTATTTTCAGCTGCTTTTAGAAGCTTTACTCTGTTCGCCGTTAAATCTTCTTTAATTGATATCCCGCTGCCTTTTAACAGTTTCTTCTTTCCAAAAACCAATGCACGTTGTTGATAGGAAACGAATTTGATTATAATTGGTCTAACTCCTGCCAATTTTAATTTTTCCAACACGATGTATCCTGTCGATATGCTCCTTTTTTATTTCTTCATTAAGATGGTCCTTGAATGTGGATATAGCGATCTCCTCCAATTTTTCATTTCTTGCCTCTTTAATGCCAAAAATGCGTAAGGAGTTTCGACGAGTGTATTGTTCTAGGTCATCGATTTTTTGTTGGCTGCTGTTGTTATTAGATTCTAGTTTTTTGATATGTTTCTTCATGTCCTCTATTTCTTTATGCTGGACTTCTAGCTTTTTTTCTATTTATTCCATAACCACTTTCGACAATGTTTTTGTAAATCGTTTAAGTACTGCTTCATCGTTTAACAATTGACTAGTAGTTTCGGTGATAATTTGTAATGTCATCCAGCTGGTCTCTGGTGAACGGCATTTTTAAAATTTCTATTTATATATCACTTAGCTGGTCTGTGTACGGGCGATATAGGAGCGTGCACACGTCTAGCCGCTACGACTGACTCGCATCGAATCGAATTTTAAATGAACTAACAGGGGAGTGCCCTTATCTTAACTCACCCTGTATAGCATTCCAAATAGTACCTATTCTATAATTCAATATATATTTGATCATCTATCCTACCGTTAAGGTTTAAGTAATGACATCCTAACGTAGCTATTCGATACCGCTTAAAACATTTAAAACAATATTCACGAAGTATGTCAACATAACATGAGTTATGTGTAAACAGACTCCCTCGTATCAATGCACGCGGCTGGCACCTCCTGAGGGCGATTCAATAACGCCCAAAATTAGATAGCATGGGCGAAAACGCTGAAGACGAAGAAACCGTTAAACTCCCGGGCTCGTTGACATTGAAGATTAATGCATCGAGCTCCGAGCAGTGTTTTGGCAATACATTATATTAATTCCTGGACATATCGCCGAATGGACAAAACGCCGAATCGTATTTAATGCCCAAAACTCCGAATTTGTTTGAGTGGACAAATCGCCAAAAATGCCCAAAACGCCGAATGCTGTCGGTGGACATATCGCCGAAAATGGACAAATCGCCGAATTAGTTGGTGTGGACAAAACGCCGAAAATGCCCAAAACGCAGAATTCTCTCGGTGGATATATCGCCGAAAATGGACAAATCGCCGAATTAGTTATCGTAGACAAAACGCCGAAAATGCCCAAAATGCCGAATTCTGTCCGTGGACATATCGCCGAAAATGGACAAATCGCCGAACCGTGTAAAGTGACCCCACATGGATCGGAAAGTTGGCATCGCTCGATTTTGTCCAAAACCCCCGTTTGTGTCGGTGGACATATCGACGAAAATGGACAAATCGCCGAATTAGTTGGCGTGGACAAAACGCCGAAAATGCCCAAAACGCCGAATTCTCTCGGTGGATATATCGCCGAAAATGGACAAATCGCCGAATTAGTTATCGTAGACAAAACGCCGAAAATGCCCAAAATGCCGAATTCTGTCCGTGGACATATCGCCGAAAATGGACAAATCGCCGAACCGTGTAAAGTGACCCCACATGGATCGGAAAGTTGGCATCGCTCGATTTTGTCCAAAACCCCCGTTTGTGTCGGTGGACATATCGACGAAAATGGACAAATCGCCGAATTAGTTGGCGTGGACAAAACGCCGAAAATGCCCAAAACGCCGAATGTTGTCGGTGGACACAACGCCGAAAATGGACAAATCGCCGAATTAGTTACCGTGGACAAAACGCCGAAAATGCCCAAAACGCCGAATTCTGTCGGTGGACATATCGCCGAAAATGGACAAATCACCGAATTAGTTACCGTGGACAAAACGCCGAAAATGCCCAAAACGCCGAATTCTGTCGGTGGACATATCGCCGAAAATGGACAAATCGCCGAATTAGTTACCGTGGACAAAACGCCGAATCCTGTGAGTGGACATAGCGCCGAAAATGTCCAAAACGTCGAATTAGTGGGCGTGTACCAAACGTCAAAGATGTCGAAATCACCAATTCCTGTTAGTGGGTATGGTACAAATTAAGGATGCAGAATATTTTACGGTCAAACAAATAGCGAGAATTGTTTTCAAGTTGTTATTTCTAAGTTACAACAATAATAAATTCAACTAGCAATTGCTTCCAGCATAAACAACACCTGTATACTAATAGTTGATATTCTAACTACAATTGTTGATGTCCCGTGTGCATTTTTGTGATTGAGTATTGAGGGTGGTGTCATTTTGTTCCTTATGCTGGAACCCGCGACTGGGATGAGCGAGGGGGCTATTTGGGGATAAGTTATTATTTTAAAATATAAATAAAGTAAATATGTTTCAAAAACCAGAATATCTATTTCATTTTCTATATCGCGCATATACTGCAACTTATAATCTAAGAAAATAAAGTGATAACTGACCGTCATTGAATCCAAAATGGCGAACTTTAATTTTTTTATTTAAAAAACTCTTTGAATATAAAACAACAGAAAGGAGCATTTACCAGATGAGGTTGCGTCGAGAATGGAGGTTGCATATGGCGGATAGTTGTTTCCGTTTGACACTGGCGTACTGTCTGTAAAGGATATATTATGGGTTTATTATATATCAACGATCAACATTTTATGTATTTCTACACATTTATATCGGGTGATTATAAATGTTTTTCCATCAAGCTACTTATGAAATATTTGTTATATGAATAATATATAGGTGGCACTGTAAGTCTATGTCAAATTCGAAGATAGCAGGTTAGGTTTTGCGCCAGTCTTGATTATAAAATCACTCGGTATATTAATGCCTAGACAAGCTATTAGGTTAGCTTATTGGAATGTATACAGGGTGTAGAAATGCTTTACGCACAATAGGGATTTCAATGGTAATTTTTTCATATGAAAATATGTGCTTCCCTAATTATTTTAGAGCAAACTTGTATGGAAGTTTTTTGTAGAGAAAAAAATTCTGCATCCATTTGTGCCAGCATTTGTCATTTTACATTTCGGAAAACCGAAAATTTAAAGAAATAAAATTGCCATTTTTAGACAAATCAGTGGTGCCTTGAAATTGTTGAAGCATCTCAAAGCATCAACAAATTAGTTTGCTGTTTATTTGTTTGCATCTATCAAATGTAGCTGCAACCATGGCACTTATTGCACCTGATCTGCTTCCAGCATACCACCACTTCACAATTTGCACTGATTTTTGAAAAAATGATAATTCTAGTTTATTTCATAATTAGGTTTTCTGACTTAAAATGAGAAAAATGATGGCATCAATGGATGCAGAATTGTTTGCTCTACAAAAAACCTATTTACAAGTTTGCTCTAAAATAATTAGGGAAGCAAATATTGTCATATGAAGAAATTACCATTAAAATTCCTATGGTGCGTAAAGCATTTCTACACTCTGTATATATGAATTAAATAAATTATTATTTATTATTATTATATTATAATTGTTTTACTGAGTTTAAAAATTGTTATTTGTATTAAACAAATTTTAATAAAAAAACATTATGTAAATTAATTCACATTAACATTAATTTAACGAGTTTCTGCTACAATCGCAAAATTTATATGGTGATAAATATAGAATAAGTTGGAGTTTTAACAAATTTATGTATTTGAATTTTTCTTAAATTTATTTATTTCCAACAGACAGGAAGCCCAATTATAGAAAGTCTACAATTTTATATTTAGAACTAACTCAAACATAATTTCTATTATACAGTCGAAAACCAACCTAAGATTACAATAAACTTACAGTATACAACAAATCCTTAGAAAAACCTTTCAAGTCACAGTGGAATATGTCAATTTGATTATTAATAAGAATGTATGATGCAGTGCTTGCAAAAAGTGATGAATTTTTATAGGAATTTGTCCTAGGACAAGTATTAACAAATGTGAGACCATTTCTCGTTCTTATATCAGGTATATGAAAGTTAAGTCTTGCCTGCAATTCAGGACAGTCAATATTTTAATTTTAATTACCAACCAGCTTGTAAATAAACATCTGAAAATAAGTACGCATTGACTAAGGCTTTATACAATTAAAATGCAAAAATTATACCCCTATGATCACGTTATTTGACAACTACCATAAATAAACTACCACAAATGAGTCATACTTGGAGGTTGCATATGGCGATTTCAGTCGCACTTTTAAGTACGGCCAATAAAAGACCAGACTCCTTCCTGTAGTTTTATATTCAAAGAAAAAACTAAACATGAACTTGTTGGGTATCAAATTAAAGGTAATCGATTATACAAAACAAATAGCAAACTTATAAAATGTTTAAGTGCCATAAAAAATAAAAGAGGTAGTGGCGGTATTTATGGCCCAGTGTGCTTACATTTCTAAAACATTTCCGGAAACAATTTACACACTGTTCTGGTTCCTTCCAAAGGGTGCTAAACAAAAAGGTCGACTATGATTGTTGATGTTCCGTCATTATCTAACAGAAGTGGCAACGTAAGACATCATATGGTTGCTAGGCGAAATTGTTAATTTAAGTCAGACTTATAGTTCCAATCAGGTGCTAATAACTCTGTCTACCCACAATTCCATGGTATATGATAGCAGACACAAAATACACATATCTGTTTTGCCATTACTCCTGCATCACCAAACTGGAAAAGTTAGTTCTGACTGTAAACCGTCGACTACAACGGCCTTTGATACATCTAAAGATGGCATTTTTTAACCGAAAATTGGGTGATCATTCCATGAGAATTGCACATAATAATAGCTGTACTCAAATCTATTGGAAGTTAATATTGGATCAACTGGCATTCCTGAGTTGTGGAGCGTGGCCTTTTTTATAAATTTATAAGAAGAAAAACATGTAACGCTCATACCACAACTTTGCCTGTGTTATATAGTACTGCGCTTGCTAATGAATTCTTCAAGGAAAAATGCCAAGTTATTCAAATAATTCTTTGGGTAATATGGCAGAAAAAGTACTCCAAATCCATGATTGATAACAAAGTTTGTTCACGAAAATAAGTTTGTACCGCTTAGTAAAAGAAACAATAGGTAGATACCTATTGTATGTAACAGAATGTTGAGAATTTGTTAATTCTTCTAATGTCCCAGGTACCTATGACGTTTTCGGCATTTCCACCGCATTGGGCTTTTCGTCCGAATTTTAATGCCCGCATTGTTCTCTCGCAAGAGACGCGTTCGGTTGAAATCACAAAATTAGTTTTGACGAATTGGTTAACACAAGAAACACGCTGTTGACTGGGCCAATTATTCATTTTGGATAAATGATTGCACATTATTTAAGCAATATAATCTGTATATATAAAAATCACTCACCGTGTGTTAGTAATGCAAAAACTCGAGAACGACTGGACCGATTTGGATGATTTTTTGTTGTTTTGTTCGCCTTACTCCCGAGGTGGTTTAGCAAAAAAAGACAATTCAGAAAAATCCAAAGGGACAGTCGGAAAATTGGAAAATATCCAAAGTGTGTTTTTCTATACACTGTACGACTTTCTATTTGCAGTCATACTTTTATCATTCTGTGCTTAATGGTTTGAAAGGTTTTCCCCATCATGTCATAATCCAAAACAACGTTTGCCGGGTCGCATATCCGTATCGGACGTCGCGTATCGCAGATTGGCAAATGCCGAACTCAATCTCGTATCGGACGACCGTGGTCGCAGAAGATGTGCGATATCAGTCGTCCGATATGCTTTGCGCTTCGGCATGATTTGATTATTAGTGCATTTAAAAAATTGAATTCCTTCTATATTCATTCTAGTCCAATTTTTATTTTTAATTTTTTTTGAATCCCTGAAATACTCGAGCAAATTTAAATTCAATAGTGGGCTACGTGCTTAAACACTTTATTAGAAATTGTCCGGAATTTTATAAAGGATAAAACCTATCGGTTTTAAACTTCTCCCTCAAGTTTTTTTTCTGTGAATCGTATTCATTTTGGATCGAGGGTGGCTAGTTTTGAAATGATAGAACTGTACTGTCGTGAGCAAAAAAGTAAAAGGAATATCCGAAAACATATTTTTCTGGAAAACATTAAAAAGGGCATAATTAATTCGTAATGTACACCCTCGAAAACCTATAAAATGATACGTTTGATGCTCATAAATATTCAAACCTCGGAAAATTAGATAAGATTTTGCAAGAATTTCCCGCAATTTTCTTTTATATAATTCACTTTTGTTAGTTAAAAATGAATTGACCATTATTTTGGCTCCAAAACAGTAATTTTCACATAATCTATTGTTCATTTAAAATATATGTATATATATATATACCGGGTGTCCATTCTCAAAGTCGAACATAGGCAATTAGCATTAGTGCATTCATTCGTTCTTCATTGAAATAATTCATTTTCATTTTTCTGTGGATAATTTTAACAGAAAATACCTGATTTACGCCAAATAATTACCAATTTTTTTGACAAATGCTATCGAACTTGAAAAGCACGGCCTGGCATATTTAAAAATTTCCAAGTTTTAAATTAGTATTTTAAAATAAAAATCGCATCTTGAATATTGTTATTGGTATCATTTGATGCGTAATAATTTTATCTTTCCATTGATACCATTACCTTCCCTGTAAGTTGAATTGGCGAGCAGGAATTGGCAAAAATGTTCAATACAATGTTAATCGCCTATGTTCGACTTTGAGAACGGACACCCGGTATATTATTATGGTACGCATAGGTCACTTCTTCTTTTTCTTCTTCTCCTTTTATATTAGGCTTGCGCCTGTTTTTCTTCACGCTTCTTTACTCTACTTCATAGGTCACTTATTACATAAAAATTAAAAGGAATACATTTGGAAGATTAATACAATTAAATTTAGAAAATTTTGAATAAGATTGTTGGTTAAGTTGAATTGAGTAATAGAAATTAAATTTGAGACAATTGATAATTAATTTCGTTAAGTTATAACAATTGAGTATTCAATCAGGGTGGTGAAAGTTAATATGAAAGATAAGATAATGTTATCATGTGACAAATATGCTTACTACTAGAATATAGCATGTAGTAGGTAAAACTCAGAACATTTAATTTTAAAAAATAGTGCATTAATAATTGTAACTAGCATAATTTTAAAATTTGTTTAAGATAGTGATAATAACAAACTCATAAAATGTAGACATATTTTTGGAAAAAATAATTTTGTATTAATAAAAACTGGAAACTTAGCCTTTATTTGTATAAATAATTTGGCTGAATACACATAAAAAGCTTTTTAACAAATCTGCAAGGTGAAATTAAGTGAGATTATAGTTATGAAATGATACAAGTGTGCAGTCATTGAAAAGATAATGGAATATGGTTTAATTAGCAGCAAGTAAGAAGAATAAAATAATATTTGATTGGAGTTGGATGGTTTACTACATGCGAGGAATGGGTTATACTAATTACTGGATTTGGTGATTATACGGAGGACGGATCAATCATTTGAAAGGAGTTACCAGTGTAGCTGATTGATTTGGGTTGGTTACCACAAGGTAGGAGCTGAGGACAATGGGAAATTAGTTTCGATACCATCTGTTAGTGGAAACTTACCAGGAGGCTGTTCGATTGACGGTAACGTGCAGGAGCCTGGGGTTTGGACGTGTTCGAGTTGGTTGGAGGAGTATGGAGAATCGGCTGTTAATGAGCTTAGCTGTGAACGTCAGGAGCAATGGTGATAAATGTAAATAACAGTGAAATAAGAGGAAATCAGGTTTGGTTTTTAATTAGTTCTATAGAAGCATATTGAATAAATGACAATTAAACACTTGAAATAAATATAACGCAGTACTTTAGTGAATTCTGAATTGAGTCTTTGATTTGTGAGTAGAAAGAATATTTGTCATTTTGATTCGATTATTGTTTGACAGTTGTTTAAAGTCAAACTGACATTTAGTAGCAGTCAATAGTTGAAAATTCATATAAAATTAGAATATCAAAGAACAGATAACTAGATTAATGACCCACACCCTATTAAGAGTCTCAAATTAATATTATACCAATGGGGCCATAATTATATATAATAGCAATAAGATAACATGAATAACAAAATAGAATGCTTGAGTAAGAAAGAGATGGCCATACGAAAAAATTATTTTAGTAGGCATGTTTAGTTGACAAATGTCATAATTAAATTATGCTTCAAGCCTTCTCGAATATTTGCTACTATGTTTATCTCTTTCTTACTCAAGCAATACGTGTTATCTTCTTGTTCATGTTATCTCATTGCTGTTATATATAATTGTGGCCCCATCGGTATATTAATATTTAAGTAAATAAATATATGGACTTAAATGTAAAGAGGTGCAACCATTCCAATATACATGCGTTTTTTTGCTTTTACGAGAAAACTGTTTGGAAAATCGAAATTTTCTATAGGTGCAATTTTGTAGGATATTTAATTATGAATAACTTTTATATGAAACTTTTTTTTGAAGAAATGCATTTTCTGAAATCATGGCCTGGTATTATTGTTAAAAATTAAAATCTTAACCGAAAACTTTGAGGTCTAATAACTCGGAAACAATACCCGATCGGCAAAAATTTTATTTCGCATTTTTTAACCAGAACATGATGCTGGAAACGCCTGTTCATTTTGTTCAACCAGTTATGAATCACCCTGTATATGATTTTTCGCGTTTTTTGTCCAAAAACTGCCAATATCTCAAAGAAGATGCATCTCAAAAAGCTGTATGTTGCTGGTGGTTTTGTGTGTGACATATGTTTTCTGCTCTCAAAACCTACACTTTTCTATAAAAAAAATTCGCTCATTTTCTCCTTATTTTCCTGGACTAAAATGTCACATGCCACCTAGGGATAAGACATAAGTATGTGAAAAGAATAGAAATTCTTGGAACGACGTTTTACGTGTAAAAAGTACCAGGTAAATATTGAAATTACTATTGGTTTACTTTCACCAACAAAAAATAACTCAAACTAACCACTGGGAATGAGTATTCCATGCTGTTTGCATCCGTTTAAAAAAACGACGGCTAAATTCTAACCTAACTTTCAGTTACAAGTCAGAAATCAAGCACTTCACTCAATTTCTTCCTCGGATCTAAATTTGGTTCTCAATGTATTGACATTTAGTATGTATTCATAATTCTGGGGATAAATATCCATTTTGCAAAGCCAATTAATTGCAATACACACTTTCACAACTTTGTAAACAAAACTAAATAGGTCTGAAGAATTATATCATGCATTAGGTAGCTGTTATCGGACGCGCGATATTGCATCCACAAATACGATTTCGCGCGTCCTTTACACGTCTCCAATCGGCTCAATCCGGTAGCTTCCGACTTTGCGATACGCGACGTCCGATACGGATATGCTGCCGGGTCAGCTAGTATATAATATATAGTGTCTAGACTGAATGCAGTAAACACATTATAAACTTGCATTTCTAGGATTTCTGTTAGATGTTTGTGCGTTGACCAATGACGAAATAACAACCGATTAACAAAATATATTCAGACAATCTTGTGAAACAACACATAGAAATAAAAGAGTGCAGTCAATATAGAAAAGCTTAGAACAATTCTAGTAAAATTTAAGGTACTGTAGAAAAAGGCCAAGCACAAGAAGGTTTCCTTATGTGGTCTATTTACTACTTTTATTAAAAATGTATACCTAAGTCAATTTATAATTTATTTTTAAAAATACATATATTAGAAATATTTATATTTGTCTGTTGGAAATAAATAAATTTAAGAAAAATTAAAATAAATAAATTTGTTAAAACTCCAACTTATTCTATATTTATCACCATATAAATTTTGCGATTGTAGCAGAAACTCGTTAAATTAATGTTAATGTGAATTAATTTACATAATGTTTTTTTATTACAATTTGTTTAATACAAATAACGACAATTTTTAAACTCAGTAAAACAATTATAATATGATAATAATAAATAATAATTTATTTAATTCATATACAGTCTGTTCAACAAAAAAGGCCCCGCCTTCTAGCTACTTTATTATTTATTTTAGACCCAATAAACCTGATATCAAATCAAATGGCACATAAAAACCTACATTTTAACACTATCAAAAAAAAATTATCTTATAGCGCCTCGCTGACTCTTAAATCACGTATTAAACAATAAATAAAACACCACACTTACTGAACAATCATATAATAACGGGTGAATCAAAACAATATAATAAATTTGGTAACTAATGAAATGCGTAAGTTTAAAATGCGTGCAAGTCTGTTAACACACGGTCGCTGACTGCCCAGATTTTAGGGGTGCAGGTTTCTGCGCAGATCCGGCTTAAAATGACCCCCCTGCGTTACAGACCCCCCTCTGGATCAAACAGACGTCACGGCTTTGTGTCCAGGATTTTTTTTTTCAGCTTCCTAGGACGACCCCTTTTCCTAAGGGGTACCACTGGTTCAGGAATGTCCTTATTTCCCAGGTGGTATGGTGTTAGATCTGATGCATGGTATTTTCCTAAGGAAACATCTTGATTCGCACGATGGTCAATCTCGTAGGTGGTTGGACTAACGACTTTAATTATGACATGTGGCCCATTACGACGTGGTCTCTGTTTTGAAGTAGTTCCTTTGGCTGCCCAATTTGTCACCGAAGATTTGATGCCTTGCCACCAAGTTTCAGCAGGACCTGCAAGCAGCATTGATAAGCCACGCACCGCGTTTTGATCCGACACGTTTAGACACTCGCGATATGTATTAACAGAGTCAAGAAACGCGGCGATGTCTTCACCCTTGTTCCCCGCAAACCGCGATGTGCATTTCGCGAAACTTCCTTTTGATGTGCTAGTTGAAAGTTCTGGGGTAGCAGGTTGCGATCGCAGGATTTGCTGAAACTCTTGTTGAATTTGGCGCAATTGTTCATTGGTCTGAGCTTGTATTCCACTGAGCAATTGCTGTAGTTGATCTGTAGACATCTGAATTACCGAGGGGCTTGTGGAAGCCATTGCTATTGTTTCCAGATCAGGCGCTTGTTCAATTTTTGAATCCGCGCTCTATTTTAATAGCCTCTGGCTTTGACGACGCTTTCGCGGCATTCACAAAAAATGCGTACGATGAATTTCTTATAGCCGAGAAACCACAAAACGATAGCAAGTGTCTTTGTTTCCGCGACGCGGCAGAGAATAGATCTTTGACGCGGTCCGACGCCGTTTTCGAAATGTCTTTTATTTAAAGACGCGACGCGACGCCGTTGTCGAATGTCTTTCCTTCTGTTTTCGCACACTAATTAAAGCGGCTGCAGAAATTTAAATACGCACCGCAGTAAAAGAATAAGGCTTACCTCGAAGTTGCAAATACTTGATTCTGTATCTGTACAAACCAACTGTGGTGCGAGGTTCCTTGCTTTCCGCTGTGTTTTGGGATGCAGGTCAGTAGTCATTAATCACCGTGGTTGAAACTAAAACCAAAGAAATGCCGACTTGGGGTCCAATATCGTTAGCAGATGTTGAACATTGCGAAGCGACGCTTTGGTGATCGCTGATTACTTGTACAGAAAACTCCTAATTTTCTGTTTTTTCCACACTTTAACTCACGTATTCAGTTCACTGTTCAATGTTTTGAATATTTCCACATACACACAATACAGTTTATTGTTCTTACTGGATTTAAAAGCGGCTCGTACACTAATTAATTAAATTTTTCGACTCCACGTTTGGGCTGCCAGATTATAGCGCCTCGCTGACTCTTAAATCACGTATTAAACAATAAATAAAACACCACACTTACTGAACAATCATATAATAACGGGTGAATCAAAACAATATAATAAATTTGGTAACTAATGAAATGCGTAAGTTTAAAATGCGTGCAAGTCTGTTAACACACGGTCGCTGACTGCCCAGATTTTAGGGGTGCAGGTTTCTGCGCAGATCCGGCTTAAAATGACCCCCCTGCGTTACAGACCCCCCTCTGGATCAAACAGACGTCACGGCTTTGTGTCCAGGATTTTTTTTTTCAGCTTCCTAGGACGACCCCTTTTCCTAAGGGGTACCACTGGTTCAGGAATGTCCTTATTTCCCAGGTGGTATGGTGTTAGATCTGATGCATGGTATTTTCCTAAGGAAACATCTTGATTCGCACGATGGTCAATCTCGTAGGTGGTTGGACTAACGACTTTAATTATGACATGTGGCCCATTACGACGTGGTCTCTGTTTTGAAGTAGTTCCTTTGGCTGCCCAATTTGTCACCGAAGATTTGATGCCTTGCCACCAAGTTTCAGCAGGACCTGCAAGCAGCATTGATAAGCCACGCACCGCGTTTTCATCCGACACGTTTAGACACTCGCGATATGTATTAACAGAGTCAAGAAACGCGGCGATGTCTTCACCCTTGTTCCCCGCAAACCGCGATGTGCATTTCGCGAAACTTCCTTTTGATGTGCTAGTTGAAAGTTCTGGGGTAGCAGGTTGCGATCGCAGGATTTGCTGAAACTCTTGTTGAATTTGGCGCAATTGTTCATTGGTCTGAGCTTGTATTCCACTGAGCAATTGCTGTAGTTGATCTGTAGACATCTGAATTACCGAGGGGCTTGTGGAAGCCATTGCTATTGTTTCCAGATCAGGCGCTTGTTCAATTTTTGAATCCGCGCTCTATTTTAATAGCCTCTGGCTTTGACGACGCTTTCGCGGCATTCACAAAAAATGCGTACGATGAATTTCTTATAGCCGAGAAACCACAAAACGATAGCAAGTGTCTTTGTTTCCGCGACGCGGCAGAGAATAGATCTTTGACGCGGTCCGACGCCGTTTTCGAAATGTCTTTTATTTAAAGACGCGACGCGACGCCGTTGTCGAATGTCTTTCCTTCTGTTTTCGCACACTAATTAAAGCGGCTGCAGAAATTTAAATACGCACCGCAGTAAAAGAATAAGGCTTACCTCGAAGTTGCAAATACTTGATTCTGTATCTGTACAAACCAACTGTGGTGCGAGGTTCCTTGCTTTCCGCTGTGTTTTGGGATGCAGGTCAGTAGTCATTAATCACCGTGGTTGAAACTAAAACCAAAGAAATGCCGACTTGGGGTCCAATATCGTTAGCAGATGTTGAACATTGCGAAGCGACGCTTTGGTGATCGCTGATTACTTGTACAGAAAACTCCTAATTTTCTGTTTTTTCCACACTTTAACTCACGTATTCAGTTCACTGTTCAATGTTTTGAATATTTCCACATACACACAATACAGTTTATTGTTCTTACTGGATTTAAAAGCGGCTCGTACACTAATTAATTAAATTTTTCGACTCCACGTTTGGGCTGCCAGATTATAGCGCCTCGCTGACTCTTAAATCACGTATTAAACAATAAATAAAACACCACACTTACTGAACAATCATATAATAACGGGTGAATCAAAACAATATAATAAATTTGGTAACTAATGAAATGCGTAAGTTTAAAATGCGTGCAAGTCTGTTAACACACGGTCGCTGACTGCCCAGATTTTAGGGGTGCAGGTTTCTGCGCAGATCCGGCTTAAAATGACCCCCCTGCGTTACAATCTTTAATTGTTTCAGAGTGGTGACGTCACATGCAATTTTTTTAAATGACGTATATATTTTTTTACATTTTCTAGTAGAGGTTTTTTTTCTCTTTTCAACAATATAAATATTTTATGCCCTTACATAAGAAAATTTTCGAGAAAAATTAAAAAACTTTTTTATCGGTGGGAGGCCACGATACAAAACTATAAATAAAAGTGTAACTCAGAAAAACAAAACAATAAACACTTCAGATTATTCTGAAATCTGATAGTTAAAGCGTTTGGCTACTATTTGTTTTAGTTTTCTGAGTTACACTTTTGTTTACAGTTTTGTATCATGGCCTCCCACTGTGAAAAAGTTTTTGTAATTTTTCGCGAAAAATTTTTTATGCAAGTGCATGAAATATTTATATTGTTGAAAAGAGAAAAAAAACCTCTACCAGAAAATGTCAAAAAATATATACAGTGTCATTTAAAAAGATTGCAAGTGACGTCACCACTCTGAAACAATTGAAGATACAAATTTCTTGATTGTGTTAAAATATAGGTTTTTATGTGTCATTTGATTTTATATAAGGTTTATTGGGTCTAAAATAAAAGTAGCTAGAAGGCGGGGCCTTTTTTGTTGAACAGACTGTATATACATTCAAATAAGCAAACCTAATAGCTTGTCTAGGCATTGATATACCGGGTGATTTTATAATCAAGACTGACGCAAAACCTAACCTGCTAACTTCGAATTTGACATAGACTTACAGTGCCACCCACCTATATATTATTCATATAACAAATATTTCATAGTAGCTTGATGGAAAAACATTTATAATCACCCGATATAAATGTGTAGAAATACATAAAATGTTGATCCTTGACATATAATAAACCCATAATATATCCTTTACGGACAGTACGCCAGTGTCAAACGGAAACAACTATCCGCCATATGCAACCTCCATTCTCGACGCAACCTCATCTGGTAAATGCTCCTTCCTGTTGTTTTATATCCAAAGACTTTTTTAAATAAAAAAATTAAAGTTTGCCATTTTGGATTCAATGGCGGTCAATTATCACGTTATTTTATTAGATTATAAGTTGCAGTATATGCGCGATATAGAATGTGAAATAGATATTCTGGTTTTTAAAACATATTTACTTTATTTATATTTTAAAATAATAACTTATCCCCAAATAGCCCCCTCGCTCATCCCAGTCGCGGGTCCCAGCATAAGGAACAAAATGACACCACCCTCAATACTCAATCACAAAAATGCACACGGGATATCAAAAATTTTAGTTAGAATATCAACTATTAGTTTACAGGTGTTGTTTATGCTGGCAGCAATTGCTAGTTGAATTTATTATTGTTGTAACTTAGAAATAACAACTTGAAAACAATTCTCGCTATTTGTTTGGCCGTAAAATATTCTGCATCCTTAATTTGTACCATACCCACCAACAGGAATTGGTGATTTCGACATCTTTGACGTTTGGTACACGCCCACTAATTCGACGTTTTGGACATTTTCGGCGATATGTCCACTCACAGGATTCGGCGTTTTGTCCACGGTAACTAATTCGGCGATTTGTCCATTTTCGGCGATATGTCCACCGACAGAATTCGGCGTTTTGGGCATTCTCGGCGTTTTGTCCACGGTAACTAATTCGGCGATTTGTCCATTTTCGGCGTTGTGTCCACCGACAACATTCGGCGTTTTGGGCATTTTCGGCGTTTTGTCCACGCTAACTAATTCGGCGATTTGTCCATTTTCGGCGTTGTGTCCACCGACAACATTCGGCGTTTAGGGCATTTTCGGCGTTTTGTCCACGCTAACTAATTCGGCGAACGTCCATTTTCGGCGATATGTCCACCGACACAAACGGGGGTTTTGAACAAAATCGAGCGATGCCAACTTTCCGATCCATGTGGGGTCATTTTACACGGTTCGGCGATTTGTCCATTTTCGGCGATATGTCCACGGGCAGAATTCGGCGTTTTGGGCATTTTCGGCGTTTTGTCCACGCCAACTAATTCGGCGATTTGTCCATTTTCGGCGGTATGTCCACCGAGAGAATTCGGCGTTTTGGGCATTTTCGGCGTTTTGTCCACGCCAACTAATTCGGCGATTTGTCCATTTTCGGCGATATGTCCACCGACAGCATTCGGCGTTTTGGGCATTTTCGGCGATTTGTCCACTCAAACGAATTCGGCGTTTTGGGCATTAAAATACGATTCGGCGTTTTGTCCATTCGGCGATATGTCCTAGACCCATTCATTATTTATTTACACCAATAAAACGGGACATGCCCAATTACATTATTGGAGGTTCAGGTCCCTTACTGTATATACTCGTATAATACAAAAAATAAAAAGTACAAATTAATAATTAAAAATTTAAATTTAGAAACTAATAATACCTAATTAAAAATCAAAAACTGAACGTTCCCACTGCTGGTTCATGTTTCATAGAGATGGCTTCAATCAAACTTTATTATAATAATACATATTAACTTTTTTCTAAAGAATTTAGGCTTT
Organism: Agriotes lineatus; assembly: GCA_940337035.1. Lineage (NCBI taxonomy): Eukaryota > Metazoa > Arthropoda > Insecta > Coleoptera > Elateridae > Agriotes > Agriotes lineatus. The sequence continues at coordinate 122,478,554 of OW679202.1, read as the reverse complement.
ATGTTAAATATGTTGTTATCTGACTGATGAACATATGCATTGGTGGTTATAATTATTCTTAGCATATGTGACTTTAGTCTGTAATTCGTTCGACATGTAGGTACACGGGATATAACTATTTCTTGGTCTAGTTCTATGTGCCGGTATATACAGACTGACAATAGATAATAATTTGGGGCAGTCAATTCTGTTTAACAATTTATTCAGAAAACAGACGTCAGTCACTTTTCTTCTATACTTTGTTTTAGTCGAACATCGTGATATTTATCATACAGGCGGAAAATACCATTATTTTAAAAATTCAAGTCTGTTAAAAATTTGTTTTGAACTATCTCCACATTATTTTTATGTATTATTAACTGGGAATTCCAAATTTTACTACCGTACTCTAATTTTAATCTTACCAAAGCGTTGTAAATTATTTTTATAAAAAGGATGTTTTGGAATTTGTAAGTGTTAGGGATTACGAAGCCCAAACTTTTTAGTGCTGAATTAACAACGTTATTTATGTGGTCATCTCATTTTAAATTATTTGTAAATTGTCTTTGATCGAATTACCATTTTGTAATGTTTGATTATCCATAGAATAATTTGTTTCGGCACATACCTACCTTCTTCATTGTATACGTCGTGCTTTTACATCTATATGTGATAAAATGCAGTTTATTTTCATTGCCCCAAGGCAGAACACAGTCAACATCTGTCTGAAGTAATTGTATATCTTTGACATCGTGAATTTCCTTAAATATCTTCAAGTCATCGGCCAACAATAAGCTATCCGAGTGTTTAATAACCAATGGAAGGTCATTGATAAACAACAGAAATAGCAGGGGGCCCAGGTTGCTTCCTTGAGGCACTAGCGATAAAGTAAAAAAAGGTTGCGATAGGTTTTCATGCATACTCACAAACTGAAAACAGTAGGATATAAAGAAAATAATTAAATTTTATGAAAATCCCTACTGGTGCAACTTGTTTAGTAGAATGTCGTGATTGACTTTATCAAATGCTTTGGCAAAGTCAGTAAGTATACAGTGTGTCTCAAGATTGATGTTACCAAATATGAGATAAACAAAAAAATTTTGATAAACTCTTAATAGACACAGGTAGTTCACAAACAATAATTTCCCCAGAATTCGTACAAAAACGTTTTCCAAAATTTTTGAATTTTATTTTAAGGTTTGGGATTCGGTCCTGCTTGGTTTGAAAGCAGGCCTTGACAGGGAAGCGATAACTATTTTATTTTCAGGTAAACTACCCTTTTTGTTATGATACGTCAAAATTTTATTAAGACAAGTTGTTCAGAATGATAAATTATGGCCCCATACAAAATTTCAGAAAGATCTGTCGACTTAAAAAAAACGTTATTTTTTAGATTAAACAATACAGGGTGATTCAAATTAAGTGCGCACCATTGCTATTTTTTTTATTATTAATTTTACAAAGTGGGTTAAATTAGCAAACTAGTAGTGTTTTTGCCGCTGATTAATATGCAATTAATAAAAAACAATCGAATAACGAGTTTGCGACAAAATTAAAAACGTTTAGTGTTTTTTTAATGGAACACCTTGTATATATTTCAAAAACTTGATATAAAAATTAATTTGTGATATAAAAATCTTAATACACCATTGTCTTAATATGAATATTAAAGAAGTTAGGGGAGATTTTAGTTTACCTATATCAACAATACACCGTACTTACCAAAAATCCATAGTAGGCTGCTACTAAAACAAAAACAATAACGTAAACATCAGAACTGTCAAAATCAATTTGTTGTACGTTTGGTTGTCGAAAGTAATTAGTGTTGTTTATTTATTTCAATTAAAAACTTAATACAAGCCTGTAATGCATTTTTACAGTGGAATAATGTATGTATTTATCTATAAACTGAAACTTCTTTAGTATTCATTTTAAGACAATAGTGTATTAAGACTTTTATTTTATACCACAAATTCATTTTTATTTCAAGTTTTTGAAAAATATACAGGGTGTTTTATAAAAAAAATTTTTTTTAATGGTTTCGCCAACGAGTTATTTTCTTGTTTTTTTATTAATTCCATATTAATCAGCACCGAAAACACTACTAGTTTGCTAATTTACCCTACTTTGCAAAATCAATAATAATAAAGATAGCAATGGTGCGCACTTAATTTTGTATAGGGCCATAATTTCTTATTCTGAACAACTTTCCTTAATAAAATTTTGCCGTATCATGAACAAAAAGAGTAGTTCACCTGAAAATAAAATAATTTTCGCTTCCCTGTCAAGGCCTACTTGTTTTTCAAAAACTAAAAATATTCTTAAATTTCTTTTCAAACCAAGCATGGCCGAATCCCAGAACCTTAAAATAAAATTCAAAAATTTGGAAAACGTTTTTGTACGAATTCTGTAGAAATTATTATTTGTGAACTACCTGTGTCTATTAAAAGTTTATTGCCGGTGGCAGGAATTATAATATACGGAAGGTTTAACTTAGGGTTTAAATTAAAATCTAAAATGTTTTTCCGAGGCTCTACATGAAAATTTACGGTATCGTTTGGATAATTTCTGGTATCACTTGCATAATTTCGATCGTTTGGATAGTTTGGATCAAGTTCTCAGAATATTGAAAGTTTTGGGGTTTATTTTGAAAATATAAATCTGATTGATTTTATTTTGAATTTTCTTGAGAATTTTCGAATAAATTTTCAGTTAGATTTTTATATTCATCAGGAGAATTTCCTTGTGAAATATTATTGTGATAATAATAATTGATTAGGATTTCTAATAACGTTTTGAGAATTAGCTCGATATTTATTGTGAGCGTTTAATTGTTGAGTAGCTGGTCTTTTTATGGTACTAAAGTTCATTGGTTCAGGTCTATTTGTTGGTTTGAAATTTGGTTTGGGTGCAAATGCATTGTAGCTTGAATTTTGGGTTATTCTAAAGTGATTTTGATATTTTGAATATGAAGGTCTTTTAAAATAGTTAGAATTTTTATTAAAATTACTTTGATTCTGTGATATCGGTATAAAATTTGTATTATTGAATTTAGGGAAATTAGATTTGTTGTATAAATTTGATGGCTATATATTGGAAGTTAAATTTGCTTTATTTAATTTCTGACTTTCAAAACTATTTTGATTTTGTGAGTATCGAATATCTGGTTTTTGTTTTACAATACTTAATGCTTGTTCCAATGTAGTTGGATTCCCGCTTCTTACAAAGCTTTCTAAATTTTCATTTAGTCCACTCGTAAAGTTCGCAGTGCTAAATCTTTGTTAGCTTTTAATTTATGATTTATAATAGCTTGAGGTTGTCTACTCAATAACACTTTTGAATTATAAATTGTTAAAATGCGTTCGAATTTTATTGAAACATTCTATCGGATTGTCTCTGTTTTGTTTTCATTTAGTCAAATCAATTAAAAGATTTAATTCTGACCAAAAGTTTCAATTAATACGGTTTTTAAATCCGCCCATGTATAATATTGGTAACCTACGATTACTTCCAATTCCTTATTGAGGATAAAATAACTTGATTGATATAATCGTTGAAATTTTCTGTGCAAAATTTACATGCAACGATCTCTGCGGATCTAATGAATTCTGACAAAGTGGCTTGATTTCCATTGTATGGCGGTATTTCGTTTAATAATGCTACACTAAAATGTGGGGGGAACAATGATGTGCCTTGCTCAACCATCTTTGAATTGTTACTATTATTTTAGTTTTTTCTTTAATTTTATTTTGGTAGTCAGCCAACAGCCGTTAGGCCAACTATAGGCGTCGCTGTACATTTATGAGGACTTCCAACCGCACTAACGACTGTCATGATGTTATTATGACATCCGGGACCAACTATTTCCGTGACAGCCGTATTACTAGGCGCCGAGAGAAGCAGCCATGGAACTCCCATCCAAGTTCTGCCCAGAAAGAGCGTTTCTTAACTCTGCTTAACTCATACGAAGGTGGGTTAACATGCAAAGCTGCCGGCAAGCAAGAGCTGCTATTACAGCGCCCTCGCCAAAGACAGCCAAATATTGCTTGCAACTCGCCCGAAGGAACCTTCGACTAGTCGTGGGTATCCTATCTAGACACTGCACTCTAAACCAACATATGCACAGGATGGGACTAGTGGACAGCTCAAACTGTCGCGGATGCAACGAGGATGACGAGACAGCAGAACACGTTCTGTGCCACTGTCCAGCTCTGGCAAGAGTCAGAGGATCCATTTTGGGGGACTTCTGGCCCGATATGGTCAGAATTAGCAACACTCCAGTTGCGGTCGTCCTTAAGTACATTTAAAGGATTGGATGGCTTGAGTGATACCCAACTTGGAGAGCTGATGGGAGGTAGCACAATGGGCTCACTTAATGCGGCCTAAGTGCATGTGAGGTAACTCACCCTCCATTTATAATCCAGAATCGAGAAACTCTACCGATCGAACGTGGACGCTTGTTCAAGCTACATCACCCGGGAAATACACCAATTACAATTACAATTATTTAAAATTAAAATTCTAGGCGTTCTACCTAAAGGTTCAGAACACCTTTGACATACAAATTTTGTTTTACTTGATTTTATATTTTTGTTTATGTTAGTAAACGATTTTATAGAATATGGGAATCCTACACAGGGGTTCCTACGAACAGAACGTGGGTACAAACACAAATTAAGCACACCTAATATGTGCAGTGAATGGACACGCTTACCGCGTTCTGTCTGAAGTTATAAATAAGTATTTAAAACGATGTTAGTATAATTTAATTTGTTATTTAGTTTCGTTTCTCTTGAAGATTAATATTGCATTACTCTGATGCGTTAAAAATTATTACTTGCTTACTTTGAAGCATGAAAATTGATTTTCAATTTGAAAATTATATTGCATTACTTTGATGCTTGAAAATTATTACTTTACTTTGAATTGTAAATATGCACTTACATTGTGCGTTAAATTGACGAACAGGCTGCTTAACTGCTAGATCCTGTTGTCTTCAAAATGGACTGCTGTGTTGCGTCCTGTTATCCTCAATTGGATGGGTGATCCCAATGAACAGATGGTGCCAATGACGAAGTGGTTACAATAACCAGATTGCCAGGTCAGGCCCTGGTTAACTGCAGAAGTTGGAATCGACGGGGCGGCTCTTCGTACGGGCGATGTTTGTCTCTGAAGGCGTCTAGAAGATCCGGGATGAGATGGTAGAATCGATGAACAATTAAGGATTAAAATCCAAAGGTGCGAAATTGGTTTTTAATGTTCGAAAAACCTCTTAAGCCCTTTTGTTCATTATACCGACTGCGCCAGTTAAATAAAAAGACAGTCAGACAATTTCTTACATCTAACATGTAAACTATATGGATAAAAGAAAGCGGAATAAAGCAGGCAACGAATCGGAGGAAGAACAGGAGATATTTAGAAAAAGTAAATTAGTCAGTAGTTCGCCAAATAAAAGCGAGCCCAAAGAGAGCAAAACGGCAACAACCAAAGATATAGAAGATATAAAACAGTTTTTGAAAAACCTGAGCAACGATGTTACGGAAATAAAAATGGAAAATAAGAGGATAATGAAAGAGATGCACACAATCTGAGGTCAAAGAGCAGCTGAAAAGATGCAATGAAGAAATAAGTAAATTAAAGTAAGATCTAGTGCAAACAAAAGAAAAATGGTTAATGGATAAAACAGAAGCAGATAAAAAATTAATGGGCTAGAACAAAAACTGGAAGAAATGGAATACAGACAAGAACTGCAAGAGCGAAGAAAGAAAAAGAACAATGTTACCGTAACAGGATTAAACAATCAGCATAGTGGTCCTGAGAGAGTAACACATGCTGTTAAAAATATTGCATGACCTACAAGTACAGGAAAATACAAAATTATATAAAAGACAAGGCACGAGAGAAAGAAAGTAAAGGAAATAAGACAAGGACGGGATACGGGAATCTAAAAGTAAACGATAAGGACTATGTATGGGACCGCAATACAGAAAAATTGATAGAGGTGGATAAAGGAGTAGCAGCACCAAAAAACTGAGCAGTAGGAAGGTTAAGGAGAAAATGATGAAGACCCAGGAAATGAAAAAGGACAAAAGGAAAGAGAATAGAGTAGGGGATGATAAATATCAAGTAGAAGATAACCGCATACTGAGTTGCCACTTGGAACGTCAGAACATTATTGCAACCAGAAAAAGTGGATGAAGTAGTCAGTGAAGTAATAAAACATGGGTTTGGCATAGTTGCGGTACAGGAAATCAGGTGGAAAGGTGATGGTGTAGTGGGAAGAGCAAATTACTCATTTATGTACAGTGGGGGAGAAAAGCAGAGAAGTTATGGCACAGGATTCTTCATATCAAGGAAAATTAGAAAAGTTCTATATTTTGAAGCTATAAATGAAAGAATGTGTAAAATGCGAATAAAAGTGCATATGCACCTACAGAAAATGCAGACGACAGCAGTAAAGCATCCTTTTATTACTTACTAGAATCGGTATGCGAAGCGTGTCCCAAATATGATGCAGTAGTGCTATTAGGCGAATTTAACGCACAAATAGGAAAGGAAGGATATATCAAGGAAGTGGCAGGCTAATTCACTATCTACGACAAATCGAATGATAATGGGCTTAGAATCTGCGAGTTGGCATTATCGCACGATTATTTAATTGCCAGCACTGTAGGAACTTGGACCGGAGGCTAAACTAGATAGACCACATACTGAAATACAAGACGTTCTAACATATAGAGGGGCAAACTGTGATTCAGATCATTTCATGGTGGGTGAGAGGATGCAACAACGAATTGTAACCGTGGAGAGGCGATGCGAACACAGAAACCGAAAATGGAACACTGAAAGCTTAAATAAAGCGGAGGTTAGGCACAAGTACTGCTCCATTCTAAAGGAACATATGAAGCAGAAGAAGAGGAGACGATAGAGCAAAAATGGAACAGCATCAAAAGTAAATTGATCAAAACAGCAGAGGATGTGTTAGGAGAAAACAAACGGGGTGCGATAAAAACAAAAAAATGGTTCTATAAAGAATGTGAAGAAACAATAAGCAGAAAAAATAAAGCCAGACTAAACACGATAACTAGAGAATCTGCAGATAATACGGAGACATACATCAAACTAAAAAAGAAGGCGACAAAACTTTGCAGGAAAAAAAACTAGAATGGTATAACGAACAAATTAGGAAGATGGAGCAAAGTAACAAACACGGAAAAACCAGAACATTTTTCAAAGAAATTAAACAGTTTACGAGTAAAGGCCATACAAAAGTTTGGGGCTGCAAAGCAAGCAACGGGACACAACTAACTGAAAAACAAAGAATCCTGGATAGGTGGAAAAACTACTTCTAAGATCTTTTAAATGTTGACGACCCCGGAGACAGTAAAGCGCAGGAAGCTTATGAAGATGTAGAAAATCATGAGGAATGTCCTACATACAAGGAAGTGTGCAACATAATAAGCAGCCTAAAAAACAATACAGCAGCGGGCCCCGACGAAATTGTAAGGGAGCTAATTAAAAGTGCAGGGGCTGCACTATATAGGCAAATGCACCAGCTGATAAAACGGATCTGGGATAAAGAACAGATGCCAGACGACTGGGAAGGAGGTATTATTATGCTAATATTTAAAAAAGGCGATAAAGAGATGTGTGACAACTACCGAGGGATATCCATGCTCAATGTGCCATATAAAATACTGTCGTCCGTGATACACAACTGCCTATTTAAACACGTTGAAAATGTAATAGCAGACTACCAGCAGGGATTCAGGCCTAATCGTTCAACCACAGATGGCTTGTTTATTATCCTGAAAATTTTTGAAAGGTGTTTTGAACACATCAAATTACACTGTTTATTTATTGATTTTCGACAAGCTTTGACTCTGTAAAAAGAAGTAAAATCATGGAAGCATTGTGTATTTTTAACATGCGTGCAACTTTTTACACGGATTCGATCTGATATTTCAAATTCGATTATAGATTCAAAGGCTCGACAATGAAATAATTACGCAAGCGTGCAGTTAAAATTCAAATTTAAAAGCGTTTGTTGTATTACACTCATGTACCCGTTACATTTTTAATTAAGCAAAGCTGTACTTATTTAGCATAATTGCCCCTTGGCTGAGAAGTTTTGCTATTTAGAAACCGGGTCCGGCTTGTTGCTGTGACTAACGTTGTTTTAGCCGAGGCACCCCGTGTCGAAAGGTTTTGAATGCTGAAAAGGGCCGGATTTATGTCATCACATCTATGAAATTACAGATGGCATGAAACCCATTTGTATAGACACTGGTCGTTGTTATTTCGAAAGTTATTAATTTATAACGGCGAAATTACCCTGCCTAAGAGCTAATAATTAGAAATTACTTGAAATAAACGGGGCCATATTATATCAATACCGTAAAATCGGTGGTCTCTTTCTTTCTTTACATGTATGTATCTTTGTTCGCTAGCTCCTCCGAAAATATTGGGTTGACTAAATTGTATGACAGCTTAAAAATTTGCAAAATTTTAGACTTAGATCGCAGGCCTGTTTTTATGAACAACCAATGGTCGGCGCTGGGTCGAGATATTTCGATAAATTGTATTTACTGTCCTATTTGCCGCTTATTCAGGATATATGTTAGTTACGTGGAAGGAAATATTTATACAAAAAATGGACCCTGTAGGTGGCGCTAGAGTCACGATATATATGGTCTGATTTCACTCATATTCAAAAGATGTGTGTACAAAAACAAATTATTTTTGGGCAGAACAACGTTTACCGGGTCGGCCAGTAATTTGAATATAATTCTTTATTTTATTTTATAGTTGAGAAATTGCCACGCCTATAATTCTTAATTTTAGCAAAATAAAAATTAAATTTCTGGTAAAGCGTTTCTCTCCCCCCCCCCTCCAGGCGCTCGGCCCTCGATCCGATATTTCACTACAATAAAATTTATTTTAACTGTCTAAATCATTTTGAGCGTAATAATTATTTTTAAAATCAATAAATCCTGGTAATGTAACAGCAAAGCGGGACGCACTTAGGAGTTGATTTTATTTAAATATTATACAAGGCAGAATGACCGCAAGGGTCTGAGGTGTTTAAAGTGAACAAAGGCCTGTCAATTTACAAGAAAAAGTGTTTGCGTTTTTTATTTGTGTCCGTTTGCATTTATACTGACATTTTTCAGTATAAAGAAAGCTGTCATGTCGTCAAAAATTATTTCTAAAAAATAACTTAAATAATTTACAAAATATTTCTATTCAACATCCGATTAAATTTTAATAAAAAACACACATTGAAACTAGAAGCAAAATTTCAGTAACATAGACTCGTTCAGTTTTATTACAAAGTTCTTGTACAATTTATCAAAATATGTATGTGTTGACAAATACCCATAAATTTGAATAAAAATCAGGCAATTACACATCATCTCACTTAAAATTATATAAAAATCGCCATCATGCGACATAAACTTCCGCAAAAACGAGATTTTTATGCAACATCCGATTAAATTTTAATAAAAATCACGCAATTAGACATCATCTCACTTAAAATTTTACAAAAAACGATATATTTTTATGCAACATGCGTTTAAATTTGAATAAAAACACAATTTCAGGTTAATACAATGATGGTAGCACAATTCGTTTTATAAAACAGTTTTTATAATAACGAAAATTGTGTAAAAATAGTTTTTCTAAAAATAACTTAATCATAATTTTGCAAATGTCTTACACTTTTTTATAAACTGCATCGCTCAAAATTGAAATAAATCGCAATTTTTTAAATTACATCACGTTATTATGAAATCGTAGTTTGATTTATATGGATCTTCGTCACTTTGTATCTGTAAAATAGCTTGAAATACTAATATTTTAGCTTTCTATGCATAACTTAAGCATAATTTTGCAAATGTCTTACACTTTTTTATAAACTGCATCGCTCAAAATTCAAATAAATCGCAATTTTTTAAATTACATCACGCTAATATGAAATCGTAGTTTGATTTATATGGATTTTCGTCACTTTGTATTTGTAAAATAGCTTCAAATACTAATATTTTAGCTTTCTAAGCATAACTTAAGCATGATTTTGCAAATGTTTTACACTTTTTTATAAACTGCATCGCTCAAAATTCAAATAAATCGCAATTTTTTAAATTACATCACGCCATTAAAAAATCGTAGTTTTATTTATATGGATTTTTGCCACTTTGTATCTGGACAATAGCTACAGATACTAATATTTTAGCTTTTAGATTTTTAATTATTGCAGATTCCTGAAAAACAAACACAGGGTAAAAATAGAAAACACAAATACTTTGTAATAAACAAATATATTGTTATTATTTTTGTAGAATATTTAATAATATAAAAATAAACGTACATTTGTGTGTCTTATTTTCTAAAAATCACTTGGCCAATTTACAAAACTGTAGTTTGCGGGTGCACAACATTTTAAATTAAAAAGGCTGCAAGTAATAAAATCAGAATTCGTTTACAAGAGATCGCCGAACCAATTTCATTGTGGTATTTTAAAGTTTAAGACGCTCCCAATCCAGAACTCCACTCGTTTTTGATGTTGATAACCTCTACCTTAGCGATGTTTTTCTAACGGCCCCTTTTTGGAGGCGCTTCCTTATCGACATTTTTTTGACTGCACCTTTTTGCGGTGGACTTGGTTGAGTAGTTGGTGTTTTTAATTTATATTCTAAATCTGACTCGCAGTTACCAGTTTCCACTTCGGTTTTTCCTGTATCACCAGACTGGGCTGGCTCTTTTTTGCTGTTTAGGCTTAGCTAGCAGCACATGAGCAACGTTAAGGTCTTTAATGTAATCAGCAAACTGTAGGCGTCCGGGTGGATTAATAGTCTTTTGAGGCCTCAGAGCGTCGTGAACTAAATCGACTATGTTGGACGCTGGTAAAATTTCACCCTTGATAGTAACGGTGCCCTTGTGATCCCAACTCACATCGTTTGATGCACTCAAAATGCGTAGGAAAACTCAGCTTTTTTCTTACAAGTGGTGGGTAGTGTAGATAAAATAACGACATTTGATATGCTGTTACTGCTTGTTTCAATAGGTATTTTGATTGGTTGCCGTGCCTGGTTTGTGAAATGAAGGAATTTTTGTAACACCCATTTATCGTGATCAGTTAATTTGGACTTTAAAACTTTTTTCATTTCGGTATCAAGTTGTGATAATATATTTTTCCCCGTATTCTCACCAGACTTAAAGCGTTGGACTAGTTCGGGCGGTACAAGCAACATCTTCTACATCTCTTCCATTTTTTTCGAAAATAGAGCTCATCCGTTTATACCTGTAGAACCGTCGCGAATTAACTAACTTAACATCAAGGCTCTCATAATAAATATATAAAAAATATAGCAGGTGCGGGAATCGAATCCAACAATTTTCGAAACACGGTTTGATATATATTTATCGAAGGACTTTCAGCTGAAGCTTTATTATTATTATTTGCCGAGATTCGTCATCGCTATATTTTACAAGAGCCTACCTGTCTGCCACGCGACGCACGCAATGTTTCCACCCCCTTTTCATTTAAAGATTTGTTAAACCAGAGGTCCAAGCCGATGCCGTACTAACTCGTTTTAAGCCGTTGTGCTCTGTTACCTGGTGCATCTAAAGATGGTCCTCAGAAGAATTAATAACTGCCAGGAAGCAACCGCCCTTTACAGCAGGACATTAATTGCAGAATCAAGTAAGAAAAAGACAAAACCAAGTAAGAAAATGCATCTTTCAAATAAAATTCAACACCGGGCAGCGCTAGCATCACCACAGATAATAGTTGTTGACGAAGCGACCCGGGGACCACCGCCACAGCTAAACGGGCCTGGGAAAGATTTGAGGTGATCGTGCAGGAGACCATGCCTCGCTGTGACGTAATAACGGAGACCCCGACCTAGAACAAACATATGTGTCTTGAGAAGAAGCTGTTATTGTGTGATTTTTGTGTGCCTCTAAACAATAGTTCTAGCAAAGTTGTTCATTTAGGCCTGGATCCTTATAAAAACTTTTCACCTGTGGTAAGAATTCTGAAGACCGACGGCTTAAGTGTTTCATTTACAGCTGAAGCTTTCATAGCTTTTCTGGAAGTTCTACCGGACATGCTTGTGATAGCCAAACAAAAAACTTTCAAATGTGATTTAAGTGGACATACAGTGGAACACATGAGCAATGACACTTGCAAGATTATTTCAAAAGACCCCGCAAAAAAAAATTCACTTTACGTAAAGTATGACACGCTGGCAAATTTATTGCCGATGTATCATTTGATGGTAGCTAAAATCACAGACTTGAAACGTGTAAAGTGTAATTTTGAAAAGTTTGCTGTATCAATATGGAAGAGGTCATCAACATCAAAAACGAATGGAATATTGTATTGGGAGCGTCTTAAACTTTAAAATACCACAATAAAATTGGTTCGACGATCCATTGTAAACGAATTCTAATTTTATTACTTGCAGCCTTTTTAATTTGAAATGTTGTGCACCTCAAACTACAGTTTTGTAAATTGGCCAAGTGAATTTTAGAAAATAAGACAGACAACTGTACACTTATTTTTATATTATTAAATATTCTACGAAAATAATAACAATATATTTGTTTACTACAAAGTATTTGTGATACAAAGTGACGAAAATCCATATAAATCAAACTACAATTTTATAATAACGTGATGTAATTTAAAAAATTGCGATTTATTTGAATTTTGGGCGACGCAGTTTATAAAAAAGTGTAAAACATTTGCAAAATTATGCTTCAGTTATGCTTAGAAAGCTAAAATAGTAGTATTGGAAGCTATTTTACATATACAAAGTGGCGAAAATCCATATAAATAAAACTACGATTTCATATTATCGTGATGTAATTTAAAAAATTCCGATTTATTTAAATTTTGAGCATGCAATTTATAAAAAAGTGTAAAACATATGCAAAATTATGATTAACTTATTTTTAGAAAAACTATTTTTACACAATTTTCGTTATTATAAAGACTGTTTTGTAAAACGAATTGTGCAACCATCGTTGTATTAACCTGAAATTGTGTTTTTATTCAAATTTAAACGCATGCTGCATAAAAAAATATCGTTTTTTTTGTAAAATTTTAAGTGAGATGATGTCTAATTGCGTGATTTTTATTAAATTTAATCGGATGCTGCATAAAAATTTCGTTTTTGTGGAAGTTTATGTGACATGATGGCGATTTTTATATAATTTTAAGTGAGATGATGTGTAATTGCGTGATTTTTATTCAAATTTACGTTAATTTGTCGTCAACACATACATATTTGATAAATTGTAGAAGACCTTTATATTAAAACTGAACGAGTCTACGTTATTAAAATTTTGCTTCTAGTTTCAATGTGTGTTTTTTATTAAAATTTAATCGGATGTTGATTAGAATTGTTTCGTAAATTGACTTTAAGTTATTTTTTAGAAATAATTTTTGACGACATGACAGCTTTCTTTATACGGAAAAATGTCAGTATAAATGCAAACGGACACAAATAAAAAACACAAACACTTTTTCTTGTAAATTGACAGGCCTTTGTTCACTTTAAACACCTCAGCCCTTCGCGGTCATTCTGCCTTGTATAATATTTGAATAATATCAACTCCTAAGTGCATACCGCTTTGCTGTTAAATTACCAGGTTTTATTGATTTTAAAAATAATAGTATGCTCAAAATGATTTAGACAGTTAAAATAAATTTTATTGTAGTGAAATATCGGATCGAGGGCCGAGCGCCTGGAGGGGGGGAAGCGAAACGCTTTACCAGAAATTTAATTTTTATTATTGTTAAAATTAAAAATTATAGGCGTGGCAATTTCTCAACTATAAAATAAAATAGAGAATTATATTCAAACTAGCTGAAACCCGCGGCATATGCCGCATTTAAAATGTACGACAAATGTAATAACTTTTGTTGCACTAAAGACAGTTTTAAAAGCACGCTAGAGATTGGCAGTAAGGAAAAGTTCCAAAAAATATATTTTCAAATGGAAAGTCTCTGGAAAGGAAACGCTCGTCTCTGGAAGGCGTCCTAATTAATACGACGTTGTTGGATGCAGTAAAAAAAAATCAGGAAAGAATTAATACTCTTATGAGATTATATGTGAGAATTATTTGTGCCACCGAAATAATTTTCAGCTGCTTGCAATCTGTGTTTCTTTTCAGGTTTAATCCGTTGAGGCGTTGAGCGTCATAAAAATATAAATGCGGTAACTCAAGTCTCCAGTTACGCCGTTACTGTTATTGTTAAATAACTCGATTAATTATTATTTCTTTGTCAGTTTAAACTGGCATTATTATTATTATCTCTATAATAGCAACCATAAGTAACTGTTTATAATGTTTATATGCTAGCGAGTTGTTCTTAAATCGCTAGTGAATAATAGTAGATTGTTCTACAAGTTAAGAAAAGTGAGAGTTTTCCGGCGAATGTAAAAGTTTTACGTGAGCATGGAAGAATAACTTTTCCAATGTGTTGAACATGCAATGTTTCCGTGTAATTGACAAAAATATCTTTTAAATAATTTTGGTCAAAGTATGGAAGCGTAATGTTTACTGTACTGTATAAATACAGAGTCCGGCAACAAAGCGGGGGTGGAAGATATTTCTAAAACGATGAGAGTTACATAAATATTGTGTACATAAAAGTTGTAGGTACGAAAGTGGTGCACATTACTAAAATAGTTTTGATTATACAGGGTGTCGCAAAAAAGTATGGCGAATCAAACTTACTTTTTTTTTAAATAGAATTCCCTATATTTGGGTAGCTTAAAAGTTTTGTATTGAAATACTCATCATTTTCAGATAAAGTTGTATGGGTCTAACGTCAACTGTTTTGGAGATATTAACGATTTTATGCAAAAAAATGCTGAACTTCAAGGCGACTGCTTTAAGCGACAGAAAACAATTGAATGAAGGAAAACGTTACCAAAAAATTATGATTTTTGTAAACTATCTTTCAAGTGTAAAATGGTGGATCTGGGTATTAATGTTATATAGGGTGCTCAATATTTGCAAATTTAATAATTTCGATTATTTTTCAAATGGAACGTCCTGTATATTTTTGTATTTTGAAGAGCCCTTTTAATGAGCTTTCTTTTGATATGTTACTTCATACTTCTAAGTTCAACTGTTTTTCAGATATGCCTGTTTGAACATAAAAACAATTTAAACCCCTTAAGATGCTTTATTTCAAGGGATAAAAACAAACGCTCTTAAAATAGTGATTTAAACGCATGATCTCTCTAAAAATAAAAGCACAAAATCCAGGTTTAGAAAATATAAATTCAGTCAGTGTTGATACAGGAAATTATAAACACGAAAAAAAACGATAAATGCAGGAATAAATTAATTCCACGGTCAAATTAAATCAGATAAAAAAAAGCCAATACACCAAAAGCTTATACGTAATTACACTAAATGTTCAAATAGTTCTCCTTTCCTGCTCTGAGTATTAAAGCTGTACAGAGAATTCATAATCTGCAAATATAATTAGTTTGATTTATTTAAATGGAACACCCTGTATATCCCTGTATTTTTAAAAAGTACTTTTAATGAGCTTTCTTCTTCCACTTCATTTCCTATCTCAAAATTCGGTCGTATTGGTTATTTCAAGTTTTGAGTTCTGGTTCAATTTTTGTATTTTAAGCTTGGTTTTATCTTTTGTTTGAAGAATTCAAGTGTTTAAATCATTATTTTAAAGGCGTTTGTTTTTTATCCCTTGAAATAAAGCATCTTAAGGGGTTTAAATTGTTTTTTATGTTTAAACTCGCATATCTGAAAAACAGTTGGAACTTAAGAGGTATGAAGTAACATATCAAAAGAAAGTTCATTAAAAGAGCTCTTCAGAAATACAAAAATATATAGGGCGTTCCATTTGAAAAAAAAATCTAAATTAAATTTGCAAATATTGAGCACTCTGTATAACATTAATACCCAGATCCACCATTTTACACTTGAAAGATAGTTTACAAAAATCATAATTTTTTGGTAACGTTTTCCTTCATTCAATTGTTTTCTGTCGCTTACAGCAGCCGCCTGAAGTTCCGCAATTTTTTGCATAAAATTGTTAATATCTCCAAAACAGTTGACGTTAGACCAATATAACTTTATATGAAAATGAAGAGTATTTCAATACAAAACTTTTAAGCTACCTAATTATACGGCATTCTATTTAAAAAAAGGTAACTTTGATCCGCCACACTTTTTTGAGACACCCTGTATAATCAAAACTATTTTAGTAATATGCACCACCTTAGTACCTACAACTTTTATATACACAATATTTATGCAACTTTCATAGTTTTAGATATATCTTCCACCCCCGCTTCGTTGCCGGACCCTGTATAAATCGAAAAGTCACTTTTTTTAATGTCACCAATGGCAATGTGACAAAATAATACATTATAAGAAAAAGAAAAGCATAATTTTTCCCAAGATGTGAGTTTGCAGCTCAAGGACGATGCCAAGCACTACAAATACACAGAGGGAAAAATGGTGTTCTGCCCTGCCGTGTATATACAATTTTTTCAACCGCCAGGATCAGAACCATAAGAAACATATTTTTCGACGACTGACATCGAAAGTAGATTTTTCTCACTTTCATTTGACAACAGAAAGTTGACATTTGCCGCTGAGCGTGCGTTTTCATCACTTTGCCGCTCGCCGAGCGTTTTGGGTTTCCGCGTGAACAAAATAGGTAGCCACGTCCGAATGTTTCCTTGACAATGCCCGTCATTTGTCGAAATAATCGCGTCACATGTCTAATAGACTGTGCGAGTAATGTTAACTTGATTGTCAATTAATATTTGCAATAAAATGAAATATGATATTTTCCATTAATAATATGCTCAGTCGTCGAAAAAATAGTATGTATGTTTCGAGCTAAAGGTGCGTGTGCTGCTTTTGCATGATTGTTGGTTTCGGCTTTGCCTCAACCAGCAATATTCATGTGCAAGCGGCAAGAATGCACTTTCAGCTCTTAACATACAATATACTATTTCATTACTCTAAATCAAAATTATGCTGTAATACGGATTGGGCCATAATTATATATAACACAATGAGATAACATGTACAACAAAATAGAATGCTTGAGTATGTAAGAGATGACCATACGAAAAAAAATTATTTTAGTAGGCATGTGTGGTTGACATCTGTCATAATTAAATGTACGTCAGGCCTACTCGAATATTTGCTATTATGTTTATCTCTTTCTTACTCAAGCAATACGTGTTATTTTCTTGTTCATGTTATCTTATTGCTGTTACAGTGAAATTCCTCTTCGCGGATACACGGACACCTCCCTTGGACGGACAGTTTCTCATGGTCCCGACCGACTCTCATATAATTTGCATTATGTTAACTCCCTCTTGGACGGACATTCTCTTGAACGGACGCGGGCACAAGAAAATGTTCTCTTAAATGGAAAAAAACAAAATAAAAAATAAACGCCTTGTCTCATTTTTCTGTCGCAAGTGTCGCTGTTGCATTTCTCAATCGCGCCGCACGCCAACTTCGCTGCCTGCCTTCACTGAGGGTCTTTCCCGAGTTAACCGGAGATTCACCGACTTCAATCTTTCGGTACACGAGGGGATTCAGTATTAGTCTGACGTCTATGCGGAAAAGACACAGTGGGCGACACATTCATTGTAGAAATGGCGCCAAATATTAAAATTCTCACGCTTAAACAAAAAATTGAGATTGTTGAAGTTCACAATAGGGAAAAGTCAAGTGTAAGGAACTTATCCAAGCGTTTTGATATCGAAAAAACACAAGCTGCTGATATAATTAAACATAAAGAAATAATTTTGTAAGGTAACAAATTTTAATCTTTTCCTTAAGTTTTAAGTTTTTTGTTTATTTTAAAAACATTTACACACACGATCATTGAAAATAAACAGGGTTATGCAACACATGTTACACATTTGAAACAATGTTTTTAGAAAGCTACTATAATCGTGTTATCCAGGTAGTACTTCATCTAATGCAGACGGTTTCATAAAAGTAGCCCGATATTGCTGAGATTTTACAAGGGGCGATAATATTGGTTGCATTGCATTTTCAATGATTCTTTGTGTACATACATATACGTTTTAAATGTCCCAATTTCTTTAATTACAGTTTTCATTAAAAACCGATTTTTTTTCGTATTTCTTTTAGGCGGACACCCCTCTTGAACGGACACTTTCAGTCGGTCACGTTGGTGTCCGCCCAAGGGAGATTTCACTGTATACAGACAGATCAATAAAAAAACCAATTAGGGCAGGCTGTGATATGTGTTATAGGTTTGGCAGTACTGAAGTGTATTGTCAGTCTATGTCAAATTCAAGCTTTGCAGGTTAAGTTTTACGTCGGTCTGTGTCAAACAACGAACAAAACTTAACCTGCAAATCTTGAATTTGACATAGACTGACAATACACTTCAGTACTGCCAAACGTATAACACATATCACAGCCTGCCCTAATTGATTTTTTTTATTGATCTGTCTGTATATAATTGTGGCCCCATCGGTATTTAGCAGTCTTTGAACTTATTTTACGAATACCATGACAATAGATATTTTAATTTTATTTCATATTGTCCCTTGAGAGAAAATGTGTTCTTTCTGTGAAAATCATACGACACTAATTAATGACCAATAGAAAAATTAGTTCACAAGCCGTAAGCAAGACAACAACAAAATTTCTTGGAAATTTATTGTCGGTAGACCAATCTAACTGTGAGGGTTTGTGTCGTTACAATTTTCTTACTGAATCTGCATTCGAGCGTTAATTCATATCCGGAAATTATTTTTCGTGCATTCCAACAACGTCGTAATTTGCCCTCGCGTCCCGCTTGGCAAATTAATACGACGTTGTTGGAACGTACTCAAAAAAATTTCCGGAAAGAATTAATGCTCTTATGAGATTACATGTGACAATTCTTGTAACCTAAAATATGATTCACCATTGTCTATTTGTGATCGCCAACTGTCCTTGTATCTTAAAACAAAAGCAATTAAAACTTGTAAAGAAACTGTGACAGTAAGTACCTGAAAAAATTAATTGTGATTTTGCGTCAAATGTATTTTTCCCTCTTTATTGTTATTAGTCTTCTTCTTCTTCTTTGGTCCATTAGCTGGCGGTCCGGGCGGGACGTCCCCGCAACGAATACGCTGCTGTCGGTGCCGCTGGGTCTCGAACTCCATTTACGATTCGTTTCCATTTTGGACGATTTTTGGCGACGTGTTGGGCATCGATAACCGATAATCGCTGATTTTTTAAGTTGCCCTCGATATTCTTTAGCCAGGTTTTCTTCGGTGCCGATCGCTGAATTCTCCAGTCTGCCGGACGGTCTTGCCAAAGAAGTTTACATGGCAAACGGTTATCATCCATTCGGCAGACATGTCCGAACCATCGTAGTGTCCACGTTTCCGATCCATAAAGAAGAATGGGAAGGATCAGCGTTCGGTATAAGAGTACTTTCATTTTGATGGTAGTATTTGTTTTCTCATACGCACCATTTAAGCAAGGCGAATGTTGATGTTGCCTGCCCGATGCGGCTGTAAACGTCGGCCGTCGATGCCACTTTCTTTTCCTCAACCAGCAATCCCAAATACACTGAGCGACAAAAGTCTGGGTTTACGAATAATTTTTCCAATTTTACATACTGAAAATGGTTTCTGGCGCTTAAAATCTGATGTCGATGTTTACATATCAATAATAGTTATTTATGCATCAAGGACGAAAAATTGGCTTTTTATGGACGATGCCTGCAATTGCTGGCCGAGGCGATGGCCGAGGCAAGCAATCAGGCAAGGCCATAAAAAGCAGTTTTCGTCCGAGGTGCATATTAAATTTTTCCGTCGACCGTCATAATTTGAAAAAAAATTAAAGTGAAGTCCGAATTATAAAGTTGTTGAGAACAAAAAGCGTTTACGGACGAAAAGTGTTTACGGACGAAAAGCGTTTGCGGCTGTAAAGTGCGGCCGTAAAGTGTTTGCGTACGAAAAGCATTTACGGACGAAAAGTGTTTGCGGACGAAAAATTAATGGTGTCCAAAAAAGTGGCATTTTTGGTACGCAAATGCGTCCGTAAAATCACATTTTATAGTGAGGTCGACGGAAAACAAATTTAGTGCTATAGTGGGCTAACTCATAACCATACAATTGTTGAAATATTGCGATTTTGTTTCTGTCGTACATTATTCAAGTTTTTGATAAAGTTTTGTTAAGAATCGGGTTGGCGTCAGGGATATGTTTACAGCATGTCAATTGTTTCCGATAACTGTCAGTATTAACTGTTAATTCTACGCCACGAGCTCTAATTACACATTCTAGACGTCTAGGCATACTGCTAATCAGTCGTGCAAGATTTTCTTGTAGTAACCTATCCTAATGTCCGAGGCCAATTAGGGCGAGTACGAATTGTTCTTCTCAGTTGATCCCACATGTGTTCTATCTGGTTCAGGTCTTGTGAGCAGGCTGGCCAATCCAAAAGTGTAATTCCAACTTCGTTTAGATACTGCAGAGTAATGTTGGCTACGTGTGGCCGTCCATTATTTTGCATTAAACGGAAGTTGTCACCAACAAAATGACTAAACGGAACAACATATTCCTCAAGAATATTCCTAATGTACCTATCTGCATTGAGCGCTGCTCTATCACAGATGTTAAGCTCTGTGTGAGCATCTGAAGAAATCCCTCCCCATACCATTACCAAACCTCCAAAAAAATATGAAGTTGTGGCCATAGCACAAGCAGCATAACGTTCTCCTGGTCTTCTTCATACCCATGAACGACCATCTGGAGCATCCAAAGTAAATCGAGACTCATCTGTCCATAATACGCATCTCCATTCGGGATCCCCCCAGTTGTGGTAAGTTCTAGCAAAATTTAGCCCATTCTTTAGCCATTCTTAAGCCCATTTTAAACGTTTTCTTTTTGAAACTTGTATAGCCACTTCCGCCGCCACTGCCAACGTGGTCGTAGTATCCATCACAGTTGATGAAGCGGTGATATCAGAAAAACTGAACGAAACAATCCGTTCGTGTGTGGCTGAAGTCGTTGTTCGTTTTTACCCGTACAGTTTTGCCCGTGCAGACAAAACTGCCAGAAAAGAACAACGTCTGTGGGGCCCTTAACTTATTGATATTTCATCACCATGCGGTACATAACCGTGGATTTTTTGTATTATAAGTATGAATTTAGTTGTGTTTTATATAAAAAGAAACAATATTCACCATTTATATCAAAAATAAAGAAATTGTAGCGAAAAAATGTAGATACCGCCTTTTGACTTTAAATTGCAACAATCGACCGAACACTAAATACAGATTGAAAAAGCGGCATCTACTTGACAATGTTGTATAATGGAAGACTTGATACTATTAATTTAATGAAACGGCAGTTGGCCGTATCTGAACATTTGCGTCCACGAAAACAGACAATAAAGGCGGTATCTAACAAAAGAAAAGAAGAAGGCGGCTTCTACACGCAGATACTGCTTTTTACTTTTGCATTTTACATATGACGCCTTCTTGCGCTTTATAAGTAACAAAATTTCTGTAGACAATTTTTTCTGAAATTTGTGATCCAATGAAATTAACTCTTTTCTAGTCATGTGGGAAAAATCAACCAATTAGATTATCCTTACATTGAAAACTACCCATGGGTTGTTATCACTTTGTGTACAGCAGTCAGTGCGGGTTGCTATGTTACGTCAAGTTTTTGACAGTTCACAATGCAGTATTTTAAGATGTCATATTCTTTTTATAATTGCACTTCCACTAAATAAATGTAAATAAATGCTTTCAAGGGCAAAAAATTGTCTAACCGAATATCCCTCGACCGCTGGCGTCGGGCTGTTCCCAAGCAACGTGCTTTCGAAACCTGCAATAAAATTATTGCGTAATTATCACTGTCCTTGGGATATTATAGCTGATAAGTACCGCATTTTTTCATCTGAAAATCATAGTTACAGTGCAGATATCGATTTGTTACTTATCTAAAATGATTGGAATTTTGTACCAATTCCAACGATACCAATAACTCAATTTCGATTTTTTTGTAGATACCGCCTTCTTGCTTATGACGGCAGTATTGAGCTATACACATTTCAAACTAAATTAATCTTAATAGTAATATACGTTACGAGACCGGAAAGTAGTGTTTTGCAGGTCGAACCAAACTTGGGGAGCTCACGGTTTTCTGTATTTCTTAGGTAATCTTCAAAATGTCGCTATAATAAAGGAAACAAATTGTTATTCTTCATGTATCGGCATACCTGAAAATCAGCACGTATGCAGGTTTATTACCGACATCGTGGTACAACGCCAACTCTTTTTACTGCAACGTTTCATGCTCTCAAAGAAAGTAGATGTCTTCCAAGCGTTAGCATTCAGGTTGTTGCTGAGCAGCAGTTGTTGAATTATAGCTCAATGGTTTTCTGTATTTCTTAGGTAATCTTCAAAATGTCGCTATAATAAAGGAAACAAATTTTGATTCCTCGTATAATCCTTCGTTGATCGGCATACCTGAAAATCAGCCCGTATGCAGGGTACAACGCCAACTATGTGGTATATTTGCAGCGCAATCAAAGCGATGCACAACAATTTGCAAAAGTTTCGTAGTCAAAATAATGTATAGGTTATGTGTAAACATCAGAGTCAAAGACACATTTAATACGCTCAAAAAGTACGACTTCAATATTTCCTTGCTTCAGCCGTTGGTTGCATTCAGTAACTCTCATTATTATTAAGCAAAATTCACTTGCCTTTGAAGCTGTGTCAACAGTTTTGAAAAAACACAGGTAATATGCATAATAAATAACTGTTTTCTGTGATAATATCGCTATTAAAAGTTAAGGGAAGTTTGTTTACAAAAACCCGAAAATAGAAATAAACGAATGCAACCGTGGTACTTTTAGTTGTGTAAACACGGCTTTTAGTTTTCTGCATTATTATAAGTGATTACTGGCCGACCCGGTAAACGTTGTTCTGCCCAAAAATAATTTGTTTTTGTACACACATCTTCTGAATATGAGCCAAATTAGGCCATATATATCGCGAATCCAGCGCCACCTACAGGGTCCATCTTTTGTATAAATATTTCCTTCCACGTAACTAACATATATCCTGAATAAGCGGCAAATCGGACAGTAAATACAATTTATGGTGAAAATAAATGGATAGCAGAAGTACTCTACAAAAGTGAACCATTGGAGAATAATAATGGGTCAAGTTTATTGGAAAAGTTTATTTGACAGAATAGATTAATCAAATTGAATTACGTTCAACTGTTGGTGCTAAAGGACACTTCCAGAGGAGGATCACCAGGGTAAAAGAGGCACATTCCTGGAGGTTGGTGAATGCAGTAGTGCATGTAGCTGTGTGCAAGTTTGGTCTGTTGGCTGCGTGCTGTAGAAAAGGGTTGAGTTGATGATGTCAGACAGTTAGAACGTCTTGTCTGTCTATGGACCATTTATTGCAGGAAGGTACTGGAGAGATTTGATTAGTCGGCAGAGAGGAGCGATTTGGTTAGCATCTGGAGCGTTGTGCTGATCGAGTGAAAGGTGGGTCATTTCTTATTAAAATCATAACTATAAAAGGAAATAAAGACACTAAAAAGGTGAAGTATTGAATGAATTACTTACTGATTAAATATTGTTGTGTACCATTGTAACTATCGGGTAATTGTCATTAGAATTTCAAATCTGTTTTGACATTTAGTTGACACAAGTTATTGTGGCTTATACGAATGATATTGGCAATATAAGAACATCAATTTTTCAGAAATCAGATAACTAGATAAAAGAATCCACCCCTGATTTTCAGGAGCTATATCTAATAAGAATTATTAACATTCTAATTGTAATAGAACAATTTTTAATTTAACAACAGATTAAAAATAACTATAATTGAAGGTTCATAGCAGATTAAAGGTAATGCAATGACCATCTTAACATATTTATGACTGCCTAATGTGTTAATAATTAATAATCAAAATTTAAAAACTTATTAAAAAGTAAATAAAGGCAACACGTTTTGAATGGAGTACGATATATATATATATCGTCTCTAGCTAATTATTTATTCATTTATTACACATAAAAAATGCTTAACTGAGTGTTTGAATTTTACACCATACCTACAAAAAATGGTCCGCTGGACCGAAATGTTGCTATTAACCCAGAGTAACACTTGACGTACATGTAATTATTGAGCTATCTTCCAAAGTGCGATGCTCGAGGCTTTGGAATACCACAAACAGCTCTTATTATTTTGTTTAAAAAATATTTTTTTAGTATTAGAACTTGCATGTGACAAAAGTTAAAATGGTTTTTTCGTTTAATTTCAAGGTCATAAAAGTTTACACAAATTTTTAAGTTTGCATCACCTGGACAACAATTTACTTTTCAAACGCTAGTTCCTAGAGGCTTAACAGATCAAAGGATAATTAATTTTTTTACGTTGATGGGATTTTGGTCTCAAATCAACCTTTATATGAAACAGTAGCATTTAAATTTCCGCGGACTAGGCAACATGCAAACTAAAGGGTAATAAGCGAAAATTCGAGATACGGTCCTGTATCCTTATGATGGTGACCCACGAATGTACTACGGTAACGCCAAGATGGTTGCTCCTTCAGCTTCGGGAAATTGTTCCCACTTACTAAGATGCAATAAGTGATATGATGGTGCCTTTATTTGGAGTGTGTTCCATGTGCTTTGAGCCCATTAGCAAAGCTTCATACACTTGGATATTACGGTGAGTTTCGTGTAGAATTGTTAATTATACTCTCGTAAATGAAACCAACCATTTAATAACAACAGCTTCCTAATGTTAATGCTCGAATCTCGTCCAAAAGATATTACAGTTTATAACACATTTATTTATTAGTACAATT
Organism: Agriotes lineatus; assembly: GCA_940337035.1. Taxonomy (NCBI): domain Eukaryota; kingdom Metazoa; phylum Arthropoda; class Insecta; order Coleoptera; family Elateridae; genus Agriotes; species Agriotes lineatus. The sequence continues at coordinate 122,453,667 of OW679202.1, read as the reverse complement.
TTCAAATTGACAAAAAAAATCAAAGTGGACCAACAGTTTTGTAGGAAACCGAGAAGTAAGTCACTGAAGTTAAAATCGCAGTGACGCTACAAGCTACAAGCCAAAATTTTCTTTTTTAGAATTTACCGCCCTAAAACGCATTTCATTTGTTTAAAAGAACGGTTCAATTGGCTCCCAATTACATCATAGCGTGCCTACTTTGCTTCCGTAAACATCAGACGATCGCGTGTCCGTTACAAACAAATACTAAAATCGGCGGCAAATTTATTTATCTACGATACTGACAAAACGGGTGAAAGCCCAATAATATTGCCAGCATTCCCATATTTACAAAAGATAACGCAAGTCAAAAAGAAAAAATGACATTTAAATTTAACCCTAAAAGTACATAATTATAATTCCTTTACAAGGCAGCCAATTTCAGGAAGTACACATTACTTCATTAAGATTTAATAAAACAGAAATGCCAATAACATACCAATTTTATGTAATTGTGAATAAGAATAGTGGTGGCGGTAGAAATTCAGAACAATAGTTTCAAATTTAACCTGAGATGTATTAAATATATTATCATCAGCCTCTGCAATAAATGTATTACTTCAAATGGGCATTCTTACAATAGGCGACTGCAGTCGTATGTTAGTTCGGTGGGTGGTACATATAGGATATCACGGGGTGTTGTTCTGTAACCACGAACATAGAGGAATTAAAAGAAGTATGTTGGGACAATCCAAGCGGTTATTAATTGTAACTAACTTAAATAAAAATAGTATATCACTGATTTCGCGCCAATGACGCAACTTAGTGACCTTGAATTCCCGTCTTATAATTTGGAATATACTGTAGTCAGGATATATTCCATACTTCTTATAGTATATGAATTTTAAAAATGTATTTTGAACTGTTTCAATTTTATTCTGGTATTTCTTGACGCCAAAGTTCCAGATCCGGCATCCATACTCAAGTTTAATCCTAACAAGTGAATTGTACAATATTATAATAGATTTTATGGTTTTGAAGTTAGAATCCATTGTCATTAAGAGACCCAGGTTCCGCAATGAGGAGCTTACTTCATTTTCAATATGAGGCTGCCAGTTTAACGTAGGAACGGAAACCACACGTAGGTCTCTAATCTGAAACTCTACGTAAATTCGCACCATGCATAGAATACTGTGACAGTGTATAAACCTTATTTTATGTATAAGTAATGTATTTACACTTATAAATATTGAAATGCAGTTTATTAACAACATGTCATTGTACTACAGAATTAAGGCCTACGCGCAATTATACGACGCGCGCGGAAGCGCGGCGCAGAGCGGCGAAGAGCGCAAGAGCCGTGCATACGTGTTACGCGCACTTGAGAGCCGTTTCTGTCGACAAACGGGTTGGTGTTAACTGAATATTTTGTTGAATTGTTTGTGTTCGGTAGGCAGTAATCAAGATAATTAATAAATAAAATGGATAGCTCGGACGAAGATACTTTAATTGTCTCTTTGCTGTGCGAAGAAGCTGAAAATTGGAAAAAGAGAGAAAAAAGCTGTGGGTTCATTCAATTTGTAAACAAATAAACAATAAAGGCAGAGAGCGAGTACCATACATTATTCCCAGAGTTACTTGATGATGAATTAAAATTTCATCAATATTTTCGAATGAGCCACGAAAAGTTTTTAGAGCGTTTGGGAAAACTAAAACCTGAAATAAATAAACAGAATTTTGTAATTCACATTATTTTGATTTATAGCTATTGTTTAAAAGAATGTTGGCAATCCCAATGACCTATAATTCATCAAATATCCTGCCTGCTTAGAAATTCATAAGCCCGCCTGTAAAGATAATCCTTTGCCAGACGTCAATCAAAGGAAACCAATTTTGCAAGCCACAATTCAGGTCACAGCATTTTCTATGAATTTTAACGATAAACAGCGTCATGGGTTTGTAATTAATTTCTATGAAAATGAGACAGTTATTTTAAATTTAAGACGAAATAGGTGTTTCTAAGTAAAACAAGCATTTATGGTTAAAAATATACTGCTCAGCAAATAAACTGGACCACCCATAAAAAATGTATTTGTTACATTACTTCTTATAATATATACACTGTGGTTTTTTATCTCGTTACATCACATACTACGTCCAGCATCTTTCATGAGTGTTTCACATTTTGAACACATTTTAAATAAACTAGTTTCGTAGTTACTGCTACGGCAACTACGAAATTGGTTTATTTAAAATGCTATCAAAATATTAAAACACTCATTAAAAGACGCTGAACGTAATATGTGTTGTAACGCGATAAAAAAACACAGTCTATACAGGGTGTTTAAAAAAACGTTCGGATATTTTACCCACTTATAGATCTCATTAATACAAACAAAAATGTCCTAATAAACATAGGCCCAAAAACGCTTCATTTCCGGGATACAGGGTGTTAAAGTTTTCAAAATAAAATCCATTTTTTGATGTTATCTAAGAAACGCTTTAAGCGATTTTAATAAAATTTTTACAGTTTGTTTATAACTTTATAAGGTATCTTTTGGACCTATTACAGTTGATGTAGTAATTCCAGGGGCTTGCCTATGGGGCATATCGATTAGGTTTTTTCACAAAATTTTTATATACTTTTTTAATAAAGCAACTAAAAATGCATTTTTTTTGTCTCATGAGATTTTTTCGGACCTCGCTTCGTTTTCAAGAGAAAATTAAAGCCCATATTTTTGCACGTCTCTGAACCTGTTAAGACAAAAACTGAAATACTTCAATATCTCAAAACTCCTTAGCCGATTTTAGTGACACTGTAAAGGTTTACTAGTGCTGTTAATGGTCATGTTTTGGCACACTTAGATTTAAATTGTTTATTCCAGGGGTGCCCGGGATTTTTTTTAAACTTTAACACTTTTTTGTTTGTATTGATGAAATTTATAAGTGGGTAAAATATCCGTAGGCAAGCATAGCTTACACATACATTCAAACGATAATGGTGCAAGACTAGTAAACTTTCCAGCATCTCTCAATATGGTGATATCTACAACATACTTTCAACACAAGGCAATACATCAAATGTCTTGGAGAACACTATCTTCTTATAACTAAAATACGAGAGAGAATATCTAACTTAAAAAAGAAAGAGGAACCCAAGCCAAGAAATATGATACGGAAACACTGAAATAGCAACAAGTGGCAAACGAATATGCAAACCAGCTAACCAGGCAGTTACAAGAACAAAAAGAAAACAATGAAGTAGATATGGCATGGAACCAGATAAAACATAATATAATAAGAACCGTTGAGAGAATGCCTGGTGTTAAAAAACATAGAAGAGTAAAGGACTGGTTTGATGCAGAATGCAGGAGAGTGACGGAAATAAAATAAAATGCGTATAAAAAAATGTTACAGAAGCATCATACCAGACAGGCAGTAGAAGAATCCAAAGAAAAAAGAAGAGATGAAAAGGAAATACATAAAGCTAAGAAAAACGCATTTTTCGAGGAAAAGATGGCCGAAATTGAAACAAATAGTAACGAGAACGATAGTCGGAAAATGGACCGTAACTTAAATCAAATAGGTAAAGAGTTCAAGCCAAGAATATCCATCTGTAAAGATGAAGGAGGCAATATTGTGAGCGAAAGGAAAGCAATTTTAGCCATATGGAAGGAACACTTCAGCTTGCTGCTAGGGGAGAGTACGCAAAGCCAAGAGGAGCAACAAGAATATGAAAACAGTATACAGAGAATAAAAAATGTAAATGAAGAGGGGTGCGAAATACCAACCATGGAGGAAGTGAAAACAGCGATACGGAAGCAAAAGAGCAATAAAGCTCCAAGTAGTGACCGCATACCAGTGGAGTTATTAAATAAAGAAGGTGAGGAACTAGGAAGACAGATTCATGGACTCATTGTGGAAATATGGCATCAGGAAGTACTACTTAAGGAATGGAATCTGGGAATCCTCTGCCCCCTACACAAGGAAGGTGATCAATTGTCGCAATTATAGATGAATGACTCCTCATATAAAACATTTGCCAACATACTTCAGGCACGATTACAGTCTTATGCAGAATAAATATTTGGTAGCTACCAGAGAGGATTTAGACTAGGCAAATCTACGCTAAATCAAATGTCCGTTATCAGACAAATACTTGAGAAAATACACGAATTCAACATCGACACGCATCACATATTCGTAGATTTCAAAAACGCATATGTCAGCATTAGACGAAATAGGCTGTTTGAGGCAATGCGAGGATTTGAAATTGTATAATAAGATTGACCGAGTTAACATTAAGAGAAGTAGAATGCTGCGTTGACATCCAAGATGAGCTATCAGACCCTTTCAAAACGGAACGAGGACTACGGCAAGGAGATGCACTATCTTGTATACTATTCAACATAGCACTCGAAAAAGTTGTTCGTAATGCAAAAGTTAATACCAAAGGTACGATATATAACAAGTCACTGCAAATACTAGCTTACGCAGATGATATTGACATTGTTGGAAGATCCGTAGTTACAGTAAAAAAAGCATTCGTTGTCTTAGAAAATTCAGCAGCATAGATGGGGCTAACAGTCAACGAAGTTAAAACTAAGTACATGCAGATGATTTCTGAGGCTTTCACGGCTATTATCATGCACCTTACCAGGGAAGGTCAGCGATCCCGAATCCGGAAAAACCTAACTATTGATACAAACAATTTCGAGGCGGTCCAAGAGTTCATATATCTGGGAACAATAGTAAAAAGGGACAATAACATAGAGGATGAAGTCAGGAGAAGAATAATGTTATCCAATAAAGCATATTACGGCCTGAGGACAAGCTTGAGCTCTCGCAATCTGTACCGCAAAACCAAAATTAAAATATATGAAACCATCATACGTCCGATTTTACTATATGGTTCAGAACTATGGACATTGAATAAGAAGGAAGAAGAGCTTGTAAGTCGATTTGAACGTAAAGTTCTAAGGAAAATCTATAGACCAGTTAATGAAAATGGCATATGGCGTATAAGGTACAACAACGAATTATATCATATATTTCAAGACATCGACATATGCAAATTAATCAAGCTCGGTAGAATACGTTGGTTGGGACATATGGCTAGAAGAGAAGAAGACGATCCACTCAAGAAAACTGCTATGGGTAGACCTGAAGGCAGAAGACCTGTTGGCCGCCCCCGAACCAGGCTCCTGGATGCCATTGAGAATGACTTAAAAACCGTAGGGGTACGAAATTGAAAATAAAAGCTCAAGACAGAGACGAATGGAAGCGGAACCTTGATTTGGCCAAGGCCTGCAAAAGGCTGTAGTGCCCCCTGATGATGATGAAAATATACGAACGTATGTTTTAAACACCCTGTATATAAAAGTTTTTGCTCTATAGCAACTTGGTGGTTGGAATAATTGGCGTGGCCCATGTACAGCTCCTTGTAGTCCTGTACCCGAAGGACGAACTTTTCTTCGTTAGCTGTCATCTTCACCTTTCAGGCTTCAACAAAATACAAGAAAAAAAATCCAACTTTTGCATTTAGCGTCTGTCGGAATACATTCGGCGACAGCGACTATATAGGTACAAGACAGTATGGCCATTGAGATGTCGAATATCCGCCAATAACAGGCAAAATATGTAGTTATTTCCAGATAGTTCCCAAATAGGTTGGTAGAGCGTGTTCATTTGGTTATGGAAAAAACAAAACCTTTCAAATCTGACAATTGTAAATTGTCAGTCCCAAACAATTCATTAGCGTCGCAAGAGGGTGAAATTTTATCATCTATTGCCCTAAAAACTGATATGCTGCACAGTATTTAAATGTGACAATTTAGAATTGTCAGATTTGAAAGGTTTTATATTGTCCATAACGAAATGAACAGGCTCTAGTTTCATTTAGTTTCCGTTGGTGTGTACGCTTCTGGATTCTGGACTACCTCACACGCACTTAGGCCGCATTAAGTGGGCCCATTGTGCTACCTCCCAGCAGCTCTTCAAGTTGGGTATCACTCAAGCCATCCAATCCTTTCAATGTACGACCACAACTGGAATTTTGCTGATTCTGGCCATATCCTCTGACTCTTGCGAGAGCTGGACAGTGGCACAGAACGTGTCATCCTTGTTGCATCCGCGACAGTTTGGGCTGTCCACCAGTCCCATCCTGTACATATATCTAATAAGTCAAACACCATAAAGAATTCCTTGTTAAAATTACTTTTATTAAAGAATTACAAAGTGTCGACGTTTCACGTAGAGTGATGAGAATAATCTGCCTAAAGTGGCTCTAAATTAACTTATATATCTAAGCTACAAATAAACAAGGCTATTATTATGATATGGATGTTATTGAACCAACGTCTTAGAGATAAGCAATGTGTAAAGTTTACTTCTATATTCCCGGAATATTAGGTGGTCGGCTAGTGATTACATAACTGTTAGACTAAATGACCGTTGGACTTATTTCCTCCATCCTTAAGACAGAACGTCCTCGTTCCGTAAGATATTGGTTTTTGGAATTGTTTGTAGCTCGTGAACATCTTGTGTATTCCTCTTGATTGCAACCTGTATCTTATTTCGAAATACATACAACATTATGAAAGTAATAAGTATTACAATGATTACAATAAATGTTAATGATGAATGAACAACATGAAATACAGGATGTAACTTAATATTATTCTCTAACAATTGCGCTTTCTTTTTTCAAGTTTTTAAATCCTATAAATGTTTTTGCTGTAAATTTACCGTCATACTAGCTTCAGAATTATGAATTACTAGTGGATTTTTAAATGTAAAACTATAGAAGGTGTTTTCAAAGATTTGTTTTCCTATAATAAGTTTACAGTTATTTTCTGAAGATACTAGAGAGTTTGAGCACCTGGTACGTTATACGGTAACGCTATTTTAAGGCAACTGCGCAGGCGCAGAAAATACCGTAACGCTCAACACTTATCGGAGCACGTTATTTCACTACGAATAGCGTAGAGGTTTACCGTAAACGCTAAGTTGGTTTGTGAGGTTGCTTTACGATGCCTAATTTCTTGTAATAGTTATCTTATTTAGGTAATTACTGCTTCTTGTATTTACTTACCAATAATTAACAAACTGAGGAAGTATACTACAACCTTTTAATATTTGCCAAATTGTGAGGTTATGTTCAAATACCGTTTGTTATTGTTGTGCTCAAACTCTATAAAATGATACCCTCCCGTAAAAGTTTACCGTTACTAGTCATGTGACTTTATCGTTAACGGGAAGTTTAACGTCGAAGTGCTCAAACTCTCTATTAATACATTATTTCTCACATTAAAACGATTACTTTTAGTTAAACATTCCTCAACTATTTCTAATCTTGATTTACAGGAAATTCGAATTTTCTCATTGCTGAGTTTCTTATAACAGTGTATCCCCGGATTGAGTTCACTATAGGTATAATCAACAAAAAATTTTACAATTTTATTTTAATGTTTTGGGATCCCGCTCTGCTTGGTCTGAAAACAATTTTAAGCAGAGTTTTAATTTTCAGAAATTAAGTCGGCCATGCAAAATGTGAGAAAACTATTTTCTATTTAGGTAAACTACCCTTTTTGTTCATGATACGGCAACATTTTATTAAGAAAAGTTGTTTAGAATGATAAATTACGGCCCTATGCAAAATTTCAGAAAAATCTGTGGACTTAGAAAACCGTTATTTTTTAGATAATTGTATTTTATTTTCAGGTAAACTACTTTTTTTGTTCATGATACGGAATAATTGTATTAATAAAAGTTGTTTAGAATGAAAAATTATGGCCCTGTGTCAAATTTCAAAAAGATCTGTCGACTTAGATTAAACCGTTATTTTTTAGATTAAACAAATTGCATTTATTAAAAATGACGGTTTCATCTAAGTCGACAGATCTTTCTGAAATTTTGTATGGGGCGACAATTTCTCGTTCTGAACAACTTTTCTTAATACAATTTTTCCGTATCACAAACAAAAAAATTAGTTTACCTGAAAATAAAATACAATTATCTAAAAAGTAACGGTGTTTTCTAAGTCAACAGATCTTTCTGAAATTTTGCATAGGGCCGTAATTTATCATTCTAAACAACTTTTCTTAATAACATTTTGCCGTATCATGAACAAAAAGGGTAGTTTACCCGAAAATAAAATAGTTTTCGCTTCCCTGCCAAGGCCTACTTGTGTTTCAAAAACTGTAAATATTCTTAAAATTCTCTTCAGATCAAGCAGGGCGGAATCCCAAAACATTAAAATAAAATTGTAAATTTTTTTGTCAATTATACCTATAGTGAACTCAATCCGGGGACACACTGTATAACTGATAGTCATTATTAACCAAAGCGTGAATACACTCTTTATTATCGGATAAAAGACACTTATTAATTTTAGGTTTTTCACTGCACACAATCTGATTTTCAATGAATCTGCACAATCTCCACAATTCGTTTCTTGCACTTTGCAGATTATATTTATATGGAGCTGTTAACACCTTGTTTTCCTTGTTGGGGATTGGATAACTTCTCGTGTACTGGTACAGGAATGGTTTTAGGATAGGAATGTACAATATACAAGTAATTACATCGACTGTTCATAAAATTTGAAATTTTGTGAATTCTAAGACTTTAAAAATATGAATTGTATCAAGTTCAATTAATTGTATCTGTTGATATATTAACTTTAAATGATTTACAATTGCTATTAATTCTGAATCTGAAATAATTTCTATATTTGTTATTTCAGAAAACGCCAATGATATGGTTCTTTCAATACGCTGGAATATGTTTAATAATTTAACTGAATACTTATTTGTGTTTGAAAAACGTTGCTAATGTTATTTACAGCTTTGAAAGACAAGTTTATATTCTGTTGAATAGTTTCTATGTCTTTTGAATATCTTTCGGTAATGTGATTCGCAAATGATGTAAGGTACATGTACCAAATAAGGCCACCTTAAGGGTTTGATATTTTTTTTCTCATTCAATTTTCAAAATAGAGAATCGAGACTTGCTTTACCTTAGAGCTATACCGTTTAGGATATGTGTTATTTTTTAACTTAGCCCTAAGGACATACAATATTATTTTCAGCCAAAAAAATCAATATAGTGTTCAGTGGCCTTATTAGGCACAGGGTGTTCATAATAAGGCCACAGCTGTAAAATTAAAAGTATGTTCTATAAATAGAGGGAAACAAATATTTATTCTCTTCGCATGTCATCTTCAGTCCACTGAGCTCGTTTTGCCATAATTTTTCTGCAAGAAATACGGAATCTATTAAAAAAAATGTACCGGCTCCAAATAAGGCCACCCATACAATTATCATGTGGCCTTATTCGGAACAAAGCACCTTCGTATAAGAATGTTTTTAACACCACAAAGAAACAAAATTGAATCAGTTTGACATAGCTGGTTAATTCTGCAGCTATTAAAGAGCAATTTAATAAGGGAAGCAGCTGATGAAATACAAAAACAAACTCCATTACACTCCACTTTTGTGAGGTTATATTTATAACACCGAACGAACAAAACATAAAAGAGTGGGTGCGCCATCTAGCAGTTGAGAGTGAAAGTTCAAATTGCTCTCAGAATTATTGTTGCAGATGCCCTTTTAGCTGAGTTAGTCAAATTAAAGGTTGGGTTTGTACATTGGCCAAAAAACGGCATTGGCCTTATTAGGAACGTGGCCTTATTTGGTACATCTACCTTATATTGATCCATTTGTTTAATTACTTTGTCTTGATTTTTATAAAGAGTATCTAAATTATTATTCACTAGCGTTCTGCACCCAAATTGGACGCGAAATAATTCTTTTAATGCAATTTGTACAAGAGTGATCCATTTTGTGTGTCGAGTTAATTTTGAGGTTAGAAAATCCACATAAAAAAGTCACTTATAAAAATGTGGAAACCAAAATCAGCCAATTTGGCCCACGGGTTCGCTCTCAAAGTGGTGTCAAACAATCAAGCAAGCAAGCAATGAAAATTATTATGTCGGATATCTACGAGATTATCATTATCCGGATTATTTGTAATGTATTTGATTGGTGTTCCTAAAATATTGATTAGTGCTCTCTTTGGTCGATAATGAAATTTCGCCAATTGTTCTTTGATTAATTTACAGTTTTCTTTTAAAACATTTAACTAATTTTGAAGTAATAGGGCCTACACCTTTTAACTCTAAAATAACCACGTTACTTAATGTATTGTAATAGCTAATTTCTAAGTCACTAATGTTAAAATAAAAATAAAATTTATGGTAATGATCTAATATTTTTGCTGAACCTAGGTTTTCAGGAAAGTAACCATTGGTTTCAATTTCCTCGATTCGAAGGCCCTGACTCTGGGTTAACAGGCTGATCCTGTCATGAAAATTTCTTTTTAATTTTCTTTAACTTTCTAGTATGAATATTATCAGGTCTCTTCGAAACTTCCCTAATACCTGAGATGATGTTGTTGTCAATGGCTGTTATATTAACTTTGTCGTAATATGGATAAGTTTTTCTGATTCTTTGACGGGTAAAATATACAACTGGTTCCTTAATTTCTAAATTTGGAATTTTATTTTTATATGAATTTTTAGTCTATTGGTACCTTTTTCCAGCTGTTTTTTGTATAATTCCTCGTAAAACGGTAGTAATTCATGTTTTCTTTTTTCATTGTAAACGTCGTATATCGTGTTGTCTAAGTCAATCTCCTGAGCGTTAAGATTTTCATATGGGCCATAAAGCAGAGTAAAAGGAGTGTAGCCTGTGGTCGAATGAATCGATTGGTTGTATGTTAAAATTACAAATATCGTTAAATTTTGAGGTGATTCATTTTGATTTTGGGTTTTCCGGATTCTTATTTTTTTTTAAATGGTTGAATGTAGTCTTTCTATGGGAGAGTTTGAATTACTATTGTAATTTGTGGTAAAATGTATTTCAATTTTAAACATTTGACAATATTCCTGGAAAACTTTCTTTTTAAATTATTTGCCTTCGTCACAAGCAATTTTCTTTGGATAATTATGATGAAAAAAGAAGTGTCTTAATTTATTCAAAATTGTAATTCCTGTTTCATCTTTTATAAAGAAAGCTTGTGCATAGCGCGAAAATAAGTCAATGATCGTTAAGAACTTATTCCTTCGAAACTAAAGGTGTCAATGTGTATTACATCAAAAGGTCTTTTTGCTAATAAAGGTCCAAAAAATTAAATTTTGTAGGGGTTTCGTTCTATTTATTAATGGTACAAGTTTCGCATTAATTGATTACTTTATTAATTTTTGTTTTCATATCTGGCCAGTAATATTTAAGTTGTAAGTTACAGTAAGTTTCTGTAATTCCATTATGGGTACTGGAATGATATTTGTCGATTACGTCATATTGATCATTGGCTTTTTCCAAATCTTTCGCCAAAATGTTACATTTAATAAACTTTACCTTATTATTAAGCAAATTCTGTGTGACTGATAGAAATTTTGATTCGAGTTCATTATCTTTAAAATAAATTCCATACACTTTATTGGGATCTATAATTTCTTTAAATAATGTATTAAGATTTTCTAAATCATCTCCTCTTCGGATAGTTACGTTATAACTGTGTTTCGAAAAAGGTTTTCTATAATCCACATTATATTCATCTCCTAATTTTAAAATTATGCGGTACATGAACTGATTTACCGGCTTGTCAGATATAGGCATAGTAGAAATGGGATTTTCTAATGAGGTATGCTGTGTATTATTACTTGATTCATTACCTTGTTGTTGGGTTTCCTTAGTATTTACCATTTGGTCAAGTTAATCTAATGGCAGTTCAAAGTCTTTGTCAACGTTCGGGAGTATCGATAAAAGATCTAGGTCCGTGTTATTATCTGTCGTTTCATTAATATTAACTTCCACCCGAGATAAAGCGTCTGCAACTAAATTTTCCTTTCCCTTTTTATAAACACTTTTATAATCGAATTCTTCGAGACGTAAATGCCATTTAACTAATCTGCAGTTAGAATCCTTAAGGGAAAATAATCAAACTAGGGGCTTATGATCTGTTTCAATAATAAATTGCCGCCCGTAGATATAAGGTTGAAAATGCTTGGTGCATTCTACAATACTTAGCAATTTCCGTTCTATGGTAGAGTAATTTTTTTCGGCACTATTCAACGTTCTAGAATAAAATGAAATTGGTTTCTTATTTTGAGATAATACACCTTCTACGGCTACGTTTGATGCATCGGTTGTGACGTAAAAGGTTTTTTGAAAATCCGGATATGTTAGTATAGGGGCATTTACTAATAACTCTTTGCATTACTGAAAGGCTTGCAAATAAGGTGGGTCACGTGTATCGATCTTTGAATTATTTTTTAAACATTTAGTGAAGGGTTGAACTATTTTTGAAAAATTTTGAATAACGCGCCTATAATAGCCGACTAGTCCTAAGAAGGCTCTAATTTTCTTAGTCGATTTAGGAAGGGGGTATTCCTGTACGGCTTTTAATTTTGATGGGTTTGGTGTTATGCCTTCTGGGGTAATTACATGGCCTAAGAGAGCAACTTCTTTACATAAAAATTCAGACTTGTCGAGTTGAACCTATAGGTTATATTCTTTAAACTTTTCAAATATTGGTTTAAGATGTAGTATGTGATCATGTAAAGATTTGGAAAAAATAACAACGTCATCCATATAAACAAAACAAAATTTATGCAAATAGTCACTTAAAACATTATTTATTGCCCTTTGGAAGCTGCTAGCTGCGTTACGAAGACCAAATGGCATTCTGACGTATTCAAAATGGCCGTTGTTTACTGTAAAGTCTATTTTTTTAATAGATTCTGAGTCCATTTCAATTTTATGAAATCCTTGGATGAGATCTAACTTGGAAAAGATGCATTTGCCTAAATTATCTAATATCTCATCAATTCTGGGAAAGGGATACTTGTCTTCTATTGTTTTCTAGTTTAGCTTTCTCTAATCTACCACAAGTCGCCATTCTCGCTTGCCGCTTGCTTCTAGTTTCTTTGGAACTATCCAAACCAGCGAGCTATATGGAGAAATGCTAAGTCTAATAATTTTGTTGTCAAGTAGTTTTTGGATTTGAGTTTGAATTTCGGCCTTCATTTGATGTGGATGTCTAAATGATTGGCAAAATATCGGATCGTTATCTGTGGTTCTGATTTTGTGTTTTACAGCATTAGTAAAAGTTAAGTCACTGTTTTCTTTAAAAAAAATATTTTTGTATGTTTTACACAAACATAATTTCTGAACTTTCCTCTAAATTAAGATGTGTGCGTCTAATTTTTGGAATGTCTAAATCTGAATATGACATAGCTGGATTTATTATTTGAATGTTATTGACTGGTTCCACTTCTATAGGGCAATGAAAATTTATTTCAACATTTGCATCATATTCAAAAGGTATCGTGCAAAAGCCGTTTTTGGAAAAAGCGATTGATTCTGGAATAACGTATTTATCAAATTTAGTTTTCGGAATGGCGACTTGACCGTCTTCAATGTTTACTGGAATTTTTATTTGGTTTTTAACAGTTTGCTTAAAAGGTTCAAAATTATTTGGGTTTAATTCCCTAAAGAATGAAATTTTACAATTACCTATTTCTAAAATCTTTACTTCCTAGTAATGCATCAAACCTATCATGCCACTTAATGATGTGAAAATTAACATTATTATTTATGCCGAATTCTTTTAAAGTAGGATATGATAAATTTTTATTATCTGTCACTGTTTGATTTAAACTTTTTATTGAGAATGGTTCTTGAAAAAAATCATTTCTAAAGTAATTGTGAGCCGGATCGGAGTTCATTATCGAATTAGAAGCACGGCTATTTATTAGAATTTTTAAATTTAAGCTAGGTATAGTGATAAACGGTAATTTTGGCTTGCATATGAAAAAATTTATATCAGTGATCATTGTTCCAAGGCTGTTACACAAACATTTTCGGTTTGATTAGGGTTTTCAATGTTTTGAAAATTACCGTCATTTTCGTCATCGTCTTGTACGGATAATTGTTCTTCTGGGTCCACAATGTTATGCATTTCCTCAGAAATAAAATTACGTGGGCCTCTACTGCAAAAATGATTATTTTGAAGTTGATTACCGCTATTATTTTGATAAATTCTGGTTGTATTCCGTGTGGAAATCGACATGGGGATTGGTTTAATTTCAGATTTCTTTCCAAATACTTCGGAACTTGTTGGAAATCGCTTTTGTATGGGCCTACTTTGAATATTAATAGGATTTCGAGGGAAGCGGTTTGAGTTGTAATTTTCATTATTACAAAATCCTAACGCGGGATTATTTTGATTATTATAAAATCCTAATGCAGGGTTATTTTGATTATTAATCCTAGCTTGTGGTGGAAAGAATTTTGAATTAGGATTTTTATTTTGCATATTATTTCTATGAGTTGGTTTTGCGGGTGTCTTTTGTCTAATAACATTTAAAAAGTTAACCTACTGTTTATGATTGTCGTAATCTCGAAATTGTAGTAAACAATCCTCGAGTGTTTTAAGAGTTTTATATGAAATGAATGATTGATATGGTTGCAATAAACCTGCTTTGAATGTACTCAATGCCTTTACGGTATGAAAAGTTGTTTTATAGGTTTTAAGATTGTTATCGGTTTCATGGAGCGATATGTGTTTTAATAAATATTGAAGTTTACTTTTAATTTTCTCATAATACTGATCGTATGATTCTTGAGTTTCTTGAAAACGAGTTACCAGATCATTTTCTAAAACATTTTCGTTTCTCGGATCTCCGAAACGATTCAAGAGAGCAATTTTAACTTTATCCCAAGTATTACAATCAGAAATTACTAGTGTGTCCCTAGCAGTAACAGTTAATTTGGAGCAACAAATTTCAAAAAGCAATAGATTTAAAGTACAGTTTTCTTGACCGGCGGTATTCACCTTAATAAATTTCTCACACTGTTGAATGAAATATGATAAGTTTCGACTACCTCCATCGTATTGAGAGATTATTTCCTGAGCAATATTGATTTCTGTGTAATTAGCCTTTGTAAATGAATTGATTTGATTTGAAGGATTTAAAAACTGAGTGTTTTCAGAATTACGTTTTCTTAAAGACGATCTTTCACGGAAAGAACTCATAAAATGTAGTAAATGTATATTGCACAAAAATAGGATAGAATAAAAAGAGTTACTTACAAAAATAAGGTTGCTAATAACATTCTGCAGATGCCTAGCGTGTCCAGGTGGGAAGTGAAGTCCAGCAGTAGGTATTATCTTCTCGAAGACGTGGGTTGATCCTGATAGATGCTGATGTAGATTCTAAGCGTTGCACCTAAGTGAAGGCCGTCGGAAGTTGAAGTCCCTCAGGGGTGTGCCCAATGAATCTAGCACCAAAACTTCTTCAGATGTAAAAGTGGTTTCGTGATACTCAATAAAGATTTAACGATCACCAACACTACAGTGGAGCTGTTTGAGTATCCTGTTTGCTGCGCGAATTAAGTCAAACACCATAAAGAATTCCTTGTTAAAATTACTTTTATTAAAAAATTACAAAGTGTCGACGTTTCAAGTACAGTGGTGAGAATAATCTGCCTAAAGTGGCTCTAAATTAACTTATATATCTAAGCTACAAATAAACAAGGCTATTATTATGATATAGATGTTATTGAATCAACGTCTTAGAGATAAGCAATGTGTAAAGTTTACTTCTATATTAGGCGGTCGGCTAGTGATTAGATAACTGTTAGACTAAATGACCGTTGGACTTATTTATATGTTAGTTTACAGTACAATGTAGAGTTAGGATACCCACGATTAGTCATAGGTTCCTTCGGGACAGTTGCAAGCAATATTTGGCTATTTTTGGTGAGGGAGCTGTAATAGCAGCTCTTGCTTGACGACAGCTTTGCATGTTAATCCATCATCGTATGAAGCTGTTTAAGGTTTTTTGATATAGCATAGAGCTTAATGTTGTCAGGGATATAAGGATTACGGGTTCTGGCCTCCAGCGAAGTTGTTCGGAAGCCAGTCTCGCAGTCTTATCGGCCTCCTCATTGCCGTAGTTGCCGTCAGGTCCTTTCACCCACACAAGAAAAACGACATTATTTTCTGAGATATCCTCGAGAGCTTTACGGCGCTGCAGTACCACACCTTAGGTAATTTTGCAACTACCCAGGGCTAGTAAAACGGCTCTACTATCACCAAAGATATCATACATTGATTCCTGATTTTCCTTTCAAGAATTCTTTTGCACTATGCATTATTCCAATTACCTTCGCTTGAAAGACAGTGACCATTTTGCCTAGTGGTATGCTTTGGCGGAAGTTCAGATCATCAGAGAAAACTCCGACACTCGTTCTATACTTTGTTTGAGATTTGTCAGTAAAGATGGATATATCTGTATGCTGGGTAAACCCGGCATTTTCATACACATTAAATCGTCGATTGAAGGTATATTGTAGAGGTAGGTAGTCTAATGGAGTTGTCTCCTATATTAAATTGTACTGCTCTTATCGTAAGCATGTGTTTTATTCATTCACTGAGAGTGGGCCGAAGTTAATGCTTTCAAAGGAAGCCTTGCCGAAGGCTCCTTCAATATCAATGAAAACTCCCAGAGTGGACATTTTATTGTCTAGCGATCTCTCAATCCGGTTCACTACAGTATGTAGCGCCAATTCAGTAAATCTCCCTGACATATAGGCGTGTTGGTTCAGGTGCAATGGGTGTAAAACTAGCACCCTTTCCCGTATTTCTCTGTCACAAAGTCTCTCAAGCGTCTTTAGTAAGAATGATATAAGACTAATGGGACGATATGATTTGGCGTGGGTAAAATGCATACGCCCTGGTTTAGGTATAAAAACTACCTTCACTTCTCCTCTTACAACCTGGTTTGCCACATTCCAATCCTTCTCTGAGGGAGGTGGGATGTTGGGTCACAGAACCATAACTGAAACCGACTGTAAACTTTGTGCAATACCTTAAAGCACAACAAACGAACGCCAATGATAAATGTCAACGTCAAAACATAACACTGCACGAGTAGCAAACATCAAATAGTTAAGATAACTAACTCTAAAATAATGATCACTCAAAAACGTTCGATTATTTCTAAAGGCACTGTATATCTCTAAGCTCAAATTTGCCTCAAGATGGCTTCCAACAATCGTATGGCCACACTGTCTTGTATATAGTCACTCTACATTCGGCTAGTTCCAACTGCTTTCGGAAAACTTCGTAAACCCAGTTCTGGTCACTTGGGTCGCAAAGTATCGTGTACACTTGGGCGAAGCGCCGCGCGCAGCGGCGCGGCACAGAGAAAAATAAGGCAGGACTCTGACAGGCTAGCAAGCGTTCGCAATTGAACGGTTACGATCGCCCGCAATCGCTTGAAATATAGGCGAACATTTGACAGCGTCGTTCGGCATCCAGCGTCCATGAGGGTCATTGTTCTCGCGTAAACACACATAACCTCAAAATTTTGTAGTGTTTTAGTTTTTATAGTACTCAAACTCACATTCTTGAAATTTTAGAAAACAAAAACAAACTTTGGGGTTATGTAGCCATTTGCTTATACAGTTTTGTGTGCATTGAGTATCGTTCTGTGCAACTTGCAGTGAACTACGCAAGCGTCAAGCATCGTCCGCTATCGTCCAACAACAAAGTTTTCAAGTCGAATTGAGTTTCGTGCTGGACGGTCGATATCGACCGCTATCGATCGTGACCGTTCGACGCTGTCAGAGTAGGCGCATTCAAGTGTATGCATTTGAAATGTTGAACGATCGCTACCGATCGACATAATTTTTCTGTCAGAGTCCTACCTAAGAATTCCGCTGTAGTACTAGTGTCGCCGCGCCGCGCCGCTCCTCCGTCAAGTGCGCGTTATTAGGTAAGAAATACATTGAACATATAACTGCTCTTCGCCGAGCTTCTCCGCGCGTCGGACGCACAAGTGCGCGTTGGCCTTTGATATCATCTTGAAACAAATATATATATATATCCTTATTAATAGTGATTTTCTTAAAAATTTTAAGATCATCAGCAAATAACAATCTATACGAATGTTTAAGACAGGAATGCAGACCATTAATAAAAATCAGAAATAAAAGTGGTCCCAAATTACAACCCTCAGACACTCCGGGTGGTGTTAAATCATAACGTGAACCATATTCCCTCAAACAAACTGATTGATATTTGTTTTCTAGATAAGACTTACAATTCAAAATTACTTAATTTTAGCAATAAAATATCATGGTTAACTTTATCGAAGGCCTTTGCAAAGTATGTATATACTAGAACGCGCGTAGCCAGCCTACGTCTGGCTGCGTGTGGCGGCGCCACGTGCTTACGGTCGGCATGTGCGCTTATAGAAACCTGCGCTTATAGAAACCTATATAGCAAGCGCGCGTGTGATAGTAGTATGCAGGCTCTTCATGCTGCGTGTGCCGCGGCGCCACTTGTGCTTACGGTCTGGACGGTCGGCGGCATCAGCTCTTATAATATAAGATTGTATCCACCTGCCTCCCTCCGTCTAAAACGCTGTTTACAAAATCAGTAAATAAAATTAAATTTGTTTCAACTGATCGTTGTTCAAAGAAACCATGCTATTTTGTGACAATTTGGCGTTTAATGTGATTGAAATTTTTTTAATAAATTATCTTTTCAAATATTTTAGCTGTACAGATATGAGTGATATAGGTCTATAACTTTCAATAGCCGCTGGACAACCAGATTAATGTACAGGCGTAACTCTAGCTATTTTAAATTTTTCTAGGAAGGTTTTCGTTTCTAAACATGTATTGTACAGTATAGTAAATGAATACTGGGATATTTACCAACACGCTTTATAAATCTAACAGGGTATGCCATCTGGTCTAGCAGATTTCTTTGGTTTTAAGTTTGTCAAAATGACTGCAACTGCAGCAACAATCTTCTTCAATGTAAGATTGCTCATATGAGACCGCCGAGCTTGCAATAAGATTGAATGTACATCATAACGTGATTCATTTGAATAAACGCTACTGAAATATTCAGCAAATGCATTAACAGCTCGTTCTTTAAGTACATCTTGATTATTGTATCCATAACTTTCTAAAACGATATTACTATTTTTTTATTATTTCTTACGTAGTTCCAAAATTCGCTAATATGTGTTCCTATGCCATTTTCAACCGACTTTACGTGATCATTTCTGGCATTTATAATTTTTAGTTTTAGTTCTCGTCGAATACCTGTAAATTCTTGCAAGTGGTATTCAGATCCATTTTGCGTTCATGATGATATTGAAGTTGGATATTATTTCCTTTGTGAACCATACAGGATATTTATTTCTATTCGTCAGATTGCATTTGATTCTAGCTACAGTTTGGTCTATAATGTTGTATAAAATGCTATAAAATTTATCAATAGCCACGTTAACATCTACTATGGGTTCAAGAATACTCCAGTCTGTATTCTTCAACACACTGTACAGTAATTAAAAGTCAAAAATTGTTTACTGCCAGATTAGAACTAACTTGGCACGTGATCAACAGAGCGGGGTGCAAAACATCAATTGACACTAATGCATTCAACTACTGTCCCACGTAGTTTTAAAGTGCACATAACTAAATCTAGGGTTTTATCAACGGAATTCCCAACTTATTGTACATTTGTAAATTGAATAAATCTAAAAAGTCCTGTGAACTTTTTGTTTTCTGACTATCATTTACAAGATTACAACTACAGTTATTAATTGCGGGTATGTTAAAATTTCCTGCTATTATTATTTGGTTCAAAAATATTTTGGATATTTTCCAACAAAACCGAATACCCTAAACAGTTATCTAATAATGATTTAGGCTCAAAATAAACTGTACTTGTTATATAAATGGATCCGAAAAATGTTACTTTAATTGCTAACGTCTGAAGTTTGGTGTTAGTTTTTCGCCTATAACATCAGAATAACACCGTTTATTAATTGCAATTAACACACCTTTTCTCCTTTCTTTGCCAGTAATAATTTTATTTATATCGCATCTGTATACTATATTATAGCGTTTATCAAAAATTTCAGAATTATATAGATCTCAATCAAGCCACGTTTCATTCAGTGCAAAACAGGCATAACCTTCAGCCGCAAGGTTACATTTAAAGGTGTTCGTTTTGGTTCGAGGCCGTCTAACAATTTTGATAATAAAAACTAAATTGTTTAACTTTTGTTAGACGGGAGTTTATGTGTGTTATATTAAAATTCAATTTCCCTTACTTTTGAAATGTGTCATGGTGGTGGATGCAACTCACCCATGACCACAAAGCGGCAACGGGGTGCAAACAGTGCAGGTTCGAACATTCCTTGGCCCAGTGGCGGAGGAAGGCAGTTAAATGTAAAAGAACATAAACTTACTGACCTGTAAATCTCATCGATAATAATAATTGTACTCACCGGGGGTGGCCGCCCCCCAGGCCGCTCCGTACTCCTGGCAGTGGCATCACAATGCTGGGCCTTACATCCGTCAGCCTCAACCCTTTGGCACCTCATCGCCGCCTTCACTGGTTGAGTTAGCTGTCGGTACTTTTCGCTAATACTGCCCAATAGTAATCCACTAGATTAACTATTGTTTCAACCCGTACAGAGTCGGTAATAACTCGTAGTATACTGATCTTTCACAGTACAGTAATTACCGTAAATCTTGCTGGGCTACTGCCCATTATGGAACTACGTGCTTCCGCGGGCTTATCATTACGGAACTACGTGCTTCCGCGGGCTTATTATCATTACGGAACTACGTGCTTCCACGGACCACTGTGCGGACTTAGTGCTCCTGCGGGGTCCAACCCTTTGATTATCAAATAATCGACTAGCACAAGCAAGAACCTCTGACGTTTATCATTTGTTGTAATTGCCAAAAATCTACCAAACATCATTCAACTAACTACGATAGTACGTACATTCCACTCTAGCTAAATTAATTTCACATCTAATAATATGTCTAGCTACGCTCGCAGCTTCGCCTCGCCTTATTGCAACTTATCACAATATAATTACTTGTTTCGCATATAATCGCTACGCCAAGCAATAATTACGCAAAACAGCTCACAATCACTCACACGTCGCGCCTCTGTCGCAACCCCAAACGTTCTGTCTTGTTTTTAATTCCATTGCTAACCGAGCCCCCTTCGACATGGTGCATTAGTTGCACATGTTTTCCGGGTCCCTGAAACAACGAACTGCGAGCCCAATACATTCGTCAAGATTATATTACATTCCAGGACTCAAAACATGCCAGAAATAGCAAACGTAATGATTAAAACTTTAAAAAAATGCGCTCCAAAACCATCAAATATTTCATTCCTAACACTTTCATAACAGATTTTCAGTAACTAAATATGTTTATTCAATATAAACAATTAACAAATTAACAAAAAAAAGAAAAAAAAGTATATATGCAATGCAACTCACCTGAAATTTGCTACCCACAATAAGAAAAAAAAATGGAAAACAATAGATTAAACAGAAATTTATCCAGAGTTCTAACACAAAAAAGTAATAACAAAAATATGTCTGCATAGTATAACAGCTGCCCCTTAGAGATTATTTATTGCTTTTGAATTATATTCTTGAGATCCCCTATAGTCTTGGCTTTATATTTCTTATTGTTGCAGTTGAAAAAACAACTCAATCATAGGACCACAAATCTGCGAGGGACGCTGAAATATCACAGAAATCCGGAAAATCGAGATATTAATTAAATATAGGCCTACATTTTTAATTATGTTGAATTGCGTTTATATACAGGTCGATTCAGTTTATATATCTCTTTGACACGCTTTTGCACCAAATATGTTGGAAGCTCGCTGCATCATCCACCTACTGACGCTTTTGCACCTGCTGTACAACGCTGTCAGGGTAATAACCTCCAGGCTTTACGTCGCCACTCTCTGAATGCTTCTGTCACCGAGATCACAACTTCGACTTCGTGACCCAGATATGTGATTCAGGTACATGACTTTGTTTTTGGTGATTTCTGGCTTTCAACGTGGTTATTGTTTTCTAGGAAGGTTCACCTGTGCTTGTAAATTACTCTGACTTTCTGCGATGTGTTCTAATGCCTTTGAATAACAAGCCACCTCCATTTAAGCCTGCTGCAAACTGTGTCGACTCAAATTACTGCTCCGGAACTGTGCCACTTGCTTCCTTCAGGTCTCTGGATCCTATCAGCATTTCGAATACGCTGTACCACCTGCAAATGTCTTAACCAATGTGCTGCAATCGCGAGAATTCGAAAAAATACATCTCGGACCGATCACAGATGTTAGCACTTCTACACTGCGCTCACTGTTTCACAACGCATTAATCTGCCGTATTTAACCACATACATTTGTCTATTTCGAATGCTTACTGATTTTTCAGATTGATTTAAAACTGCAGCTTATTACTGCATTTTCAAATCTTTATACAGTGCGTACCAAATGTGTGGAACCGGCCTTGTTATTTCAAAACTATTCAAGCTAAATCGATAAAATTTAATAGGCGTGCTGTTTACAAAGCCTTCTATTATTTCTGCACAGCCAACTTTATTTTTTTTAAATAGGAATGGGGGGTCAAATCGCATACCGTTAGAAAGGTATTTTCAAGTACAATTTAGCGACATGCCGCTTGCCATAATTATCTCTAAAGATAACTTTGCTATTTATTGTAAATTAAAGATTGGGAGTAGGTATTAACTGGATAACTGAAGATTTAGTAGCGCTGAAAACAATGGTTAGTTTATGTTGTTTAACGAACGTCAAAAGCTTAAAACTGTGACCGAAGTGCTAAATTATGGAGCATCTTACAGAAAAAAACGTATAGAAATCTTGATGATGATAGGATACGGTGATAGAAGACGCAGTCATGCAGAATTACACGATTTGTTTATAAATTTGCTTACAAATGATTCTTGTACTAGATGAACTTTATAAATTTAAAACACGGTTTCAACAATCTGATGTTACATTAAACACCATAAAACAATTCATTGTTCCCCATGCTAACTGGATCTTCAGTTTTACCAGTTAATACATACTCCCAATCTTTAATTTACAATAGCGAACTTATCTTTAGAGATAACAATGGCAAGCAGCATGTCGCTGAATTTTACTTAAAAATACCTTTCAAACGGTATGCGATTTGACCCCCCCTTATTTAAAAAAAATCAAGTTGGCTGATCAGCTCCCGACCTTGTCAATTAGAAAAATAACAAAACTGTGGAAATAATAGAAATAAACAGCATGCATATTAAATTTTATCGATTTAGCTTGAATAGTTTTGAAATAACAAGGCCGGTTCCATACATTTGGTACGCACTGTATATATAATTCTTCTGTACGTGTGTATGTGACTGAACTCCTCCTAAACGGCTGGACCGATTTTGATGAAATTTTTTGTGTGTATTTTAGTGGGTCCCTGGATGGTTTAGATTCACAATTTTTTTGACATTTAAAAATTTTTTTAAAAATTATTTCTAGCATATCAGAACATATAACCCCAAAATTTTACTCCTCCACCCCCCCCCCCCCAATATTTTTTAAAATATAAAAAAAATATTGAAAAAACGTTTGCTGAACCCGCTAATAGCAGACAAACCAACGTTCGGGCATGACAACGTCTATCGGGTCCGCTAATAGTTTATAAAATTTTAATTCTTTGGACTTGTCATGAAATATGAAATTGTTGTATTTGTTTATGACTACAGGCATTTAAATTAATTTTAGAATTCTTTTCACATTAAATCTACTAATTATTTTATAATTCATCAATTATTATATAACACACACGTTTTTAATGTAGGCACTTTTAATTGTAACTAAACTTAGGTTATTGGGTCTATTGTCCATTTTCTACGCAAACGTGTTTGATGGGTATTATTTAACAGAGGCCGAATACTTGGGTTTGGATGAGCTTGAAGTTTACGCACATGGTTGATCATATATTGGTGTATAACATCGTTGATATATGGTATCTTTAAATTTTCATGTAGAGTACGATTAGATACGCACCACAGAGCATCTACTATGGCACGCAAGATTTTTAACTAAAATCTCTACAGCGCGTCCACTTTTGACAAACTAAAGCACCCCCAAAGTTTAATTCCGTACGTCCATACAGGTTTGATAACCATCTTATATAGTAACACCTTATTTTCAAGCAAAAGGCCAGAATTTCTACCCATAAGCGAGAATAATTTTTTGACTTTCACATCCATTTCCTTTCTTTTCTTGGCAATGTAAGTTTTCCATGCGAGTCTACTGTCGATGTGCATACCTTGGTATCTTGTTTCTTTGGACTGTTGTATTTCAGCACCATTTATTAACATTGATGGACATAGTTGTCTTCGCAGGGTGAACATGACTTAGATAGATTTAGATTCGTTGACCTTTATATGCCATTTTGTCAACCAGCTGCTGATTAAGTTTTTGTGGTCTTGTACATAACGACTAGCAGTTTGGTGGTTTTCGTGACAAGAGAAGACAGCAGTATTATCCGCAAAGGTTCCTTCCTACTATAGTGTTTTCTGTTGTGGGCAAGTCTGCAGTGAATACTAGATATGGAAAAATTTGCGTAAGTCAGACAACCCAAGTTACTACACCGAAAAATGCGGTATCTACTTGATTACTTCGTTAATGATGATTGACAGTTTTCCTAATTCTACCCTTTAAAAATTAGCATGCGTTTGTACGTTTTCAATTGTCGGTGTAAAAATAAACAGTAGATATAAAAATCTTATTATTGCTTTATTGTCTAATAATAATTAGTAATAAAAACTTAAAATTACAAAACTTTGACACTACAATAACTTCTGAGTTAAGAATAAAAGATCCTATAAAAACATATAAATACCTACATAATATGTATACAGTGACCGCCAGAAAGTCGGAATAATGTGGGAAAATTTTGTAGTTGATTTTTCAAAAAAACTTTTTGCGACAATAATTTGTGCTTGTCTAAAAACCTATTTAGTTCCTATCATATATACCGGTACTGGAAAAAAGACTAAGACAGGAAATAAAAAAAAAACTTGAAGAAGAAGAAGCAGCCTTCAGACCAAACCGACAAACCCAGGACCATATTTTCACAGTACGAAACATGATTGAAAAAACAAGAGAACGTAATGGAAAACTATATCTAGCTTCTATAGACAAAGCCGCTTTCAATACAGTTCCAATAGAACAACTCTGGAGAGCTCTAGACAAATTAGAAGTCACATTAAAACTCAAAACTGCCGTTAAAAATTTATACAAAGAACTATATGGGCGGGTGCGAATCGGCAGAGAATATTCAGAAACATTTGACAAGAAAGTGGGCGTAAAACAGGGCGATAGTCTGAGTCCCCTGCTCTTCAATATACTGATGAATAGCGTTATAAAGAGATGTAAACAACATACAAAAAAGACCATAGTCGAGTACAGGTATCTAGCACCGATATACATACAAGCACTGATATATGCAGATAATATCCTTATAATAACAGACTCCCAACAAAAATTACAAGAAACGATAAACGTGTGGACACAGCAAATAGAAGCGAAAGGGATGGAAATTAATACATCGAAAAGTAAGATAATGAAAATAGCAAACAAAGAACATAAAGAGGATGTTAGAATTCGCTGCAAGGAAACAGAACTAGAGGTAGTAGAAGAGTATGAATACTTAGGTACAATCATCTCAAGTAAAGGAATGAACTAAGCAGAAATTAACCACCGAATAAAGAAAGCAACAAACGCCTACTACCAAATGAACAACACCATAATAAGAAAAAGAGAAATTCAGAATAAAACAAAACTCCAGATTTATAATGCAGTATATGTACCTATTCTGACATACGGAGCAAAAAGCTGGACTATGGTGGAGAAACACAAAAACCGCATACAAGCGGCAGAAATGAAATTTTTAAGAAAAATGGTCAACAAAAGAAGAAGAGATAGAGTAAGAAACACCAGAATTAGAGAGCAAGTGGAGCAAATATCCCTGAATGGAAGAATAGAGAACAAGCAGTTGGGTTGGTACGGACATATGCTTAGGATGAATGCGGAAGGAATTCCTAAACAAGTATTCGCAGCAAGACCAGGGGGAACAAGAGGACGAGGCAGGCCCAGAATGAAATGGATAGAAGGAATAAACAGAATGGCAAAAGAAAGGGGAAAGAACGAAGGAGAAATGAATAGACTCGCTCGAGACCGAAAAGACTGGAAGAAATGGATCGAGGCAACCGGCCCGACGCTTTAGGGCATAAGGGCATATGATAAAGAAGAAGAAGAAGATCATATATACCGAGTGATTTTTACTTATTTAGAAAATGGAGTTTTTCGAAATTGTCAAAATCCAAAGTGTTATTTTTCACAAATTAATTTAGATTTTAATGAGATATTTTTAGAATGTGTTATTTTTAGCTAACTGAACAAACTCAAGGCCAGAAAACACCTATTTTTCTTTAACTCTAGCAAAAATTAATTTTATTTTGTAAATATTTTTCAAAATTTCACATAGCAAGCGTTAATTTTAAAATTCAAAGTTTTTAGATGAAGACCTTAAAGATTCATAATTGGAAAAATAATATCTTCTTCTTCTTCTTCTTCCATCCTCCTTATACGCTTAAGGATGTCGGATTAAATTTCTTCTAGTTTGTTAACCAATTTTTTTATTGCTTCCGGTCCAGTGCTAGTATTTTAATTTCTGCTTTCGTCTTCCCTCTTCTTTTTCCTATTGCTTCCATTCTTTGTATTCAGCTCTTTCTAGGTCTTCCTACTCTTCTTTTACCTACTCTGCTCATTTCTACTATCTTCATCACCAATCTATTGTGATTCATTCGTATTATGTGGCCATACCATTTCAGCTGCGTTCTTTCTATTTTCGTTGTTATTGTATCTTGTTGCATCATTTGTCTTATTTCTTTGTTTCGTTTTCTATCCATCTTTGTTTTTCCCGCTATCCTTCTCAGAAATTTTATTTCTGCCGCATTAATTTTAACTTCTTGTTTATCTTGTAATGACCACGGTTCACTCGCGTATGTCAGAACTGGTATTACCACTGTGTTGTACACTCTTATTTTAGTTTTCTTGTCTATTTCTGGTTTTCCGAAAATTGTCTTATTTAACGCGTAATAAATTTTTACACTTTTATTTATCCTATTGTTTATATCCCCATCTATCGTCCCATCTTCTCTTATTACACTTCCTAAATATTCGTATGCAGTTACATTTTCAAGCTTTTCTTCTTTAATGTACAGTGTGTCTAAAAAAGAACTACATCTAGTGTGCTTTGAATTTTCCATACAAACGTAAAATGTGCCGCTCTCGCGCGCTACTATTAGCTAGTAGTAGACCTAGTAGACGGAAGAATAACATAACCTCAACAACAGTCTCTGTTGACAAAATTTACTTGTGGTTTTCGTTTACTTTTAAATTAAGATATGTGCGCATTTAACGCATTATTCAACAGCATGAATATCGTAAGAAGTAAAATAACCCTTATTAAAAATGATTAATCCTCATTGTTTTCCAGAAAATAAAAAATATTTCTCAAATACAGAATTTAAAAGTAATGGAAGGAATATAACTTAATAAACTAAAGGTAGTCCTTAGAAAAGGGTTAATTATTGACTACAACAAGTGCTCGAAGTGTCCACCATTTTGCTGAATACACAATGCTACCCTACGTTTCATGTTATCAAAAACGTGGTGCAACATTGCAGGTGTTATATCATTACATTTAATTCTAATGCCCTCCATCTGCTCCTCTAAATTATTAATTTTCCTTTGTAGACCTCATTTTTAAGATGTCCGAAGATGGAGGAATCTAACGGAGTACGATCGGGTGAATTTTCTGCCCAAGTCCCTCTGCTAAATCGTTCAACAGTCCGATGAATGTGGTGCAGCAAAACAGTTTCTTCAAAAATTTTGTTAAGAAACTGCAATCGAAACTGCTGCTTACAAACCACATGGGAATATTGCCATTCTCCATTTAGTAATAACTGTCCTAATCGAAAATGTTTTTTTTTACATAGCGTACATTTTATGTTGAATTAACAAATTTAAAACTATTTGAAGTTTACTCTTTAATTTGACAATTAATAAGTGACAACTCTGAATAATGCAATACCAATAACAATCTAGCGGCACATAAAAATTTACATGCAAACAAAAATCAAAACCTACTAGATGTAATTCATTTTAAGACACCCGGTATATTTCTCTATTTTCTTTTTTGTTCTTGTTATTTATGATCATTGTTTTACATTTCTTTATATTAGTTTCCATTCCTAGCTTTTCTATTTCGTCGTTCTATATTTTCGTCAACTGCTTCATCTTTCTGTGGTTATCTGCTATAGCACTATATAGTCTACATATAGTAAGCAGTCAATTTGTATTGGTATTAGATTATTATACCCTACCACTGTCTGGCTTTGTTTGGTTTTTGTCCTAGTATTTTTTACAATTTGTCCATAGTTACTATGAAGAGTAGCGGACTTAAACTATCCCCTTGTTTTATTCCTACCTGCAACTTGAAATTGTCTGATTCCTTTCCATTTAGTTTAACTATTCCATTTACTGTTTTATATATACTTCTTGTCACCCTTACTAATTTTCTTGGTACTTTTAGTAGCTTTAGGCAATCCTATATTATATTAATTGGTATTGAGTCAAAGGCTGCTTTTAGGTGAATGAATGTAGCGGATATTTCTTCTCTTTTTTATTCTTTCTTTTCTGTTATACTATTATGATGCCAACTTTTTGTCGGTCACTGTATAAAATAATTACTAATATTAACAGTAATATTTTGCTTCTAAGACGATAAACAGACATCACGTATGGGTTGTGGACGCCATCTTTGAAAATATACCAATTCGGAGAGCAAAGAACGATAATAAAATTCAGTTTTTTCCATGCTTCTTTCCAAAATCTTCATCTCTAAATTCATACCAAAATAATACTGTATTTAGAATAAATTTATAGTACGCAAATAAGTATTCTACATGTAGTCCACCCTTCGTATAAGCAAGTAACCAGCAAAGATTCTTGACAATATATCAAGTAACCCTTGAATCTGATAATAGTATTTATTATTACGTTTTAAAATAGTATCTATGATTACGTTTTAAGACAATTCTGCCTGTTTCTTCGTTAAATATGCAATAATCGATCTTTTTTGTGATTGCTGCTTGCAAAGAAAGATCGCAGCTTTTCTTTGAGGGTTTTATTTCAATTAAAACATTATCATCAATTAAATACTTACCATCAGGAACACAACCTAAAAACTAATACATTTTATCGATGGTCAGACCACTCTTTCTTACCTGAGTTAAGTATTATTTTTTAACAATGTAATAACCGCATCTTTGCTCTATAAACCAAAGGATGTAGGACTATTTCCTTCAAACGTACTATAAAACAAAATTTGTGACAATTTTATCAGTTGATGTATTATTTTTCAATTTGCAAATTTTACCAAAATTGGATATGGTAAGACGCTGTTTTCTCTTTCTAAAAGTCACTATTTGATTGCAAAAACGTGTCATTAAAATGTTGCCCTATGACAGTTATTTAATGTATTCAAGAATTCTTTGGATCTCATATCGTATGTTTCAGAATCCATATCCTCATTTTATTTACAAGTTCTATGCCGTAGTTTTTATCGACTGTAGCAAAGTATCGCTTTTTATAATATCTCCCACAGCAAATAATTAATTTCAGTATTTCAAGTTTAATCGTAGCGTAAAATAACCAGAATCGTCATCAATAGCGAATTTTGAATTTTTCACAAAAAATTTCTCTTGGTATTATATGATATAGCTGTAGCTTTATATCTGTATTCATACGAATTTTTTAAAGAATATTTATTGTGTTTTCCTATTCTTTTATTTATATTGGCAATTACAACAAAAATTTACAATAGGTAGTTCGGATACTGAATTTTTCTAAAAAAAAAACAACAGCAGCCGTTAGCAAAAATATTATTTGGTACAAAATGTAGTTGCAGAAATAATTCGGACAGTTAGAATAATTCCCAATTACAGTGAAATCTCTCATAACAAACACTCCATTAAGCGGACATTTTTCTTGGCACCGTCGAGAACCAATGTAGTTTAAATGCAAGCGCATCTCTGTTAAGCGGACTCTCTGTTAACAGGACGCGGACAGGAAAAATCTTGAAATTTTTAAATATTTCCCCCTTTTAGCAGACATATTACTAATTTTGTGCTTAAATGCTAAGGAATTAAGGGAATTGCATGTTTCATATGTGTGGTATGGGGCACGTTATAAATTACGTGTTCAGATACGAGCTAGAAGACTAGGGGCATTTACCTCTTTTCATATGCGCCTTATGTTTTCCAACCTAAATCCTCAGTTATGTATCTGAATTTTGGATGTGAAAGAAGTGTTCTGCGAAAACGATTTTATTTATTTATAGCAAAGTGCTCTTTTAAAAGCAGGTAGGTTTTCTTCATTACAGGCTGCAGTTGATATGTATGAACTAAAGCTACTTTTCTACAGTAGTATCATAATGAAAAGCAAACGTAGAACTGCATGTATTTAAAAATCTGTAAATGGGTTTACACCAAACTTCCCTCACGCGAATTAGATCAATTTGCGAATTTAAAAAAATGTATCCTGCTGGGGTTTGAACCCGCCGCATCTGCAGAGCGATTGTAATCGCATCTGCTTTGCGATCGTAACTAAATCAATAAGTCAAACTGCGCCAACGAGCGTCATTGAAACGAGTGCGGCGGACGCCTCTATGTAACGGAACGGTATTATTGTTAAAACGTTTCGACTCTTTTGTGACATTATTGTGTATCTGTTGCGTTCTATTTTCAGCAAGTGTAAAGCCTGACTGATGTGAAAATTATTACTTCCTTCTATTTCAAAATTAACGCAAAAATAAACAAAATGTTATTTTTTTGAGGTGCTCACCCTGTATATATTTGTCGAAAATGTCACGGTTTTATGCCAGGTATATATATAATCTGTATGCAAAATATCATCTTTCTCCGACACATAATTTTTGAGTTATACCGCCAACAGGCAGATAGACAGACGGACGGAATTGAGAAAACCTGTTTTTCGTCATCCAGGGACCCTTAAATGTGAAGATCTAAAGAAATCTCGAAAGGTGATTTTTTTGTGATTACAATACTTCCTTCGTCTGAAAAATGTATGTATTATTTGTCGTTCTATATTCAAATAAAGATTAAACAAAAAAAATTTGAAAATTAAAGCATTTCTATTAAAAGGGCACCTCCATTAAGCGGACAAAAATCGTTGCACCACGTTGTCCGCTTATGAGAGATTACACGGTATATGCTTTGGGCAATTAATAATATCTTTCTTTAGCAATTCAGTCTTTGTATGAAAGCTGTTATTTAATTGACCTGCATTCCAAGTTCTGTACTCTATTGGTTTAGTTCGTGCATTTTGTAAATGGCCCAAGTATTACTATTAGTCACTTTTTTGCGTAATAATAGGGGAAACGCAGTGTTTTTTGCTATTTCGGTAAGGTTATTATTCATAAAACAAATATTTCAAAGCCAAGCTTGATTTCATTTTCGTTTGCTCACATGTTAGAAGTTATAATTAAAAAAAAAATGACATTTGTTATGATTATGTAATAATTTTTTTTGCCAATAATTTCTAAATAATTTATTTTAAAAAATGTTACCCGAACATAAAATATCTATAATAGAAGCATATTTTCGAAATGGACAATGGTTGGACAATGGTAATTGGCAGTACTTTGCACACGCTTGTTTAAACGAATTGTGGTGACCATGTAAGTATATGTTAAATTCGAGGTTAGCGGGTTAGGTTTTGCGTCAGTCTGTGTCAAAACTGAAGCAAAACCTAACCTGCTAACCTCGAATTTAACATATACTTACATGGTCACCACAATTCGAATTTAACATAGACTTACAGTCTCACCAACATATTATTCATAAAACAAATATTTCAAAGCCAAGCTTGATTTCATTTTTGTTTGCTCACATGTTAGAAGTTATAATTTAAAAAAATTACATTTGTTATGATTATGTAATAATTTTTTTTGTCAATAATTTCTGAATAATTTGTTTTAAAAAATGTTACCAGAACATAAAACATCTACAGTGTGGCTCACTTTTCAACTTGACACCCCTGTAACGTCGTTATTTATTTTCTAATTAATTTTAAATTTTGCACAATTATACTACCTGGTAAAGGGGTTATATTCACAATTTTAAAATAATTGTACTGCATATAAGTAGCCTCCTGCGATCAGAATTAAACGCAAAAAATCTAAAAAACATAGTAGGCCTTGTTTAATCGTAAAAGTAGTTGTGACAATCGTTTTAGGACTACCTGAAAACCCTAAAATCAAATTTTGGTTACAAAATTTTGAGTAGCAATTGTTTTATGCAATATTAAAATTAAATCAAAATGATTTCGTTTTTATTATTTATTTTACGCATTAGTACAGTGCTTTTGTCTAAAATCTATTATAAATAAATAAATAAACGTTTATTTAACACTTGGCTAGCTTAAACTAATTACATAAAGAATGCTAATATTATTGAAAAAAATAGTTCAGTTTCTTAAGTAAACATTAAGATTCTTGCTAAAAGTTTTCAGACTATTTGCATGTTTTACCCATTCGGGTAGAGAGTTGTACTAGCGAATCCCACTATAAAACAATGATTTTTGAAGCGCTGTTGTTCTTATCCTAGGGATATTAAAATGATGATTCCATCTTAAATTGTGATCGTGAAAGTTTTCACGAGTTACAAGGTATGATTTCAAATACGCCGGCTGTAAGTTATATTCAATCTTGTAGATTAAAATGTGATTTGCCCGTTCAATACATTGACCTATATTAAGCCACTTTAACATGCTCAACATATTCTGTTTTTACCAATTTTCTTACACATGTAATCAACATGATTACTAAAAGTTAATTGCGGGTCTAACATAACTCCCAAATACTTAATGCTAGAAACAAAATTAATATCATCTCTATTTATGTTAAGTTTATATCCCAGAGCACAATATTTTTGGCACATTATCTTGGAACCAATAACCATACATTTTGTTTTAGAGCTATTTAACTTTAGTTTATTTTGGCATAGCCAGCCGTATAATATTTGAAGTTCCTCATTTAAAATCTTGGTTATTAGTTCAAAGTCTGTACCAAAAACCGATATTAAAGTGTCATCGGCAAAATAAATTCACGAATGAGTTTCTTAGACAGTTCTGAATGTCATTTACATAAGCAATAAATAAAAGAGACCCTAACACGCTTCCTTGTGGGACACCCCACACACTTTCTCTTGGGGATGATACTTTATTATTTACTTTGGTGTAATGGTTTCTATGTGTCAAAAAATATTTTATCCAATCTAAAGCACTACCACTCAAGCCATATAATATGTACAAGCTTCTGAACAAATACATTCCTGTCAATAGTCTCAAAAGCACGCTTTAAATCTACAAATACACCTAAGGTTACTTTTTACTCACTCATGTCTCTCCTCCAGTTTGCGCACACATATTGTAGGGCTGACTGACACGCGTGTCGGCTCGTGAATCCTGATTGGCCATCGTATAGTAACCCATTATTTTCAAAATAGCCTTTTAATTGCTTACACACAACAGTTTCTAGTATTTTGTCCACTACAGGTAACAAGTTTATAGGGCGTAGATCACTAATAGCACATGGTTTAGAAACCTTTGGTATGGGAACTATGACGCTTCTTTTTAATTCATCTGGAATTTTTCCGGCTTTTATGGAGGCATTTACTAGAAATAGGAGTGGAAACTCTATGACACAAAAGATGTCTTTAAGAAATTTTATGGTAAGAATACCATCACTAGTGCTTTTATTTTTTAGACCATACACCACTTTTCTAAGCTGAGACAACGTTAATAATAATAATAATAATAATAATAATAATAATAATATGGTCTTTATTTACACATATAACAGTGAATCACAATTTACATAAAAAGAAAAAAAAACACTTATATTCAATCATTAATAAGAAAGCAAAAATATATGGAGGGCGAGATTCAGCTCAAAGCAGAAGCACTGAGCTGTTCTTCCACCTAACCCTACGTTGCAAAAACAACAAAAACACACAATACTAAAACTATAGTCTGGCTTTGCGTTCACTGTTGCCCGAAAACCACAACGCATTAAAAAAAGTGAAATATAATAAAATAAAATAGGGGAACACGTTAAATTTGTCTTGAATGAAGTGTTTTGCTAAGCTGGCACCTAAACGAGGATAAAGATAGTGTTTGTACTTTGAGGTGTACGGGCAAGTCACCAAACCATTTCGCAATGTTATATAGATAACTTCGTTTTCCAAATTCACTGTAACGTAATGGAACAGTGATATTACCCCTAAACCTCAAATTCAAATTATGCACATCTGTGCGAAATGAGATTTTGTTATGTAAGTACGGTGGAGTCTTAAATAGCAGAATTTTATAATACAAGACGGAGCGATGAAAGAGTCGCCTGTTGATCATATTTAACCACCCAGCATCTTTAAGTTTATAAGTTATCCTGTCATATTTACGTATACCATAAATAAGTCGCAAACAGGCATTCTGTAGTTTTTGAATCCTAACTTTATCCTGATAATCAAGACATGAATCGTATACTACGTCGCAATAGTCCATCTGTGATAAAACCAAACTACGGCATAATGTAGCCTTTACCCCGGTGCTCAAAACATGTCGGTTTTGGTATATAGATCGCAGATTGCAATAAGCTTTCTGCAAACATTTGGAGACATGTTGCTTAAAACGTAGCGAGGAATCCAAAATTAATCCCAAGTTTTTTTATAGTTTCAACAACTGGTAATAAATTGTCGAAAATTTTGACTTGTACATGAAGTTTCGCAATTCAATATCTTTTTTCTTTCCAAAATATATTACAGACGATTTATTAGCATCAAGCTTTAATGAATGCTGTTGAGAAATGATAGAGAGACGTTCCAAATCTTTACTAATAAATAAATTTGCTAAATTTGCGTTTGCAGCATGAAAAGAAAAATAAATCTGCGAATCGTCAGCATAAAAATGAGAATTACAAGAAACAATCGCAGAAGAAAAATGAGAAACGTAAATCGTAAACAAAAGTGGACCAAGAATTGAACTCTGGCAGCTTGTAACCGCCCACATAAATAATTCGACAATAAGGAAACTGCATCGGGTTTTAGACCAATATAGTGTAAAATCGATAACAAAGTTTTATGCTCAATTGTGTCGAAAGCTTTTGAATACACTGCCAGCATCAGTAGCAGAAACCAGATCATCGACAATATTTAAGAGAGCGGTGGCACAACTATGTCCTTTTCTGAACCCGACTGTGTAACAGGTAGTATTTTATTTGAATCTATATGTTCACGGAGTTGTTTGCTCAATGATCCTCTCGATAATTTTTGACATTGCTGGCAAAATACTGATTGGCCTCAGATCTTTAAAAGTTTTAGGACTATTTATTTTAGGGATAGGATTAATAATAGCATATTTCCAGGCTTCTGGAAAAACAGAATTGTTTAAACAAAATTAACGAGATGAGTTATGACAGGCAGAAGAAAAGGGACAGAAAATTTAATAACAGTAATACCTATGCCGTCATGACCAATCGCGTTAGTTTTAATGGAAGATATAATTTTTAGTACTTCCAATTCATTTACAGATTTAAAAACAAAATATGAATTAATAGAATTTTAACATTAGTAGAGTAAAAAGTACGAATATTATCAGAATTCGTAAAAATTTGAGTATAGAGTCAACAAAATAATTATTTAATTTGTTACTATCAGATAATTCAGGAGGTAAGTCTGCTCGAACCGTTTTTTTTCGAAATATTGAGTTCTTTTAGGTTTTTCCAAAACAATCGCGTGTTGTCAGTAAATACAGAATTAAAGTATGCCTTTTTTTTTCTTCTAACGGCACTTACAACTTGATTCCGCAGTTGCTTATAAAAATTAAAATGATTAGGATTTTTCGATTTTTTGAATTTATGTAACGCCTGATCTCTTAACAACATCATGTCCTTAAGTGTATTAGTTAGCCATGGAGCAGATGCTTTAGTAATCCGAAATGTTTTTTCTGGAGCAAACAAATCTAATAGATTAGATTAGATTAGATTTCACGACTGCCTTTTGCTGGCATGCGCACTTCAGCCCTTTTGGCTTTTTGTACTGTCGGGAGTTTTCAAGTTACCAGGCCGATATCCGTATCTTTTACTAGACTTGCAATGTCCCCTACTAGCTTGCGGTTGTCAATAGAGTTAAGGCTCCAATCGAGTTGGTGTCTTTTACGCTCTAATGCTGGGCATTCAAAGAGGATATGATAGGCTGTTTCATCATCCTCTTGGCATAGTCTGCAAACAGGTTCATCTCTATAGATATTGATTCTGTGCATAAATTCTCTGAATGCTCCAGTGCCTGTTAGTAGACTGACTACTTGCTTGATTCGAGTTGTGTTCAGTCTCAACAGGGTTTTGGTGGTTTCTGGATTCGGAGTTTTTAGCAATCTTTTGCAGTGTGTTGCTTGATTGTAGTTTCTCCACCTTAGTTGGTGTGCGGTATTGACCCACTCATTAATGGCTGAGCGGGCTTGGTTTTTCTGAATGCTTAGACCAGGTTCTGGGCCGGTCATTGCATTACGGGCTGCTTCTTTTGCGAGCTTGTCCGCCTTTTCGTTTCCTTCAATACCTTGGTGACCTGGGATCCAGCATAATTTTACTGTATTTCCCTGGCTTAAGGTTTGAAGTTTAGATTTGCATTTCTTGACCAGTCTCGATGAAGTAATCTAATAAGGTTAATACATTTTCGTTAAAAAACTTGACTTTGTCATCTATATTATTTATATAATAAATATTATTCCATGGAATAGAACGCAAAGCATAATCAAATTCAATATAATTAAAATGTCTGAAACTTCTACATTTTTTAAAAATAGGTTGTTTGTTTTTTAAGTTCGGCAAATTAATACTATAGCATACCGAATAATGATCAAAATTACCATTTACTGGTACAACAGAAGAGGAAATTACGATTTCCGTTTTAGAAGTTAGTATGAAATCAATAAGTGTACAAGAGGTTTCTGTTACACGAGTCGGTTGGGTAATTAACTGAGAGAATCCAAAAGTTTCAAAAAAGTCCATATTACAAGCAGAAGCTGCAGTGTTAACATTAAGTAAATCTATGTTAAAATCACCGAAGCAAAAGACAGCCTCAACATCCGGCAATATCACAGACAAAGTCGACTCTAAAACATTTATAAAATCACGATAAAAATTTTTGATGTGGATTGTATACCACCCCAAATGCATATTTGCGACCCTGGAAGGTAATACTCAACCATAACTGTTCGATATCAATGCAGGTATCAATGACAGTATAAACGTAATGATGATGCGAGATAAAATGCAACTCCTCCGCCTCTGTCCAGTCGGTCTCTCCGTATTATATTAAATCCACGTACAAAACATTCTCGTCCTCAATACGTCAGCTAACCAGGTTTCGGTAACAGCTAGCACATCAAATGAATTATTAAGGACATGTTCCTTAAAATCAGAAAAATTATTAACTAGTGAACGGCAGTTAATATGAAAACAATTTAAATTTAAATCTGAATGCATTTAAAAAAAATTAGAAGTAACTGACTATCGGGCAAAATGAAAGCGAAGCAAGACAGCGCATAATGACAATAATTATAAATAAATAGCACTCGTAAAGTGAGAAAATTAAGTTAAACTTGTATATCGAACCTCATAATCAAAACACAGAGAATTAAACAAATTAAACGTACCAACAATTAACTTATTTAACTAATTAAACTAAGTAGGAGAACAATAAATTTTCAACAAATTAGTAGCAAATAAATTATCAGTTACTTGAAATGAAAACGTAAATGTGCAAACAATGATATGTAGACAAAATAAGTACACTAAAAATTCTCTAAATAAGTTCACCCAAGACAGAAGCGCAGTGATAGCAGAAAATATGTATTTATATTTTCACAGTTATATTGCTGTATGGTTGGTTTGATAAGTGGTTTTACTGAACTATAAATCGGAAAGACTCGAAATTTTTATAATTTTGTTATCGACTTTTGTGAGAATTTTGCCATTATAAGACCACACATTGCGAATACCAAATTTAATTCCAGCAGCCTTTAATAATTCCAATCTTCTTTTTGTGAGATCCTCCTTAATGACCATTTTCGTCCCCTTCAGAAGCTTTTTATTAACGTACACCAGGTTTTTGGTATTCCTGCTTACAAATTTTACTATGATGGCACGATGTCCAGATTTTTTCCCAGGGAGACGATGGCTGCATTCAATTAAAGAGATGGGAACATCCAAACGCAGTTTCTCTTTACAAACTTTACTAATGAGCTCGTCCGTGGATTCACCTTCTTCTTCTGGAACTCCAAAAAAACGCAAACTGTTTGATCGTGTGTATTGCTCAAGATAGTCGGCACGTTGAAGAGACTCAGTTTCTACGACAGCTAAACGATTCTCCAACTTCTGTATTTTGTCGGTGTAGGACTTTACTTCGTTTCGGATATGAACTTGCATTTTAGATTTAAATTGTTCAAAAAGCCGGTCCAAAAACGTGGGTGCTTCAAGAACTTTTTCAACAATTCTTTGAATTAAATTTTCTTCTTCGGCAGCAGATCTTGTTTGTCTTGCAGTATCAGGCATTTTATTGTAAGAACGAATAAACTGATTAGCACAATAACCTAGCGCAGCGCACCACTACAGCACGTCTATTCAGGTTGAGCGCACATGAGGTGTTTGGAAATTTGGTAAACTATACTGCACATTATTAATAACGGATATCCATGGTTAAGTTCTATACTGTCAGAATTTCTTGTAGACTGTCAGCATAAAAGTCGTTTATATTTTCTTCCACACTATTAGGATATTGGCCAAAGTCAATGTTTGTAAAATCTGCAGTCTTATCTTGTCTGCCCACTAACGACTTCAATGTAAACCACATCTTTTTTCCGTTTTCCTTACATTCATCAATATTTTTGTTGAAGTATTTGCCTTTTCATTTCTTAAACAGAAATTACTTTAATTCCTACTTTCTTTTGTAGTCATTCCAGTCGTTTTCTGCTCTTGTAATATTGAACTTCTTGTATGCCGTATCTCTAACTTGTGCTTTTTTGACTTCATGCGTTATCCAAGGGTATTTTTGTTGCTTAATATGTCGTTCCTGAAGTGGAGTGTACCTATCCGGTGCTTTCTGTGTGATTTTTATAAAGTCACTATAAATTACATTAACTTCTGTGGAGGTATAATTCCAATCTTACCCAACTAGGCTTCCTGATTGCAGGAAATACTCGTGGGTTTCACCTAAGTTATAGTCATTTGTTATAATATGATCTATTAAAGTTGTAGAACGATTGATGACTATAGTCTCCTGAGTGACAACTTGTTTAAATCCTGCTGCCTGAATGATGTTCTTGAAATTTTTGGATACGGAATCATCTTTTAACAAGTCAATATTGATATCATCCATTACAACTGTTCTTTTGCTCTGAGTAATGCGTTCATTTATTTTATCCTCCAAATATAAGAGAAAACTTCTAACTAATTAATTCGGAGACCTGTAAACTGAGGCCAAAGTAGTATTTTTATTTTTTAATTTAAGCTCTATTCCCACTGACCAGTAGTTGTAGTCTTCTGAGTCATTCCAAATAATTTCAAAGTTTATATTTTCTTTGACGTAAATTATGCAGCCTCCAGTGTGTTTACTATTGGAAAAAGATACAATAGCCTTATACCCACTATTACAAATTCGCTCTCGTCAATATCTTTTGTAACATGCGCTTCACTTACACTCGCAGCTGATGGGCCATATTTAGTTAATAATTGTTCATTTCACAAAATGTCCTAATAAACCCTGTACATTAATATGTACCAAGAGAAAACTTTTCTTTGGTGTATTAGTAGATGCTGACTGTATTTGCTATATATATTGAATTCGAGATTTGGCCTTCTCTTGTTCTCTTTTATAGCATATGCAATCTTTATCAAAACGGTGTGCTTAGTATCAATATTCGAAATTTTTAAAATATATTTCGCAAATCTGCAATTTGTGCATTCTAAAACATCAGATTTACACTCATTGCTTTTATGTTGTTTATTACATAAAGGGCATACAATATTACTGCTACGACAATTTACTGCTTTATGGCCATAGTGCCAACATTAAAACATCTTAAAATACCAATATATTCATACACTGGGAAAATTCTCCCAAGCAATAAAAATTTTTCCAATTTTTATTATTTCTTTAAAAAACGCCGGTGGTATTTCTAACACGACGTTGTATTTTGTCTTGTTCCTGGGAATACATTTGCGAATGATTTTACACCTGATTTATCCATTTCGATAAAATACTTTGCCGTTTAATCGTATCTAAAAATTCTTCTTCACATGCCAAATATTTATAGGGTACACCAACAATGACTAATTTTGGGTTCACTATCTTTGGCATTTCAATCTTGTAATCCGTCGATAGCTCGGCAACGGTTGTGTTTTGCAGTTTTTAAAGAGTCGTTATCGTTACATTCAATAATAACTGCTCCTTGGCGTGCCGATTTGAATTTGTTTACGGATATTAACAGATTAGATGATGTTCCGTATGAAGCCTCGCCGAGTACGGTCGCATATTAAATTTGTGGTGCTTAGACAAGTGATAACAAAGGTCAGTGATAATTATTTAAAATTAAAATTTAATAGACAGACAAATCTATCATTCCCAGACTCGGATTGGGAAGCTAAATATTAATTATGTATTCACCTAATAACAGTGGTTCCCCCAGCCACAGGGGTTCCGCTGTAGAACCTGCAGAATTAATCCAACCTACCGTACTTCCTACCCAAAGCTACTCTAAAGTTGTTAAAACCCCGTCAGTTTTCCATTATCCAAAAAAAGACCAAGGTATAGTGCTAAACGCAATAGAAGGTGTTAAAATCAAAGAATATGTTTACGCTATCGGAAATTTAGTTCAACCCAGAAATGTTCTTGCAGCCTCACGAATATCTAACGAACGTATCTGCATATACCTGGTCAGTAAAGATATCGTCGACAAATTGCTACAAAATCGAAAATACATTAAAGTAGAAAATCATGAGGTTAATATCCGAAGGCTAATCACTCCAGCAAAAAAGTTGATAATTTCGAATGTTTCACCCCATATACCCAACGAAAAAATCGCTGAAGTACTAAAAGAAGATTTACACCTACAAATTGTCTCGCCGGTTTACTTTATTAAAGCCGGATTAGATCAAACAGACTATGCACACGTAATCAGTTTTCGGAGGTTTGTTTACGTAGATACCGAGAACTCACAAGATCTTCTCAATTCAACATTAATTAAATTTGATGGTGACGAATACCGCATTTTCCTGCAATATGACGAACTAAAATGTTACAAGTGTGGCAATACAGGACATATATCACTGAATTGCAAAAACCTGCCTGTTGAAATACTTCATGATCAAAACAACAAGAGATCTCTACCAGTAACATCCAACGAGCCTTCCCCCGAAATAATAGATACCCCCAAGGACAATCCCGAAATTTTCAAAATCCCCCAACCAGCAAACGGAAAAGATAACATTGTAAAATACGACAAAAACCAAAAAGCAAAAAAAATTAAAACAGTTGTAGAGGACACCCAAACATCATTAAATGAAATGCTCGAACCCGTAAAACTGCTCCTGAATGAAAACCCCACTCTCCATCCGTTTACGTATGAACAATTCAAAGACTTTTTTAAAGAAGTCATAAAATCCCCAAAACCACTAGAAACCGCCAGAACATTTATGCCGAACATTGAATATCTGCTAGCTACACTGAAAGATTTCCATTCAATCTTAACCCACCGCAAAGTAAAATACAGAATCACAAGAGTAATCTCCAATATTAAAAAAGCTATTGATAATACCAATACATCCTCACAGGACTCGCCATTTGAAGACTCCGATTTCAAATAAAAAATGAAAATAATACAATTTAATTGCAACGGATTTGTTAAACGACTTAACTACATACGGCTACTAATTCAACAAAAACAACCACATGTCTTATGTTTACAAGAAACACATTTAAAGGAAAATCAATCATTATTCCTCAAAAACTTCGATATTTATAGTAAACATCGAAACACCAGTCATGCTAGCGGAGGCGTTAGCATTGTTATTTCACATTTCTTTTTTTCACAACCGATATCCATCAATAGCAATTTAGAAGTTATTGCAGTTCAAATATATATTCCTAGAAAAATCACCTTATGTAATATTTACATTCCACCAAATCACACATTAGAATATCTAGAAGTCCAAAATATAATCAACCAGCTTCCCGTGCCTTATCTAATCTTAGGAGACTTTAACTCTCACAACCAGTTATGGGGCAGCAAAAGCACTAATCAAAAAGGAAAAATTGTAGAAAAATTAATAGACATAAATCACCTAGTATTACTCAACAATGGAAAGCCAACATATCTGTGTCCCCGTACAAATGATTTCTCAGCAATTGATATCA
This sequence comes from Agriotes lineatus, assembly GCA_940337035.1. NCBI lineage: Eukaryota > Metazoa > Arthropoda > Insecta > Coleoptera > Elateridae > Agriotes > Agriotes lineatus. The sequence continues at coordinate 122,411,152 of OW679202.1, read as the reverse complement.
CTCTCAGTCATCCTCGAATTGCAGCTCATATCAATTGGTCACCCCTCGATAGTCTCTTTGATAGCGACCATATACCTATTCTAATTACCACAAATTCAGAATGCAAAGAAGTCCCAACTAAACCGAAGTGGAATATCAAAAATGCCCAGTGGAATAAATTTACTGAACATATTTCACAACACGCAAATAACCCATCAATTATCGAAACACAAAATGTGAACGATAGATATAAAACCATAGTTGAAATCATCACAGCTGCCTCTGAAATATCAATCCCCTTGAAAAAACATTACCCAAGAAGTCGCAATAAAGTACCATGGTGGAACGATCAGTGCAAGGAAATTATAAAACTGAAGAACTCCGCGTTTAACAAATATCGTAAACATAAAACTCTGGAACATCTAATACAATACAAAAAACTGAGAGCACAAACAAGAAGAATCGTCAAAGAAAGTAAACAGAGATCGTGGGAGAATTTTTTGATGTCCATTAACTCCGGTACAAGTAATAAAGAAATGTGGAACAAAATCAAGAGCATCAAAGGTATCCCAAAGCCATTTAACATCCCCGGTTTAATAACACCTGGCGGCATCACCACATTTATACCTGACATAGCCGAAACTTTAGCAAAAACCTTTGAACATACTTTTAACTCGCAAACTTACACAGACACGTTCCTAAGACACAAACAACAAGCTGAAGCTATTCACATACAAATTGCACAAGACAACGACGAAATTTATAACAAAATCTTTACAATGTCGGAACTCGAAGTAGCATTAAATAGCTCCAAAGACTCAGCACCCGGCCCTGACGGGATACATTATAAAATGCTTCAAAATTTGCCACAATCTTTCAAAATCACAATTCTGCAATTTTTCAACCAAATATGGACTGAAGGCAACCTCCCGGTGTTATGGCGCACAGCTACTATAATTCCAATCCTGAAAACTAATAAAGAAAAATCTGACCCAAATAATTACAGGCCTATATCGCTCACCAACACTTTGTGCAAAATTATGGAACGTATGGTGAACTACCGTTTGAACTGGAGCTTAGAGCAGCAGAACCTTCTCACACCAACCCAAAGTGGATTTAGACGTCAACATTCAACGATAGACCATATAGCTAAATTCGAAATGGAAATTAAGAATGCATTTGTCAATAAAGAATCACTAATAGCTATATTTCTAGATATTAGCAAAGCTTACGACTCAACTTGGACAAGAAGGGTAATTAACATAATAATAAGTTGGGGATTTAAAGGAAGACTTGTAACATTTATAAAAAACCTAATCTCTGATCGGAATTTCTGTGTTGAAATAGGCAACATAAAGTCAAACTCGTACTCTCAAACAAATGGTCTTTCTCAAGGGTCGTTACTCAGCGTTACTTTATTCTTGATCGCAATAAACGATATCTGTGAACATGTTCATTATCCCGTCCAAGCAATGCTATATGCTGATGATTTGATAATCATGTCAAGAAACGTAGATATAGAAGAAATTCGTGAAAATCTTCAAAATACAATACAAGACTTGGAAAGATGGAGCTCAATTACAGGGTTCAACTTTGCAGCTGATAAAACCAAATGCATCCATTTTACACGAAAACATAGGCAAGTAAACCCAATCCTCTTATTAAACAATACACAGCTGGAATATAAGAGCGAAATAAAATATTTGGGGGTAATTTTTGACAATAAGCTATCTTGGGTCCCGCACATCAAAAAGATGACAAATGACTGCAAACGGTCACTTGATGTAATAAAAGCTGTTTCTCATACAAAGTGGGGCTGTAATAAAGAATCACTTTTACTAATATTCAATGCCTTAATACAGTCAAAAATAGACTACGCAAGCTTCATAACATTGAGCCGTAACAGAAGGATAAATAAACTAGTAGAATCCGTATACAATCAAGGTTTAAGACTAGTAACTGGCGCATTCAGATCAAGCCCTGTAATTAGTATCTACAGCGAAATCGGGAAAATTCCATTAAAATACAGACGTGACCAGCAACTATTAAAATATACAATAAATATTATAGCAAACAAGAAACATGCAAACCACAATAGCCTTAAACATCCTCTATTTCCAACACTACATAAGAATAGCCGTAAAGACACTCCTCCTTACAATATCCGAGCTTACAACTCCCTCACAAAGCTAAACCTTTGGCAGCTTGAATTACTACATCCTGCTAAATTAACTGCTCCTTGGATGCTCCCCTTAACCGAATTTGATCTAAGCCTGACCAAACATAACAAAACTAGTACTCCGTCATCTGTGTACCACAGTTTATTAAACGAACTCCTTGCAAAATACAGCGGCTACAATAAAATCTATACCGACGGCTCTAAATCTGGTGAAGCGGTAGGATGTGCGGTCGTCAGTGATAACTTCAACAAGATATATAAACTAAGTGATAAATCAACCATTTTCTCAGCAGAACTGTACGCTATTTCGCAAGCAACCCAATATATATTAACAAGACGTTCCGAAAAAAACTGGATATTAATAACAGATTCTCTAGCATCCCTTACTGCAATACAGCACATTTATTCAACACATCCATATGTTCAAGAAATACACTCGACTCTATTGAACCTGTCGCAATGGAAAAAAAGAATCGTCTTCGTATGGGTACCATCTCATAAAGGTATCACAGGAAATAATGAAGCAGATCAACATGCCAAGCGTGCTCTCACATCTACAGAAACGCTAAACGATAATCGAACTACAAAAGAAGACTGCCAAACATACATCAAGAAAATTATACGAGCAAAATGGGAAAGAGAATGGTCACTATGCGAAAACAATCTGAGATCCATAAAAAACGATACCGCAATGTGGAAGACAACAAAACCCCTCACTAGGAAGGAAGAAGTCATCATAACACGACTTAGGATCGGCCATACGCGATTAACACATGGCTACCTTATGGAGAAGAAAAATCCCCCCCGATGTGAAGATTGTGACACACAATTAACAGTGAAACACCTTTTAATACAGTGCCCAAAGTACACTAACCAAAGAACTATGTGTGATTTATCAAACAAGAACCTTCAGTGTATTCTCAATACCTCTAGCGATCTACCCAAAGTTATAACGTATCTAAAAACAATCAACAAGTTTAACTTATTGTAAAGTTTATTATATGTAACTTGAAGTGCCAATGACCTATGCAGTTGAGGCACTTAAATTGCAAATTAAAAAAAAAAAAAAGATTAGATGGATTCATTTTTTCTGTGACTACTTCTTTTGTGATTGAACTGTCCTGGTTTGTGTCTTTTGGCTTAATCAATAGTGGTGGAAAACTATCCCTTTTTAGTACGCTTGACCACGATTCTTTCGCTGGAAGGATGCCATTCGCATTTTCTAATTTACTTAGAATTTCTGTAGAGTTTTTAACGCACTGTTCAGTTTGTAGTTCAAGTTTTTCAATGGTTCTAGCAATGTTTAATTTGTCGTTTACCAATGAAATACACATATCACAGAACCAAAACAAATTAGGATAGTCTTTTAAGAATTTTAGCATTGAATCCTTGATTTGAACACATTGCACATGATAACTTTTTTTGCAAAACCCGCATGCAACTGATTTTGAACTAACTATAAAATTATCTGAGCATCGAGCACATACATGTGCACTCGACGACATTGAGACTAAGTTATGGAAGTTGCTCGAACACATGTTTGTTAAATACAATTACAAAGATTTACTTTTTATTTTAAATACGCTACGGAACTTAAAAAAAACTAGACTAATATTGAAATTATTTAGCAGTTTGTCTAATACAATATTATTAAAGTTAGAATAAAATTGTCTTTTTACTTTTTAATGTAGACCACAATGCACTGATCTTATCTAATAATTATCATAAATTTACAAAACTAGATTTTTACAATTTCCACCAAACTCCCTTGTTGTCTAATGCACTTTTCAATCCGCTTTCTGTTATTTGAAACACTATTTTGCAGTTGTCCTGGAGTTATTTCAGCGCATGCTTGTCTAATACGGTTACACAGATCTCTATTTTGGGTATTACCTTGATACACTTTTTGTTTTAGGACTCCCCATAAAAAAAATTCTAGGGGAGTTAGATCCGGCGATCTAGGGGGCTATAATATTCAGGGGCTATTAGGACCTATCCATCTCATTGGAAACATTTCAGTCGCGAAAAATTCTGGCATTATTATGAATGGGAGCGCCATCTAATTGCAGGTACAAATCTCTTCTTACTGCTAATGGTAATTCATCAAGTACGTCTTGAAAATCAGTATTAAGAAAATGAAGAAACCATTGTTATCTAAATTCTCATTGGAAAAAAGTGGACCAATAATTCTGTTATTTAAGATTCCGCACCAAACATTGATCTTCTGGGAATACTGTCTCTTACAATTTATAGTAAAGTTGGGATTTTCAGATGCCCACCATCTACAATTTTGTGATGAAACGACTCCATTAGTTGTAAAAGTGGCACATATTTGTCTTTGTTCCGCTCCATCTTTGAGTTTATTTGTTAGACTAGTTTCTGGATAACATTCGTAAGAAATGAGTGGCTCAAAGAAGAAACCGTGTTGTGTGCCGGGCTACGATAATGTTGAAGCTCCATGGCATTCGATTCCATTTGGCTTCAACGGATCAGAATGTTGTTTGTAAGACGCATTTTCGGAACTTCGGAAAATTGCTTTTGTTACCCCACTCAAGAAAAGCTTGAGACTCTAGAAAAAGTGAGAGGTATGCCATTAAAAATATACGTGTTAACTTCTGCAATAATTAAATATAATGGTATTTGCAGAAATAATAGCAAGGTTTGATGCATCTTTGCAATCAACTTCAAACGCCACCGGTGAAGAGTTGAGTGTATTGCGGCATGATTTTCCAAAGAGATACGAGACAGCAGCAAAGTGGAAATTGCCATACGTTGACATACACTGTAAGAAAACATATTAGATAAACACAACCTACATTGCTAATTTTTAAATTTAGTTGCAGGTGAGATCACATCGGTGGAACGTGCTGCAAAGTTGACGAGAACAATGTCGACATTACCTGTTGCATTTCTGGAGATCACTGAAGAACCAACATCAGGTACAATTTTACTTGAAAGCAAATGCAGTTACTTCGTAAGAGCAAAACTACTCTTCACGGCTTTCACGGCCATTGTCATTAAGTAACAAACGACTTTCGGAATTGGACCGTGTCATGATTGAGATCGAAGAATTCAACGTCTCGCCCACTTTCGTAAGAGGTTTCATCAGTAGGAAAAAGCGTCAGAGGCGAAACTTTTGCCTCTGACGTGGTTCACACGTTGAGTTACCGTGCTCTTCGATCCCTTCCCTTGCAAAGAGTTTCGCCTCTGACGTGGTTCACACGTTGAGTTACCGTGCTCTTCGATCCCTTCCCTTGCAAAGAGTTTCGCCTCTTACGTGGTTCACACGTTGAGTTACCGTGCTCTTCTATCCCTTCCCTTGCAAAGAGTTTCGCCTCTGACGTGGTCCACACGTTGAGTTACCGTACTCTTTTACTTTTTCCTCCTGATGAAGCCCTTTACGAAAGTGGGCGAAACAATGAGTTCTTCGATCTCAATCATGACACGGTCCAATCCCAGAAGTCGTTTGTTACTTAATTTTAGTTAGATTTCAGTAATTCTTTTAAGCAAAACTAGTTTCAGATTTACCACGCTCTGTTTAGGTAAAATAAATAATTCCATGGCTTTCTTCTTCATGCTGATGTAAAAATATTAAAAATTATTTTTTATTGAAAAATAATTAAGTAAATATTTTCAAAGTTAATTAATCTTATAAATTGTAGACAAGTTATAACATAATTCTTACACTGACAAGAAAACCACGATGCTTTTGCATTTTGACAAAAGTAAAATTTTACGTATTGACGTTTCTCTATGATTTAGGTATTAAGTTAATTTTTCAATCAAAGATCAATGGTGCGAAACTTTTGTCTAGCCAGATTTATTTTTTTTATTTGCTATGATTGCTAGAAAGCAATATTAAACTTGGTTAAACTCTTAGGAAAAAAACCATCACGTTAAGCGCTTGTCTTTTCATCAATTTCTTCTTATTTAATTTAAGTAACCGATTGTTTATAAAATTATAATCTTTGCAACAAGAGTTGAGCACTCGTGATTCTACTGTTGAAAAATTCATACTAATATTATATATAACATTGACGTATTTGTAAGTTTGATCATTGAATGAAAAATCCTGAAACATACGTACTATTGAGAAAAAGTAACTAACTGGAGTTTCTTCTAGTAGATATCGAATTGTTGATTTAAAAATTCAGTGAGTTGTTACATTAAAGTAAAATTCTATAACATTTACTGTACAATCTTGCATTAAAATATTTATGGCGATCTATCAAAGAAGTTCGTATAAGATTTAAATGAGTTACTTGTAGTATTTTCTTCACTGTATTTAAATGCAATGCAAATGTCTAGACATTAATTAGTAGATTAGATTAGATTAGATTCCACGACTGCCTTTTGCTGGCATGCGCACGTCAGCCCTTTGGGCTTTTTGTACTGTCGGGAGTTTTCAAGTTAGCAGGCCGACATCCGTATCTTTTACTAGATTTGCAATGTCCCCTACTAGCTTGCGGTTGTCAATAGAGTTAAGGCTCCAATCAAGTTGGTGTCTTTACGCTCTAATGCTGGGCATTTAAAGAGGATATGATAGGCTGTTTTATCATCCTCTTGGCATAGTCTGCAAACAGGTTCATCTCTATAAATATTGATCCTGTGCATAAATTATCTGAATTCTCCAGTGCCTGTTAGTAGACTGACTACTTGCTTGATTCGAGTTCTGTTCAGTCTCAACAGGGTTTTGGTGGTTTCTGGATTCGGAGTTTTTAGCAATCTTTTGCAGTTTGTTGCTTGATTGTAGTTTCTCCACCTTTAGTTGGTGTGGGGTGTTGACCCATTCATTAATGGCTGAGCGGGATTGGTTTTTCTGAATGCTTAGACCAGGTTTTGGACCGGTCATTGCATTACGGGCTGCTTCTTTTGCGAGCTTGTCCGCCTTTTCGTTTCCTTCAATACCTTGGTGACTTGGGATCCAGCATAATTTTACTGTATTTTCCTGGCTTAAGGTTTGAAGTTTGGATTTGCATTCCTTGACCAGTCTCGATGAAGTACTGAAAGCGTTTAGTTCCTCGCTAGGTGGTGAGTCCCTGGAATCGGATGGAAGGTAGACGGAGCTTATAATGGCTTGGTCACAACCTTCATCGTTATTCCATTTTATTTTAATTGTGGTTATGTCTCTAGAACAGAATTTAATTAGTGGTAAACAGTCTAGATTATTTCTTATAAGTATACATGTTCTAGGACTTGCATGATTATAAATAAGCTTACCTTTAGCACCCCCTAATCCACGGACTTGTCCCTTAACTATCCATGGTTCTTGGATCAGTGCTAAATAGATGTCATCTGCTAGCAGATTTCTGCTTAGATTTGCAGTGGCTGCTTTGCAGTGGTGGAGGTTAATTTGCACTACTTTCAGGTGCTTCTTTCCTATCCTTGGAGCGGATAAGGAAAGTGACCTTGTTGAGGCCTAGGTGCGCTACACAGTTGATGGATGTTAGTGCTTATTTTGCCCTGTCATCTATCATTGCTGCGAACGTTCTACCGCCATCTTCTAGTGGAGTGACGTTGAGTATTCTTCAGGTATCGGTCTGGAGGTCTGCCTTCCGTTTGTTCTGTTTTCCGATCAAACGGAGAATAACCTCGGGTTTCTGTTTGTCGTACCACTTGGGGACGTTGAACACTACCCCGACGGAGTTAATAACTTTTGCCCGCTCTTTTACCTCCAGCTTGGCATTGGTCCACGGGTGCAGCTTAGGTACTTGCTCACTTAACCAGTGTTTTGTGAGTTCGTCCTTGCACGCAACCACGTATGTACCAGCTTCGAGATAGTGGCTGGTAAAGAGGGGTGTGTTCTCTTCTTCTTCCATCTGGAAGATGAGATTAATCAGATTGTCTCTGACTAGGTCACCTTGTTCCTTTGTCAGTTTGATGTATGGATATGCAGCAGGGTAGATGGCCATCTTCACCGTAGTGGCTGCCTCAGCAAAATCAAGCTTGCTGGTGCCTGCCTTTGGTGAGGTCGGTTTGTCTCTTTTCTGCCTGGGCCTCTTTTTGACGTTTGCCGGGGAGGGAGTGGCTTCGTCAGAGCGTTGCCTCTTTTGTCCCTGGTTGGTTGCAGTTTTTTCCGATTTCGAAGCTGGGTCTGCTGCCCTCCTCTTCTCCATATTCTGCTTTCTTTTAAAGTTTGGGTCGTACTTAATGCCCTTGGCTCCGCAGGCTAGGTTGGCGCGTTCTCTGCGTTTTTGGCTGTAAGTTGGACCTTTTTGAGGGACACTTTGCCAAGTTGATCGGCTATGTCCGCTCCGGTTGCGGCCTTTTTCTGCTCGGAAGACTGTCCTTGACTGGAAATCTGGACTGTCAACTCTGCAGTAGAGGCACACTGTTTCATTTTTGTCTCGGTCACCGAAGTCTGAGCATCAGTGATCGGAAGTGGTGATGACTCCATCGGCGTATCGTCTTCACCCTGTAAAAAAGCAGTTGTTAAATCCATACAAGTGAGTATTTAATGCAACTCTAAGAGGTTTGGCTAAATACTTCTGGAGATCGCCTGGTATCCAGAAGGCTCCGTTTATGACGCATATTATAAGCCCCTGCGCCTACACCTGCTGGTGCTCTGCTTTGCACGGGTCGCATAACACATTCGAAAAGGGGATTTTGGAAGCAGAAAGGCTGATCTTCTAGACAGCCATGCATCTCTTGAGCCTGGTCCCCCGCCGTGAGATTTAGGAATTTTATTGAGGTTTTCTCCTGTTGGTCCGGGCGGTGAAGCCAAGACCCCCAGCACAGATATCTCCCGTAATACATGCCTACAGCAGAGATATCGATGTATGGTATAACGGCAATGACGTGACCAGAGGTTCGTCTTTGCCGGCATCGTTATCCCAAATGCAGACCCTTAGCCACGACATGACAGCTTGGCTTGGGGGATGTTTATCGACTTTCCAGTCTAGATCCGCGGGGTTCAGTCTCAACGGGGACACCACGAGAAGGATGCAATCGCTAGGATCGCATATCACTGATCGTTGCCAGTGATACCCTGCGGTCTTCCTTGTTGTCAGGCGGGAGGTGCAAGACCTGAACAACTTGGCTGCGCTGCCTCGACATTAATCTTCACAGCGTTTATAGCCGTTCAGTTCAGCTGGCAATGTTCGACCTTAGTAAATGTATGCCAATTGCAACTTTAAAATGTTTTGGTAGACTAGATATTAATAAAAGTACTAACCAGGGCCAGTTAATTTTATTTATTAAATAAGTAGCCGCATTAGATGAACAAGGTTATAAAAACAGCAAGGGTGTTAATGCTAAACGTTCTTGAAAAAACTGGATTGTAAGTATGTTTGCCCTGCAGTTTCCCAGAGACGTTTGTTTTTAATATAAAATGCTGATGGAATTGCTATGAAACTTCACCTATAATTTGAATTTAAATTTGTTTGCAAGTTCTGCCAAATCAGCTTAGTATACTTGCAGTTGTTTAATTTTGTCAATTAAAATGCAAAAAAATCAAAATTTAAATAAAAATATTCATATAAGCAGTTTCACTAGTATAAGGAAATACAGTCGCGGCCAAGAAAAACGGGACACTTTTTTTTACCTAACTCTCAAAATGCGAAAACTGGCGGACACTGACAATTCTAATTAATAAATGTCATCAAAAGTCATTATTCAGATCTAAACAATGACTTTTGATGATAATTATTAATTAGAATTGCCAGTGTCCGCACTTGTTTTCGCATTTTGAATATTATGTCAAAAAAAGTGTTTTGGTTTTTTTGGCCGCGACTGTATCACATAAATTTGAATTTAAATTGCCGGCCAAGTTCCGCGTAGTGTAGCGACAAAGTTACAGTGATCTATAAAGTTTGGTATTTTGTTTTGTTCTAAAACTTGTCAGAAACTACAGGTGACGCGCAAGTTCCTCCTCCTACTTCTGAGTAAGAGAGTGAGGTATCTATTTCCTTTCTTGTCTGTGATCGGGTGTAGGCTAATAGGACGATAGAAATTTATATCATAGGAGGTTTGCCAGGTTTGGGGATAAGTATTAGGTATCTGTGCGACTTTGATCTGTAACGGCCAGTATGTAAGTATATACTGTTTGAGGCTTTCGCGGTTACTCGAATTATTCTTCTTAACATAGAATTTCGGCTTAGACCGCGTAGTATTTGTATATAAACACCCAGCATTTTCTGGATTAATGTGCCTTGCACCTTGTGAAGTCGAGCAAAAGCCCGCGCGATATTCATGCGCTTAGGTGGCTCGTGTTGTTTGAGTATCTTGAGAACGAGGATACTTAGGCAGATTTGGCCGTTTTGCTGTTTGTGCATCCATATTCACTAACGTTTCGCAAGACCTTACAGCTTGCATCATCAGAGTGAAAGTCGCACTAAGAACAGAAGGTTGGTGTGGAGCTATTTATAGTCCTTTGTCCCAGGCAAGAGGAGTGGCGTAACGCTGGTTGGTCGTTCGAGTGCAACGTAATCCGTGGAGCGTGGCCGTATGACGCACAGTGATTGTAATGCTTTAGAGCGTCTATCACAGGGGTCCACGTTTTACTAAGCTTAAAGCCATCTTCCTTGTTAATATTATTTGAATGTTTTTCTATTTCTATGGCTTCACGTATCATTCACGAGAGGTAGTGAGGTATTCTGGCAAGTACTCTGGCGTGCTCAAATTCTAAAGTGTGCCAATTTGTAAACGTATGCTCATCTGCGGCTGATTTTGTGATGCGTTTGTGTATGCAATCGCCTTTATGTTTTTGAAGTCTTAGATCAACTGAACGACCAGTCTGTCCCATGTAACTCGAGCCGCAAGAACAAGGAATGCGATATACGCCAGCGGTTTTTAAACTTGCAATCTTGTCTTTTACCGATCTGAAGCCGTTACCCAAAGTTTTCTTGCTCGTGAACACAGTTTTGATGTTGCATCGTTGCAGGACACGTCCTATCTTATCAGTCGAGCCTTTAACGTAAGGTAGAAATGCTAAGCCTTCCAGAGGTGGAAATTCTTCTTTAGCCCTTTGTGTCACCGTCTTGTCTAGTGCTTTTCGTATGGCGGTAGTTGTGTATCCGTTCCTTTGTAAAGAGTCAAACAGATGTAGCTTTTCTCTCTCTAGATTTTCCTCATCTGAGATATGAACGGCTCTTGTCGCCAAAGTCTGGAGAACGGTTGCTTTTTGCATTGGATGATGGTGTGAGTCAGCATTTAGATATCTGTCCGTGTGTTTTTTCTTTCTATAGACTGCATGTCCTAAACTGCCATCTGATTTACGTTTCACTAGGACGTCTAGAAACGGAATACTGCAATTTTCCTCTACTTCCATTGTGAATTGTACGTTGGGATGTACAGATTCAATGTCTGGCGTCCAGTGACTAGATGACAAAAGTATCATCTACGTATCTCAACCAGCAAGTCGGTTTTAGCTGCGCTTGTTCGAGAGCCTTGGTTTCAAACGCCTCCATGTAGATGTTAGCGATAACAGGTGATAGCGGTGAACCCATAGCCGCTCCTTCGACTTGTTCGTATATTTTATTGTTTCAACTGAAGTAAGTGTTTTTCAGGCAAATTTCGACAAGTTCAACTTGGTCTGTAGGCAAGAGATCTTTGAGCATTACTAGCACCTCATCAACCGGCACTTTCGTAAAGAGTGATACTACGTCGAATCTGACTAAGGTATCATCTTTGTTTAACTTTATGTTTTTTAGTATCTGGACAAAATCTGCTGAATCCTAGACAAAGGAGTCTGTTTTACCTGTTAGAGGCTGTAGTATACTGGTTAAATGTCTTGCCAAAGCATGTGTAGGAGAATTGATCGCACTAACAATTGGTCTCAACGGCACGCCCTCCTTATGTATCTTAGGTAGGCCATACATGCAAGGAGTTATTGCATTTCTAGGAATCAATCGGTGCTTTAAAGTGGGATCGATACTATCGGAGCATTTTATGGCAGAGGTTATCTTTGGTTTGAGAGAGGTAGTGGGATTGCGGTTTAGACTTTTGTAAGTTGTATCAGATAGTAGACCTTCCTCTTCGCATTATAATCTTCAGTGTTCATTACCACAGTAGCATTTCCTTTGTCAGCTTTGAGAATGACAATATCTTTGTTCTTCTTTAATGCTTTAGCTGCCTCTCTCTCTGCTTTATTGATGTTGAAGCGGGGCGGTTTTGCTCTTCTTAAAATGCGATACACATCCTGTCGGGTGATTTCTGCATCTTTTCTGGAAAGTTTTTGGATTGCTGCTTCCACTCCACATATTATCTCCTCCACAGGTATTTGTTTAGGGGCTACGCCGAAGTTAAAACATTTCTTTAGTAAGGATGTGGTCTGATTATCCAGTTGTATGTTGCTAAGGTTTACGATTACTCTGTCTGTAGCCAATTGTTTCGAAGACTGCTTAGGCGCTAGCTTATCATACTTGGCAGATTGTTTAGCTGTTGCTTGTTCCAGTGCAGTGATTCCCAAAGTGGGCGATATCGTCTCTTGGGGGCGCTGGAACGATCCAGGGGGGCTACAGTAGCCTCGGGTGCATTTGGGGGGCGGTGAATAAAAATAAGGGGGCGGTGAAAGCTTAAAGAAGGAATAGAAGATAAAGAGATTTAGAAAAACCACAGTGTAACATTATTTTCCAAATAAACACACAAAATTCTAGTTACAGATTTATTTATTCCATGAACACTATTTACCATTACTAAAAGTTTTTATTCTTCTTCATACCATTTGTTACTTTATTTATTCAGTCTGTTTATTCTCAGTTTCTTTAATTTTACTTTATCACACCCTTTAATACACCACCCAGAAAGTGAATACCAAGACAATAGAGGGTTTTTATTATTCAAATTTGCTTTTACTCAAAATACAAATTCCAAATTCAGAAAAGATTTGTTTATTTTAAAAATATCATTTTCTCTAGTTTCTCTAGTATTTTGTTTTGTCGAAGCAATGAAGACCATTTATTATTATTATTATTATTATTATTATAATTTATACAAAATTTCTATATGGTATATTTTATTATAACATTTTATAATTGACTTTTTCAGATAATCATTTGAGTTTGGCTTTCACTTTAGTTATTCCGATTGCCAGTTAATACCTACAAATTAAAATCTAGGTTCTGATGTTACCAAACAACTATCCCAACTAAATCAACTTATATGCTCGAACCTTTTTAATAAACTATTCACAATTTAACAGTAACTGTATCTAATGTATCATTCATTAAACAATTCTTAAATACTTATGTTGTACTTTTAATGTATAAATCCCCGCTTGTACTTTTTAATTGGTAATTAATTTATTCTTTCAAAATAATTTCCTATCTAGAAATACTCATATAGATAATTATCAGTCTCAAGAAGCTACCACTACAATATCTTTCTGTTTGTTCGCTTAAAGAATGTAGATTTGCAGGGGGAGTAGGTAATCTTTTTTTCTGAAAAGGGGGCGGTAGGCCAAATAAGTTTGGGAACCACTGTTCCAGTGTATTGCGTGCTTGTCTCGTAGTGATAGCGTCGATTTTCTCCCACAATGTTGGCTTCAGCATGTACGCCAGTTTTATGTGTAGGGTGTACAGCCTTGATCCTGTGCTATCTAATTCCTGTCTACCTCTTTATATTTCGGATCCTAAAGAGCATGGCTATCGCGCGGGTTTTTGTTCGACTTCACAAGATACAAGACACATTAAGCCAGAAAATGCTATGTGTTCATATACAAATACTACGCGGTCTAAGCCGAAATTCTGTGTTAAGAAGAATAACAGTATGTAAGTCTCAGGATTCTATTAAAGAGGATTTGTAGAAACTTAATTCCTTGTTCAGGTAATTGTTTTAGCACTGTTGTTGTTATTAGGTCTTGTCCTGGTGCTCCTTTATTCTTTAACCATTTTATCTCATTCTCAATTTCTTCGATGGTAATCTTGCGTATTGGTGAAGACATTTGTAGCGGTGTATTTCCGGATCTACTTCATTAGAATTTGATTGAAAGACGTGTGCTAGGTGGTCTGCAAATGCTTCTACATTCTCTTTATACGTTCTTAACCATGAATTTCTTCGATCGCGTATTGGTGGAATGTGAAATTTTGGTTGTTTAATGCCCTTAATGGCTTTCCATATTGAGTTGTCATGGGCAGTGATTGATTTCAGGCATGTTTGAAAGGTCTCATTCTGAACAGATTTTAATTTATTTTTTAGTTTATTATTTTAATTGGTTAAACATTCTTTTGTCTTCTACGCTATAAGTGTGTTGCCATTTAGCCCTTGTCCGCCTTTTTTCTTTCACAATTTTCATGACCTCGTTTAGTATGTTGGGACTGCTAACTTTTATATTTGTTGTCTGCGGACAAGCCGTTTTTCAACCCTACCAAACAAACAAAAAATAGATGTGAACATTAATGTAATTATCAGATAATTAGGTAAAACAAATTGTATCGATTAGGATGCTTGAATTCGTAATAAACGTGTTTTATATTTACTTTTAAAAGATACCAGGCTGCCAGAACCAATGACAACTCGGGAAATCTACTTATAGCAGAGGGAGCTATTATCTCAAAGCAACGTTCAAATGTGGTAGTTTCGAATCGGTAGCGAGAATTTCTCATTGTTTCTTAAATAAATCCCTTTCACGAGAATCTTTTCTTTGATTTAAGAGACAGTATCAATAGGAAGGAGCTTGACTACTTAAAAAAATTAAAAACGATGACATTATATAAAAGTATAAATCTATTTTCGATTTTCAGTATGCCATGATTATTATAGTGAGGTGTAATGTGCTGCATACGATTTATACCGAAAGAGTATCTAAAACAGCTGTTTTGTAGGAGTTGCAGTTTATTTTTAAATTTTTGATTTAGAAAACTGTAGTAAACCACACTACAATAATGTAGCTGACTGAGTATTAAACTATTTACAATGTACCACTTGGTATGTGATGGTAGAACATTCTTAAATTTATACAAAGCTGAAAGTTTTGCATAGCACGATTTAGACTTTTTTGTAGCATGGTTTTGAAAATTTAAATTGCAGTCGAATAACACTCCGAGATTCTTCGCACTTTCTATAAATGTGATCACACTTTCACCAATCGTTACACTTAATTGTAAACAAGCAAAAGCCTTTTCACGCATTACCACAGAACCAACGCACATACAACACCGACTTTGCTGGATTTATGGTTAGGCCGTTATTCTTGGACCAAGTTAAAATACATGGTAAGGGTGTGTTAATTATTCCCACTGCAGAGTTGATTAGTGACAGATCACAAGATACGTAAAGCTGCGTGTCGTCGGCATATAGATGGATGTTGCAACTAGTAGATACCTGTTGAGGCAGGTCAGCGGTGAATAATGTGAATAAAATAGGTCTCAGGATGCTTCCTTGGGGCACACCTTGTGTTATCTGTAATTCCTGTGATAGATTATCTTGTATTTTAACCATCTGTTCGCGTCCATTGAGGTAGTTTTGCATCCACAGCAGTACGACATTCTTACATTCATAATATTTTAGTTTTGCAACTAATAACTCGTAATTTATACAATCAAAGGCTTTGCTGTAATCCAGCAGAACCAGAAGTGATACTTGAGAACGCTCTATAGCCTTACCTAAATCATTGGTGATCTTTACAAAAGCCGTACTAGTACTATAGTGTCTACGAAATTTAGATTGTGCCTCAGGTAGTACATTGTTCGTGTTTAGATGATTAAATAATTTTTTGTACACAACTTTCCCTAGAATTTTTGAAACGGCAGGAAGGATACTTATAGATCTTATGTCGGATAATTCAGTCGCTTTCGAAATTTTAGCCAACGGAGTTATATATGATCTTTTCCACAAAGCAGAAACACTTCCAGTTGAGAAGGAAAAAATTATAATATGCGTGAGAGCATCCCTAGAAAAGAGGAAAATTATGTGTAGCATTTTTAAATTAATCTGATCCGCACCATAGGCCAACGATTTGCATTCATTCAAAGCTTTTTCAACTTCTTTGCAAGATACTTCGTCAAACCTGAGCTGGTTTGCGACTCCTGGTACAGATCGATCATCAAAGTATGCTATGGTCTCTTCACTAGGTGATGAATTGCCAGTTGTATATTTGCAAAGTAATCGTTCAGTACATCAGGTTCCATCAGTTCAGGGCTAATTTGATTCGAAGGTTGAGAATGAACATTCCAATCACCAAAGTTTTTCCATAAGCGTTTCGGATTATTTTTATTTATCGTTAGTAACCTTTTGATGTAAGCCAATCTTTCTTGTTTAATTGCAAAAGAAAGAAAATTTTGTATATCCATGTACAATCGTCTATCACGATCCAATCCTGATGCTCGGTATTTACTGTAATACTTTTTTTATCGTACTGGGGCATGCATGTCGCAAACAAATTTGACAGCGTCAGTAAAAAGGCGGTTTTTTGGTCTATGTCTTCTACAATAAATATTCTTCCCCAATCAATCAAAGATGCATCATTAGCAAATTCTTGCATATCAAAGTGTTTATAGTCGCAATAAATCATTTTGTGGGGTACAGGTTTGTTGATCTTAAGTTGAAGATCAGCAAACACTAATCGATGGTCTGATAAATTAAGCATATCCAATGATCCAACTCTGGAAACAGTACGCTGTTTGTTTATGCAAATAATATCAATCAGCTTGCTTGTGTGTGCAGCGACACGTGTTGGCTCGTTTATGATTTGTATCAGTTCAAACGTTTCGAAGATATTCTTTAAATTTCGTAAATTCCGACTGAATGACATAAAATTCACATTTACGTCGCCCACCAAGATAAAGTCTTTTACTTCCACCGTTAAATTTGCAAGTACGATTTCAAGTTCGGCAAAATTATAACGTTTATTTGGTGGACGATAAATATCACCAAAGCCAAGCTTGCATCTACCCAACTTTATGCAAATCCAGAGCTGTTCAATATCTAATTTAGTAACATATGTACGTATGTCCTGTCCGATTCTAACGGACCATAAGGCGTCTTGGTAGAGACGTTTCTAGTAGCTGTTTGTAGAAATAGTGATTAGGTAGCTAACCTATTGCACCTCCACTTTCAACATTCTTATGTTGTATTATAATGTTATATTTAAGGTAACTTTTGATATAAATGCACAATCTACCCCCTCATGTCGCCCTATCGGCTCTAACCAAATCGTAACCTTTTAAGTGCATAAAAGTAGAAGGAGAGATAGGTGATAACCATGTCTCGGATATAGCAATCACGTCATAGTCCTTATCCAAAATATAATCCAAAAACATATCAAATGATTAGTTAAGAGAGCGAATATTAATGTGACAAAACGAAAAACCATTGTAGTTTGAAGTACTTTGATTAAGACATGTGGGGCGGGTATTAACATTATTTGTTAGTTTTTTGGATCAACTTTAATTATCTGAGGAACTCCTCTAATATACTTTATGGTGATATTCTTCTTATGGCTGTCGACTTGACTCTTCAAATCTTCACGCAGTTTATTTAAAAATTTTACTTGAGCAGGCGTATTATCTTGTATCTTAATATTCGAAAACGTCGTATTTCTAAGGCGATTCTTAGCTTGTAGAATGGTTTTTGCTTCAGCGGGATTAAAAAAAGGTTTTCCATTGGCTGGCGTCAGCTTCCCTACTCGTTTTACAGTGATGGAAGGATGAGCATTGTTGTGGTTTATTCATTGTAGTATTTCACAGGGTTGTTGTGATCCGTTTCTTCACCATTTTCAGCAAGACCGTTGTAATAATATTATTAGAGCGATTTATATGTTCCATTGCTTCATGAACAAGAGATTTATAAACCGAAGGAGATAGCTGTAATTGTTTACTGTTTGCAAGTTTTTGGTTGATTTCCTTAAGTTTATAATCGAATTCATTTTTTAGCGATTGGATCTGAGTGGATATATGATTCTTAAGGTCATCAAACATTGTAGTTCTTGAACTGCAGTTATCGCATTCATACCTGATGCGCCTGCTTTCACGCGACTGCATGCATTGGATCTCCGTTCTAGTCATTCCCGACCACGTTGTATGTACAACTTGCTTACAGCAATCACAATTTACTTCTATATCTAAGTGGGCATCTTTAGAACAGACTGCACATGATTCTACTTCGTATTATACAAAACAAATTGGATGGGTGTAGTTGGTTAATGAGTTGTTGGTTATTTTATGGGTGCGTAGGAATGAGAAATTTCTTTCTGTTATCTGAGAAGATCTTCTGACTGATGTTTGACTGTTAGGTTGGTATTTTTTCTGTAGATCTTGATATACTGAGCATCCCTTGTAGTTGGCCGGATGATATCCCTCGCATAATACATGTGGCATCAGTGCCCCCTGTTTTTTGCAAGTTCTGGAGTCGCGGGATCCTCCATACACGCATATGGCCTTGTGCAATATGTTCTTGTATGACCTTAGTTTTGGCATCTTGTGCATTAGACTATTTCTACATTTTTTCTTGGGGATTCAAATCTGACAATCACGTTTTCCAGAGATCTGGTTTTGTATATTTCTTTGTTATTCTCGGCCGGTTTGAGATCAATAAAGAATATTGGGAGTGGATCTTTTGTATGTTTGCTTTTTATATTTATGATGTTTCGTACTTTATAACCCATTTTTGTAAGGGCTTTTGTTATTTCCTCAGTAGGAGCAGAACGGTGGACATGTTTTAATACTACTTTGTATGGCCGGTTTTGGTTCATCTGGTAAGTACAATATTTTTTTCACGCATATGTTTTACTATTCTGTATATTCTGTACGTATCCGGAGTGTTTGCATTTATTTTTACACCATTATCAGTCAGGCTCTTTGTCGTATATTGCTCTATTTCTGCTACTGCAGTCAGACTTTCTACCATTTCGTCATAGGTAACCACACTTTGTACAAAAATGGGTGGTGGCTTGTTTGTTAGTGGAGTTGACTCTTGTTCATTAATTCTTATTGTATTATTTGTTGGCAAATTTGATTGTTGTTGGTCAATTATCGATGATGAGGGGTTTGATTTTTATATTCTTTTACGTTTGTGCCCTTTGACTATTTGCCAACTGTTAGTGTTGGTTTTTTCTGACTTTCATCGCTTTCATCTTAATCTATGAGGGCCGTTTTTTTTCAAACTCCGATGGGCCATAACAAAAAGACAAGTGTATATAAATCAATGATTTTATTACTAAAAGTTATGTACACTAATGGTTACTTTTTGACATAATCAATTTGGAAATTGAGGCATTTGTCATACCTGTGGACAAGCTTTCCAATACTCTTTGCATGAAATGTTGCCGCCAATGAATTAAAATTAGTCTTGAAGTTGTTTTGAAGCTCCTCTTTATTTTAGAAGCGCTGTCCTCCTAGCCACTTTTTTAGTTCAGGGAAAACATGGTAGTCACTCGACGCTGGGTCGGGACTGTATACCGCTTTTTCTATTAAACATTCCATTATTGAAAAAATTACATTTGTCACTCATAAAATATGTTTTAAAATGTTTGGATAATCCTGCCTTGCGTTAATAAGCCAACGAGAAAAGTTCAGTCTTCTAGCGTAATCTCCCTGGTGTAAAGTCTGGATAGGTCGATATTCATATGGAACATATTTATCTTTTCTTAAAATATTCTGAATACTACCTAGAGGAATATGTGATTCTTTTGACAAATCTCATACAGAATTATTTGTATTGGCTTCAAAATATGCTAGGACATGAATCTCCGTTCTCTCATTTATAATAATAGTTTCTTCTTTCTTTTTTTGGCAAAAACTTCTTCATTTTCTCTAAGTTTTCTATAATATTTCAAAAAATATTGTTGGTCGGGAATCTCACTATCAGGAAATGTGTGGCTATAATAATCTCGGGCGCTACCTGCATTTTTTCTACATATTATGTACGCTTCCAACATATCACACTTTTCCAAATGTGTAAAAACCATTTTTTACTGAGTAAATCACAATTATTTTAAAGAAAAAACTCTTGCGTCTTTAATCTGACAGATTGAAAACAAAGCTGTCATCTTTTGTTTAGTTAAATAAACTTTTATTTTTCATAGCTACCTAACCATTTTATTTAACGCTTTCACAAAACATTTAAATTTAAATAAATTTTTTAATTTTAATTTTTTTGTAGCAACTCATTTAAACTTGTTTGTAGAGAATAAAATTTTATTTCAAAATATGTTAAAATGTATAGGGTGTTCCAATAAAAAAAACATTTTGCTAAATATCTCAAAATTGCTATGTTCAATTGTTTTCTTATAAATACCCTCATAATTCACGTCAAAAATACTACTACTTCGCCTATTTAACCGACGTTGTAGCTCCCATAATAAACAAGTTAGCAATAGTGCACATTTAATTTTAAACAGGCGTATATCTCCATTGTTATTAACTTTAGGATAGTAGGGTATATTTAGGATAGTAGGGTATAAGAAATTTTTTGTTCAGAAGAAAATTGGCTATCGATTGACGTCAAGATATATAGAGGGTTCCATTTAAAAAAAATGCATTTTTTTACATGTCAAAAGCCCGACGCTCAATTGTTTTTTTGTTTGAGCCATTTTAATCGGCACGGAATATGCTATTATTTTACTAATTTAACCAACTTGGTAGCTATAATAGCAACCGAGATAGCAATTGTGCACACTTAATTTTGAACAGACTGTATATACGGCTTTCCCAGCAGAGGCATAAAAAATCCAAACTGCTTATATACGGATTTCGCATTGAAAGGGGCAACTAAACAATTGCTTTTTATTATTATTCCGTTCAAAACTCATAGAATTTCAATTTTCACCTGAACCATAAAACCATAATTATCAATATTAGAATCAAATTTTGGCTTAGATCACGTAGTCTTTGTAGATAAACACTCAGCATTTATTGGCTCAATCCGCCTAACCCCTTGTGAACTCAAGCAAGGGTTTGTGTAAATACTGATTTCTCCCAAATACATTTCTTGCAGCTGTCTTCAAAGACATTACCTTTAATACCAAAAGCTGTCATTGGAATTGACGTTTCCCTTATTGGTATGAGTGCAGAAGGTATATGTTGCTGGGCAACACTTTTAATTCGTAGGTTTAAAAGGCATTAAGGCGAGTATACAAAACAAAACCTTACTTTTATTAGAATCATAAGTCCATCTACACATCTACACAATAAATTGATTTAAAAATAAAACGTAATCAACATTTTCAGTGTTAAGTCGGGACACCCTGCAGTTTTTTATTCGTTACTAAATATTTAACGTGAAACGTGAATTACGCCATGGAAATTTTCACTCACGCCAGTGTTGCCAGATGACTTTTTATGAGAGCAGTAGATGGTGCGCTTTAAAATCAGTAGAAATCAGTTGGTCAAAAAAAGCAATATAACACTACTACATATTTCAAATGTTTCTAATAAAAACTCGTCTAGTCGATGTGATGGAGAAGCTTTTATTACAAATTTTACAAAAAGCACTGTTTCTTGTTTTGTCACATGTAAGCCAATTTTTGAATTCAGGATTATTTTCCCAATTCTTTTTTATATATTTGACAATATTTAATTTTCTTTCTAGTATTTTCAAAGTAGGTTTTAATACGATTTAAAGCACCCTTATCCACTACTTTCTATTTTAAAAACTGCTCATACAAGGCAACTTTACTATTACATGTGCAAGTTCAAGGCGCAACAGCGCAACTACGGCTAAGGCTTCCAACGCAAACCGTAAACCAAAGTTGCCCTTGCGCAATTCGCCTACGCCTACTCTGACAATGTCGCTAAACCCACAAATACAAGACAAGAGACAAGACACCAAACCTACTAGCTTAAGCAGATAGCAGTAGAGTCTACTATATAACACAACTGCCAAAATCAAAAATGCTTTTCATTATATTGACAGAACAACAAAAATAATCAATTTGTTAGTTTTTTTGAGAAAATCAGTAGATTTTATATGTAAATCAGTAGGTCAGTAGACTGAAGGTAAAATCAGTAGATCTACTGATAAATCAGTAGATCTGGTAACACCGACTCACGTTCACGTCACGATTTTCAAATATTGGTGACGTTCACGACGTTCCACGCCGTGACCCGACGTGACACGACTGTTTTCACGTCACGCGCCCATCCCTAATGCCGACTATTCATAGAAGCTAATTTTTCAGTAAACTCAAACTCGGTATTGACCCCTCAAATAAACAGCAGCAATTTGCAGTGTCAGTAATGTCTGTCGACTCATCAAGAGCCACCTTAACATTTATGTGCTTTGGTGGCTCGTAAACTCTTAC
Source organism: Agriotes lineatus (assembly GCA_940337035.1). NCBI lineage: Eukaryota > Metazoa > Arthropoda > Insecta > Coleoptera > Elateridae > Agriotes > Agriotes lineatus. The sequence continues at coordinate 122,388,818 of OW679202.1, read as the reverse complement.
AAACCACCCATGATTTGGTCCATGTTATTAGAGTACCTTGTGAACAAGGATACTTACCTAGTCATATTTGAATTTTTTACTGTTTGTGCACCCATATAGACTAACGTTTTGCAAGACATTGCAGCTTGCATCATCAGAGTCAAAGTTGCTCTAAGAGCTGGAAGATAGCATAGATGTATTTATAGTCCTCTCTGCCAGCCGTGCAGAACAGCGTATCGTTGATTGGTCATTCAAGTCCAATGCACTTTGCGGCAGCGGTGCGTGACCGGCTGATGATCAATGGTTGTAATGCTTTAGACCAGAGGTCGGCAAACTTTTTTTGGAAAGAGTCAGAATGTAAAATTTCTAGGCTGGCGGGCCAGGTAGCAAACTCGAAGACATTTACATGGGCAGTTCTACTCATAGAGCAACAAAAAAATAGGTCAATTTTTTTTATTAGGAAGTAATATGTTTACATAACATTTATATACGTATACTGTACATACTAACACAAAAAAAATAAATATTTACATTTATTAATAAATGTATTATAGAACTGCTTACATTTTCTACTAATGCGATGAATGTATTTTTTTTCTGAGATAATATTTCATTATACTCGAGTTTGAAATTAGTAAATCCTATCATTAAAGTTGTTTGCAAATGGTAATCTGTTAATAATGATCTGTATTGCGATTTTACATACTTTATTTTCGAAAATGTCTTTTCACATTGGTAAGTACTCCCAAATACAGATATAAATCTCCGACCATATAATTTTAATTGGCTGTATTTATCTTCCGAAAGATATTTATAGAATTAGGTTACATACATTTTTTAAACATCATTTTTAGCTTATAATCATTTTGCAGTTCAATCACTTCCAATTAAAGGTCTGATGGAAGCTGCTCAATTGTACAGCCAAATGGATTTTGAAATATGGAAATGTCTTTTGCACTTGCATCAAAATTCGAAAAACGCTATTGTAACTGTTGTTTAAGTTAAGAAAATATATCTGCCGTAAATTTTTTTGGTAATGGGGCTTTCGCTAATATTTGAAATTTTTTACAGCATGGAAAATTGCCAAACTTGGTTAATGTGATTTGTGTTTCAAACAATGCAAATTTTTGGCAATACGACTTTAAGATAGAATACATTTCACATATGAGCACTGTTTTTCCCTGTAATTTTAAGTTAAAGTCGTTAAGATATCCCATGATGTCTGCAGCAAATGCTAATTTCTATAGCCATTCATTGTTAGATAATCTGGTGGTGGCAGTTTTTCTCATTTAGAAATTTTTTTATTACTTCTCAGAGTTCACAAAATCTCAATCAAACGTTTCCATTGCTGAGCCACCAAACTGCTGTATGGTAGGCCAAGTCAGGATTTTCAACTCTAATCTCCAATAAAAAATTATGAAACTGTCAATGGTTAAGTCCACGAGAGCGAATAAAGTTAACCGCTGACACAACTGGTTCAATTACACATGACAGATTCAGGTGTTTCCCACAAAGAGCCTGCTGGTAAATAATACAATGAATTACCAGAGGTTTTGAACATTTAGCTTCTTCACAAGCCTTAAAAATTGGTCCAACTAATCCTTTCCTCGTGCCGCACATATTTTTACCACCATCAGTTGTGACACATTTTAACTGATTCCATTGCAAATTGTACTGTGTTAGCGTTTTCTCGACTTCCTTGAAGATATCTTCACCTGTTGTTCCATGCCGACTAGAGATGGGCGCGTGAGTGAGTTTTCACCCACGTCACGCACGTTTCGCGCTTGCTTTAAACACGCACGTTCACGTTCACTCACGTTCACGGTGTGACACGCCACTCATACGTGACACGCAGCTTTTATTTCAAAATTTAAATTCAGATAGAACAGAATGTTCAAATTTAAAACCAATGAAAAAAACCCTAAACAGAACTAAAAATATGTTTTTCACGTGACATAATTTACGTGATATGTTGGAATCAGAATAGTTGACACAACAAAAAATAAATGAAAATTGACTACAATAATTTACGACAAGGGATAAATACTGATTTCTCCCAAATACATTTCTTGCAGCTGTCTTCAAAGACATTACCTTTAATACCAAAAGCTGTCATTGGAATTGACGTTTCCCTTATTGGTATGAGTGCAGAAGGTATATGTTGCTGGGCAACACTTTTAATTCGTAGGTTTAAAAGTACTTTTACGTACAAGGATCAACATTTTCAGCGTTAAGGCGAGTATACAAAACAAAACATTACTTTTATTAGAATCATAAGTTCATCTACACATCTACACAATAAATTGATTTAAAAATAAAACGTAATCAACATTTTCAGTGTTAAGTTGGGACACCCTGCAGTTTTTTATTCGTTACTAAATATTTAACGTGAAACGTGAATCACGCCATGGAAATTTTCACTCACGTTCACGTCACGATTTTCAAGTATTGGTGACGTTCACAACGTTCCACGCCGTGACCCGACGTGACACGACTGTTTTCACGTCACCCGCCCATCCCTAATGCCGACTATTCATAGAAGCTAATTTTTCAGTAAACTCAAACTCGGTATTGACCCCTCAAATAAACAGCAGCAATTTGCAGTGTCAGTAATGTCTGTCGACTCATCAAGAGCCACCTTAAACCACTTGAAATTTTTTGCCTTTTCTTTTAATTGACTCGTGATGTGGCTCCCGATTTCCTCGACCCTTCTAACAGTTGTTCTCGCCGAAAGACTAACAGATCGAAACAAATCCATTTTCTCTGGACACATGTCTTTGGTTGCCACAAGCAAACATGATTTAATTAATTCACCATCGGTAAATGGTTTTCCTCTCGTGGCTAATAAATGAGATATTCGTAAGCTGACTTTAGTTACTGCTTCATTATAATTTTTTTTATTTTTACAAAAAAAAATGCGTTGTGATTAAACATTCCGTTTTAAACTATCCAGTTTTAGCGATCTTTCATTTTCTGTAAGTTTTGAATATTGTGCCGCGTGCTTAGTTTGATAATGACGACATATATTGTACTCTTTTCGCACAGCTATTGTGTCATAACATAATAAATAATAAACAAGCTACTTTGTCATTTATTTCTATGAAAAAATATTTAACACTCCATTCAGCTTTAAAGGCACGACATTCGAAGTCCACCCTTCTCTTCTTATCTAGTCTTGAGAGTGACATGGAAACGGTGGGTAATAAATAAAAGAATAAGAACAAAATATAGCAGAGCGCCGCGCAGACAATACCACATGCGCCTCTAAAGCAAAACTGAGAGAACTATCAACATTTGTTCTACGGCAGACGAAAAAATGCGAATATGCTACGCCAGTAGAGTTCGCACTAAGAAAGGTCATCATTAAGGAGTTAGGACAACGCTGTTTATCCGTATCCGTACGACGTATCCGTATTGCAATACGTTTGCCTCCGCCCACTTTACGTATCTTTGTGCGGATACGTTTAACCTTGACGATAAACCGACGTAAGAAACTCAACGTTACGCCTGGCGTATTTGAGATTCGAACACTGGTGTTTGGCAGAAAGTGAGGTTCAGTTTGAAAAGTGTCCCAACTAGAGATCCCGTATACGTATACGTATCCGTACCAAACATACGTATACGTAATACGGATACGGATAAACAGTGTTTGCCCTAACTCCCTATTACCTGAGCGCCCGGTGGTTTGGCGATTATTGCAATGGATCATGGTTACTTAGCAACGGCACGTTCTTAGATACTTTCTGTTTCCAGGGCTTCAGTTGCTTATAGTTGTTATCATTTGCGTCACGTGCCGTCATTGTTCTCAACTCGACTATTGGCTGCTTGTTATTTTATTTTATGTGGTCACAATATTGTGTCTCAAAAAGAGTGCTTACGTTGCTGCCAGTCAGTCCATTTATATATGTCAGTGGTTACTGTGCGTTTTTTCTTGTAAAAACAGTATTAAACCGCGGCCCGGATTAAAAACAGACGGCGGGCCAGATATGGTCTACGGGCCGTAGTTTGCCGACCCTTGCTTTAGACCGTAAATGACAGGAGTCCAAGTTTTACTAAGTCTAAAACCATCTTCCCTGTTTATATTATTTGGATGTTTTTCTATTTCTATGGCTTCACGTATCATTTTTGGGAAGTAATCAGGTACTTTGGCCTGTTTGAATTCTAAGGTGTGCTCATTTGTAAAAGCAAAGATAATATATACATAGATCTCTAAACTCAACGGGCGTGCAGTCACGCTGAAAGTTCTTCTGTACGCGGGTGACAGATGGCGTAAGTCATTGCTTTACTTTAGAAATGTAGCTGACCAAACATTGGTTCATAGCAGATGTATTCGCTGCATGTTTGGACCAGCGTATTTCCAAACCGAACAGATAAACGCAGATAATAATCTAGGGAAGGGATTATTCTCAGCGTGTTATTTGTAAACAGAGTTCAAGTTTAGAATACTGCAGTCAGGTTGGCCATCAGTTGCAAGTAAAATTAAAGATTACACCTTCATTTGAAGCTAGTTTTGACGACATTTCCGTAACTATTTCATAGCAAAATGTAGTTTGTATTATTGATAGTAAGCGAGTTAACTATTGTTACATGTCAATTTTAACTCATATCATTTTTAATAAGTAAGCAACAAGTGAACAATGCTTAATCTGCAGTAAAAAAAGCTTGAAGATGTTGGTGTATTTTGTGTGGTGCTTGATAAAAATTGATTAATTATTAATTAATACCGCTTGAAACAATACCACTAAGTCGATTATATTTTACTACAAGTTATGCATTGTTGACTTACCCATTACAAATGATATGAAAAACGACATGTGGCTACTTCATATTTCTAAAACAGCAGTTGGCTCGCTTACTACCAATAATATAAATTACATTTTACTATGGAAAAGTTAGGAAAATGTCTATAAAATTAGCTTATTTAGATGGAAATGAACGGCGGCGTATATAAAAATTCAAGTATGCTAAAAGAAACAAATAAATGTCAAGTAAAACCTTTATTTTTCAAAAACCGTAGAAAATATAAGTAACATATGTACGAAGACAATAATAGGAATAAAAATATGTAATTCAACACAAGCTCACTCTTATAAAACAATACATTGCAAGTATATTGTACACAATAAAACAAGTGTGATGTGGAAAATACTGTAAATCACGTGTTTGGAAAGCTAAAATAGTAGCAATTGAAATACGTTACTCAACACAAGTACTTTCCCATTAAACAACCGCATATATCTTACGAATTATATAAAAATAGATTTACATTAGTCTACATACACAATAAAAAAGGGTGACAAGTAAAATAAACTGCTCAAGGACAGGTCTAACGAGTAGCTTCAGAATGTGTAGTTCAAAACGTGAACACCGAGCTTCTGTAGATGGCGCCAAGTGGACAAACCGCCACTGTGCTACAATGCTTGGAAATTTTGCAAAGTGGAAAGCCAAAACCAAATAGCGCATGAAGGTGCTCGGGACCTTAGCAACAACTTTGCCCCCTTTCCAAATTTCGATATCTGTAGCCGTTCGAAAGTTACAGGCGATCCGGACGGACGGACGGACGGACGGACGGACAAAACGTTGGCATAAGTACGCTGAAGCTACTAATAAAAACTTTATTTTCAAAACAGTTTGTATGTAAGTAACGTATTTAGGCAGATAAAATATTATAAATGAAAACACTCCATTCAATACAGTCAAACAAGTATAACGTCGAAAATACTATAAATAACGTATTAATAAGAAATTAAAATACTAATTTAACATAAGTAGTAGGTAGTACCTACGCCTTTATCAAACAGTTTATGGCCCCATGGAAAGACAACTCTTAAAGCTTTCTTAGCACACTTAAACAACCACCATGCCAAAATAAGATTCACTATGGAGACTGAAGAAAATGGATGCCTACCTTTCCTGGATGTGTTAGTGAAACGCACTACTAACAAGAGATTAAGCCATACAGTGTATCCAAAGAAAACTCACACTGACCGCTATCTGCATACTTCGTCTCACCATCATCCCCAACAAAAGAGATCATTGATCAAGACTCTTATTCATCGGACCAACGCTATTTGTGACGAGGACAGTAAACCACAAGAAATGAGACATGTGGAAGAAGCTTTACACAGCAATGGCTACAGTCGACGAGATATCAGGAAAGCGTGCCAATACACCACAACACCGAAAGAACCTAAACCTAAACCTATTAATTATGCCTGCCTTCCTTTCATCGCCGGAGTAACCCACCGAATAAGAAAGGTTTTAGATAAGTTGATCCCCTCCAACAAAGATTCTTTGCCCAGACTACATACAGAAGGCTTTTACCAGCTCCAATGTACTTGTGGCAAATCTTACATCGGGCAAACGGGAAAAAGCATCCAATGTCGAATAAAAGACACCAGAGCCACACACGACTTGGAAACACACAAAAGAGACCATCGCAGAACACTTATTAGGACCAGGAGATCACAGAATAAATTACGACTCCGTAAACATACTAGCCAGGACTAAAAAATACTTCCCTCGTGTTATTCGTGAATCCCTAGAAATTATTAAAAATCCCAACAATTTCAACCGAGAAGACGGCTACCGCCTTAGCAACACATGGAAGGTAGCTTTGCGAAACCAATCCATCCATAAACAAGTTTCACGTGAGCAACCAAGCGGAAAAACGACAAGTGTACAGTTGCCAAGGTAATTGGTGAACATCCCGAAATGACTTACTTTTTATACAAAATTATTCGACAATATGGCGTCTTATTCATGTGGTTGGAGAAAATATAAATTGCGTAACCTTCGCTTTCTGTCGTTAAATATCAGCTCAAATGTTTATGTTTATGACTCCAAACGTTATATTCTGCTTGTATATATAACGTATGCACGTTTAATGTTTAGCAAATAATTTAAAATGTTTAATTTATTGTATTGGTTGTTCTACCAGTTAACCTCTCTAAGAACGTATTAAATTTTATGACTTATTTTTAAGTCCAAGATATGCACCTGACATATTGTCTCACATTTCAATGTCAGCCTGTATAAAAGTATAAAAATTTTATTAGGGCAGGTTTCACGAAAATTCTTTTGTCAGTTGTTTCGCAAGCATAATGTAAACCTTGTAGGGTATTTCAATAGTATTCAGTAAATATTTGCAAAACATTAAAATGCAGTTGAGTATCCATTAGCAGTTTATCTGCAAAACCATCTCTTTTGAAAACAAAGAATTCCCTTTCTGCAAGTGAACTTAAATATGAATTAAGAAGCGACATACGTAGATATATCCATTTCACTCATTTCAGCCAGTTAGTTAGTTTGGCGCTACGTAATGGGATTCTAACTTCAAAACTTGTAGCTATCGCAGCGCCGTCTTCATGCAGCGTCCAGAACTAACCCTTTTATTGTGACCATTCACTAGAGATCTATGTATATATTATCTTTGGTAAAAGTATGCTCAGCTACGGCTGATTTTGTAATGCGTTTGTGTTTGCCTTTATGTTCCTGCTGCTCAAGTTACATTGGACAGACTGGTCGTTCCATTGATCTAAGACTTCAAGAATATAAAGGCTATTGCAAACACAAACGTATTACAAAATCAGCCGTAGCTGAGCATACTTTTACAAATGGGCACACCTTAGAATTCGAACAGGCCAGAGTACCTCATTACTTCCCAAGAATGATAAGTGAGGCCATAGAAATAGAAAAATATCCAAATTATATAAACAGGGAAGATCGTTTTAAACTTAGTAAAACTTGGACTCATGTCATTTACGGTCTAAAGCATTACAACCACCGATCGTCAACCGGGGATTCACCGCTGCCGCAAAGTACATTGGACTTGAATGGCCAATCAACGTTATGCCGTTCTGCACGGCTGGAACAGAGGACTATAAATACATCCATGCCGTCCTCCAGCTCTTAGAGCAACTTTGGCTCTGATGATGCAAGCTGCAATGTCTTGCAAAACGTTAGTCTATATGGGTGCACAAACAGAAAAAAGTGTTCACAAGGTACTATAATAACATGGACCAAACCATTGGTGGCTTGTAAGAATTCATGACCCACCAGAGAACATAAACGTTACACAACCCCTTGCTTTAGTTTACAAGATGTTAGGCACATTAAGCCAACAAATGCTGGGTATTTATCTACAAAGACGACACGGTCTAAGCCAAAATGTAATTCTAATATTGTCAATTCGAGTAACCGCAAAAGTCTCAAATATTATAAAACCATAATTAATTTTAGATGTCAACTTGTTCAAATTATTGCAAAAATCAGAATTCTTTTTCAACAAAAAGTTTAACAATTAGTTCTAGGTAAAATGTATGCTTAATTACGTATTACTAGGTACCAAGGAGAGATAATAAGTTTTTTTTCTTCTTTACAGTTTTCCGGACCAGCTTAAAAGCTATACACAGAATCGTTCACTGTTTTACCCTGATACTTCTCTCAATATTGGAGTTGTAAGAGCGTCTTCACGAAAGGTCCTCAGTCGCTAAGTTGCTCGTCTGATGATAGTAGATCCTGCGGTAGTTTACGTTTAATGCGTTGGTGGATAGATTTTTCTCCTAGCACGTAATGAACAGCGCCTGGGCACTCACTAAGTTTACCGTGAAAAGTTTTAATGCACTTTTTATGTACGTCTCCACGGTAGGAATTTGTAGATCTTGGTGTATTTGAGTATTTCGAACAAACCAAGGAGCGTTTGTCGCTATACGTAGCACTTTATTTTGAAATGTTTGTATCTTTTGCACTGTTGTTTTAGCCTCAGCGCCCAACATTACTAAGTAAGTTGAAACAATGAAGAAGCCGACCTGCGATTGATTACTAATAATAATTAATGGTACTACAAATCGCAGATCAACCTCCTTACAGTTTATACGCCACAGCAGCTCTGAAAGGTCTTTACTTACCGCGATGGCCGAGCTAACTCACTTTCGGCGATTTAGTCGTGGGTCAAATCATCAACTGTATCCCTGCAATCTCTTAAAAAAACAGGGCGCCAGAAATCCGAAGATTTCAAGTAATTACTAAAATAACTAGAAGCAACTAGCGTTTATTTAATAATCAATTATCAGTTGTCTTGTAAAGTCAGTAATAAACATTAATATTCATTTAAATATAATCGAAATGTCATAATACAGTAGTGTAAATATATTGAAGGATGCAGCACGCACCAAAGTTAAAACCCCCTTCGGGTTCCCAAATTAAGTTTGAATATCAAATCACACAAGGAATAAGCTTATTTCTCTCATATCGTTTAACCGTTTACCCGGTTATTTAATTCAAGAGGCGTGTAAGCACCTTTTACAAATTGCCTAATAAACATCAAAATTATAGTTCAATGATTGATCAAGTTTAAATATCGTAATAATCAAATACATATCAAATAAAAGCATATGTTAAAATGAACTATATAATTAAGTTATAATCAAGACTGTAATTGCAAACTTGACAGTGGTTGGTTTTGGAAATTAAATTTCGGATATTAATTATGCTTAGTGGTGAATAATTGTCACCAGCCGAGCCAGGTAAATTCCAATATCGGTTTGGACATCTGATTTCAAAATGAATGATGACTGCCAAGGTAGGCACTAACCTTGGATATAGGCGCCTGTTAAGTGTGGGCGGAAAAGCTGGCTAGGGTTGCTGTTGTAAACTACCAAGGTTGTCTTAATGGCCCGTGATCGAAGCAGAATCAAATCCCAGGTTGAGATGTTTAAGATGAACTTCATTCGGCGGTATCGATAATTAAGACGGCTCGGTGTCCAGATTGAATTTGCTGGTTCAAACTATTATTTAAGAGCTAAGGAAAGATGAAATTAATATGTGAATACTAAACAAAGAAGCGCAATCAAACCTGATTTAGGTTATCAGCTCTCGGAAACGAAATTAGTTAATTGTAGTGCAATAGCACGCACAATAATTCCACAGAAGCCTGTTGCTTCGTTGAAATGCAGGAAAGAAGTGCTCGCGACCAAGGTATCTGCGAGAAAACAGCTGAAGAGTGGAGCGCTGCGATAACGAACAATTCGGGAAATCCAGAATCGGTACCATTGCGCTGAACAAGATTTGATATTATTTGAAATACAGCCGATTATAACTCAAGTGAAAATATACGGGCTGGCCCTAAATAGATGGGTAATTGGCGAAACTAATAGACAGAGCTAAAGATTTGTTTCATACTCCACGGCCAGATTTTTAACAGAGTAACAACCTGGAAAAGACGTACAGAAATACCTGAGATATAATTATAATGAAGTCATAAAAAAAGTCATCGTCAGTCAAGAGAAGGCGAAATAAAAATAGGGAGATAGATGGGAAATAAAAGAGTAAAGTTAAGAAGATAAGAAGAGATAAAAAGTTTCTACGGAGGGAATAGTCGTGAGCAATACCTCGCCAATACAAAAAACCCTAAACCCTGCTGGTCGAGGAAAAGTGGACAGTCCAGGAACGACTGCAAACTGAAACACTGTGTAAAATAACACAGAGCGAAACAACGTAGTTAAGTCACAAAAATTTACTCCTGTATGCAACATCGCAGAATTGGAAGTACTACGACGAAAAAGTTCGGGTGAAAACCCAGGACAAAGTCTCAAACACCATACCCGCCCCGAAATTGGGTAGAGACCCCAGAAGCCGGAGGGAACGACCGCACCACCACCAAACCCAGCTCGGGCATTCAGCCAGTCGTCGCAGCTAGATAGAAAAAGCGCGCCGGTGACGGACTCAATGTAGCTCCCTCACCGAGTCGGATGGCAACTCAATCGCTCGCCTCGACCCCCAGAAATCTCCACAAGACTGAAAGAAACCCGCCCCCAAAAATCATTAAAGATAAAACCCAAGCATGAACTCATGCCTACCACAAATCATAAAGGCCATTAAAAAACCTAGTAATCTCGGCCTGGCGCTTTAAAATATCTCGTGAAGCGAGAGAGGGAAAGGAAATAAAAAAATATGGATGGAAAGGTTTCCCAAAAAGAGATCGACCTTGCATGCCCAACCAACCACCCTAAGTAAATCGTGCAGGTCTAGAAACTCGATTACGGCTAATTCCATCGTCAGAAAGACACATTTTGAAAAAGTAAAGACACGAAAGCATTCACCTAAACACTTGTTTCGCTATCAACAATAGACTCAAAAAGAGTTCGAGAAAAGGTCCAATCACTATCTATAAGGAAGCGAGGAAATCCGTCATTTATAAGGGCTTCACCTAACATAATCGAATGATAGGGAAAAGTACCATCAAATCGGTAATTGGGGAATCGCTCAAGGTGCTTAACTAGCACTCAAAAGTAAAAAAATATACGGCTTAAAGGAGCACGCAATAAACAGTAATCATAATAATAGAAATTGGTTATCATGTCGAAAAGGGTGAGAATAATGTAGATAGTATAATACTATCCGTAGGGTGAATAGGCGAGATAAGCTAAACATGCACATACATCATCATACATACGATCATACATACAATCATGCGCACCAAAATTCACTCCTTCACTTGTCCTTCTCCAAAGTAAGGTTTTAAATCTTTAATATGCCAAACTCCAACGTTCTGCATTTGACATATTTAGGAGCAAATTTCTGGTTGAAGGATTTAGACTCATCTGATAAGACGTAGTTTCTTTTCCAAACTAAATCATTGACATTAAATTTTAATGGACGTTTACGCAAGTTGTAGTGCTTGGAATTGCGTTGGTAGGAATTATTGAGGCGTTTAACAACGTCTTGATAAAGTTCAGAAAGCTGGTTAACGTCTGAAACCAGGTCTTCACGAGCTCCTGAAGACAACTCTTCCTCTTGAAAGTTCTTAAGACGACCGTAATAAGTCCCAGAAACTGGTACAGTCCTCCCAAAATTTAAGAAAGAAGGGGTGTAACCCGTTACCTCATGAACGGCGTTACGCAAAGCGTGTGCAACTTGATAAATATGTTCGTCCCACGAACGATGATTATCCGAAGCATAGGAACGAAGAGCAGAACCGATAACTCGGTTAACTTTCTCGACAAAATTAACTTGGGGATGGTAAGAAGCATTATACCAAACTTGTAGACCTTGGTATTGTTTCATCAAGGCCTTAAATTGGGAACTTATAAATTGTGGTCCGTTATCAACCATAGATATTTGAGGGACACCAAAAATGAGGAAGATTTCGTTCTCCAAAAACTTGGCTACTGCTTTAGCAGTGGCAGCGCGAACAGCTTTAACTGGGTAAACTTGGTTAGCCAATCACATACAACTATGATAGAAGTGTTACCATTTTTCGTACGAGCTAAAGGACCCATTATGTCAATTGACAAACATTGAAAAGGGTATAAAATCTTCTTATTTTGGCCCAATAAACCAGGTCTACCAAGTTGACTAACTTTACTCGCAGCACATGTTTCACAATGGCGTATGTAGCGGATGACATCGGCACTCATTTTAGGCCAGTAATATTGTTCAGCAATCTTACAAAAGGTTTTATAACCACCCAAGTGGGCATATGTAGGACTGTCATGAAAGAGTTTGTAAATTTCAGTTCGTCGAGAACGGGGTATAACCTGTTTCCATTCCACTAAATTGCCAACGATGGCGTGACGGTTGGGAACATACTTAAAAAGTCGGTGATTTTCAATTCGCCAAATGGGAGATTGATTAGGACTTTGGCTAACACGTTCAAGCATTTTTAAGTACCAAGAGTCTAAGTCACCATCAACAAGTTGTAGAACGAAAACCTGAATAGGAGCTCGAGATAAAGCATCGGGAACTACATAACGTTTGTCCTGTCGGTGTCGAATTGTAAAATCGCATTGCGACAGACGAACACTCTAACGGGCTAAACGGCCCGTGGGGTCTTTCATATTGGTAAGCCGTGACAGAATAGTTGCGTTCGGCCTTGTTAAGGGTACGAGAAGCATAGGCGATAACCTTCTCCCCATTGTCAATATTCTGCGTAAGAACACAACCAAGGCCAAAATTAGAGGCGTCACACTGTAAGCTGAAAGGTAGCGAAAAATTAGGACTACTCAAAACAGGACCGGAGGTCAAACAAGATTTAATTGGATTAAAGGACTTAAAAGAGCATCATCAGTCCAATGCACACGCTGCTTTTTAATACGACCTTTAATTAGGTCCGTAATAGGAGCAGTAATAGTGGCAAAATTTGGGACGAAGCGACGATACCAAGAAGCTAAGCCAATAAAGCGATTGACTTCGGTCACTGTATTTGGTTGAGGGTATTTAGTGATAGCCAAAATTTTGTCAGGGTTGGTGCGTAAACCATTTTTATCGACGACAAAGCCGAGGTACGTAAGACTAGGACGGCAAAATTGACATTTCTCGATATTGACAGTTAAATTTGCGGCTTTAAGGCGAGTCTAAACTTGCTCTAAGATGTCCAAGTGTTCTTTAAAGGTTCCAGACACGATAACAATATCGTCTAAGTACACGAAGATGTTTTCACCCAGTAGCGGACCAAAAATGCTATCCATAAAACGTTGTTGACTAGCAGCTGCATTAGCGATACCACACGGGACGACAGTAAACTCAAACAATCCACGTCGAGGAACTGTAAAAGCTGTTTTTTCACGCGATTCAGGATGTAAAGGAATTTGGTGAAAGGCTTGTTTAAGATCGATGGACGTAAGATAACTTGCATCGCGCAATTTATCAAGAATGCTACTCAAATAAGGCAAAGGATAAGCATCCTTCTTGGTAACCGAATTTAATTTTCGATCATCGAAACAAAGTCGATAAGAACCATCTTTCTTTTTTACTAATACCATTGGAGAGCTCCAAGGAGATTTCGAGGGACGAATAATACCCATCTCTAGTAAGCGATCAAGTTCGTGGTCAGCATGAATTTGCATAGCAGGAGATAAAGGGTAATATCTCTGCTTAATAGGAGTTGCGTCAGCCGTATTGATAGTGTGTACGACTAAATTACTTAATCCTAAAGTAGGACCAGAAATCTCAGCAAACTTCCCAACAACTTGGTCAAAAAAAAGCTTTTGTTGTACTGACAAATCAACTACGCCACAAATAGTCTGTACCGAGAAAGTTTCAGCCACATCGAAACACCCAGCGACAAAATCAGTCTTCGCTCCAAAAGCGTAGCAAAAATCAACACCTAAAATTAGTGTGGACGAAATTGAGTCACAAATAACCGCATCGATGGACCTAGTAATACCATCAATGGTACTAGGTAAGGCAACGGTACCTAAAATATTTTGTAGCTGACCGTCAGCAGTAGTCAAGGTTAGCGGAGACTTATTATTACATAATTTAAGATCATGTTTCTGGAGTAAATAAAAACTATTGCGTCCAATTAAAGTTTGATTGGCCCCCGTATCGCAGAGAGCGAGAATAGGTTCGCCATGAACATAAATAGTTAAATAGGGACGGTTGTCAGAAAGTTGTTTTGTAAATGTAGCTGAAGTGTTACAAGTCATACGGCAAAATTCATTCACAGTCTGTAACCAAGATTCCCAAGATAAAGTATCAGCCTTAGTATGATAGGGATAAGGAATAGATCGGCTGGAACATCTACCCGTTACTTTGCGTGTTTTGGATGGCATCTAGGACAGGTTGCAAAATAACTGTTCGAGTGCCCCCACATGTAACAGAAAATTGCCTTATCTGCTGAGCAAGTATGGAAAGTATGGCCTAATTTACGGCAGTTCCAACAAGTAGTCGTACCTTTCGCACGGTTAGGTTTAGGACCAGGATGTTTAGTAGTCATTTGAGCAGTCTGTGTCACAAGTTTTTTTGTGGTAGGTTGGTAAGCTAAGTCAGGTTCCAGTTGCAAGGATGAAGCAGCAGCAGGATTGCGATACTTAGTATTTTGTAACTTAACATCTTCAAGCTCTTTGCACAAAAATGCAAGGTGTTCAATATCGTGGACTACTGTTAGAGATAATTGAGTAGCGTAAAATGGTTGCAAGTTTTTCATAATATGCTTAAGTTCAACTGATTCAGATGGGTTAATGAGTAATTGGTCAAACAAATTAAGCAGTACAGCAATAAAATGTGAGGGTTTTTTCATCAGCCCCCTGCTTGCGTTTCCTAGTCTCATCCCATAATTCTTCATCAAAATCAGTAGGTAAAAAATCAGATCGCAAGCTAGCTACCAATTCATGCCAGTTTGAGACCCGGTGATGCATAGCACGGTACCATACCAACCCTCGACCCGAAAATAAATCAACAGCACTAGAAAATAATTGGTCTTAAGAAATGTTACGCTCTACCCTAAGTTCTTCGACACGCTGTAGAAAAGAATTTACCCCCATGGTAGTCGTATCTCTTAAATGATAAACCCCACTTACATACTGGTACAGAAATTAAGCCTGCATGTCTAGGAAGGGACGTCGTAGAATAATGGATGCGGTCTAATTTATGTTGTAAATTAGTAGTGGCTGACATACTTGACCGTTGTGTAAGAGGAACCCGTACCTCATCAGAAAAGGATACTCTAGGTCAGGGGTCGGCAACCTTTTTCGGACGGCGGGCCATTTTCAAAATAAATTTTTTTATGCGGGCCGCACATTCAAATGTAACTTAAATAGTGCTTTTATATCATATACGAGTATAAATATTATTAAAAATAAATATAGAAAAAATGTATTTTTTATTGACATGCTATAATAACAATGAAAAAAAAAGAAAATACAATTCCAATTAAATATGTATAAATATGTAAATATAAAATATATAAATATAAAAAATATAAAATATTGTAGTGAAACGTCATACGGCTGTCAACATGAACGCACATATGAACATACAGTAGCAAACTGGCGAAATGAAAGAATTAGTGATGGGCCTATCCGGAATGAATAATCGGAAAGTTTCCGATTGTTTAAAAAATCGGAAGGTTCCTATTATTTCGGAACTTTTCGGAATTCGATTATTTTATTGTTCGGTGCACAAAATTCGGAACTTTCGGAATTCGATTATTTTACTATTCGGTACACAAAATGAGAAAACGAAATGCCAATTTGAACTGAACGGAATATGGAATGTTGTATTGACTCACTTGACTGCTATATGCTGGTTGGCGAATGTCGACGGGTGGCGCCGTGTGCGCACGTGTATGATACGTGAATGGCACTAATGGCAGTGGTATTTCGTAGATTAATTATTAGATAGTACACCTACAGACTTCAAATTCAAGTATTGTTTTATACTATCTATTATGTACTTTATGTGCTATTAAACTTTAAAATATCACTACCATTTTCCGAAAGTCTATTAACGTAACTACTGTAACAATTTGAAAAAATATTTTATTTCCTCATATCCCACTGTGCGACTCAAACTCATAAATTGTTTTTTAGGATACTGCATTGCTAACTAGCCTCTACATAGTTACAAACGAGTCCGGTAGATAAAATTTACCGGCCTAGACCAGTAGTAATAGAACTACTACTGGTCTAGGCCGATAAATTTTATCTACCGGACTCGTTTGTAACAATGTAAACGCTAGTTACCAATGCAGTATCCTAAAAAATCTTATACGATACACGACCGGTAGAATTCTTATGGCCTTGCCAAACATACAGGTCTCGCCCTACGGTTCGACCTGTAAAGTATTGGCGCGGCCATAAAAATGTTGCTACCGGTCTAATAACGTAAATAGCTATTACTGACCGTCCTACAAACCCAAACAATAGATGCCAACGCAAATAAGGGCTTACGGCGCGACGGCGAGTGCTCTCATCGTAAATTTGCACGCACTTCATCTTCCTTCCGCTTATAGTTATTTCGCTCATTTTCCCTTGCTTGCATTTACGGAATGTAAAATAACCGGATGATATTCCAATTTTATAAGCATTCCGAAATGGAACATTCCGATTATTGAAATCATCCGATTATGCCCATCACTAGAAAGAATGCTACACTTGCTAAGCGAGACGTCGTATTCGCTGGGGAGTGGGGATTAAACTTGCGCAGTAAAATAGGTTTCCCACTATGCTTCTGTTTGTCGCGCATTTTTGTCACCGGCTACATTTCGGCACGCTTACGCTCTAAGTTTGTTGATTTTTCCTAAAGTTATATTGGTGCTTTGGCGGGCCGCGCAAAAAGTTGCAAAGGGCCGCAAGCGGCCCGCGGGCCGCAGGTTGCCGACCCCTGCTCTAGGTCGTTGAAATAAAGATGAAGCAGCTGGGTTAGAATGGTCAATGATATTAGGGTTTTCACCAATATCATCTGCTATAGGTTCAGTAGGGTCAGAATTAAGTGACGCTACTGTAGTAGCTGGATCAACAAAATTAATTGTAGTGGCATCAACATCTGAGAGCAAAGGGATAATTTGTAATTGCGAGTCGTCATGATCATTACCAAGTGACTCTAACAAATCTAAGCATTGGCTGATAAGGGTAGCATGCTCATGTTCCTGTTCAGAGGAGGATTGTAGTCCAGTTAATGGTGAATAGAGATGTGTCAATCGCGTATCAAGTCTAGCAAATTCCGAGTTGGAAGGCGCATCCGAAAAGGCAGTGACTAACACAGAAAGTTCAGCTAATTTGCCTTTACAAGCATCAAGCTCAAATTGGACATCAAACGGTGCTGCTAATTGTAAGCGCCAAGCATAGTAGGGCCAGCTATTTCTAGCATTAATCTCGCACGCAAAGACCTACGTCGTTGATCAAGGTTCATAACTTCCACCGCGTCCCGGTCAAAGCCCCTAAACAGTAGTTCATACAGCAGCGATTGATTACTAATAATAATCAATGGTACTAAAAATCGCAAATCAACCCCCTTACAGTTTATACACCACGGCAGCTCTGAAAGGCCTTTACTTATCGCGATGGCCGAGCTAACTCACTTTCGGCGATTTAGTCGTGGGTCAAATCATCAACTGTATCCCTGCAATCTCTTAAAAAAACAGGGCTCCAGAAATCCGAAGATTTCAAGTACTTACTAAAATAACTACAAGCAACTAGCGTTTATTTAATAATCAATTGTCAGTTGTCTTGTAAAGTCAGTAATAAACATTAAGATTGATTTAAATATAATCGAAATGTCATAATACAGTAGTGTAAATATATTGAAGGATGCAGCACGCACCAAAGTTAAAACCCCCTTCGGGTTCCCAAATTAAGTTTGAATATCAAATCACACAAGGAATAAGCTTATTTCTCTCATATCGTTTAACCGTTTACCCGGTTATTTAATTCAAGAGGCGTGTAAGCACCTTTTACAAATTGCCTAATAAACATCAAAATTATAGTTCAATGATTGATCAAGTTTAAATATCGTAATAATCAAATACATATCAAATAAAAGCATATGTTAAAATGAACTATATAATTAAGTTATAATCAAGACTGTAATTGCAAACTTGACAGTGGTTGGTTTTGGAAATTAAATTTCTGATATTAATTATGCTTAGTGGTTAATAATTGTAACCAGCCGAGCCAGATAAATTTTAAGGCCGGTTAGGTCATCTGGTTTCAAAATTAATGATAACTGCCAAGATAGGCACTAACCTTGGATATCGGCGCCTGTTAAGTGTAGGCGGAAAAGCTGGCTAGGGTTGCTGTTGTGAACTACCAAGGTTGTCTTAATGGCCCGTGATCGAAGCAGAATCAAATCCCAGGTTGAGATGTTTAAGATGAACTTCATTCGGCGGAATCCATAATTAAGGCGGCTCGGTGTCCAGATTGAATTTGCTGGTTCAAACTATTATTTAAGAGCTAAGGAAAGGAGAAATTAATATGTGAATACTAAACAAAGAAGCGCAATCGTACCTGATTTAGCTTATCAGCTCTCGGAAACGAAATTAATTAATTGTAGTGCAATAGCACCCACAATGATTTCACAGAAGCCTGTTGCTTCGTTGAAATGCAGGAAAGAAGTGCTCCCGAACAAGGTATCGGCGAGAAAACAGCTGAAGAGTGGCACGCTGCGATAACGAACAATTCGGGAAATCCAGAATCGGTACCATTGCGCGGAACTCAAGTGAAAATATACGGGCTGGCCCGAAATAGATGGGTAATTGGCGAAACACCGCGTTTTTCTTTTGTGTGCCCGGACCACGTGCATCTCCATTTCGCCAAGCTGAAACCACGATGAGCGAACAAGAGCATTCTACAGAAGAATCGTCATCGCAAGCAAGAGCGGCAAGTCCTCATGTTGAAGAAGTCCGACAGGTCAAACTTCCACCTTTTTGGCTGGCAAACCCTACGTTATGGTTCGTGCAAGCTGAGGCGAATTTCCACGCGTTCGGAGTGCGGTCCGACCAGAGCAAATATTTTGCAATAATTAGTGAGTTATACAGTGCGGTTTTGCAACAAATCGCGGACATTTTAACGAAACCCCCTGAAAAAGACAAGTATAACTCGTTAAAAGCAAGTTTAATCGCGCGATTTACAGACTCCGAGGAAAAACAATTACGTAGAGTGTTGACCGAGATCGATTTGGGCGATAAATCTCCATCCCAGTTATTGCGCATAATAAACTAAGCGACGAAGTGTTAAAAACATTATGACTGGAGAGGCTACCGGCATCAGTACAATTAATTTTAAGCGCAAATAGGGCGATGCAGCCCACGGAAATGGCCGCGATCGCGGACAAAGTCGCGGAAGTGAGTTAGCGTACCGCCCCAAACATCGCCGCCATTAACAGCCCATTTCTAGCCACAGCGACGCCATCGCTACAGGGAGCAGCTCAGGGAACTTTCGCCGCCGACAGCGCCACGTCCGTCGCAGCGGTCACAGCACCGCAGCCAACAGCCATTACTGCTCTCGAACAACAGGTGGCAGCATTAACAAAGATGGTGGAGGAACTTATGTCCAGTAACCGGAGACAGTATACAACGAACAAGCAACGGTTTCGAGGTCGCTCACGATCCAAATCCAGAAGTTCAAACATGGACTCGGGAATTTGCTATTACCATCGGCGTTTTCGCAGTAAGGCTTTCAAGTGCACCAAACCCTGCAGCTTCGTTTCCACGGAACAGGAAAACTAGAGCAACATTCGTTGCTCGAGGCGGTCAACGACGGGCTCCATACACCAACTAACCGTCTCTTCGTTATGGACAAAACATCAGGGCCTCCTATCTTATAGATACCGGCCCAGACGTATCTGTAATTCCCGCGCCGTGAATGAAAAACGTATGTCGTCGGATTTCCGTTTATACGCCGCGAACGGTTCCCCCATAGACACTTACGGAACCCAACTGTTATGTTTAAATTTAGGCTTCGCAGGCCATATAAATGGGATTTCTATGTTGCACAAGTGTCGAAACCAATAATTGGAGCGGATTTTCTTCTCAACCACGGCCTCCTAGTGGATTTGCGAAACCGTCGTTTGCTCGACACTGCGACAAGATTATTTGTAAAAGCTGAATTACAAAAAACTTCTGTCGATTCTCTCATCTCAACAGTAAGTAAGCTAGTTGATGTCCACCCACTTCTTAAGGAGTTCCAGGATATAACGACGCCGTTTTCCACTCCATCACATAGGCGCCAGGACGTGCAGCACCACATTCAGGTTAGAGGGCAGCCAATCGCGCAGCGACCACGACTCCTCGCTTCCGAAAAATTGAAAGCAGCAAAGGCGGAATTCGAATATATGCTGGAGCAAGGAATTTGCAGGTCGTAAAGCAGTCCATGGGCAAGCCCGCTTTACTTAGTGCCGAAGAAGGAACCAGGAAGTTGGCGCCCATGCGGAGACTATGTCCTAAATTCTGTAACAATTCCAAATAAATGCCCAGTTCCGCACATACACGACTTTGCTCACTCATTAGATGGGAAAACTGTTTTTTCAAAACTGGACCTATTGCAGACGAATACATTCCCAAAACCGCAGTTATAACGCCATTTGGATTGTTTGAGTTGTGCAACGCGGCACAGACTTTTCAGAGGTTTATGCACAGTTTTGCGCGGGCTTGACTTTTGCCACGTTTTCATCGATTATATTTTGGTGTTTTCGCGAACAATCAAAGAACATGAGAAACGTTTACGGAATGTATTCGAACGTTTTCGTGAGTTTGGCGTAGCGATCAATGTCTCAAAATGTATATTAAATGTACCAGAGATCGAATATCTGGGTTATTTAATTTCAGCCGAGGGCATTAAACCACTTCCAACACGAGTACAAGCTCTCCAAGAATATAACAAACCTGAAACGGTGATAGACCTACGCCGTTTCCTAGGCACTATAAATTTCTACAGAAAATTCGTCAGGAATGCGGCCCAAATTGAAACCCCACTTCACGAATACCTACGGAATACTAGGAAAAACGATAAACGCCCTATTATTTGGAACCCTGAAGCTACAGCAGCATTCGAATCGTGCAAAAGGTAGTTAGCCAACGCAACGCTACTTGTTCACCCAGCTGAAGATGCCCACCTAGCCCTTACTGTTGATGCTTCTGAGCTTCTGATTTTGTTATCGGCGCAGTACTAGAGCAGCAAATAAATGGCATCTGGGAACCACTTGGATTCTTTTCTAAGAAATTAAACACAGCTTAAAAGAACTATACTTAGTGCCTATGACAGGGAGCTTCTTGCAATCTATGAGGCTATTAAGTACTTTCGGTTTATGGTCGAGGGTCGACAATTAATGGTTCTGACCGATCACAAACCCCTCATCTACGCCTTTCATCAAAAATCCGAAAAAGCAGCTCCTAGGCTACTTCGGCAATTAGATTTTGTAAGTCAATTTACAACAAATATTGTACATATTTCCGGTTTACAGAACATAGTCGCAGATGCCTTTTCAAGAATCAACTCGATCAACATGACCACTGCAATTACAGCTACCGAATGGGCAGGAAGGCGACAAAGAACTCTATAAGCTCCAAAGTTCCCTGAAAATGGCCAAGGTTACACCTCCAGGTGAGACGGTACAAATTTGGTGTGATACTTCCACAAATAAAGTAAGACCATACGTGCCAGCCAGCTTGCGGAAACAAGTTTTCAACATCTGTCACAACCCCTCGCATCCAGGCATTCGAGCAACTGGTAGATTCATCCGAGAGAGGTATGTTTAGCCAGCGATGAATAAACACATCGCTCAATGGACTCTATCATGTATGGCATGCCAAAAAGCTAAAGTCCAGAAACACACAAAGAGCCCACACGTCACATTCCCAGTTCCCAACGAACGATTTCAACACGTCCACCTAGATCTAATCGGTCCATTGCCAGAATCGCAGAGCTTTTGCTACTGCTTGACAATGATCGACAGGTTTACCAGGTGGCCCGAGGCAGTACCCCTCGTCAATATCACCAGCGAAACTGTAGCGGAGGCATTCTACGTGCATTGGGTCTCCCGTTTTGGCGCTCCACAGTCAATTACAACCGATCAGCAACGGCAGTTCGAATCTGCACTCATGAGCTCGCTAACCAAGTTAATTGGCACCGAGCGTGCACGCTGCACTTCATACAGACCTCAAACCAACGGTATTCTGGAGAGATGGCATCGGACATTGAAAACCACACTAATGTGCCACCAAACTCAAAGATGGTCGAAAATGTTACCAATAATTTTGTTAGGACTTCGAACCACATACAAAGAGGATTTAGGTTCGCCTGCTGAGCTGGTGTATGGTACAGCCTTACGGATCCCAGGCGAATTTTTCGTTGATCAACCAGCTGATGAATTGAATCCAGCTTCGCTTCCAGAAACAATTCGACAGAACATCCGAAAAATACGTCCGTTAACATCGCACCATGGTCAACCAGCGATTTTTGTACCGTCAGAATTACCCACCTGCAGCCATGTTTTCTTAAGAGATGATCGGGTACGAAAATCCTTACAACCACCATACGCAGACCCATTTGAGGTTCTCAACCGAAAAGGGAGGGTATACACCATCAAAATTAATGGGAGAGTTGTCAATGTGTCCATAGATAGGCTGAAGCCATGTTATCTACTGAAAACCCCTGCAGGCGAACATCAACAACCAGCACCACAGGTACCACCAGGTCTGGCCGCACCATCAAACAACCCATCCATTTCGATTTATGAATTGGATTGCGTCACTAAAGGGGGGGTTGATGTAGCGACATCGCCACAATTAACTTTCGCGCCAGAAACGCGTTTCCGAACCTGCGCGTTCAGCCAGCACCAGCGCATCCACTGGCCCTCTCGGCAATTCACTCGGCATCCGTGGCGCGAATGGTAGCATCTAGCATACTAGCTGATAGTTGTGATAGCTTTGTATATTTTTGTTAAAAATTATATTGCATATTAATGTTGCAATAAAGTTAGTTATTCCACGACATTCTTAATTATAACTACAAGGGATTCCGGCTGCAATTTGTTTAACTGAAGATAGTGTGCCATTGACTCTAACTTGAAATTGTCTGTTTTCCAAAAATTATTTAATGATTAATACCACGTAGCACGATAAGTTAGGATTTATCAGTTTGTGCATTCAGCCATCCGTCCATACTGTATCAAACGCCTTTGCGATGTCAAGGAAAACAATAATGGTGTGCTGCTTGCATTCGAAGCCTCTCTCAAGGATTTCTGATATTCTTAAAAGTTGATGGGTTGATGGGTCCCACGGATGCTTCTTCACATTTACTAATTGGTCTTGTTGACCTACACAGCCTGCACAATTTTTCCCTATTTCCTCAATATCTCTGTCAATACCTTTCCAATATACGTAGCTTCGCGCTAACCCTTTCATTTTTACTACACCTAAATGACCCAAGTGCAGTTCATTTGATATTATATTTTTTAACGTTTTTGGAATCACTACCCTCATTCCCTTTAATATACATACATATAATCCCTCTATTTAGGCGTACCCGCTTTTATTGCGACAACTGTACCAAGTTAATGTTCAGAGAAAATTAAGCGCACTACTGGTTGCTTATTTTTATTTTAAAAGGTCCTAAAACAAATTCTGCCAGCTCTCCTAAACAGCCTTAAGGCTCTTTGGAACAACTAGTGCCCCTAAACTTTTTTCAAAGATTGTGGGTATACCATTTGAATTGAAAAAGTGGTCTCAGCCTGTATGTGATAGTAATTACATTAGAATTTGTTTTTTAAGATCATTCTTTAGTTAAACTATTTTGTTGAACAAACAATTCAATAAACTAATTTTTAATCATGTCTGCATACAGTGAAGTCCATTTATAATGCAACATGACCATATTCCAAGCTAAATGGCCTGCCCACCTTATCATTTGAATATAGGCAACCCATTATACACTAACTTAAAAATGTCATTTATGTACAGCTCCTGCATCGTAACCTTAGAAATTTCACGCAGCCAGCTCTCGGATGCAATCGCATCATATCGTGCACTTCGACTTCTTTCAAGATCACTATTTGCTGGTGCGTCACTGCCGTACATTCACCTTAAAAAACTGACGCTAAATAAGTTTACACTTGACTCTTGCGTCTTTAAACTTTACTATTTTTATATAGGCTTGTTTCCTGCAAATAATGTTGGTCCAATTGTTTTATTTGCAAGAACTACTGTAGATTAAATTATTTATAAAGTGTATTTAAAATAAGCGCTTTTGAAGATATGCACTTTTAACTCGAAGTGTACTTTTACCACTACACTGTATTGTATTGATTCGCGAAGTGAAACTTTTTCTAAGGTTACGATACGGGAGCTGTATTGTTTATTGCAAAGCCTGCTGCATTGCAAACAATTCAGCAGGCCGTGGTTTATTGTTTTTTCACCTGTCAAAATATCCAAGGTGTTTTTTTTTAATTTTAGTAAAAAATAAGATTTAAAACTAACGATTTATTAAACATGATTTATACAAACGAAGAAAAAATAGAAATGTGTATAATGTATCACTCCGGATTATCATTAGGTAATGTTAGGGATCATTTCAGTGTAAAAATATCATAACAGACCAGTCCCTAATGTGTTTACAATATCAAGAACATTTAGAAAATTTGCAAGTATGGATATGGACATCTAGAAGTTGAACTTAATAACCGAATTAATTCAGCAACAAAACTATACTATTCTATAAGTAAGACCATAATCAACAAGAGAGAAATTTCAAATAGAACGAAGACTATTGTGTATAACAGAGTTTACGTCCCAACTTTATGCTACAGTAGTGAAAATTGGGTATTGACAAATAGACAGAAAAGCAGGTTACAAGCTGCGGAAATGAAATTTGCGTGTAGAATAGCTGAAGTTACACAGTTTGACAGATTAAGAAGTTCAGATATCAGACGCAGCTTGCACATGCAACCCCTCCAAAAAATAATAGAAAATAACCAACTAAGATGGTTAGGACACCTATACAGAATGAACAACAGTAGATTGGTTAAGAAGGTATGCGCGCGAGCATGTGCATAGTGCGCAAATGAATTCCTCGACACCGGAAACGGTAATGAGGTCAAACAGACTAAGAAGAAGAAGATTTATTAAACATGATTTATACAAACGAAGAAAAAATAGAAATGTGTATAATGTATCACTCCGGATTATCATTAGGTAATGTTAGGGATCATTTTAGTGTAAAAATATCCTAACAGACCAGTTCCTAATGTGTTTACAATATCAAGAACAGTTAGAAAATTTTGCAAGTACAGGCTGTGTGGCTCTACAATAAAAAACATCGACGTGGACTAGTAACACATGAACTTGCCCAATTAAACGTGTTGCAAGCCGTTACAGAAAATAAAAATATCTCTACTAAAAGGATTGCCAATGAAGTAATTTTTAGTTTTATTACTAATATCGATTATTATAACAAAATCATACAAAACGCAATAAATTAAATGAATTTCTTGTATTGTTCCGCAATCAGTTTTTTATCCTATTAAACATTTTTCCAAATTACTCGAAATTACATCAGGCAAATTTATTGAATTTTGCACTATTGCTTCTGAACTGAAAAAGCAGTTATTTCTACTACTTCTATTTACATTATTTAATTTTGTTAATTAAAAATAAATTACTTAGACTGGACTTTCTAGGACATCGGCCATTCATATACTTCATGAACACAAATACAAAAGCTACAAATATGGCAACCATTAACAGCTTCCTCAAAATTATTTTGAAAATAGAACAGTGTTTTGTGAAACAGTATTGAACAATATTTAATGAAAATATTCTATTGAATCACATGTTGTTCTCTGATAAATGCACGTTTCGTTTATTTGAGACTGTAAATTCTCAAAACGTTAGTAAATGTCTTCTTAATCCAGTTTTCCTTAAATATTATCTACGGTTTCCCGGATCCTAGGTATTGGTCAACGGAGAATTTACATGCATTTCAAGAATCACATACACAGTATCGACAATCTGTAAATACTTAGTGTGTTATTATGAACGGCCTGGTTATAGGACCCATATTTATAGATGGTACTCTAAATAGTGCCAAATACTTGCATCTATTACAAGTGCAGTTGCCTCAAGCAATCATAGATGCTAATATTAATATCGAGATGCGTGACATTATATTGCAGCACGATGGAGCCCCCCTAATTGTACTACAAAGGTAATTAATTATCTTAACGCCACATTTCCTTTGTGGGTTGAAAGATGGAGCATTATCAATTGGCCTCCAAAGTCGCCCGATCTCTCTCCAAATGACTTTTATCTATGGGGTTATTTGAAGAAGAAAATTTATAAATCAGAACCAGCTGAAAACATCGATACATTAAAAGAGAGATTAATTAATGAATGTCGAAACATACCTGTTAATTTGGTTAATAATTCGATCGCAGAATTTAACAATCGTTTAGCCTTCTGTTTAGAAGTACAGGGTGACACATGGGAACCGGATGTTTTTTAGATGGACTGTACTCGGCTGTTAGGATTGGAAGAGGGGAGGGAGAGTTGTCATTCTGCACGTCATAGCATACAATTTCAGTAGTGTTGCAGTTATGCAGCAGTGGACGTTGCAACACCGCGTGTTTGCGCATGAAACCTATGTGCTAAATGGCGAGTCTGTTGTCACAACACAGCAGATCTTTCGTCGCCATTTCAATATCGGTCGGAACGGCTCAGTTCCAAGCCGGAATACGATCCTGAGATAGGTTAAACAGTACAGGGCAATAGGAAACATAAAAGGAAACCTCCAGGCCCTGCACGAACTGTGAGAACGCCTTGAAACTTGAAACCTGCATTCAAACGGATGGTCGCCACCTGAGTCACATAATTTTTCATATGAGAATAAAATGGTAGATGTTTTTATTTTTTTTTATTTAATAGTTTTTGGGCATCAGCTGCTTTGGCTATTAGCCCATACGGTGAAATACGTACTTTTTTAAATTAGTTCATAAAGATCATTTTGGTGTAGAAAACTTAGTAAGGAATTGCTATCTAGGTTTTCAAGATCCGGATTTCCACGGATTTGTGCTCTCTTACATTCTAGCAATATGTGGTTCTCTGTTAAAGGTACGTTACATTCATCACAAGTTGGCTGGTCCTCTCCCGATAATAAATGTTTTTGGTCAATCGCGTGTGACCTGTACGAATTCTTGTCAACACAACTTGCTGTTTTCTACTCAAATTAGTGGGATATGAAAAATTTCCTATTACTGGCAAGAATTTTTTTTATGTATGTTATAATTTCTCCAGGTATTTTGAAACCTCTCTTGTACTCTAGTGGTGACTTGATGTTTCACATCCTTAATGTTGTACAGGTTTTCTAATGCCTCACATATTCCCTCTGCGGCTTCTTTGGCAGCAGAATCTGCCTTTTTATTGCCTACTATTCCAGCATGGCTGGGTACCCATATGAAACTTAACTTTTTGTGAGCGCGAAGAAGAACTCCGTATAAAGATTTTATATTTACTATCACTGGATCTAATATGAATCTGTTTCCAATTGCTTCCACCACAGATAATAAATCTGTACAAATTATGAAGGAGGCTTAATCTGATGCTAAACATATTTGCAAGGCCGTCCGTATGGCAAATGATTCGCAAGAAAATATACTGATGTCGAGTGGTAGTGAGCTTTTGGTAGTTTCGTTATTATATACTACTGCATATCCCGTTCCCTTATCAGATTTAGAACCATCCGTAAAGAGAAATTGGAAATTTTCATATTCTTGTATTAACTGTAGATAACATTGCTTAATTACATCTGCGTTGATATCTTTTTTGTTTATATTTAACAAGTCTAATCTGATTTCGGGTATTTTCTCAAGCCATGGTGGTTCTGTTGTCTTTTTGGCTAGCTGTAAAAATTGTTCTGGCAGAGATAAGGTAGCCATTACCGTAGTTGATCTGGTAGACGATGATTTATTCTGTGTATCTTGTTCTTGATAGCGAGCAGAAAATATACGTTCTCGAAAAGGGATAAGATAGGGTGTCCAACATGAGCATGCAGCTTAATTCTATAGCAAGCGATTATTTTCTCCCGTCTTAAGTTTAATGGCGTTAGTGCTGAATCTGCATATAGGCTTGCCCTCGGGCAGGTATAGAATGCTTCTGTAGCATATCGAATGCCAGAGTTATGTATAGTGTTTAGTGGCGCTAGTCTACTGGGTTTAGCAGAACCATATGCTACACAACCGTAATCTATTTTCGAAAGTACTAATGTCTTATGAAGGAGTAGGAGGATGTTTCGTTCAGCTCCCCAGCTAGTGTGAACCAAATTTGTAATGACAATGAGTGTTCTCTTGCAAGAGAAGACCAGGTAATCTATATGAGCCTTCCATGTAAGCTTATTATCAAACAATACTCCTAAATACTTGAAAGAATTTACATTTTCTATTTCTTTCCGGGTAAGTTAAATATAGGAACATTAACACAAGTGGACCTTTTTCTACAAAAGTGTATAACTTTGGTTTTAGCTATCGATATCGAAAGATTTCGTTCTGTTAAAGCTTGTGAGAGTTCTGTCAAACCTTTTTGTATTGTGTCTTGAATACCATCATTCCTGTTGCTTGCTTTGATTAATACGATGTAATCTGCGTATGCACAGTAAATTACCGATTTACTAATCGTCAACAGTGAGGAGTTTATTGCTATTAAGAACAATGTGGCACCTAGCGGTGATCCTTGTGGTGTTCCATGTTTAAGGATAAATGGATCAGATAAAATATAATTTACCTTGACATTTATTATACGACCATGTGAAAAGCGTGTTATAAATAGCGGCAGATTTCCCCTTATCCCCCAGCGGTAGAGCTGACAAAGTATGTCATCATGTCGTACAGTATTAAATGCATTTTTTTATGTCAACAAAAAGGGCAGAGGCATGCAAGTTGTAAAGAAAACAGTTATTAATCGCGTTTTCCAAAAATACTATGGCATCGGTAGTCGAGTGACCTTTTCTAAAACCGAATTGGTAGCGCACCAGTAACTCTTGTTGTTCTAAAATTTACCATTCTTTCTAGTAATTTGGCAATGCAGCTTGTGACGAAATCGGTCTATAGTGTGATGGTTCAGACGGGTTCTGTACTTTGGGGATTGGAATTATTATAGCCTTTTTCCAGGACTCAGGAAAAATGTCGCCATTCCATACAGCGTTAAGTGATTCTAATTAACGATGTTTCACTTCTTGAGTTAGGTCTTTGATGAAATCAACTGGAATATCATCAGGACATGGAGCATTACTTTTGGATTTCGCTATTGCGTATTCTAGTTCTTCTAGAGTAAACGGCGAGTTGTAGGGATAATTATCTCCAGTGGTAGAAATGTTATTATGTTCAGTAAGGTTTTCATTATTTTCCTCATTGCACGATTGTGCAAAATTTTTTGCTAATGCGTTTGCGAATATTTTTCGAATTCATTATTATTGTATCATCTGTAGAAAGAGATGTAATACAATTTATTGGCGCATTTTCTCTTATTCGTCTAACCTTATTTCAGACTTCTTTAAGGGTCGCATTCGTATTTAAGGACGATACATAGTTTTGCCATGATTTCCTTTTGGCAGTTAATATTGCTCTGCGACTTACTGCTCTCGCCCTTTTAAATTTAATTAAGTTTTCCTGAGTTGGATAACGTTTAAATTTCTGTAATGCCCTTTTCTTTTCTTTTATTGAAGATTTAATTTCGTCAGGCCACCATGGAACTGGGAACGAGGCGATGCGTTACCGTTTTATGATGGGCGTGTCACTCAGCGGAAATTCAAAGCGAATTTGCGAGTGTTTTGAGTGGAACCCCCACAGGGCAAGTGGACAATCAGTGAGGTAAAGCAAGTGTAAGCAAGTGGAGTAGAAAACCAAAAAGGATAAAGTTACGTAAACGGCGTAAAAACGTTGATAAAAGTCGAGTTTAACACGGTGAGAGATAACACACGGGCGAGAATCATAATACGCGGCGGCCGTGCGGGCGATAGTGTACGCACGCATAGTGAAATAAATGCATGTGATTGGTGCATTCAAAGCGGTGCAAGGACACAACCAAGCGCAGTGATAAATACGCGAATAGAGGCAAAGGTCAAAGTTTTGCGGGCCCGAAAGCAACGCTATCTAAAGGAGCATACACACGCCGACGGGTGGTAAACTGAAAATGGAAAGTGAAGAAGGCAAAAGAATTATGCAGGCAGTGTCTGCGAATATACAGGCGCTACAAATAGAAATGCAGAGAGAATTGCAAAAGAGTGGTTTAGAATTGCAAAAGAGTAGCATAGAATTACATAAAATCATTTCAGAAGTAAAAAGAAAAGAAGAGGAAGTGGATAGAGAAAGAAAAGCACTACATAAGAAATTAGAAGAACTACAAAAAAGTGTCAATAACAAGGGATAACCAGTTACCACACGAGAATCAAATACTCCGCAGAGGAACTCTTACAGATACAAAAGGAAAAAGGCAGTAAGAAGGAAAAAGAACACTGGATGAGAAGAACCGAAGAACTGGGGATTAAAACAAATAAAAAAAGGGACCAGAAGAAGAAGCTCACAATAGTTACGTGGAATGTCCGAGGGACCTATGAGGAAGGAGCTCTAATAACCTTAATACAAGTTTTAAAACAATATCAAGTGGATATAGCGGCGATACAAGAAACCAAACAGAAGCGTAATGAGACAATGGAAATTGATAATTATACGTTTTTAATGAGCGGAAACGAAAGCAGAATGCTGGGGACTGGTTTTCTAATTAACAATGAATTAAAACAAAGAGTGGTAAATTTTACACCGGTCTCAGACAGAGTATGCTGGCTGAGAATCAAAATAAAAGGAAGAAAACTAAGCATACTGAATGTACATGCCCCTACAGAAGTACAGGAAGCAGAGGTGAAAGACGAGTTTTATGAAGAAATGGACGAGTTTACCAAAGTATACCTAGATACGACGTGAAGATGCTAATAGGTGATTGCAATGCGAAGGTAGGAAAAGAAGAAATCTATAGAACAATCGTGGGGAAATATAGTAAACATGAAAGTAGTAACGATAACAGCAAAAGGCTAATCGGTTTTGCAGCAGAAAAGGAAATGGTAGTAAAAGGAACACAATATCAAATGAAGAACATATATAAAGGAACCTAGAGGTCTCCAGATGGAAACACAGTGAATCAGGTGGATCATGTATTGATTGAAAAACAGCACACCCAATATATAACAAAAGTCAGAAGCTACAGAGGGGCCGATGCCGATTCAGACCATTTCATGGTTAAGATACATTGCAAACAAGACTTTATGAAAGATAAAAAGACTCTCAGAAGAATAGAAAGAAGGTATAACGTAACAGAATTACAGACCCAAGAGAACAAAACAAGATATGTTGAGAAGTTAAAAGATATTTTTAGAGAACAAAAGAAAGGGAGTATAGAAGGGAAGTGGGAAAGGATAGAAAAAGGGATAAAAACAGCTACAAAAGAAACATTACCGCTGGAAAAAAGAAAGGAGAAAGAAAAATGGTTTGATCAGAACTGCAAAGATGCACTTAAGAAGAGAAACAAAGCAAGAGAAATAACGTCAGGCTCAAGAACAGAAGAAAACACAAAAATATATCAAGAACAAAGAAGAAAAACAAAACGGATGTTAAGGAATACAAAAAAAGACGCAAAGAGGAAGAGATAAAGGAGCTAGAGGAAAGATATAAAGCAAAAGAAATAAGAAATTTCTACCAGGAGGTGAAAAATACAGAAAGGGAAACAAAACTATATACATAAGAGATAAGAAAAGAGCCCTTATAGGAGACGAAGATCAAATTGCTGCAAGATGGCGAGAGTATTTTGAAGTACTTCTGAACCAAAGACAGAGTCAAGAGGAGGAAGAAGAGAAGATAGACCAAGACCAAAGAGAAGAACAAGAAACAGAGGGAGAAACAGCAACCCTAGAAGAAGTAGAGGGAGTAATTCGTAGAATGAGAAATAATAAAACAACAGGTGAAAATAATATTACAGCAGAACAAGTCAAGTGTGGAGGAGAAGTGGTAGTAAAGGAAGTGCACGAACTGATAAAAAAAATCTGGAGCAAGGGGAGCATACCAGAGAAATGGACAAGAGCGCTTATACTTCCAATACACAAAAAAGGTGACACAAGACTATGCAAAAACTACAGGGGTATCGCTCTGCTGGATGCAGTATAATAATAATAATAATAATAATAATGTTTATTTTACCACGTTATATACATTCATATATTTGTAGCAAGTCGAAATAATTAACATATTGAATATTTTATAAATATATGCAATTACATAAATGGTGTATCCATATACTCTTTAGTTGAATAAAAACATAACTGTAATAGATGCCGCTTTACATTAGTCTTAAAACTACTTAATGACATAGATTTTACACGCTGTGGAATATGATTGTACAGGTTCAAATTGTAAGAATTTTTAATAGATTTGGTCAGTCTAAATCGTGGATTGCGTAAAGCATTAATAGTTCTCGTGAAATAATTGTGATAATCACGATTAGTAGAGAACGTATCTATGTTTTTTTGTATTTCACACAGAGTGACATATATAAATAAACACGGTAGAGACATAATACCCAGGTTAATGAACAGTGGACGACAATGGTCCCTACTACCAACGTTAGCTAAAATTCTAACAGCTTGTTTCTGTTGACGAAAGATACGTAAAGCGTGAAAAGAATTTCCCCATAAAATCAAAGCGTAAGAAATATTTGAGTAAAACAGAGAAAAATAAGTTACCCTTAGCAATTCTGATGTAACTAACTGTTTTAAATTGCGCAGCAAAAATATGACACTGGAAAGTTTCGCACTAAGATGTTGAACATGGTAAGACCAGTTTAAAGAGTCATCTAACACTACTCCTAGCAATTTAACCGAATCTCCTTTGATGGTATTTGTGGGGGAGAAGATAAGTTTCTGGGTTTTGTCTTGATTGAGCTTGAGTTGGTTTGTACAAAACCATTTTTCTGCATGCTTCTCACACTCAATAGAAAGTTGATGCAAAGTATTTAAGTTTTTTGTGGACGACAAGAGAGTAGTGTCATCAGCAAAAAATAAGCAATTCCTGGGGGTCATATGATGGTATAAATCATTAATATAGATGATAAATAGAATGGGACCTAATACGGAGCCCTGAGGTACCCCACAAACCACAGGTTTAAGCTCAGAATTAATATTGTTGATATTTACACATTGGTTTCTATTTTCAAGGTAAGATTGAAATAGCGCTAGTGAAGAATTTTTTATGCCATAAAAAGCTAGTTTACCTATGAGAATATCATGAGATACGCAGTCGAACGCTTTAGAGAGGTCACACAGCGTGATAGCTGTGTGTTTGCCCTCTTCGAGACTCCCGACTACGTCACCAACCACCTTCAAAACAGCCTGTGTCGTGCTCCTACTGCCACAAAAGCCAAACTGGCACGAATTAAAAAGAGAATTGCTTTCAAAATATTGAATTAGTCTCGACTTTAAAATAATTTCAAAAACCTTAGCAAATGTTGGAATTATTGAAATAGGACGATAATTGTCAGTGTCAGAAGTGTAGCCTTTTTTATGAAGGGGGAGAACTTTCGTTACCTTGAAAGTGTCGGGAAAAATTCCTGTTAAAATACATGAATTGAAAAGTACTGATAAAGGAAATGAAATTAAATCCGCAACCTCTTTGACAATTTTACTGTTCAGATCATAGTAATCAAAACAACTAGAGTTCTTTAAAGATTTGATTGCGATAAAAACCTCTTCAAGTGTTACCATTTCAACATTAAATGAGCATGCAGGGAGTGGAACAGCTTCAAGCAAATTAATAGCGCTACGAGCCGATTTTGGTAAGGAAGCAATTAGGTTGCTGGCTATTGTTACAAAATAATTATTAAAATCGTCTGCAGAGATATTGGTATCCAGATTATTCGACCGCTTAGTACTATTCCTTTCAGCGTTAATTAAATTCCAGCATTGTTTTTGCTTATTATCACCACTGACAATGTAACTACTGTAAGCAGCTTTCTTTTGAATTTTTATTTCATCTTTATATTGTTTGCGTAAAGTATTGTAAGTGCGCAAAACATTTGGGTCTTTACTTTCATTATAAATTAATTTCACACATGATAAAGTGTTTCTTAAGTTTCTAAGCGTATCGTTAAACCAGCTAACAAGAGCTTTATTACCATTAGTACATTTTCTTAGTGGAAAATGACTATGTACAAGAGATTTAAAAGTATTTACCAAAAATTCGGATAAATAGTTTACATCGTACCTTGGGTTACAAAAATTTTTCCAATCAATCTCAGATATAGAGCTTCTAAATTTGAATAAACCATGTTTAGTTATCTTTCTTCTATAGATTGGTTTGGATACATCTTTTTGTCCCGCAGTACTACTGTTTACAGTCATTTCAAAATGTATTCCTGAATGGTCCGAAAGATTAGCATCGAGTACTTTTGATTTAAAATTAGCAGCAACCGCGTTAATAAACAAATTATCAAGACAATTTTGATGCCTAGTGGGTTCTGAAATTGTTTGTATACAAGCATATGACTTTAACAAATCACAAATAGAATTACAATAACCATCATTAATTGCAAATCTGACATTAAAATCTCCACATACAATTACAATCTTTTTTAAACTTATCTTCCGTAACACAGCGTCAAGTAATTTTAAAAATACATTAATATCCCCACTAGGAGACCTATAAACATTAATTAATACTAAATTTAATTTAGCACAGTAAGCAGCCGCCACCTCAAAATTAAATTCAACTGATTCATTGTTGATTTCCGTTAGAGGCACAAATTGTAATGACGGTTTGGCCAGAATTGCCACCCCCCGTGCCGGTGGACGGATCTACAGAATTTGGAAACTACCCTCATACCACCAATATTTACTAACTGTAATTCACTATCAATCAGCCAGTGTTCACTAACACAAAGAACATCATAAACCACTTTGTTGGCTAACAAGAAAATTTCAACTTCATTAAGTTTGTTTCTTAAACATTGAATGTTGGTGTAAAACATCTTGAAATCTTGAATTACTGATAGTCTATCACCAACATTTGTAGAACTACTCACCATAGGAACAAAGTTTTTTACTACTTTATTAGTGCTGCTGGTTTTGACCGGTGAAAAAACCGATTCACACAGTAACCGGATGGCCACGCTGATGGATCCAAACCTGCCGATAAATTGTTTTCGTTTATAGTTACTTTGAACGAAGCGTATAAAAGTGGGTACTTTGAGTTTAACTTTTCACAAACAACTTCCGGAAACGTGGGTTTTAAAAACTCCGTTAGTTCTTCTACTGTAGTCTTAGGGTGCGCTTTGTACACATGCAAAAATGAAACTTTGGGGACTGTTTTTAGGTTAACTTTATTATCGTTGAGTGTTCCCACGATTGTCTTAATATTTCTTTTATTACGCTTTTTGTTGCTTACTACAGTGAAAGGCTGGTCATCTGTGGTAGCAACGTGTGCTTTATCTTTAAGCTGGGTTTTCACCTGTAAAATTGCATTAGCTACCACCCTTTTATCAGAAATAGTTTGTTTCAGATTATTCGTTTCTTCACCTTTATGGGAGGACAAGATATCACTAGAAGGCCGATGCAGGTCAATGTCGACATCTGTTTTTATTGATGGCCGTTGTACATTTTGTTGGCCAGATAAACTATTACATATTACATATAAAGTCCTCACAACACTGTTACGTGACCGCTTAAGCAAGCAGGCAGAAGATAAAATAGGAGAATACCAAGTGGGTTTCAGAGCCAATAGATTGGTGGTGAAACAGGTATTTACTTTAAAACAAATACAAAGTAACTGTTACGAACACAAGGTACCTCTATACGTATGCTTTATTGATTTCAAACAGACATATGATTCAATAAGTAGAAAACAACAATACGCAGCAATGAAGAATCTGAGAATATCAGAAAAGATAATAAGACTAGTAAAAATGACACCCAAGAACGCACACAATACAATGAAAAGCTTGAGAACTGTCTCAGAAAGTTTTAAGACGGAACTAGGACTACGGCAAGGGGACCTCCTATCTACTCTTCTCTTTAACCTGTTGCTGGAAAGTATAATAAGAGAAAGTAAAATAAACAGAAAGGAGACAATCTTTAATAGTAACCATCGATGTTTGGCTTATGCTGATGATGTGGCAATCGTAACAAAGTCAGGAGAAGAATTGCAAAAAAAGATACATGATTTAGAAAGAGCAGCACAAAAAAGAGGATTAAGTATCAATAAGGATAAGACAAAGTTTGTGATGATGGGACACAAAGAGGAACTTCAACAAGTCCAAGAAATAAAAGTGATCACTGAGAACAAAGAAATGGTGTTCAAAAGAGAAAAAAATGCAGTATACTTAGGAGTTCAGTTCAGCGAAAATGGAGACGAAACAGATGAAATAGGTGCAAGATTGATAAAAGGTGATAGAAGTGCGGGCGCGCTAAACACTCTTCCTAGATCAAAAGTGGTGTCGCGGAGTGCGAAAATCCGAGTGTATAAAACGATAATCAGACCATGTGTAACGTATGCGTGTGAACTGTGGATTCTAAACAAAGAGATACAGAACAAACTTGAGATATGGGAAAGGAAAATATTACGAAGGATATATGGAGAGCAGAAAGTAGAAGATAGGTGGCAAAGAAGAACAAATGAAGAAATAATGAGGCTGTATGGAGAACCCAGCATTACAAACGTGGTGAAATCAAAGCGTTTAGGATGGTTAGGACATGTAGAGAGGTCCCTTAAGAGCAGAGTCATAAAAATGGTGCTACATGGAAGTTCGATCGGAGCTCGAAGAAGAGGTCGCCCAAGAGAGAAATGGCTAGAACTGGCGGAACAAGATCTAAAGAAGTTAAAAGAAAGTAACTGGAGAAATAAAGCAAAGAATAGAAAGGAATGGAAACAAGTAATAACAAAAGCTCTGGGCCAACAAGGCCTGTAACGGCTATATATATACCATGGAACTGGAGGTTTGTTTAAAATTCCTCTTGAACGTTTCGAAATACATTTGCTGCGAACATCGTGAATTATAACAGTAAATTCGTTAATAGAGAGATGGTGAGTATTTTCGAAAGCCGCTGTTAATGCATCCTGGAAATAACTCCAATCAGCCTTCTTAAGCAACCATTTTTCAGGTGAGTATATTTGGTTATTATATTAAAAATTCTTGAACTGTAAAGTGATAGGAAAATGGTCACTGTACTGTAGATCGGCATCGACAGACCAAGTTATAGATGATAGAAGAGAAGCTGAACAGATTAAAAGATCAATTGCAGAAAAGATGCCAAATCTGGAGGAAAAATTAGTCGGCGTTCCAGTAGTTAGTATTCCTATATCATCGTTTTCCAGAAGTTTTTCAATAATATGACCCGCTTGGTCTATTAGTATTAAGAAACCCCATAAATTACTGTGGGCATTAAAGTCACCTAAAAGAAGTAATGGAGTTGGAAGTTGTGTTATTATGTTTGTAAGATCGTGTAAGGTCTAGTTTAAGCTGGGTAAGTATATGAAACATATGGTTACTTGAATAGGATATGTAACCTTAACAGCTACAGTTTGTAGGTTAGAATTTATGTCTAGCTTTGAAGCAGAACATTCATTTTTTACAAGAATCGCTACCCCACCATGAGCTCTTGCACCATCTTGAGCATCTTTCCTAAATATTTTATAGTTTTTAAATGTGACGTTTTCAGATTCGAGAAATCTTGATTCTTGGATAGGTACATAGACATATCGGCGAGTATTGGTTAATTAGCATATATATCTCTGGTAATTTACTAAAGAAACCATTGCAGGTTCATTGCAAAACATTGAGAGACGCATGTGTTTCGGTGCATAATATCGGCATTTCATCGCTAGTCGATAAAGCAATGTTTGACGCATTATTAGTATTAGTGATTGAAGTAGTATAATCCATAACAATAAATATAGAAATAAATAAATAATATTAATAACAAACTAACAAAAAAAATACATATTTATGTAATTATCGACTAACGTTATCACAGTTGTTATCACAGACTAAGAAGTTTCTATGTTCTATCTCATTTAGGTCTTGGCTTCCGGAGTTTCCCTTTAGGCCAACCTTTCTTTTTCTTCTTATTAATTTCTGAAAGTACCATTTGGTCTATAGATTCCAAACTAGATTCTACGGATGCTAGCGTTTTTACAGAGTTTACGGAAGTAGTTTGTGCAGATGCTTCTCGTTTTCTGTTTTCAATCAATTCGCTTATTTCCATTTAATTTGACAAACTATTTGAATATCCTGATGACTGTGGAGATGATATTTTTTGCGTACTTGCTCGTGTAGAGTCTATGTCTATATCTCTCTCCACTGTGTCAGTTACCTACCTTATTTCTTAATGGAGAACAGATTGCTTCAATAGTTCGATCACCTGTCGATGTGTTAGCGCATGAGTATTGAGAATTCGAAATAAGCAACGACTGTTGGTCTTTGAGTATTTTAATAATACCTGGAGCTAAAGAAGTTGATTAGCAAATTCTTTAGATGCTAGTAATTGCGTCGCATTTTGTGTTTGCTTGCATATGATTTATTTGGCAAAACGGTTGAAGGACCAACTCTTCGTTTTGCTTCTATATTATATGATACTTTATCAATTACTTTTATTTTCTGAATTGCCAGTTCTTGTTGATAAACCGGACATGGTGGTGATCGAGAGGAATGGTTTCCTTAGCAAATTTATACATTGTAGGGGTTCAGTGCATGGTTCGCCCTTGTGTAATGCCCTACCACAGACACAAATTTGTAGATTTTGACATTTGTCAGACATATGTCCAAATCTCTGGCATCGAAAACAGCGCATTGGCGACGGTATATATGGACGCACGTGTAGCGAGTACCATGCCCCACGAATTGTTGAAGGTAAATCACTACGATTAAACGTAAGTATGTGATTAGCTGTGTTTGTCCGTTCCTTCTAGTTTTTATTCGTTTAACTCCTACTACATGTTGCCCTCGTAGCCCTTCTAAGATTTCTTCAATGGAAGAATTTAGGAAATCCGGACAAAATACCACACCTCTACAGGAATTCAATATTCTATGTGGAGTAACCTTTACAAAATAGTCAGCCAATTTCTTTATATCTAAAAGTCTTTTGCTTTGTTTATTTGTCACACTTTCCACTAATAACCCATCTTTAGTTTTCTGAATATTTTTTGTTTCTCCAACTAGACCGTACAATGACTTTGCTATTAAAAATGGACTAATCTTTTGAAAATAACCATCCATTCTTTCAATGACCAGGAACCGAGGATAGTTACCCATCGTCTCGCTGCTCACAGATTTTTTCTCCAGAGGAGGAAATGAGTCCTTTGGTGGTGAGGAGGACTCAACCTCAATAGTATTAAGATGAGGGGCAGCACCATTTTCCACACCATCTTTAGAAGGGGGCCCAGAGTTGCCCGCCATCCCTGTAACATTTAATATAGGAGAACTCGGACTCTGCCGAGTCTCCATCGCAGAATAATATATATTTTGGGCTAAAAACAGATAGAATGCATAGGAAACACCAAGGATTATAAAAAAAATTAAGCCAGCCAAAAGAAAAATGCAAGTGCGTTTGCACAGAACGGCCTCAGAATCCTCCGTAGCAGGGTCCGCGCTGGTACGGAGGCGATTGTCCATGGTCCCTGAACAACGGAGCCGCGGACCTCTAGCTCCATCCCACTTAAGCTTTGGCTTGCCAGACCTACCATCCTATGCCGGAATCCGGGTCTACGGTGACATGGGTACGCTTCAAAATGGAGAAGGACAACGAAAAACCACAACACCTTTATGAACAAGGACTTTCACAACCGGGTAGTCTAGATACTTGTTGGATAGACCACTCTGCCCCAGCAAAGATTGTTTATCGAGGTTTACTCCCCTAGTCCTTTTAGTCGCCTTTATGACAGGCAGGACATACCGTGGTTGTATTCTAACCCCCATACTACTGGGGTAATACAACTTTGTATTGCAAGACGTGCTATCAAAAACTTTTGCTTTTAATTACCTTGCTTCTGAATTGCAAGTACAATAAACATTTCCTACCATTCATATTTCAAGTATTCTCTATATTTCAGAAATTTCCCCATAAATTAAAGCTACATTTAGTTTATTTTTGCCTGCTTTACGAAAACCAAAATGGAGACACACGGTTTTACAACGGACAATAACAAACATTTTTAAAATTACTTGACTAAATAACCGTAGGTAAGGTTTCTTACTGATATTCTTTATTAATTTTGTTCCGAAACCAGTTGAGTAATATTTTCTTTTGTATTGTTCTAGAAGTAAGTAGTAATTTATTAACTTTATTATCAGTGTTGGGTAGTAACTAAGTACAAGTAACTCGTTACTGGTAACTAGTTACTTTTCAGTAACTTAATAGTAACTTAATTACTTTTGTGTTTTCAGTAATTGTAACTATAACACGTTACAATTATTTAGTAACTTAAGTAACTGAATATGACAAGTTACATTTTCAGGCTACAAATGTAAAATATTTTAAAATGTTCGGTTTTTAATGCGTAGTATTTAAGAAATTATACCTGAAGTTGAAGAATTTGTGGAAATTTCTAATGCTTTAGTATGCAAATGCTAATACCGACCACAGGAATACCTTCTTGTACTTAGTCGATAATAAATAATATTTGACGGATCTTATTTGGGTGGCGACAGCATTTTCCAGTAATCTTTAATCCTTTAACAACTAGAAGCTCTCTGAGCAGGTATGTGGATTACTGGGAAGTACATTCCTAACGCCTGTGCGCAAGTTGGGGGTGTCTAATTCAGACGAAAATACATTCACCGTCCCTATATTTCAATAATAACGAAACAATATTTTAACAAAAAATTGAAATAAGTAACCGAATACTCGATGTAGCTTCTATAGGATACTGCAGTTTAAATTTAAACTACATGAATTAATAACAGATTCGTTCATTTTCAAGTTAGGTCTATAATGTATAATGGTTATTTATACTTTGACCAAAATGATTTAAAAAGAATTTTTCGTCAACTACACGAAAAAATTGCATGTTCAACACATTGGAAAAGTGATTCTTCCATGCTCACGTAAAACTTTTACATTCGCAGGAAAACTCTCACTTTTCTTAACTTGTAGAACAGTCTACTATTAATTCACTAGCGATTTAAGAACAACTCGCTAGCATATAAACATTATAAACAGTTACTTATGGTTGCTACTATAGAGATAATAATAACAATGCCAGTTTAAAATGATAAAATTGAAGACAAAACTATTAATCGAGTTATTTAACAATAACCGTAACGTAATTGTTTATAAATATGTGTTTCTGTTGATATTAAGTTGATAGTAATTGCAGCGTACATACATCAAACAAGTAGAGACACTCATGCTAAATGTTGAAACCTGTTTAGAGTATCTGGGACAGTAACTCGGGGGGTATTTCTAAGCTTGACTGTCAGATGGCAGCACAAAGTTCTACCAATCAGAGCCAGTTACCAGCTCTGCTACCAATGTGATAAAGTAGTGGCGCCATCTGTTAGTACCATCGGAAAGTACCCCCCAGGAGCCGTTCAAGGTCATTTTGTATTTTGACATCAAAGTAACCGACAGTGAGTGTCTCTACTTGTTTGATTTATGTACGCTGGTAATTGCATGTAGATTAGTAGCCTCTCATAAAAAAAGTAACTTAAAAAATAACGAGTTACTTTATCGTAACTTAGTAACTTATTCAAGTTACTTTTATAATTCTGTAACTTAGTAACTTACTCAGTTACTCTTTTGCCGAGTAACTGATTAACTTACTTAGTTACTTTTTTAGAGTAACTTACCCAACACTGTTTATTATCTACACCTTATCATTGTATTTCGTCAACATGGCGCTTGATAATTGGTCCTCGTTCTTAAATTCTTGGAATTTTCCTATTGACCTTTAATTAAAACACCAGGTGATTTATAAAACTTGTTTAATGTTATCAGTTCTTTCTTAATACATTTAAATTTCAGATAATCATCTCCTTTTTTAGCACCCTCTTTGCTCTAATTTAATGATTTTAATATGTAAGGAGGCAAATTATATTTTTAACGTAAAGACTGCCTTTTTATAAATATGCAAGGTAAATTGATGATACTTGAGAAAATTATGTTCGTTCACTGACCTAATTTTTTTTTCTCTTGCAGATTTTAACGTGTTGTTTTTAACTTGTTTATATATGTAGACTAAAGAAGGCACTAAGTACTGAAATATATTTCTACCTCACAATATTGACCAGTTCTTTCACCTCAGGAAGGCCTTTCAACTGTAAATAGCTGCTTATTAGTCCTTAACATGTTTTAACATTAACCTCAGCCAGCTACTATGTATCAATTATCTCATCAAATAATGTTTATTCGTTCATTTGAACAAAATATAAAAATAATTAAACTTTAATTTGTGTTATTGCTAATAACATCATATGCTTTATTTGGAAAATTGAACAAAAATGTAAATAACACAAAAACAGCATATTCAGCAGTATTTATAGGTTAAAATGAACAACTTTGACAGTAACTCAACGTAAGTTGAGGAAGACCATTCAGCAAACCCACAACGCTCAAACTGAGCGTTTACTCAGCGCTCATTCAGGGGTTGTGTCATCCTGTCATCTGAATGCGCCCAATGTATAATGGATTGCCTATATTCCAACGATAAAGTTAGCGGACCATTTAGCTTGCAATATGACCATGTTGCATTATAAATGGACTTTACTGTATATTAAAATTATACAAAGAAATAAATTGTTTTATCTCACAGGACAATTTTGATTACAAATTTAAAATAATATGGTAAATCATTTCTTTTTATAAATAAGTATTTGTAGTTAAAATCTTCATAGATATTTTTATAAAATCGCCAATTTTAACATTCTGTAAGCGAACATATTTTGAGAACTAGACAACCCACAGTGCACACTGCGATAGGGCCAAGGTTTTAAAAGCCCATTAGTAAGGATTAACTGCTGTATGTACCTGACATGTCATTTGTAAGGATTAGGCCGCCTTAGTTTTAGGTTTTTATTTATCTGTAAGTTTGAAAATCAAATCAAATCATAAGGAAAAAGTACTATATTTTGCAATAACAGTCTTATATAGTGAGTACAGCTTAGAAATACCTACTCTAATTACCTGCCCTCATGTAGCTAATTACAGATACTTCCTAAGGCTTGGTAATTTGTACCAATACAAAATAAAGTTCAATGTATTACCTCACACATTCCTAATCTAGAAACTTTAAAAACTCTTTGTACAACTTTCTAGAGAAGTATTTCATAAAAATCTAAAAATTGCAATTTTTTAACTATTAGGTATTATTAAACTACACCAAAT
Source organism: Agriotes lineatus (assembly GCA_940337035.1). Taxonomy (NCBI): domain Eukaryota; kingdom Metazoa; phylum Arthropoda; class Insecta; order Coleoptera; family Elateridae; genus Agriotes; species Agriotes lineatus. The sequence continues at coordinate 122,345,223 of OW679202.1, read as the reverse complement.
TTTCTAATGTTTTTTTCAGGAAAAAATTTCAAAAGGGTGTAGGGATTCAAATAGCAGCCCATATATTAAAGACATTTATATCATTGATATTAAATGTTATGATTCCATCAAAAAAATTTTAAATCACAACTTATATATTTTCTTTTTTATTTCTTTAACAAGTTTTAATCTGTTTTCAACGGTATAAAATTTTGAATAGGTTACATTAGAACAAAATTGAAAAAAATTACATTAACTCAGATAGTGAGGATAGTTTAGGGCTTAAAACAAAAACCTATAAATTCTTAATTCGGTCTGTCTGTCTGTTTGTTGGCAGTAGAGCTCAAAAACTATTTGTCGAAGGAAGACGGTATTTTGCATAAATATTATATACTGTATGATAAAAAACTTTCAACGTCTGGAAAACTGTGGATTTTTTTAATATGAAATTTAAGTTTGCAGTGATGAGTAAAGCCACTTAATAATATAACCTATACAGTTTTGACAGATAAACTTAACTTTTACAGGATGTTTAATGTAGAGCACTAGGTGGTTCTGTGTATGGAAAATGCAGCAAATCATTTTTAATAGCTGTAGCTGTTTTTGTTACTAGCATTTTTATGTATTCAACAAGAATGTTTGTATTTGTTGAAATGACAAGCTTGACATAACCTTAAACTGACAGATATAAAATTCCAATGTGACTTCAGTACCACGACTGGCAACAAAATTTTTTGACAAAATAATTCCACAGCCCTCTAGACATTGAAAGCTTTCAATCATACTGTATCTACTTCGCATGAAACTGGTACAATTTCATACAAATATATTCAGAGCCTTAAAAAAATAAAATTTTGTTTATTTTTGGGTTAATTTTGAAATAGAAGGAAGTAATAACTTTCACATAGGTCAGGCTTTACATTTGCTGCAAATAGGACTCAACCTATAGAGGATAATGTCACAAAAGAGTAAAAAAATTTCAACAATAACAGCGTTCTTTTCAAGAGCACCAGACTTGTTTGAAAGAGGCTTGGTAGCGTAGATGGCTTTATCGATGCAGATAGGATCTCTATCTGAGGGCGCTCTGCAAATGTGTCGGGTTCAAACCCCAGCGAAATAAATTTTTTTTATTTGAAAATGTATTTAATTTATTAGAAACGTAAAGTAACTTAATTTGATTTTTAAAATTATTTATTGTCACCATGTTCACGAGGAAAGTTCTGGGTAAAGCCTTTTACAGATTTTTTATGTTGGTATTATTGTCACAATCAAGAAGGAATCATAATGTAAGTGTTTTGTTTTAAACTCAGATACCTAGAATTACTCTTGTTAATTTCATTCACCTTTACTATATCAACTTTAAGGTGGTTTTTCTATTTTTTCTAAGTTCTATTTAAACTTTGATATCGTTGAAAATAGATTAAAACATGCTACTCAAACAAATGAAAAAAATATAGGTTATCATTTAAAAAAGGATTGATGACGTCATAACATATAAAACAAATGATATAAAAATCTGAAAATGACTTTAATATACACGCTGCAATTTGAATCGCTACACCCCTCTGAGATTTCTTACCCAAAACAAAGATTAACGGTGTTGGAAAATCTATGCACTACTGTATTACTGTATTAATGGCAAAGTAACTAAGGAACAATTGCATCACAAAAAACTTTAGATACTTAATCTCAGACATGGGAGAAAGGAAACTTTAGGATACTAGTCCGTGACTCTAAAATAGAAAAATCTTAAAAATGTATTTCTATCATTTACTTGTATAACCTCACGTATCCTTTCAGGCATACTCCGAATGATGTAGTGATTGTTTGTGCTAGAATTTGGTGCCACAATCGTGGTAGAAGGTGCTTTAAGTCATGTACTGTTTGTGAAGGGGAAACGTGCTTATTAAGCTGTCCTGTAGAAAATCCCATGAATATTTAATTAGATTAAGGTCGAGTGACTTTGGAAGAAACAGTACATGGTCAGTTCCAGTCTCCTCTAGCAGTTTCATCACCTCAACAGTACAATGAGGGCGTGAGTTGTCATCTAAAAATCTAAATTTTTCACTGCATAGATTCTGCTCATCATCGAACTTCTACATGCATGCAATACAGTACTCCGTATATAATTTTGTTGAAAGCTAGTGTTTGGGGGTCTCCATATCTTAACCCCACAAGAATCGTAACGCAATACAAAACAGCTTTTATCAGTAAAAAGAGGGTGATCCCATTCTTCACTATACTGAAGAACAGTCGAGTCGATGTTAATCTTTGGTAGACCACACTAAGTAAACGAGCACAATATGGTCGTCTACTTCTAATGTTAGATTCCCTTAGTCGGATTCTGATAGTTTTGCTGCTAATAAGCACCCCTCTTGCGTCATCCAACTATCTTCTATAAGAGGAAGCGCTGTTGGTTGGAGTATTTCGGAATAATGTAGCAATGCAGCTATATTGTCGAACAATGGTGGCTCTTGGGCAACCACTTCTTTGATGTTTCTCAAAGCTGCCATTTATTTGATACTTATTCCATAGCCTACTCACTACACTTTAGCTGTATTATAATGATTAAATGGACTCATTAATAGGTAAAAACAAAAACTTATTTAAAATAAAAGTGTTACTGTGCTCGTAACTAAATACAAAGCAAAATCAATTGACTGAATTACATAAAACATTATATTGTCAAATAATTGCTAAATATAATGTTTACTAAATGTGCTTTCTTGTGCTATTTGGACATTTTTGATGATAAGTATCTGTGGTAGGTATAAAATGAGATGTGTATCTGTGTATTTAAAAATACAGTTTTAACCAATAAACATTTTCCAACATAAATAACGAAATTACACATACGATATTTGATGCTGTCTTCTCAAATAAATTTTTCACAAATATTAAATTCATACATATGTAGTTGTTTTTTTTTAATTTGTGCATTATCATTTTCAAATATTGTTGGGCATATTTTTCTGTTTTTAATTACCAATTTTTACTTCCTTTTTCGATAAAGGAAGTATTGGATTCACCCCAAAAATTCGAAATTAAATTTTTAACAGATCTTCACGTTTTAGAGGCCCCCGATTCCAAAAAACATATTTTTTTTCATTGGTCTGTGTGTCTGTCTGTGAACAGAATATCTCAAAAACTAAAACAGGTATGGCGTTGAAACTTCATATATAAGTTTTGTGTACTATTTAGATGAGGCAGCAAACGTTTGAAGAAAATCTCATAACCGGAAGTATGGTGTTTAGGTACTCTTGTAATTTTTTCGTTTTTTTCGATTTTTTCAAAAACGGCTCTAAAGATTTTTTCAAACTTTGCATTTTTATTACATTTTTAATGTGTATTGATGTGAGATAAGTGATTTTCCAGTTGAATACGCAAACGGTATATTATTACATTTTTGAATTTAGCTTAAAATTTGTCTCTTGAACTAACGCTCTATTTAGTACCGTTTTTGTAGAATTTCTAATTTTTCAAAATTGTTGACAAAAGCTTATAAATTAAAAATAAAATTTTTGGCTAATTATGGGATCACTGTAAAAGAAAGTTGTGTGCGTGTATCACACCAGATTTTTTTTTTGTGTCCGAAAAACTTAACAACTCCACTTTATCGATAATTAATATTATTTGTTTTTTTTCTGCGTCGGTAAAAAGATGGTCAATTCTGAAAAAACACACAACAAATTTAAATTTAAAACCACTTAGTGATACACGGTGGTCTAGTAGAATAGACGCTGTGAAGCCCCTGCGTTATCAAATTGGGCAAATATATGATGCATTGGTAGAAGTAATTGAAGATCGTTTATCCGTACAAGACCGCAGTGCTTCACATCAAGCCAAATCTTTGGCATTAAAAATTCAGAGTTATAAATTTTTGTGCTCAACAATTATTTGGTACAATATTTTAATCAAAATTAATGTTTTGAGCACGATGATGCAAAATCCTACTATAAATATAAAAACTTGCTTAGAACATTTTAAAAATTTGTTAGATTTTTTCTTAGCTCTTCGATCAGATGAAGAATTCAATAATGTTCTTACTGACGCTGATACACTTGCGGATGAACTCGGTATTGAACCTAATTTCCCTGCTGTTCAGTCTGTTAGACCACGAAGAAAACCCAGACAATTTGATTATGAACACAGTGATGAACCAATTATTGATCCAAAAAACTATTATAAAGTTAACGTTTATTTTAATATATTAGATCAAACTTTATCGTCTTTAAGAGACAGATTTGAGGGAATAACAAGATATGATACTATGTTTGGATTTCTCTATAATATGTTTGATTTAACGGAAAACGAGCTATTACAATGTTGTAAAGATTTACATCTTCATCTAACTGATGATTCTAGAAAAGGAATCAGATGTAGATGGAATAGAATTATTTGAAGAGATAAAATCTTTAAAATTACATCTTAAACCTACTTCAGCTGAAAAGCATCAGTTAGAGCCTCAGTCCATTCTTGAATATATTTTTGAAAATCAGCTCATAGCAGCATTTCCAAATATGTCAATAGCTCTTAGAATATTACTCACGTTACCAGTTTCAGTTGCGTCTGGTGAGAGATCTTTCTCCAAACTAAAAATTATTAAAAATTATATGCGATCCACAATGTCACAAAACAGATTAAATAGGTAATCTGTCTATAATAGCAATAGAAAGCGACACGATGGATTCCATCGATTTAGAATTAGTAATTAAAAAATTTGCGGAGAAAAAAGCTAGGAAAGTTGCTTTTTTATAATTTTCTAAAATTTTGTTGTTTTTTTATTAATTTTATTCCACTATTTTTTTTTGTAAATTTTATTGTTAATAAAACTTTTTTTAAATTTCTGTTTTTCACTTAAATTAATTTGATTTGTTACAGTTAAACTAGGTATGTACCTACTACATAAAATTTATATTTTACAACAAAAATGTAAATTTTGGGGCGGCAAATTTGGTTCTGCACACAGGCAGCCATTGATGCTGGCGCGGTCCTGAGTAACACAAAAATCATTACACATTCGATTTTAAAGTGATATCACAAATAAAGTTAACACCTGGCAGTTTTATGATGAAAACACAAAAAAAAATAAAAACTATAATTTCTTTTAAGCCAGGTTGGCTAAATAATCTAGAGGCAGTTAAATTAATTTGGAATAGTTGTAATGATCTTGGTTTTAAATTTTTACGAACGAGATTATTAAATCAGGATGCTTTGGAAAATTAATTTTTTATAATTCGGCAGTATGGAGCTGCAAATATTAATCCTACTTGTTTCCAATTTGTATCTTCTTTGAAAACTAGTGTATTAAATAATTTAATATGCATGCATAACACTGGAAATTGCAAAGAAAATAGCGATGTTTTGGACAATCTTTCGAGATTTTTTGTCAAGTGACAATAAATTGTGTCATCCACTAGTGGAAGACACTGACAATGAACTATTAAGTTTACAGCCACCACCAGTAACTATGACTACAGCAGAAACAGATTTGTTTGACTCCCAAGCTACAACATATGTTGTGGTTTTTTGGTAAAAAAAACTCGATAAAATTGAATGCCATAATTTATTGTGAGGATAATTTATTAGTTAGATCTGCAGAACCACAACACATTTTTACTTTGATTTTCTACCGAGTAGCCAGTAGTGTTGACTGAATTTGATGCCTAGTTGTTTCCTTTTATACCAGATATGCTTCCCCCACGTTAGACCCTTATCCAGGTGCATGCCGAGGTATTTCACTTCCGTCACTTATGGTAATGGTACATTATTTATTACAACTTGCGGTGTGTTACCTCTGCACTTAGTGAAGGTGATGTGAAGGGACTTTGTTTCATTAATTTTTATCCTCCACTTTTTAGTCCATTTTTCGATGTCTGTTAGATTGTTTTGCAACATACTAGCAGCTATAATTGGATCTTGATGTTTAACCATTATAGCTTTGTCATCAGCGAAGGTGGCTGTGAAATACTGTTTGTTGGTGGGCATATCAGCTGTAAAGAGGAGGTATAAAAGGGGCCCCAGGACACTGCCCTGCGGTACACCAGAGCTGATTGGGTGAAGTTCTGTTTGCAGCTGATCATATTTTATTTAGTGTTCAAATTTATATTGTACTAGCTTTTACCCGCAACTTCGTTCGCGCGAGGTTCGTTATTTGTGTATTAAATAATGACTAATTATTTTCTGTCATCCCATCCCATCCCATCCCATCCTATCACCGTCCCCGTCCCTTTCTCCGTTTCCGTCTCCGTACCGTCCCATTCCGTCCCGTCCCGTCCCGCCTCTCCCCTTCCATCCCATTCCTTCCCTCCCCTTCCCTTTCCGTCCCGTCCCGTCTCGTTTCTTTTCGTCCCGTCCCTTCCTTTTCCATCCAGTCCCTTCCTGTTCAGTCCCTTCCCGTTAAGTTCCGTACCTTCCCGTCCCGTCCCTTCCCCTTCCCCTTCCATCCCATTCCTTCCCTTTCCTTTTCGTATCATCCCGTTCCGCCCAGCCCCGCCCCGTCTCGACCCTTCCCGTCCCGTCCCGTCCCGCCCCTTTCCCTCCCGTCCAGTCCCGTCCCTTCCCGTCCAGTCTAGTCCCGTCCCGTCCCGTTTCTTCCCTTATGTCATGTTCACCGTCTTGGACTTAAAAATAAATGTAATTTTCGCAATAAACGTCCCAAAAAACCTCAATAACGACACCCATTTCGATTTTTAGGCTTACTTACCCCATTTCACCCCCTAAGGGGTTGATTTTCGGAAAATCACGAAATACGTGTTTGATTATTTGTTTTTAGGAGTACTCCTACGAAGTTTCAAGTCGAAATGTCTATTTAATATTATTTCTCCATACAAAATTGGAACCTCCATTTTACCCCTTTAGGGGTTGAATTTCGAAATATCCTTCCTTATTCCTTGTATACATCATAAAAGGAACCTCTGTGCAAAATTTCAGCTTTCTAGGTCCAAGGGTTTGGGCTGGGCGTTGATGAGTGAGTGAGTCAGTGAGTCAGTCAGGACTTTTAGAAATATATATAAGATAAGTAAACTTAGAGTTATGGTTATTGGACTATAACTCACCTGTATAATCATGTCATATCTTCAAAATGCTAGTATTTGCTTATTGTATTTCTATACAGATTGTAAATAGTAAATAAATTTATAAAAAAAAATGTTTACTTTATTCAAAGAATACGATGACAAACAAAGACTGAAGTATGTTGTTAAAGATTTGACTGTTTTTATAACACATGTTTATGATTTGATAATATTTTATGTAGAAAGGTATGGCTATGTGACAAATATTATTAAAAAATTAAAGACTGTTTTTAACCAAGAGACTGATTTCACCTGGTTTAAATGTGAACTTCATAAAGAAGACGTTAAACACACTATATTAAACTTAGCAATTAAGATTATATTGTACAAATATTTAGAAGATGTGCAACGATCTCATGAAGACAGAAATAGGAAAAAATGCATTTCCATAAAATTAAAAACTTTTAAACATGCTACAAAATAGCATTTATTTCTTTTGTAATTTTTATTTTATATCTATTTGCTTTTATTTATGCAGTTTGTGCAATATTTTAAGTTAATTGGATATGTGATTTTTTTTTAAATTTTACTTTAATATTTTATTTATTTATATTTTAATGTATATTCATTTATGTTTTTCTATCTTTTGTTACATTTTCATTTTGTTTAATTTACTGTTTAATATATGTTTTTGATTTTTTTAAATCATTGTTTTATTTAGTTTTTGTGGTTGGTTATAATAATTCAACATTTTCCAAATTCCTGCGAATAAAGTAATTTAAAAAAAATTCGCTCCATTATTAGTTCACAAAGTTGCTATGAGCGTGCTAAGATTGCAAATGGTAGCCATCTTGCTTCTAGTTCTATCTATAGTTATGACTGGTCTTTCTCTGTTTAATGGTCTGTGATGAACACTGCCTGTTGGGAAGTTCCCTGTAGAACTAGTTCATTCCCGTTAACACATAATTAGTAATTTCTCAAATAGTAAGTTTTAATAAGGAGAGTAAGGCCTATGTCACACCATCAGTTGTTTGACAAACTAAACTGATCAGTCTGTTTTAATGACGTCACAAACAAGTAGTTTGAAAGAACTGTCAAGCTTGGTTGTCACACTAGACGTCGAGCTTGATTAAACATTGATCTTAAGTGGGTCTTTTTCTACGTGTGTTCAACTGAGGTTATGTCAAGTTGTTTACATTTATTTTGCAGTTTTCTTTCAAAAAAATATTTTTATTAAAGAAATTAATAAATAAAAGCAGTAGCATTGTTATCACTCGCAGGGTTAGCTGTATTAACCCAAAAAGTACAAAAAGAGAAGTAGAAAGAAGTTACGGTTAAAACATTGGTTACCAAACGAAATTATGGTCTTAGCCCAGGGTACTAGCCATGAAGCCCTGTTAAAAAATTGATTACTAATGTTAATTAAATATACGAACACGAGGTTACTATGTTGAACACACAGCGAGTGTTGAACATTCGAGGTTATATTTTACTAACAAAGTTGAAGGTGTCCGTAGGTATATTTAGCGCGTTTTTGTTGAATTCAAATTTTAGCCAATCAGAAAAGAATTTGCATCAAACAGACTGATGGAAAACAGAGAAGCCTCTAAAATTAGAAAAGTTTGACCAAACTACAACAGTGACGTCATTAAAACAGACTGATCAGTTTAGTTTGTCAAACTAACTGATGGTGTGACGTAGGCTTAAAGTGTGGGATTATTTCAGAGTTAATGAAAATGACGACAAAAAAGCAGTTTATGTGGTGTAAAATCAATGAGTTATTTTTACTTTCCTCATCTAAAAGATGAATATAAGTATAGTAATCGCAAAAAAATCACCTTCCGATATTTCTTTAGATCTTCGCATTTCAGGGTCCCTAGATGACAAAAAACCTGTTTTTTTTAAATTCCGTCTGCTGCTTTTCTGTCTGTTGGCGGTATAACTGAAAAACTATTTGTTGGAGGAAGACGATATTTTGCATGTGGATTATATGTTTACCTGCCTGGTACAAAACCGAGAAAATTTCGATCAAATATATACAGGGTGAGCACCCAAGAAAGGTAAAACTTTGCATATTTTTGCTTAAACTGAAGAACTATGTTAGTTAAATAAAAGTAATGTTTTGCACATCACTCAGGTTATTACCCTCAAAGAAAAATGACATATTTTGGACCGAATCAAGCAAACACCTTAACAAATTTAATTTTGTTTTTCTTCTATATTTTAAAATTTTTGGTTTCAAAACTTACACTTGACATAGAAGTTCCGTGTAAAGCCCTTTACAGATTTTTCATTTAAAACTTGGCTGGGCTGTTGCCAGTACCTGCCCAAACTCGCTGGATATCCGGGTACACGGTGCATTCCTAATTTTAAGTGGGTACTCAAATACAACCACATTGCATTTAAATACAAATACATTGTATGATCTGGATCTGATACGAATAACAGACACTATTTTCTTAATCTATTTAAATATGACCTTCAAATACACAAAATTTATCGGAATACTGCATTTGAATATCGAAGTAATTGAATACTATCCAGCTCTGGTTCCAATCCACCATGCATAATCAAAGTGTTGTAGTATTCTCAGTGTAGTATGAAAAAATAGTTGAGCAATTTTTGTTTCGTTGTTGCGCTATTCGTAAAATTTTTGAAATATTTTTTATTTTCAGTCTAACCCTTACACTCTCAATAGTAAAGATGCCACCAAAAAGACGGAGAACAATGAGCACTCATCGTACATCACAACGCGTATGGGAAAATGGCGCTTTAGTTTGGGCAATTTTTTTTCACAGGTGGTGGAGTGCTATGGTGATTGCAGGTCGAGATGATGATGAAAATCTGCCAGAAGGCAAATTCCGTGTTTTTTGGTTTGGCGATTATCGCACATCTGAGGTATTTAGTAAAATATAGATTTTTGCTTTGAGTATCAACTAAATAATTGTAGCCCTTTGAATATAATTTTAATACAGGTAGGAGTTATTTCGCTAGCTTCATTACAAACTTTGACAGATGAAAGTAGATACCATTCAAAGAAAAAGTGTTATAATAAAATATAGTTCGATTATCTTTCATTTTAAAGGTATTAACATAAACATCTCAACAGCCACAAGTTAACACTATAATAATAACATAATAAGTTTATGGATGCATAACAGAAATATAGTATGATCAAAAAGTTTTTGCATCGCGGTTACTGTGGAATTTAGAAGTCGCCTATGAAATTTCTTACCTCTATTATTTTTACGTCATTGACATTAACTTGGAACATTTCTAAACAGAGCAGATTCTAATTAATATTGGTTCAAAATAAACATACATTTTTTATGATCAAATCGTATTACCAGAATGGAAATTATAGTTATTAAAATGTTTTTTCTTTGAAAATTTGGTCTTGTTACACTTATGACAGATGCCAATGACAAAATAATAGAAATAAATAATTTTACACTAATTTCACAGCAGCCGTGATCCAAAAGCTGTTTGATCATACTATACGAGTGCATACATAAATTTAACGGATCAGTTACAACTGCCTGAAATGCCCCTTTTCTTTTGAATATCTAATTTACAATGGTGAATTTTAAGTGTTTGTTTAATTTGTAATAAACGTATATTGTGTTGTTTCCCAAGTGCATATTTAATCATTGATTACTTTTGCGATCTTTATGTAAATTAATACCTTCAATACAGAATTTCTAAACAAAAGAAAATTGCATCAATATTTTTTTCTATAACATGTTTTTTTAGAACTCCAACTACTTTCATCTGTCAATGTTAGTAATAAAGCTAAGGGAATTCTCTATAAAGAATAGTGGGATTATTATTTACCGTCTTTATTAAATGCATTAAAAAATATTAAAATATAATTATGCAGTTGAGACTTACTATACAGCAATTAACTAGATAAGACAACTGTGCACAATAAATGAACAGTGAATTTGTATTTTGCAGGTGAAAGTAAATAACATAATGGATTTCAAACAAAACTATAAAGAAGTAGTGAGCTCCGAATTGAAGAGGTCATCTAAAACTTGGCAAAAGGGTGTTGGAAAGACTCTTCAGGTAAAAACATGATGAATGCTTACATTATTAAATCAGTAAAAGGATTACCAATAATTTTGAACTTTAGAACAAGCAAATATTTACTTTTAACGACACGAACGGAAACCAATAATCTAAGCTAGTGATTTTTTATTTTTCTGTTAAATAATAATTTTCTGAATAATTAACATTCACCTAAACTTTGAATTAACTAGAACTAGATCTACTTGCTACCTAAGGAATAACTTAATAAAAAATATACAGTGCTTTCGTAAAGTAGTGAATAATGTATGTATGTAGTGGATAAATTCGTTAAAAATTCAAGAAACAACTTGGCAAAAATGCTGAGACTCATCGATTTTTATTTTTATGTCTGCATTTTTTCAAATAAAATCTATACATACAGGGTGATCCGCGAAGGAGGTATGACATCATCAATGTTTATTTTAAATGGCAACCTTATTTTTTTATTACGAAATACGAAAGAACACATTTTTTTACTTACGCTAAGCTAATTTTTGCGTATAAGTTACATGACCAAAAATTAAGAAAAAAAAACTAAAATTGCAAAATAATAAATTTAATTATAGGAAGTATGGTTTTACATTTTTATCAATGACAACAATCAATAAAAAACATGTCGGTCGTCTTGGCTACTGTCAGGCAGACAACGGTGTACAATTTGAACATTTAATTTAGTTGTTTTTGAAGTTATCATTGCAATTAAAGTTAGTATTTTGCAATTTTAAATTTTTCCTTAATTTTTGGTCATGTGACCTATACTCAAAAATCAGCTTAGCGTAAGTAAAAAAATGAGTTCTTTTATATTCCGTAATAAAAAAAGGAGGTTGTCGTTTAAAAAAACATCGATGACGTCATACCGCCTAACCTGTATGTATAGAATATATTTGAAAAAATACGCAATTAAAAATAAAAATTGATGGGTCTCAGCGTTTTTTCCAAAAGTTATTCCTTGAATTTTTGACGAATTTATCCACTACTTTACGAAAGCACTGTATAGAAGATGTTTGCTCATATTTTTTATTTCTTATTTACCAATTTAATTGTTTCTCTTTTTAGATACTCTTCCAAAAAAATTATATATTCACCGTTGAAGAGGTACATAACCTAGCTATTGAAGGATTACCTGAAGCAAGTGGAAATATTAATGGTAAATTGCATGCATGCCTTAGTTTGATGACTAAAATTGTAAATGCAGAGGTGAAGCAAAAACATAAATTCCACATTTTTCTTTTTACTACTTACTTAATAATTAATTTCAAGTTTTTGGCTTATTTAATTTTTTATTTATAATTGCTGCACACAAGCGGGATGTGCACAAACAGACGTTTACGAGTTCCATTAACGCAATTTGCGTAGTGCACATTTGAGACATCGATTTTGAAAAATGCCAATTTAGCTGTCCGTGTGGTAATTTTCTATGCAACACGTCATTTTAGGTTTGCATGACGCAATATAGGGCAACTTTGAATCTTAGGAAGTAATCTAATATCTTTGGCATTTTAATGCGATAAGGTTTGCATTCAACTAGGAGAAGCTTTTGCAAGCGTGATAGAATGTGTTTCGTCAGCTAATAATTTATGTGAAAAATTGCACATGTATATGAACAGGACCGGCTTTAACCAGGATGGTCTTTAAGACATTTTGACATTTGCATTTTTTTAAGACAATTATTTTAACATTATTGCAAATGGCAAATAATTATTCAAATAGTAAGTTGCACGAGATGTCTTATTCAAATTTAAAATACTACGTGGAAGCCTAAACCCCATGGGCTGTTACTATTGCAACTGAGTATCTATTGACTACACATGTAGAGTGATGACATTACGTTTTCTACACACGTGCCAGCATGAAGACCAGCAGCATTTGTTTATTTATTTTATTTATTTATTATCGTTGTAGCCAACAGCTGATGCCAATGACAGGCTACATTTTAAATAATTAACATTAATATAGGCCAGTTTTCAAATGCAGAAATTAAGAGAACAAAAAAAAACAATGGAAGAAAATAACTTTACAATTTGCTATCAGAGTAAAGTCAATAGCAATGATTGTTGAATAACTTAAAAAAACCAAAAAAAAAAAAACAAAAAAAAAACACGATAGCTGGATTAAAACTAAATTATAGAGTAAGTTGTAGATTAAAACTAAGTTACTAAGCTAAAACCTAAATATGCTTCGCCCCAATATCAGCCTCAACTCTCGGTAAATTTAAAGCATATTTACACATATTTAAAAATATCTTTATTTTGAGGTTAAAAAAATCAACATATCCACTTACAATATTTGCATATTTACATATTCGATAAATTGGTGAATTTATTAATGAATTTTTTTGAGATGGTGGAAGATAAAATATTTGATTGCAGCGGGAAACTTGTCTGGGTACAAGAAAACGTAATTTGTGTAATATTGGACTAATATCAGTTTCGTTGTTAAAAACCTTATGTAAAAATACAAGTGCTGCCAAATAACGCCGTTTCTCTAAAGTTATAATACCTGAATATTTCTTTAATAACTCTGAGTAATGCAAATATAGGGGGTAGTATCCTGTTTCTTTGAAATACAAGTATTTAAGGAATCGTTTCTGCACTCTTTCTATTGCATTTATACCGTGAGCATACATGGGACTCCATATAAGCGAGGCATATTCCAGTTTACCTTTTACAAAATAATTGTATAAAGTTGCGAGGGTATTCCAACTGGAAAACATTTGTGATTGTCTTATTAAAAAGCCAAGGGCTTTGTATGCTGTGTTAACTAAATTTTCTATATAAAAATTAAAAGACAACTTTGAATCATACGTAACGCCCAAGTCCCGTATTGTTTCATTTTTTTTAAGTGGTTCCTGATTTATAGTATAATTAAATTGGTAATTTGTATGTTTTTTAGAGAAAGTTACTTAAGAACATTTAGCAATATTAAAATAAAGTTGATTTTTTTGACTCCAAAAATATACAGTGTGTCCCCGGATTGAGTTCACTATAGGTATAATTGACAAAAAATTTTACAATTTTATTTTAATGATTTGGGATTCCGCCCTGCTTGGTCTGAAGAGAATTTTAAAAATATTTACAGTTTTTGAAAACACAAGTAGGCCTTGACAGGGAAGCGAAAACTATTTTATTTTCAGGTAAACTACCATTTTTGTCCATGATACGGCAAAATTTTGTTAGAAAAAGTTGTTTAGAATGATAAATTATGGCCGTATACAAAATTTCAGAAAGATCTGTTGACTTACAAAAAACCGTAATTTTTTAGATAATTGTATTTATTTTCAGGTAAACTACCCTTTTTGTTTATTATACGGAAAAATTGTATTAAGAAAAGTTGTTCAGAATGAGAAGTTGTGGCCTTATACAAAATTTCAGAAAGATATGTCGACTTAGATGCAACCGTCATTTTTAATAAATTCAATTTGTTTAATCTAAAAAATAACGGTTTAATCTAAGTCGACAGATCTGTTTGAAATTTGGTACAGGGCCATAATTTTTCATTCTGAACAACTTTTCTTAATAAAATTTTGCCGTATCATGAACAAAAAGGATAGTTTACCTAAAAATTAAATACAATTATCTAAAATATAACGGTTTTTTCTAAGTCGACAGATCTCTCTGAAATTTTGTATAGGGCCATAAACTATCATTCTAAACAACTTTTCTTAAGAAATTTTGCCGTATCATGAACAAAAAAGATAGTTTACCTAAATAGAAAATAGTTTTTTCACATTTTTCATGGCCGTCTTAATTTCTAAAAATTAAAAGTCAGCTTAAAATTGTTTTCAGACGAAGCAGGGCGGGATCCCAAAACATTAAAATAAAATTGTAAAATTTTTTGTCGATTATACCTATAGTGAACTCAATCCGGGGACACACTGTAGATTGTCAATATCTTTTTGTAATTCAATGCAGTCTTGGACTGATTGTATGTTTTTCCATATTTTTAAATCATCCGCAAACAGTAATGATTTAGAATATTGCAAAACATTGGGTAAATCGTTTATTAGCAACAAAAAGAGTAGAGGACCTAAATTGGCACCCTGGGGAACTCCGGAATTAACAAAATATCTATGTGACTGACAACTATTATATACTACATATTGAATTCTGTCAACAAGATAAGATTCAATTAGATTTACAAGACTATCTGAAAATCCATACATTCTCAATTTCGACAAAAGCACATTATGAGACACTCTGTCAAATGCTTTTGCGAAATCCGTATATATTACATCTGTCTGTAAATTTTCATCTATGGCTTCAGACACATCTTGTGTAAAGTGCAATAGATTTGTTACTGTAGAACGCTTAGGCAAAAAACCATGTTGATTATCGCAAATAAGTGTTTTAACATGATTAAATATTCGAGAGTGAAGTATAGATTCAACAATTTTTGACACCGCTGGTAGTATAGAAATTGGTCTGTAATTTGTTACATTGGATCTTTGGCCGCTCTTATAAATTGGGCAAATTTTTGCTATCTTCCATGCAGCAGGATATGTAGTGTAGCAATTATTTTATTGAAAATTATAATAAGGGGGTAGTTTAATATATTGGCACAACCTTTAAATATATAAATTGGTATCAAATAATGTCCAACAGATTTTTTGGGTTTTAGTTTTGTAATTGCCAAAATTATTTCGTCGTTTGTTATTTGCATCATATTTAAAATATCAATCGTGTCCTTAGGTTCACTAAAATTTTGTACATTACTGGTCATATTACTTCCTTTAAAACTATAAACTGATTTAAAATTTTTTGCAAATGCTTCTATAATTTCTTCATTTGTATTTAGAGTTTTTCCTTCAAATGTCATGGATGGAAGAGCAGATTTTACCCTTTTTTTATTTTTTAAGAACGACCAAAAATAAGCCGGGTTCTGTTGCATATTAGTCTCTAAATTATTAAGGTAATTCTTAAAGCATTCGACAATATTACATTTTATTTCAGTTCACAAAAGGTTATATCTCTGAAGATTTAGTGGTGTGTTCTGAAATTTCAGTTTTTTAAGCAGTCTTGATTTAAATTTAATTTTTTTTATTAATTCCGAAGTGAACCAAGGTGGATATAATCTGTTTTTAGGCCTGCTCTTTGGTACAGAAGCGTCCAATGCTTTATAAAATAACTTATAAAAGTCACTTACCATAGCATCAACATCGTTGCAATGGTTAATCGAATTCCAGTCAGTATCCCTCAGCTCTCGATAGAGTTTATCGAAATCAGCTTTCTGGTACATATACTGTGGTCCGCCAAAATAAACATCAGTCCTAACAAATATATCCATTTCGAATGTTATGTCTAAAGGCGGATGGTACAAATCTACTTTCACCAGAGAAAAAGTCGATTTTGAAACTTTTATATTCATATTTGACAATACAAGGTCTAAAGCTTTATTATTTTTATTTAATACGAAATTATGTTGAGAAATATTATTAATATTTAAAAAATTCATAAATTTGTTTTCTATCGAACCATTAACTGTGTTGAAAGCAGGATCGTACTTGGGAATGTTAAAATCGCCAAAGATAAGCAAGTTGGAAGAAGCAAGTTGTAAATTTGCCTCTAGGATATCATAAAATATTTTATATGTTGCTGCAGGAGATGATGGTGAAATATAGACCGCGCACAAGTAAACAATCTGTTTATTAAAATGCACTTTCACCCATAAATCTTCTATGTTGTCGGACTCCAAATCTAGTAGGCGGCGAGACATAAACTTGACTTTTAACGCAATTAGCACTCCCCCTCCATCAGATTTATTTGTGATTCCCAGGTCTCTGTCTTGACGATATATGGTATATCGATCATCAAATATTTCACTGTCGAAAACACTATCATTTAACCAGGTCTTCGTTATAACTATCACATCAAAGTCCTCGGCAAGCGCGTTGTTAAATAGTATGTTTAATTTGGATTTAAGTCCACGTGCATTTTGGTAGTAAATCTTAATTTCATTTTTAGTGGACATCTGCAAAATCATTTACTGTACGTATATGATAAACGCGGCTGTCATCAGTTACTCGCATAAATATATTTCCGTTCCTGGTCCAGAGATGTTCCACCTTCCTTTCAGCTTTTACTTGCCTGGCTTTATAAAACAATTGTTTGTTAAACGGACTCAATGATTCGTTTATATATATAGGAGAATGTTGCTTTACAATAGAGGCTAAAGAGTGATCCAGACTACTAGTCGTTATATTATTTCTAACCCTTCTGCACTTAATTAACTCTTCTTTATCAGTTCTTCGCAAAAATTTAACTATTATAGGCCTAGGTACTTCAGGTCTCTTTATATCGGGTTTTAATCGATGACAAGCATCAATTTTCATTTTATCAAAGTTAAAGTTAAGTGCATTACCGACGTGTTGTAGGGTTAAATAAATATTCTCTTCATGGGGTTCTGGTAACACCATGTATTTCCACACAGTTAATGCGGGAATATTGTTCACTGTCATTTAGTCTGCATTTCAACTCTTCATTCTCTTTTTTTAATATTTTATTTTCGGAATCAATCACTGCTATCTTCTCTTCATTTTGCTTAATAGCGTTATCTTTTTCAGATAGAAGATTTCTGAATTCGCGGATTTCATCGTGACACACTCTTATAGAGTGGGCCATGCTTGTCTGCTCCAATCTCAAAGTTTTTATTTCAGCCAAAATTTCATCTAATTTAGTTTCTTCCTGCGTTTTTGCATTTTTACTTCCTTTTACTACTATAAAGGAAGTATTGGATTCACCCCAAAAATTCGAAATGGAGTTTTCAACAGATCTTCACGTTTTAGAGTCTCCTGATCCCAAAAAACATTTTTTTTTTCATTGGTCTGTCTGTGTGTCTGTCTGTCTGTGTGTCTGTGTGTGTGTCTGTGAACAGAATATCTCAAAAACGAAAAGAGGTATGGCATTGAAACTTCATATATAAGTTTTGTGTACTATGTAGATGAGACAGCAAGCTTTTGAAGAAAATCTCATAACCAGAAGTAGGTGTTTCTCTTGTGATTTTTCAGTTTTTTTCGATTTTTTCAAAACGGCTTTAACGATTTTTTTTAATTTTACATTTTTCTTACATTTTTAATGTGTATTAATGTGAGATAGGTGATTTTCCAGTTGAATACTTCTAAAGTGGGTTTTTTTGTTTTTTTTTCTATTTTTTTTATTAACTGCTATTTTAAATAAAACACCCGGTATATTATTCCATTTTTTAATTCACCTTAAAATTCTAGAGAAAATTTGTCTCTTCAACTAACACTCGATTTTGTACCGTATTTGTAGAATTTGTAATTTTTGAAATTTTTTAACAAATGGTTAAAAATTAAAAATGAAATTTTTGATTAATTATAAGATCACTGTAAAAGGAAGTTGTGTGAGTGTATCACATCAGATTGTTGATCTTAGTACAGCCCAGACAGTCCCATGTTTTCTTTCCCAGACGAATTTCTTCTGCTTCTGTTTGATTAATATTTAAACAAGCAACATGCTGATCTACCCCGCAAGAACTGCAGTTGATATTTGTTTTTGTACGAGGCAACAGTTTGATACCACAGGAACTGCAAAAACTCGACATTGCGGCTGAACGATTCAAGGCCCCTGCAAATACGACTGCAACTCAATAACTACAACACAGTGTAATATCTAAACGGCTTCACTGATTTAAGTTTTTTTTCCACTCGAAGATTACACTAACCTAACACTAAAAACCATTTGCAATTTCAAGGTTTTTCAAACGGTGTAAATTACTTAATTTCCGATTGTTTAACGTGTCGGAGAAATACGTGCGCACACTTCACTGGCCTATGTACCATTGTGGGCACATGATCTTACACTTGTGTTGCAAACAGGAGTTAATGATTTGTGTTGATAAAATTGATAATAATTTTTAGTATATATTTTTAAAAGTATTCTTTAACATACCGCATATGAGAAAATGCCCTATTGGCTTTTGTGTTCTGATGCCAGCTACAGGTGCAATATTATCATTACCAAATGCATTTGATTTGATTTTATTCATAATTTGGAATACAGTTGTGGTATATCAACCAGAGAAAAGATAAAATTTAAATTTTTGTAAGTGGTCTCTTTATAAATGTTGAGAGGGACTGTCTGTCCATTATTATTAACAGTGGGAATACCATTTACAAAGTAATCATTAATCATGTTAAGATCCTTCAGATTTTCTGGTATAACGGTATGTTTTTCTCTGCTAAGGCCGAGAATATTTAAATGTTTCCATAAAGCGGTGCTATCACGATTAGATGATACAAAATTAAAATATGCTTTCTTTTCATTCTTTAATGAGAGGGTAGATAAATTTCGCAAAGATTTATAGTACTCCCAGTGCTGAAGTAATTTAGTTTTTCGAAATCTGGCTTTAGCCTTATCTCTTAACGACATAAGGTATTTTAAGTTGTCAGTTATCCAGGGGGCATATGATTTAGTGAAATTACAAGTTTTAAGAGGAGCATGTTTATCAAACAACTGCAAAATCATTTCATTGAATAATCGCAATTTTTCGTTAACGTCAGGTGATCGAAATATGTAATGAAAAGGCATAGCGTTAAGGTCAGCCTGAAATAAGTCAAGATTAATTTTTTTGAAATTACGAAACGTTATTTTTGATGCAATTTGGGCAGGTACATCGATTTTAATATCACAAAACACAAGATCATGGTCAGCCAGATGACAATCAATTACACCACTATCAGCATGTTATGTTGTTAATCCGTCCTCTTGTACCCGGAGGTGTCGAGGTTGCAGCATTTTTTCCATTCTGCTCTGTTTCTTGCTTGCTTCTTCGCTTCTTCCTAGGTGGTTCCTCTATCTTCTGGTGTCTTTGTTATTTATTCATTCCATGTTGTAGCTGGTCTGCCTCTCTTCCGTTTCTTGTCTGTACCCATTTCCAATATTCTTTTCACTATGTTGTTATTTTCCATTCTACATAGGTGGCCAAACCAGTATAGCTGTCTTCTTTGTATGGTGTTTATAAGGGGTTGTACTTTTAGGCTGTCTCTTATTTCATTATTTCTTATCTTGTCCTTTCTTGTTATTCCACATATTCTTCTTAAATAGCGCATTTCGCCCGATTGTATTCTGCTTTTTTGCCTTTTAGTGAAGGTCCATGCCTGGCTTCAGTAGATAATAGTTGGGATATATACTGATTTATATATTCTTACCTTTGTCTCTTTAGATACCTCCCTTTTTCCTATAAACGCTTTCTCCAAAGTTCTGTATATCCCCGCTGCTACTCCTAGTCTGTTATTCAGCTCTGGATCTAGTTTGCCTTTAGTATCGAGTGTGACTTCAAGGTATTTCAGTTTTGTAGTTTGTTTGATGTTTACATTTTCTATCTTCAGCTCGATTTTTTCTTGTTCTCTTGCTATCAGCATCGTTTCAGTTTTTTTAATGTTGATTTGCATACCGGCTGCTTTCAGCTCTTCATTCCATGCATCGATACTATTTTGGAGATCTTCTTTTGTGTTTGCCATTACTATTAGATCATCTGCAAACATAAACTCACTTACTCTGACATGTTCTAGGTTTCTAATTCCTAATGTTGCTCTCTTTGGTCTTTTACTCGCTCTGTTATTTACTGATTTGGATATTTCATCCATCGCCGCTATGAAAAGTAAAGGACTTAGGGTTCCTCCTTGTCTCACACCTTTGTGGCTTATGAATTCTTGTGTCGCTGCCTGTCTAATTCTTATGCTGTTCTTAGTTTCTTTATATAGGCTTTGAATTACTTCCAGCAGGTGTCTGTTTAACTTTCTTGCTCTTAGAGTTCTCCAAATTAGTTCCCTCGGTAGGCTGTCGAAGGCTTTTTCCAGGTTGATAGCACATGTATATAGTTTTCCATTATAATTTATTACGTTTTCTGTAATCCGCTTGAAATAAAATATCCAGTCTAGGGTGCCTTTTCCAGGTCTAAAGCCTGCCTGGTTCTCATTTAATGTAGGTTCAATTGCATCCCTTAGCTTCTTTACTATAATTGTCTCGTATATTTTATATGCTACACAGAGCAGCGATATTCCCCTATAGCTGTTACATATCGTTTGGTCTCCTTTTTTAAACACTGGTATAATCACCACGGTTTGCCATTCCTGGGGTATTGTTTTTGAGTTCCAGGCATTGTTGATAATTTTTTGGAGTAGGTTTGTCCCTTCTTTGCCCATGTACTTTATCATTTCCGGTTTTATGTTATCTATACCTGCTGCTTTGCCTGTTTTTAATTTCTTTATGGCCGCTTCTAATTCCTCCTTACTTATTTCGCCTGTTCGTACTTCCTCATTGTGATTCAGTGTACCGTCAGCTATAACGTTTTTGTCCATTGTTGGTTCAGCTCCGACGACCTCCACCATCCACCTTTCTTTTATTTCTTCTACATTTGTTAGTAGTTCACCCTCTTTGTTTTTAATGTATGTTGTCTTTTTCTTTCTTTTTTTTAGTCCTTTGATTATGCGAAATAGCATTTTCCCATTTCCTTCATTATTCCTTTCCATTCTCTTCCCAAACTCCTCCCAGGATTCTGCCTTTGCTTTTTTGATTTGTTCCTTAACTTTGGTTCTTTGTGTTTTGTATTTTTGATAATTCTCGTTGTTCCTGTCATTAATATATTTCTTCCACAGCCTTTTCTTTTTCTTTACTTCTTCTTTAATTGTTTTATTTCACCATGCCGTCTGTTTTATCTGATTGTTGTAGCAAGTTACCCCACATACTTTTTCGGCAGCGTTTAATACTTATAATGTTTTTAAAATTACTCCAAAGTAGTTCTATATTATCTGTTTTGAGATTTTCTCTGGCTAAATGTATTCCTTGTCGTATTTGTGTAGCGTATACTTCTTGTGTTTCTGTATCTTGCAGCTTATAGCTCTTAATACTTTTAAATGTATTCTTATCTTGTTTTATGTTATTTAGAGTTGTCAGCTCTTCTAATCTAAGTCTAACTTCTACTATAGGTAGTGGTCGCTTCCTACTTCTGCACTTCTCTTGACTCTCACATCTTTTATTTTGGCTTTGTTGTCTTTTTCTACTAACACTAGGTCGATAATTGATTTTTCACTTCTACTAGCAACTTCTCTCGTAAATTTATGGATGTCTTTGTGTCTGAACCATGTATTTGTCACGATGCAGTTATTTTCCATACAGAACTCGATTATTCTTTTCACTATCAGCAATTAATGAATTATCAGATAGAATTATTAGATCGATAAGCGAAGCAAAATTGTTTGATACCCTTGTAGGTTGATTAATAATTTGATAAAAACCAAGAGATTTAAGCAAATTTTGCATGTATGCTGTAGAGGTGTGGTGCAGTTTTAAGAAATCTATATTAAAATCACCTAAACAGATTATATATTCAGAATAAGACATGCATGCAATAACATATATAGTAAAGCATTACAAGCCTAGTAGGCCCATGGCTTTAATTACGATCTCTTTCCATAGTTTCTTGTTTGTAGCCTTCCCTTCCAAGTGATCACATTCAGTTTCTTAATATCTTCCTCGACTTCCTTCCTCCATCTGTCTCTTGGCCGTCCTCTTCTCTTTTTTTCTTCCATATTGCTATTCAGTAATTTCTTCTGTGTCCTGCTCTCTGGCATTCTCCAAACGTGTCCCAACCACCGTATCCTTTGTGCCTTTATGACTCCTGTTATATTTGCATCTTTATACAGCTGTTTAATTTCCAAGTTTGTTCTTCTTTCCCATCCTCCCTGTATTTCTTTACCTCCAAATATCTTCCTAAGCACCTTCCTTTCCCATTTTTTTAATGTTTGTATATCTAATGGCCGAACCACCGACTTATACACACGAGTTTTTAGGGCTGTTGATATATGCTTACTTCTAAATATGTTATTAAGTGCATACATGCACTTATTTCCACTCATGAGTCTTGCTCGAATTTTTTCTGTGGTTCCTGGATTATTTGAGACTGTTACCCCCAAATATTTGAAAGTAGCTACTTCATTGAAGGTGTATGTTTTTCCTTTCTGCGTTATCACAGTAAACTTATTTCTCTCAACAAACTGCCTATCTGACCAGTTCATGAACCCTACTTTTTGGGCCGCCTTTTCCAGCTTCTGCACAATTGCTCTCAGTTCCCCTTTTGTTCTTGTCACTAAGGCGATGTCGTCTGCGTATGCAAGGCATTGATGTTTTTTGTGGTATAACAGGCCAGTTCTATTAATGTTTGCATCTCTCATAACCTTATCTAATACGATATTAAATAGTACTGAGGACAGCGGGTCTCCTTGACGTAACCCGTCTTTCACCTGGAAACTGTCTGATATTTTTTCCTTAACTTTGATACTGTTTTCTGTGTGCTTTAAGGTTAGCTTTACCATCTTTACTAACTTCCTACTGATTCCTGTTTTTAACATAGCTCTGTATAGCTCCTTTCTCCTCACCCTATCGTAGGCTTGTTTAAAGTCAATAAATAACACATTAGTTTCTATTTGGTGTTCATAGCTCTCTGCCTGTAACTCTTTTAACATAAACACCTGGTCCACCACCTCTCTTCCCGTCCTAAACCCGCACTGATATTCCCCCACTATTTTGTCCATTTTCTTAGTAAGCCTGTTCTTGATCGTTATTGCTAGCACTTTGTAAGCAATATTAAGTAGATCTATTCCCCTGTAATTTTGACAGTCCATTGTATCTCCCTTTTTTAATATTGGGCATAATCTGCCTCTGACCATCCGGTTGGCATTTTTTCCTGTATCCATATTTTTTTGTGAGGGAATGAACTTTTTCGATTAATTTAGCTCTCCCGTATTTGAACCATTCAGCTACAATCCCGTCGGTGGCTGGGCTCTTATTTCGTTTTAGGTCTTTTATTATCTTTTCAATTTCCTTAAGCTCCGGAATATCCTGGCTTACAGTGGGCTCCGCATCTTCCTCTCTTTCCCTCATTTTCGGCTCTTCATCATTGTTACAATTTAACACTTCACTAAAATACTGTCTCCACCTTTCCAGTATGTCATCTTCATTTGTTAAAATATAACCTTCCTTGCTTTTACAGAATGTATTCTTCAGTTTGTATCCTTTTCTTTCTCATCTTACACCCACATATAGTGCTCTAACTTCTCGGTTTCTAAAGTCCTCTTCTATTCTTGTTATCATAACTTCTTGATATCTTCTCTTCTTTTCTCTGAGAAGTTTCTTACATTTTTCCCTGAGCTTTAGGTATTCATCTTTTGCCTTCTCTGTTTCTTTTTTGATCATGTTTTTCCTTGCTTTGTTTTTTTTGTCTACTACTACTTACATTCCACGTAGAACCAAACTTTCCTTGACCGTGTTTCTTTTCGTTTACATACCTCTGCACTTTGTCTCATTGCTATTTTTATATCTCTCCAATTCTCCTTGACATTTTCAGTGTCACTCAACTCTTCCAATTTCTTATTCAGCGTTTCCATATGCTTAATTTTATCCTCTTGTTTTTCCAGCCTGTCACTTTTGTCCCTTGCTTTTTTTACTTTTATTGTTTCTTATTAGCAGTAGAATTACCTTCATTTTCATACCTACCACAAAGTGGTCTGAGTCGACATTTGGTCCTTGGTAGCTTCGTATATTGGTAATGCTTTTCTCTTGATCTTTTTCTACCAGTATATGATCGATTTGGTTAATACATTTCCCATCCGGTGATCTCTATGTTTTTTTGTATATATTTTTTCTTTGAAAATATGTACTCTTAATTATTAATCCTTTTTCTCTTCCAAAATCTCTCAAGAATTGTGTATTTTCCGTCAATTCTTCATGCTTGCTGAATTTTCCTATTATCGATTGGAATACTTCTTCCTTCCCTATCTTCGCATTTGTATCTCCCAGCACAATTTTCATATCATATCTAGGGAGCCGATCATATTCCGTGCCTAATTTATTATAGTAATCTTCTTTAACCTCCACGCCTTTCTCGTCTGTCGGTGCATGGATGTTTCTAAAACATATCTTCTGGAATTTTCCTCTGATCCTTAGGCTACACATTCTGTCTGTGAGAAGCTTGAAATCCACTATTGTTTCTTTTAGCCATTTGTTCACCATAAAGCCTGTTCTTACCAATCTATTTTCACTCCCACTATTAAATAGGACATAGTCATCTAGCTTCAATATTTCACTTCCCTTAAGTTTGGTCTCTTGCAACGCCATGATGTCGAATTTCCATTTTTTACATTCATTGTTAATTTGTTTTAGTGCACCCGCTTGATTTAATCCCCATTACATGATCCCACAAATATCTCCCCTTTAATTTTATTTTGCAATATATTTTCTTTTATTCCACTTTTGCTATTTCTAATTCTATTTTTGTTATCCTTATTTATGTTTTTCTCTTTATTCATGTCCATTGCCACTGTCGTCTTCTTTCTTCGTCCGTCCAGCGTATTTTCTAGTAGTTTTTTGTTTCATGCCTCTTTTCTTCTTCTTGCATAATTTTCTCAAGCTTCCTGTCCCATTTATACAGCTTTTCGTTAACCCACAGCTTTTGGTAACCCATCTTTACTTTCTTTCCCTGTTTTTCTTCTTCCTTTGCCTTATCTCTAATTTGTTTCTGATCTTTCTTTCCATTAGTGTCATATCCCTGTCTATGTATATATTTTTATTTTTTAGTGTAAAACTAATTTTAAAGATGTTTTGTTTTTCTTCCCAATTCTTCACGGCTACTACACATTTCTTCACATTTAGTGTTTCTTGTATGAAAGTTGCAGCTTCCTTTTTGATTACTGCTGTATTGGTGGTATCAACTTTTATTCCCGTTAGGTATGACTAAATTGTTCTTCCTCTTTTCTCTATCTTGCACTTCTAATTTATATTCTAACTCCTCTATGTTTCCTTCCAATTTGAATTTCTCATTATTCCATGTTTCTTGCATATGGGTTAGTTCTTGTTTTAATTTTCTTATGCATGCAATAATAGAATTTTCAAATTCGTCAAGAAATAATTTGTAGTCTTTTTGATTAGGATTATAAAGAGTACCTATAATGAATTTTGTTCTTGAAAAATTTACAGATATCCAAATTTGCTCAAAAGTTACATGACCAACATCGATACGCAAAAAATTAATGCACTTTTGTATGTAAATACCAACACCTCCTCCACGTCCACAACGATCATTTCGAATAAAAACATAACCCTCAATATTTGTATCTAAATTAGAAATATTTGCGTTTAACCATGTTTCAGAAATAGTTAGAATGTCTATTTTATTTTGCAGTATAAAAGTTTTTACCTCTGTTATTTTAGGCAATAAAGACCTGACATTAACATGTGCAATTCTAATATTTTTATAAACCATTGATATTTACAAGTTTGTTTAACTTCACAGAAAAATAATAAGCAACTAAAAGATGTATTTGTGTAGATAGCAGCACATCACACACAAAAAA
This sequence comes from Agriotes lineatus, assembly GCA_940337035.1. Lineage (NCBI taxonomy): Eukaryota > Metazoa > Arthropoda > Insecta > Coleoptera > Elateridae > Agriotes > Agriotes lineatus. Next base: position 122,318,790 of record OW679202.1, on the reverse strand, counting down.
AACAATAATACTTAAAACCTTAATTGCTAATTAGCTCACTAGAGCTCCAATTACGTGAGTGTAACTAGTAAAAATAAATATAAGACCAACAAACGAACATAAAATAAACAAACTTGTCATTCTACTGCAACATTAAAACACATTATAATAATTTTAGATTGTCTAAAGCAGTGACTTTTTGAATTTTATTCTTAACCTTAACAAATACATTCCCATTGTTGGTACAAACATTAGCATTACCATATTTAGAAATTGCTTCCTTAACGACCAACATTTCTTTGTGGGTGAGATCTTTTGTAACAATAGATTTTGTCTTTTTCAATCTTCTTTTAGCACGGAATATTTCAGTTTTTACGGTACGCCGACAAAACTTCACTATTACGGGTTTGCAATCACCAACTTTATATCCTACTCGATGACTGCAGTCAATATCTGTTGTTGATATATCGACTTTCAATTTATCACGGCATATGTCGACAATTATTTGGTCCGTGTTTTCAGTTTTATTTTCAGGGATCCCAAAAAATCGTAAGTTATTCCTCCTGGAATACTGCTCAGCTACTTCGATCGCATTTTCGGCGGCTTCTAACTTTTTTTGGTTTTAGCTAATTTTACTTCGAGTTCTATAAACTTCTTAGTATAGTGTTTGTCAACTCTTGCAACGATGGACGTTACAAGTTTGGAGGAATGATCTTTGTCGGTAGATGTAGAACGAGTAACACAATCGGCACTGCCTCCACCCATTTTACACAATATTATTAAAAATAAATAACGGGAAATATCACGCAGCAGAACCAAGTACGTCTATACAATTCGAGCCCACATCACAGAATTTTCTTTTATTACTTGCCACTGCTCTTCAACTGGAAGCACCTCTTGCTGTTTCCTCTCTTGTTAGTTCTTCAATGTATTTTTTTCTCACGTCTTAGTCTTGCATGCTCTGTGTCTTCCATTTCTTTCTTTTACTATTTTGTTGTCTTTTTATTACTTATTTTTTTGTGGTTGCTGTGCTGCTATAGTGGCCTGTGTCTACGTTTGCCCCTTGATATTTTCTGGAGTCATAAACTTTCATTTTTTATTTTGTTACTAGTATATGATTTATTTGACTACCTGTATTTTTCCCTGAGTGGCTCCATGTAGCCTTGTGGTGTCTTAGGTGTCTGAATTTTGTAGAAGTTATACCAGGTGGATAAAAAAAAGTCTCCAAGTTGGGCATTGTACAGCTCCCCTGCTAAATCAGCTAATGAAGTGAATCTTGGGATAATTGTCGAAAAAACATTGTAAAATATGGATGCCAAGTCCCACACAAGTTTGTTGAAAAATACCGGAACAGGAAACTTAAAAAGATCGGTTTCTGAAAATGCTTTTTATACAAAATCTTATGTTCGGGTTTGAACACACTAAATCTAGTAGCTGATTAATGGCATTCAAATTCACCTGATGTAACCCTATTAGATTACTGTAGCTGTGACACACTTCAAGAACTGGTTTATTTCTAGTGTAGAACACCATCTGAAACACTGGACAAATTGCGTGAAAAGATAGAAGAATCAGGCAACAAAATATCTTTAGATTTAATTCGAAAATCAATTTTGCAATTTAAGAAAAGGTTAAGAGCAGTGCATATGCAAAATGGAGGGCCAATACAGCATATTTTTAAATAAGTTGAAGTAGTTTCTATAATCTATAAAAAGTCTTAGCAAAGATATGCAGGAGATCAAGGCAGAAAACCGAGATCTAAAGAAGGAAGTCTAAGCTATTAAAGCTGAAGTAAAAAATAGATGAGCAAATGGACCAAAGAATTAAAAAAAGTAAACGAGGAACTGCAACATATAAAAGATGAAAGCAATAAAGAAAAAGGTACAGGCAGGTAAAAACAGTAAAGACCTGGAGGAAAAATTAGATGAAGTGGAATGTCGACAGGAACTGGAGGAGCGAAAGAAAAGAAGAAACAACATAGTTATCTCAGGGCTGAAAATCAAAGCATCTCCACAGAAGCTGGCACAAATACTAGAGAATTTCTTAGAAGAAAAATTGTAAATTAAATCTGAAATAACATTAGCGTATAAAGTGGGCAAAAATAAATGGGTGGCAAGATTGTCAAACTGGGACACAAAGAAGAGTGTGTTCAAGATGAGTTCGGAATTAAGAAGTATGAAAATCTTTATTAATAATGACCTGACATATACAGAAAGGAAAATCCAGAAACAAATCAGAGACCGGGCAAAAGTTGAGGAACAAAAAGGTAACAAGATTAGGATAGCATAACAGAGTTTAGTGATAAATGACAAGAAGCTGGTATGGAACAGACGCCAAAAAATTCTGGTGGAGGCTACCGGCACAAAAAACGGATTGCAAGAAAACCAGACAGAAAATCGACAATGACTATGGCTTCATAAACGGTTTACGGAAAAAACAACGACAAAAAAGAGTATCGGACAGGCATATTATGAAAATTGGTAAGTATTTGGAATGTAACCACGATGTTGCAGGCAGGGAAATAGCCAATGAAATGATTAAATATGAATTTGATATTATTGCAGTTCAGGAAGTTAGATGGTAGTGGTAGTGGTAGTGTTAAGCAAGGGCAGCACGGAACCAGCTTTTTTGTTACATACAAAGTAAGTACAACCATATGTTTCTCACCAATTAGCGATAAAATCTGCAAATTGAGAGTCAAAAGAAAATTTCATAACACAACGCTCATTAATGCATATGCGCTCACCGATGCAACAGATGCCAAAGTTGCAGACGCTTTTTACGAAGAATTTAGGTAATCATGCCCTAAGTATGACGCTGTTATACTTTTAGGCGACTTTAACGGTAAAATAGGCAAAGAAAATGCAATTAATAAAGTAGCTGGCAAGTACTCGCTGCACGACTAAACAAGTGATAACGGCTTCAGACTGTGCCAATTAGCAAACTCGCAAAACTACGTAATTTGCAGTACACTATTCGACCACAGGAAACATCCATAAAGATACATGGACAATGCCAAGCAATTGGGCTATCAACCAAATCGAACACGTCCTAATCAATAAAAGACAAGTAATGGAATGCCTAAATGTTCGTACATATAGAGGCTCAAATTGTGATACCAACCACTTTCTAATAGGTGCACTGATACAACAAAGCCTAGAGGCAGTAAGATGTACTCCAAAAAGCCACAGAAAAGAGTGGAACAAGGAAGCCCTGGAAGACGGAACAGGTAAAACACTCTTACAACACAACCATAGCTAAGCATTTAGGTGATAACAAAGCTGGGCAGAACGTGGAACAGCAATGAGTTAGCATCAAGATCGGTATACACAAGGCAGTGCAGGAAGTGCTAGGAACCAAGTCTAAAAGCACAAAGACACATAACAAGTGGTTCGATAAAGAATGCAGAAAAATAATAGCGAAAAAAAATAGGGCAAGGCTAAACCTCCTGAATGATAATTACACTGAAAATAAGCTTATACAACAAACTACGGAAAGCAGCTACAAAATTATGTTGGCATAAAAAGAGAACATGGCTCAACAAAAAAATTTTAAAAATAGACCAACACAACTTCCTGACCCGATCAAAGAAATTTTATAAGGATTTTAAAGCGCACTCATACAACAGCAGCTCAAAATTGTTTGGATGCAAAGCGAAAGATAGTAGGCAATTGGTTGAAAAAAAGAAATCCTTGACAGGTGGCAAGAACATTTCCAAAATTTACTTAATTCTGATCGAATGGAAGCGAACCAGAACAGCCACTGTGACTTAAAAAATAACAGAACAGCAGGGCACGACGACATAGTTGGTGAATTAATTAAGAATGGCAGCAGAACTCTGTTTGAATGTATATACCGTCTTATAAAATCTATCTGAGAGCAAGAAACCATTCCAACTGACTGGGGAAAGGGGTTAATAATTCCAATTTCTAAACAAGGCGAGCAAGAGTGCTGTGATAACTATCGAGGTATAACTCTACTTAGTGTCCCATATAAAATCTTCTCCTGCGTGCTATACAATAAATTAGTACCACACGCCGAAATGGCAATAGGTGATTATCAAAACAGATTCAGGCCCAATCGATCCACCATAGATGGCATCTTTACACTAAGACAGATCTTCAAAAAATGCTACGAGCACAACATCAAACTGTATAATCTGCTTATTGATTTCCAGCAAGCCTTTGACAGAATAGACAGAAACCAAATCATCAAGGCTTTGAATGTCCTAGGGATACCACAGAAGTTAATTAATTTAGTGTGTCTGACACTAACAGGTGCCATGGCTGCAGTAGAAACAACGGAATTTTATCCCATAAACACCAGAGTAAGACAGGGTGATTCACTATCCACTTTGATTTTTAACTTAGACTACTGTTGGAATACGTCATCAAGAAGTCGGGATTGTGTGGTACATTGAGGTCAAAAAGCATTCAACTGATAGGGTGTGCAGATGATTTAGCACTAATAAGCAGATCCTTAGACGCACTCAAATACAGTTTAGTGAGCCTGAAAAACGCAACAGCGGAGATTGGTCTGTAAATCAACACAAGCAAAACAAAATATATGAGAGTGTCAAAACAGTATACAAAAGACAAGGTTAAATAAAACACTGCTGGAGCCTGTGGTTTGAAAACATAACAAATTTGTTAAAACCCCTCACCACACAAATATTTAACAACTGCTAAATACGTATTTCGACAGCCACGCTGTCATCAAGTTGGCCCACTTTCATTTGTGATTTGGCCACGAGTACATCGTTGCCTTTTTACTGTGAAAGTATTTCGTAGCTACCGATGACGCCAAAATACGTATTTAGCAGTTGTTAAATATTTGTGTGGTGAGACGTTTTACCAAATTTCTGATAAAAAGGACATGGTGTTGTGGTAGATAACATCGTGTTCAATTAAGTCAATGAATTTCAGTACCTGGGCATGCAGATAAACACATCTAACTCCCTGGACGCAGAAATAACAAAGAGAATTCAGACTGCAAACAAATCATATTTTAAATATAAACATTTAATGTATTCCAAAGTGCTTAATCGACCATGCAAGGTAAAAATTTATAAAACTTTAATCCGGCGAGTTGCCATTTACAAGTGTGAAACGTGGACTTTAACCGCTAAGCAACAGGAGCTACTAGGGTGCTTTGAAAAAAGGGTGTTAAGAAGAATTTTGGGGGGTGTGATTGTTAAAGATGGTGTGCGCAGAAGAACCAACATTGAAATATACGCTCTGACAAAGAATGAAGACATAGTGCGGCAGTGTAAATCCCAAAGGCTAAAGTGGTTCGAGCACGAAATGAGAAAGTGTAGTAAAAAAGCGGCAAGGAAAATTATGGACTGGGACCCAGGATACGGTAGAAGAAGGGGAAGGCTACGAAATAGATGGTTACAAGCAGTGCAGCAAAACCTCGCAACCATGGACATAAAAAACTGGAGGGAAAAGGTGAACGATAGGATTCAATGGAGGAACATTACCCATCAGAGTAACGCTCACAAAGAGTTGTAACACCGAAGAATTAAGTAAGTAAGTTTCTATACCTAAATTTGAACAGCTAAATAAGTACGCTTGCAAAAGCATTTTTTCGATGTAATCTTTAAAAAGGTTTTGTTAATTTTTGAAATAAATGTTTTAAATGTTGCATACATAATTTTTCATTCTTTCTTTACCAGCTTTCAAAATCTCAAACGTGTGTCTTTACTATAACATGAGTTATCGGGCCTCAAACAGAGGTCGTTTTTTCTTATTCACCCGGTATATAGGTTCATAGTTATTGCTATCGTACTCATTTTAAGCCCTTTCTCGTCGTAATACTGTACGCTGTGTTTTTTTCTTACTTTATCTACATATTCTTCATTCCCCACTTGTGCATTAAAGTCGCCTAATAATATTATTGTGTCATTTCTCAGTGTATTTTCACATACTTCATGTAATTTTTCATTTTGTCTTTCTTTTTGCTTGTGTCCGTGGGTGCATATACATTTATTATTGTTGTGTTTGATTATCTTTCTTTTAGTTTTAGTAAAGCAATTCTTCCATTTATTGGTTTGAATCTTATGTTCTTTATATCTTTATTGAGTACAAATAAACCTACTTCATTTTTTTTTTGTTTCTTTCTTTCGCTGTATAACATGCTGTAATTCTTCTTACGAATCTCTCCTTCTCCTCCCCTTCTAATTTCTTGTACTGCGGCCACTTTTACATTGTACTTTTCCAGCTCTTGCGCACCTCTTGCATTTTTCCAGTCTCCAGCATTGTGCAAATATTCCACGCAGCATACTTTAGAACCTTATGTTTTTTATTCCTTTGTGGTCTCTTAGTTCATTTATTTTTCTTTAATTGTCGAATGTCAAAATTCGTCATCCTGTTTATAGCCAAGGTTGTTATATCTTGATCTTTACATATGATTTTGGTTTTTTGGACCATCTTGCATTTAATCGTATTTTAAATGATTTTCTGCTTGGTTCCATTTATAAATTTTGCCATTGACTATTATTTTTTGGTAGCCCACTTTTACCGTGGTTCCTGCTTGTTCTTCTTTCGCAATGTTCCTCATCTTCCCCTGTACTTGCAGTTTCTTTTCCCCGCCCCCTTAGCAGTAAATGATTGGTGATGTGATTAGTGATGTAAAATACCCAGGTATTTATAGCCCGTTTTACAAATACCATAAAGCTAATCTAACTAGTATAATTGATTGGTAAGTGAAGATGGTTTTTGAAAATTGACGACGTCAATATCGCCCGCGATAACGTCCCATTTTATAACGATTTTAAGTGGACAAAAGTGGCTTTTTATTGTGAATACGAGTTTCCTACATAAAATACGAATGCGAGTAATATTGCAGGTGTAATATTAAGGCGCTGGTTGACTTCAGAAACAAAATTAATTGAGTGGGAACAAACGATAACCAAAAGAGCTCATACAAATTCAAATTATTAACGAGGGCGGCAAATTTAAATTTTCCCGCCAGCGGGAATGAGCGGGGATACACCAACGTACAACAGGTCGAACAGTATATGATCTACTGCAAATTATTTAAACAAGAGAAAGAGACAAGAAGAAGAAGCACAGAGAAAACAAGAGGAAGCAGTAGTTTTCGAGAAGAAAAGCCGGGTACAAAGAACACCACCAACAGTACAAAATAAAGATTTATCAGCAAGCATGGAGCCTGGAAAAACTAATAAGGGAAATGGCAACACAGTTAAAAGAAATTAAAGAAGACATTGGTAGCACAAAGGAAGAGGTAAGGAGTGCCAATCAGCAATTGAAAAACTATGAGGAAGAAATAAGATCACTCAAGGAACAACTAATAAAGAAAGAAGTGGAATAGGATAAAAAAAAACGAACTACGCAAAGAAATCGAAGCTATGAAATTAAAGAACCACGAAAAAGGTCCTAAGAAAAACAAAATAGTTATCAAGGGAGCTAATTTCAATGGTGATAACCAAAAGCAAGATATCTCTCAATTCTTCCAGAAAGAGATGGGCGTGGTGACCGACATAAAAGAAGTTTTTAGAATGGGAAGGCGAGAACCGAGGATTACCGTAGTAAGATTTAAAACATTTGAGCAAAAAATTTAAGTATTGAAACAGAAATATAAGCTGGGACGGAAGAAAATATACATTGATAACGATCTAACTACAGATGAACAAAAGGTCCAAGCTGCGATAAGGAAAGTTGCAAGAGAGGAGAGGAATAATGGCAAGAATACCAAAGTAGGCTATCGGAAAATGGACATAGATGGAGTTAAGTATGAATAGTCGGATGAAAACGTAGAGAGCTTAAAGCAAATACCAAAAAACTAAAAGTAAGAAGAAAGGATGGACTTAGGATAACGAAAACAAGCATGAAAATTTATTTGATTCTGAAAAATATAAAGAAAAGTAAACAAATACAAAACCAAAAGTTAATTTTTGCCAGCTGGAATGTAAGAAGCCTAAATAGTCAAGGAGCCTTGAAACAAATAGTAATAGAACTAAGAAAATATAACATAGATCTCATTGCAGTCCAGAAAACAAATATAAAAGGAACGAATCTAGCAGAAATAGAAGAGTATATCTTCCTAAACAGTGGCAAAACACAAAACCGGTTAGGGAATGGTTTCCTAATAAACAAATCTCTGAGAAAGCACTTAATACAATTTAAAGCTATTAAGGTCTATTCAGACTGGCGGTAGCGGCATGGCAGCGGTGCGGTGGCGGTTTGGTAGCGGCGCGGATTATGGGCGGTTTTTAGACTAGTAGGTATTCATACTGTGCGCGGTAGTTTGACGGTGAGTTTCTTTGCAAGCGGCGTTCAGAGGCGTGCAGGTTACAAGTTTTTAAAAAATGTTTACAAGTAATTCAGAAAGTTCCAATGAAGAGTGGCCGATTTGTCTGAAAATTGAGTCTGCCATTACTCTTAATTCTAAACAACTTTTCTTAATACTTTTTTGGTTACCTCTTCTAATAAAGGTAGTTTACTCTTGGGCATTTTTTTTAGATTGATTCTAAAAACACCCTGTATATTAATTAATTTGATTGACTTTCTCAAAATCTTGGTTTGAGAACAAGCAGGAACGATTCCTAGAATATTAACCTCTAACTCGAAAATGTTTTGTCACTTACATCTTATGTGAACCCAATCCGCGGACACGCTGCATATTATAAAGTAAAAACAATTACAAATATTGAACTCAAAATAATAATTTTTATTGGTGAATAAAGAATAACGTAAACACATAAAATTACATATTTTAATTTTTGGTTTAGAAATTAACTATTAATAAATGGTTCAATCAAATTTATTTTTATGCGGGTTTTGTTAGCATTGAAAAGCTAACTTCTTGAGACGTTTAAATGAAGTTTTTTAACAGTTACTTATTTTATGAACTAATTAAGAGAATGAGATTAGATTGTACGTATAAAAAATGCATATTTTTATTCTTATCATTGTATAAGTTGATTTAGTTGGTGAGAATTTAGCACTCACGTTTTTACATTTTAAATTAAATAAATCGTTGAGGAAACGGTTTATTTTAAAATTATAAATGTAAATGTAAATAAATGTTTAATGAAATCGCGTTGCTGAGAATTATTTGAACCAACGGGATTTCATATTTGACAATTCGCAGAACAAATTATTTTCCACACTGTTAAATATTGATTACTAATAGCATAATTTGAAAATAAACTGTTTCGTCAAGGATATATTTAGAAATAAAAAAAGAAAGTACTTATTCAGCTCCAATTAAATCAATTATACAATCATAAGGATAAAAATTTATATTGTTTATCTGTAAAATCTAACCTCATTCACCTATTTTTAGTTCATAAAATAATTAACTGTTTAAAAACTTAACTTAAACGTCTGAAGAAGTTAGTTTGCAAATGCAAACAAAACGCGAGTAAAAAATTAATTTGATTGAACAATTTAGCTGCATAGTTAATTTCCAAACCCAAAATGTTTGGTTGCTCTTCCATGTTGTAGCACAATCACATCCGCCTGCAACTACGGACGGTACTGAACTGCATATTTCACTCTAAATTATGGTTGTGTTTTTATCTAACCGCACGGTTTCTTCATAAAAATAGCTCCCCGATCGATCGAAACCGCTCCGCCGGGCTATTGCCCTATCTTTGCTGGCTTGTCGCTACCTCTCCGCTTCCGCGCCGTTTGTTAGTCTGAATCATATCATTTAAAAACGTGCAGAGAGATTGCTGAGTGGTTTCAGGACTGCTCCGCTACTGCGCCGCCACCGCGCCGCTACCGCCAGTCTGAATCTACCTTTAGTGACAGACTATGTTATTTAAGGCTGAGAAGTAAATTTCAAAAGATTAGTGTAATCAATGTGCAGGCACCAACAGTGGAAGCGGACGATGAGGAAAAAGAGAAATACTATGAAGCACTAGCCGAAGAGTATGATTAGATACCAAAATATGATATAAAAATGATAGCAGGAGATTTCAATGCCAAGCTAGAGCGTGAAGAGAGGAACCAACCAATGGTCGGTAAATACAGCAAACACAAAACAACAAATAAAAACGGACAAGAATTAATTAATTTTGCGGCTGAGAAAAGGATGGTGGTGAGAGCTACATACTTAAAGCACAAAGCTATCCACAAAGGAACGTGGAGAAGTCCTGATTTAACGAAATTGACTACGTGCTCATCGAAGAAAGACACGCTGACTGTGTGGATGACGTTAAGAGCTGCAGAGGAGTTGACGTAGGATCGGATCACTTCCTGATTCGTATTAAATGCACACTACAATTACCAAAAGCAGATGGAAAGAAAACAGTAAAAACAAGCCAGAAAAGGTGGGACAGAGAAGCACTAAAAGGCGAAGAACGAAGAATGCAATTTAATCAGGAAATAGACAAGCAGATGGAAACAAACTAAGAAACGACAGAAATAGAAGCTGACTGGCAAATAATAAAAGAGGTAGTAACACAGGCTGCTTATAAAAATTTGAAATCAAATACAAACCAGAAAAGGAAGGGATGGTTTGATAAAGAATGCGAGGAAATTCTGCAGGAAAGAAGAAAGGCTAGAGCAAAGATGCTAGGAAATGAGACACCCGAGTTTCAAGAAAAATACAACGAAGTAAGAAGAAGAGTAAAGCAAATCTATAGGAATAAGAAAAGAGAGTTCCAAAAGAAAACACACAGGAACCTTTTATAAAAACATTGGATTAGTGAAGAAGGGGTACCAACCAAAGATAATGATGTGCCTAGACCATGAAGGGAATATAATATGAGACAAAGCTAAGGTAGTACAAAGATGGCGTCAATACTACGAACACTTGCATACAAACACAGAACAGGAGCAGGCAACAAACGAACAAGCAAAAGTTGTTACAAAGAATGAAGAAATATGTCTACCACCAACAGAACAAGAAATCGAACAGGTGATAAAAAGATTGAAGAACAACAAGAGCAGCGGTAGAGATGATATATGTGCGGAACTATGGTATGAAGCAATAATAAGTCCAATCTACAAGAAAGGAAACCCTTTAGATTGTGGAAATTACAGACCCATTTAAGTTTTTAATGTAAGCTATAAAATACTAGCAACGCTAATAAACAAACAACTTAAGGATAAAGTGGAAAAAGAAATAGGCGAGTACCAATGCGGCTATCAAAGTAACAGATCAGTGACGGACCAAATCCACACTATACGACAAGCCCAAGAAAAATGCATGAAAGAGGTGATTACACTACATATGCTATTCATTGATTTTAAGCAAGCATATGACACCGTAAGTAGAACAAAAATGTTAGAAGTGCTAAAAGAGTTAAATCTCCCTGAGGAATTAATTGAGCTGATAAAAATGACAATAACTAACACTACTAACCAAGTAAAAATTCAAGGTACATTATCTGAAAAATTCATAACACAAAGCGGACTAAGGCAGGGGGACCCAATTTCATCAACCCTCTTTAACCTAGTCTTAAAGGTAATAATAAGAAAAAGTGGTATTAAACGAAATAACAATATACTCAGGAACGCATATCAGTTGGTGGCATATGCAGATGATGTGGCGATTGCGATTCGGATTCAAGAAGAACTAAAATCCTTAGTTAAAAAGTTACAGTTAGAAGCAGCAAAGTACGGGCTAGCAATTAACGAAAGAAAAACAAAATACTTAGTAAGTGGAGTTAATAACCATCAGGAAATACAGCAACTAAAAATTAAAAGTGATCACAGCAGCAAAAGTTACACTTTTGAACGAGTAGAATTGGTGACATATCTGGGAACGGAGATAACAGGCGATGGAAACCAAACAAATGAAATTGACAGAAGAATAACTAGTGGCTTAAAAAGTGCGGGAGCTCTAAGTAAAGTGTTAAGGTAAATAAATAATTCCCTCACAACTAAAGTGAAAATATACAAAACAATTATAAGACCTGCAGTAACCTTTGGGTGAGAAACCTGGTCACTACGACAAAAGGACAAATTAAAATTATACATGTTTGAAAGAAAGATATTAAGACGTATCTACAGAGGAATAAAAGAAGATGGACTATGGAGAAGGAGAACAAACAAAGAGCTATACGAAAAATACCGTGAACCTGACATCGTAAATGTAATAAAACAAAATTGCTTGAATTGGTTAGGACACATAATAAGAATGGAAGAAGCAAGAATACCTCAACAATTGCTTTACCAAGAGCCGGAAGGAACGAACAGAAGAGAATGACCTAAAATACAGTGGTTAAAGTGCATAGAAGAAGACCTGAAAGAGTTCAAAGTGAATAACTGGAAGGCTAAAGCTGAATACAGGAAAAAGTAGAAAGAAATTTCTCTAAAAGCCCTGGGTCTTAAAGGCCTGTCGTGCTAATATATGTAGGTGAAGATGCTCTATTCAGTTTTTGTAAAAATTTAGAATAAAGTACATGCACTGCTAGCATGTACTGCCCAAAATATAGAATGTTATTTATATAATTTTGTGATTTTCTTTTCTTTTCATTGATATAAGGTTTGCTACACTTATTTTTATAAATAACCAAAGTATGTCAAAAAGATGTTTTTATTTATAGTGGGCCGTGATTGTTTAATCGAAAAGCAGTTGAATTTTTTTTCACATAGCACGGTCATTTATGAAAAGAGGAAGAAGCTCTTTGTAGTTGTGCCATAGACCCATAGCTATCATTGATGTGCATTTACAATAAGAAGGCTAGGTCCAATCTCTTAAAAGTTAGAAAAATAAATGAAAATATAAGATCATATTTTAACTCTTCTTTAAAAGGTGTCATAATGACCTATAATAATCAACGTATAACAAAAAAGAAACACTTTTGTTTTCTGGACATAACTCAAAAACTAAGGCAGTTAGGTTCAAATTCTTTTTTAACATTATTGACCATTAGAATCTGCAACTTTGCCCCAATTTAACCGACCTTGCATATTACTGTTTTCAAAATCACAATTGTGAACATCAAAATTGGCTAACCCTCTATAAGCATATAGTATTACATACATACATAATCTGTAACCCTTTATACCATTTACACAGTGTTGGGGTGCTTGGCGCACTATGCCTGCTCTCCAGATGTTCACCCATCCAAGTACTGACTAAGCAGACTGGAGCTTAATTTTTACAAGTGCCATGAGATATGCAACACCACTCAGCCGTACTGCCGGCAGTATATATTATTATTAATCTTAATAATTATAAACACAATTAAAAACCCTTAACCACACAAATATTTAACAACCGCTAAATACATATTTCGACAGCTAAGCTGTCATCTCAGTAACCTTAAAGAGAGAGATTAACCCGACAAGTTGACTGGAATAAACCTCTGAAGATAATAACTCCACCAAATTACAACCGTAAAGTTGGCTGAGGCGAATTCCCGAAGATATGCTCTTCACCAAATCACCAGTGAAAGTCATATTAATGTTACGTTTATCTTTCAAAAATGGAAACAACTCAAGAAAATAATGAAGTACAAACAATATAAATGCCCTCATTAATAGCATTACATTTACGAATAATCCCAATCGCCCGAGTCAGAGTCCTCATAAAATTTCTCTAATTCTTTTGTAAACTCTGTCTGGTGCAATTTATTGTGTCTGATTAGTTATGTTTATAAACTTCGGCAACTACAATGTGTTTCCTCTGTAAACGATTAATTTGCTTGGGTGAATGCTTATTCAATGTTACAATACTTAAGCTGTTATTTCACAAAGTACATGTATATTCCAGTGCATTCATATGCAGTTTACTTTATTAATATAACACTACTAAGTGAGTAAAAATTAGCTTAGCTTTATAAATTTTGCAAATTTGATAAATACCCGGTATTTAGGTATTTATCCGAGACAGGAGTAAATACCCATTTATAAATATCATACCCACTGGGTATTTACTCGATCCACATCACTAGCCATGATCATAGAAAACCCAGACATACTAGGATAAGGACTTAGCCAATTTGACAGCATACCTACTGATGAAAATTTTAGTATGAAAATTAATAAATTAAAAACAAAAATCAAGATGTGCAGAAAGAGGACTACCAAGGCAACACAGACATCTAACTAATTAATGAAAGTTTGCAAGAAGTCAGACAATTTTCACATTTGGGGAGCATCATATCACCTCACGGTGAAAGATCAAATCAAATAAGAAACAATCGGCAAAATGAAGAGAGCATTCTACAGAAAAAGGTCTACTTACATCACATGGCATTTCAATAGAAACAAATAAACAATTTATAACAACTTATATATGGAGTGTAGCTCTGTATAGGTGCGAAAGCTGGACTGTCAGCATTCGAGAAAGGAAAACCAAAAAAGCATTTGAGTTATGGTGTTATAGGAGAATGATCAATATTAGCTGAATAGAAAAGGTCACACAAATGAAGACATATTACCCTAACGGTACGGATTCGCACATCTCCGAAGATCTAATCAAAGTTAAATCCATTATCGGCCAGGTCTCTAAAATATCGACTGAAGATATTAAGGTTTACCGACTAGGAAAATCGATACAAGGCAAACCGCGCCCATTGAAAGTTGTTTTGAAATCATCCGCGGAAGCACTGGAAGTTCTCCGGGGTAAATCTAAGCTTAAAATATCTAAAAGTCGTTACTCAATAAGTAGTGATGATACTCCCATGCAACGTGAATATATGACACAACTGCGATCTGAATTACAAGACAGAATATCCAAAGGGGAAAATGATATAACTATACGGTACGTTCGAGGCACGTCAATGATAATTTCCGCAAAAAACTAAGAACAGATAAAATTACATCTCTTACAACTTTACCTATCTATTACACTAATATTGATTCATTGAACTCCAAGTTTCCCGAATTCTTAGCTTTTGTTAATGTTCATCAACCTGCTTGTTTTCTGATCACAGAGACGTGGTTAATGCCCTCATTACCCCACTCGTTATACGAAATACCTGGTTATTCACTATATCGTGCTGACAGAGCCGATCGTCGTGGTGGTGGCGTCTGTATCTTCACTAATAATTTTTTATTCGCTTCTTTCAAGTTACAGCATATTGATATGCCCATTCCTAGCACAATAGATGGAATCTGTTTATCTTTTCAGAACTGCAGTTTTAAATTCACTTTAGTCTGTATATATAGACCGCCCAGTTGCACTATTAGATCTTCTAATAATCTTCAAAACGATAAAGATCTATTTGATCTACTTACTAAGATGTCCATTGAAACTACAAACTTAATAGTAATGGGTGATTTCAATTTCCCTTCCGTCAAACGGCCAATAATGTGTCATCAATCAGAAAGTGATGCGGATTCTACTTTTTATCTAACCGATATGATTCTGAACAGTAATCTTACTCAGATGATTACCTTCCCAACTCGATTTCGAATTAATCAAACTCCTTCTACATTGGATCTGTTATTCACTAATGATACGGATCTTTTTTCTAATATTTGCCATTTGTCTCCAATTGGTAAGTCCGATCATGTTGTTATATGTGCCACTCTACAAGTTGTTTATCAAAGCTTGGACTCAACTCCATCAACTGGTGTCAAGCTATGAGTTCTCCAAATGTTCACGATTCTTGGTTGCTTTTACATACACAATTATCTACTTCTGTCAAAACTAATTCCACCTTGAAACCTATCAAAGTAAATCCCTCTAAACCGTGGCTGGAAAGTAAGATATTAGCAATGATATCGACTAAAAAACGTTTATGGAATAGGTATCATAAAACAAAAGCCATGGAAGACTACCATAACCATCGACAATACTCGAACCACCTTATATCAGTGATCGATCTAGCAAAAAAGAACTACGAAGATAAAATCGCCAATTCCAAGAACTCAAAGCAATTTTATAAATATGTACGGTCATCCCTTTCATCTACTGTTCAAGTTCCTTTAGTTAAGTCAAGTGACGGAGCAATTGCAAAAAATCGACACGAATGCGCAAATATACTTGCTGATACCTTTTTATCTGCCTATTCTGATGTACCTAATCTTGTTATTTCGCCTATTCAATTTCCGAGGACTACCAGAAGCTTAACCGACGTTAACTTTACTCCTGAACTAGTTGAAGAAAAATTATCTACACTGAAGTCTTCTACTGCGCCAGGCCTTGATCATCTATCTGCTGTGTTGCTGAAAACTTTTTCGCATGTTATTTCTGAACCTCTAGCAAAAATCATGCAAAAATCCTTTGCTGAACATGAACTTCCAAATTTGTGGAGGAGTGCAGTTGTCACACCCATATTTAAAAAGGGAGACAAGCTAGACTCAAATAATTATCGCCCCATTAGTTTAACGCCAATTACAGCAAAAATCATGGAGTCCTTAATTGTGGACAGAGTAGTACCTTTCTTACTGAATGAAAATATTTTACCTGCTCAACAACATGGTTTTACTCCTGGTAGATCTGTAATTACCAATCTCCTGGAATGCATTAATAATTGGACAATGGCTCTAGACAACGCATCCCCCACTGATGTCATATATTTGGATTTTTCTCGTGCCTTTGATCGGGTACCTCACTTTGCCCTCTTAGCCAAGCTTGAACAGGCTGGTATACGCGGCAATCTATTGTCATGGATACAGGCTCTTCTTCAGGATCGATCATTCTGTGTTCGTGTTGGAGAATGTTTATCTGACATCAAACCAGTGTTAAGTGGTGTTCCGCAAGGGTCGGTGCTCGGTCCCATCCTATTCGCAGTGTACATCGCAGACCTTCCACATATTTTGCGTAGTAGCTCTTCCTATTATGCAGATGACACCAGGCTGTACGCCTCAGTGAAGCAACGAACTGTTTTGCAAGATGATCTTGACTCGCTATCGGTATGGTGTAATGAGTGGTGTTTGCCGTTAAATATTACAAAGTGCGTAGTGTTGCATTTAGGAAAAACTAACCCACTGCATAATTATTATATTTCGGGAAACCTGTTACTTTCCGTTACCAGTCACAAAGATCTCGGCGTAACAATTACCACCGACCTATCATGGTCTGAACACATCTCAGATGTGTGTAACAAAGCCAATAAGCTTCTGTATATACTACATAAAGCATTTAGGAACTGTTTTTTGTACGATTAACTTGATAAGAGGCTTCCACGAATGGGGCCCCCAATTAATCCACTGCGAGTTCCGGTTCAATGGGATTGCCGGGAACTGCCACTTAATAACCCTAACTTGGGTTCAGTTAGTTGTTGGAGTGAAACAAGACTTAACAAACACGAGTATATTGAGTAACAACGATTACAAACGTCACTGATGGACCGATGGTTTTTTACAAAAGCTTCAACTGTTGTGACACGCTTGGATTGGCCACGCGAAAATAGCGAATTGCGCGTAACCGTAACACAAAATAACCTGGAAACGACTTTACCAGGGAGTTAGACCGAAACGCAAACTAGCACAAAGCATAGCTGAACTTGCTTCCTCGAGGCTCTGAATCTAACTGACTCTGAACTTACAACGAGCAGAACTCGCAAATTCATCAAGGAGGGGCAAGCTCAAACACTATTGGCTGAGGCGATCTGCGTAGCCAATCGGAGCGTCGCACGTTATTTAGGAAAAATGCTTATTCTAAGAAACCTTAATGTTAAGCTCTCTCAATGAGGCAATTGAACGAAATCCATAAACCCATGATTCCCAAATATGCTAAGTCGGCTTAAGTTCTAGTAGAAAATGTATCCATCCGCTTTAAAGCCATTAAGGGAAGCTTACAAATTCCTTTCCAACATTAACAGAGGCAAACAAATACGGCAAGATGCAAATTTGGCTTTACCACGACCTTTGAATGAGATAAAACAGTTATGACTTGAATTACGTGATTAATTATAATCAAAAAGGTTTTGATGCACGCATCTGTGTGAATCAAACATGCCGCCCCCGAAGTGCCGACTATGGCACGACGTGATTAAATCCCAAAATTAAACTGAAATCTAACACTACAAAATAATCAAATGCATAACAAGAACTAATGACAGATGATAATCCAAGAGTCTTACAGATAACTTACAACTAGCATGAATACAAGAAAAGAAACAACTAAACCTAGCAAAATGTTAAATTAGCGAAAACTACCAACTAAGAGCAAAGTCAATGTTTATTGCCCTTGATCGCAATGATCGTCTTTGGGTAGGATGTACACTTTACGTACCGAGCGTTTCAGGAGATTCCCTCGGGAATCGCGCACTTGCACCACACGCACAACACCATCCGCTCCTGGATATGTGGCCGAAATGATTGCCAGTGGCCAACGGTAGCTTGGAGATGCCTCGTCGTGGACGAGTACCACGTCGCCCACCTGGGGGGCTAGAGACGTGCTGGAGGACTTCCACTTAGGCCGGCGCTGCAGGAGGTGGAGGTAGTCCCGGGACCAGCGATCCCAAAACTGCTGGGACAGCCGCTGGACCAGCCCATAGCGGCTGAGACGATTTTCCGGTATGCCCTGGAGTTGGGCTTCCGGAAACGAAGTCAGCTTCCGACCGATCAAGAAGTGGGCAGGAGTAAGGACTTCGGGGAATGAGGCGTCGGTAGGGAGAACACAGAGTGGACGGGAATTTAGTATCGCCTCCACTTGAGTCAGCATGGTGTAATACTCAACGAAAGTTAACTTTGCATTGCAAGATATTCGCCTTAAATAATATTTCAATGACTTTACCCCCGCTTCCCAAATGCCGCCAAAGTGCGGAGAGCGTGCCGGAATAAAATTCCACTTAATGTTATGTTTCGACAATTCTTCCCTTATGCATTGCTCACTAGAGCCTGACGGGATATTTTTTAATTCCGATAGCTGATTTCTGGCACCGGTGAAACAGGTAGCATTGTCAGAAAATATGTTGGAGGGTAAACCGCGTCTGGAGATGAATCTCCTCAATGATGCGATGAAAGCCTCCGTCGTGAGGTCTTCCACGAGTTCAAGATGAATAGCCTTCGTGGCTAAACACACAAATAGGGCTACGTAAGCCTTTACTTCTTTCGCGCCTCGCCCGGATTTGTTTTTTATAAACACGGGACCCGCGTAATCTATCCCGCAATTACTGAAAGGGGGAGAGGGTGTGACACGAGCTTCGGGTAGTGATCCCATCAAGTGTTCATTCATCTTAGGCTTGGCCCGGAAGCATATCACGCAATTGTGTATTACTTTACGTATTAGGTCTTTGGCTCTCACGATCCAAAACTTATCCCGCAATGAGGCCAGTAACACCGAGTGTCCACAATGCAAGAGCCGCAAATGCTCTTGCTTCACGATTAGCAACGACAAAGGGTGACTAGCTGGTAACAAAAGGGGATGTTTCTGATCAAAGCTTAGATTGGAGTTTTCTAAACGGCCGCCCACGCGCAGTAGGCCCTGATCGTCCAGAAATGGATTTAGAGAAAGCAGCGCACTATTTTTCGGCAATGGCGCTTTTTTAGACAAAACTGCTATTTCTCCGGAAAAGACTTCCGCCTGGGCAATTTTGATCAGGCGGCGAGTCGCGTCCTCCAATTCGTCAATGGCTGGAGGTCCCGACCAGCGCGTTTCGGTGTTTCTGTTTCTCGCGAGACGCAGGCAGTACGCGACTACGCGCTGTAATTTTGTAAAACTGGAATAGCGCCTGAAAAGTTCAAATTCTGGGACGCGATGGTGAAGAGTGGCCACTACTGGGCGCGACTCTTGGGCTGCTAGCTCACCCGAATCAATTTTAACGGGCTGGGGTTTTAAGTCCGCCTGTGACAAAAATTCTGGCCCGTGCCACCACAAGCGTGACTTGAGTAACTCCTGGGGTAACATTCCCCTGCTAATTATATCGGACGGGTTGCAATTAGTACGCACGTGAAACCATTCTTCCCTATTGCTTAGTTCGTGAATCTCGGACACCCGGTTCGCGACGAACGTCTTCCAATTACTCGCATCCTTATTTATCCAGTGCAGAGTTATGGTGGAGTCCGACCAATAGTACACGCGGTCAAATTTAAATGCGGAGGAATCGAGTATAGTTTTAATCAAACGAGCCAACAGTAAGGCTGCGCAAAGCTCCAAACGAGGCAAGGATATTGTTTTTAATGGAGCGACCCTTGACTTAGCACAAAGCAAATTGGTGGTGACATTACCGCGCGCGTCAACGCAACGTATATACACGGCGCACCCGTAGGCTACAGAACTCGCGTCCGCAAATCCGTGGAGATCTATCGAATTTATGTCATCGCAAATTACCCGTCTCGGAATTGCCAACGAGCCCAAAGAGCGTAATGAAGAATGGAGTTCGTCGTATCTGGAGCGCATCTCCATGGGCACCGTTTCGTCCCATGACAACTTCAACTGCCAAAGCCGTTGCACGAGAAGTTTCAAAGTTAGAACGCTTGGACCAAGTAGTCCCAAGGGATCGAATATTTGAGCCATACTAGAGAGTATAGCCCGCTTGGTAACTGATTTGCAACAGCTAGGGTTTACTCTGTAACTTAGCACGTCCCGCCGAGTATCCCAAAAAATGCCGAGAGTTTTCTCCGTGGCGTCTTCCGTCAAAGAAATGGGCTCCATGCTGCCGCGATCTACACCAATGGCGCTAGCTACTTCACTGTCGTTGGATGCCCACTTTCGCAATTCAAACCCGTACCCCGACAAAGCGCTACTAATTTCGAATTGCGTTTTTATGGCTTCCGCCCTATTTTCAAAACCAGTCAGTAGGTCATCTACATAAAAATCCCGGCTAATTCTTAATGAGGCCTCTGGAAGCGATGCTTCGATTTCCTGGGCGATTTGTATCAAGCACCTAGTTGCTAGGTACGAGGCTGATTTAGTACCGTAGGTGACCGTTAATAATTTGAAGCATTTTACCGCTGAGGTTTTGTCGTCACGCCATAAAATTAATTGGTATTGCGTCTGCGAGGGGTCCACGAGAATTTACCTATACATTTTGGCGCAATCTGCTTTCAGCACGTACTTGAATTGCCTAAAGCGACAAAGAATTGCAAACAACGACTGCTGGACCACTGGGCCCTTATGTTGAAGGTCGTTAAGCGATACTCCGGAGGAGGACGCACAACTGCCGTCAAAAACAACGCGATGTTTGGTCGTTGAACTGTCCTCCTTTATGACTGGCAAATGTGGTAAATAAAACCTAGGATGAGGAAGGCTCGCTTCGTCGTCCACCTTGCTCAAGTGACCAAGCGACTCGTATTCTTTGAGAAATGCGGAATACGCGGTTTTCAACTCGGGATTTTTTGACAATTTGTTTTCTAATGAATAGAAACGCTTTAACGCTATACCGCGCGAGTCTCCCAGCGATGGAGCATCTTTCCTGAAAGGTATGCTCACGATGAACCTACGCGGCTCCGACGACGCCCGTTTCGTAGTCGATTGAAAATGGTCTTCGCAAAATTTGTCATCAGCAGAGAGTCGGCCTGATGAACCGTAAGCCCCCTCGATTTCCCAAAATCTCTGAATGCCGTGCTCGATGCCGGCTACACTTAAATGAACTCTATTTGAAAGCGTGAGCGCTCGATTTTCGACGTTCATGTTTCCGCCTAAAACCCAACCAAAAAGAGTTTTTGTCAAGAATGGCTTCTCTGGGCCCAATTTCACCTGTCCCGGACAGAGCACTTGCCAAAAGACATTCGCGCCTAATAAAAGATCAATCTTTCCCGGTGTATTACAATCTGAATCGGCTAGCACAATGTTTGGTGGGATCTTCAAATCCCTCAACGAGAAAGCAAGGACCGGCAGAGGGTCCGTAATTTTGTCTAACACAATACAGCTCAAAATGTCCTCGTATTTCCCGTTACGGGAGCGGATTCGAACGTTTGCTCTGAATTCAGCGTTCAGAGCCCTGGCACCAACACCCGACAGTGAGGTGATATTACCTCGTTTCTCAATTTTCAAATTTTGACACAAGTCGGCGCTAACTAAGTTAAGTTGGGATCCGGGGTCCAAAAGAGCTTTTGCCCGGGAAAATGACCCGGAGGATCCTTCTACGAATACGCTAACCGTGGACAATAAAACTTGCGCTGGCGCCGCGATTGCAGGACGGCTACAAGCTGCTGAAACGGATGCGACGGGTGCCTCGCTCGGGGAGACGGCCCCGACCTCCCGTGCGTCACTGCTGGATTCTGGCGGTCCAGGACGCGGCGACGAAGTATTTTCGTGCGCGTCGCGCTTTGGACGCAAACACAGTAAAGTATGGTGCTTTTTTCTGCATACGCGGCATCTCGACGATGTGCATTTTACCACGAAATGTCCGGGCTTGAGACAATTGTTGCATAATTTCAAACGACGCGCCTCTTCGATACGAGCGTTTACCGACAATTTTGAGAATGATTCGCAAGCGCTAATCGAATGATTACTATTTTTGCAAAAATCACAAGAGTGATTACCTTGCTCTCTGGCTACATGAGCGCGTGCATGACTTTTTTGCTCGGATCCCTGATTTCCCAAACTCGAACCTATTTTCGCAGCTTCCAGCGAACCTAATAAGTGACTTTTGCTCTCTAAAAAATCTAACAACTCTCGCAAAGTAGGAAATTGTCCGGCATGTTTGCATAATTCCCAGTCAGTCTGCATTGCTGAGCTGAGCTTCGAAACTATGATATGTATTAGTATGGTGTCGACTGTGGGTTCCCCGTACGCCTTTAAAATTTCCAAAATTCTAACTACACTATCGAGCAGCCTTTGAACAGACGAATGTGAATCCTTTTTTACGTTCTCTAAACTGAATAACGCATTTATGTTTGATTTTACGATCAGTTTCTTATTTTCAAATCGCTTGACTAGAATGTCCCAAGCAATGGTATAGTTATCGTTGGTAACTTTTAACGACGAGATTGAACTAGCAGCTTCTGCCTTAAGGGAAGAAATCAAATAGTAAAATTTCTGAACGTTGGTCAAATTAACGTTGTTATGAATAAGCGACGTAAAGGAGTCATGAAATTGAACCCAATTCTCGAATTTCCCCGAAAAGGAAGGCAAATCTAAGGGTGGTAATCTTAATCCAGCGAGCTCTCCTGAAGGGCCACTTTGCGAAGAATTTTGACCTACATTCGGTTTTATACCCGAACTGATCTTATTTTTTGATAAGAATTACTTTACTGCGCTACTAATCTCGCTAAAATGAGTCATAAAAGAGTCAAATTCATTGAAAAGTTCATCAAAGTTTTCAGCGTCGGCCTCCATTAGGCCCTCCATTGACTTCTTATACTCATCCAACAAATTTTGGAAACAACTAAACTCTTCTGACAAGTTGCCGACCTCGTGAGCCTTCACGGGGCTGGACGAAGAAATTCTATGAAATAGAGTTTTGAAACGACCTACTTGGGCTTTTATGAATTTGCAACGAGTGGTTAAAGTGCGAGTTTCCGACATGACCGCTGATGTCGAACGAGTTTCCACCATGACTGACACAAGCAAAAAACAGCACTAAACGAAGGTGTAATGGAAAAGGACTTACTTTTGATTTGAGAACGTAGTAACTTCTTGACGAACAGAAAACCAACCCGCTGCCGATCGCTGCCGCTTGACGTGGGACCTGGACTCGGTGTAAGCTCTCGATGGTTGAATTTCCTGGTGTTGGCGAAGCTTCTTGACGCTCTCCGACGAAACGATGTTGGAGCAATTGCATCCACCAGCTACTGGAAACTTGTACACTCGCGTTTTTTAGCTTCTTCCACATCCGGCTCGAAGGACCAATGCTTTTTGTACGATTAACTTGATAAGAGGCTTCCACGAATGGGGCCCCCAATTAATCCACTGCGAGTTCCGGTTCAATGGGATTGCCGGGAACTGCCACTTAATAACCCTAACTTGGGTTCAGTTAGTTGTTGGAGTGAAACAAGACTTAACAAACACGAGTATATTGAGTAACAACGATTACAAACGTCACTGATGGACCGATGGTTTTTTACAAAAGCTTCAACTGTTGTGACACGCTTGGATTGGCCACGCGAAAATAGCGAATTGCGCGTAACCGTAACACAAAATAACCTGGAAACGACTTTACCAGGGAGTTAGACCGAAACGCAAACTAGCACAAAGCATAGCTGAACTTGCTTCCTCGAGGCTCTGAATCTAACTGACTCTGAACTTACAACGAGCAGAACTCGCAAATTCATCAAGGAGGGGCAAGCTCAAACACTATTGGCTGAGGCGATCTGCGTAGCCAATCGGAGCGTCGCACGTTATTTAGGAAAAATGCTTATTCTAAGAAACCTTAATGTTAAGCTCTCTCAATGAGGCAATTGAACGAAATCCATAAACCCATGATTCCCAAATATGCTAAGTCGGCTTAAGTTCTAGTAGAAAATGTATCCATCCGCTTTAAAGCCATTAAGGGAAGCTTACAAATTCCTTTCCAACATTAACAGAGGCAAACAAATACGGCAAGATGCAAATTTGGCTTTACCACGACCTTTGAATGAGATAAAACAGTTATGACTTGAATTACGTGATTAATTATAATCAAAAAGGTTTTGATGCACGCATCTGTGTGAATCAAACAGGAACATCTCCCCAACTACATTTGCTAAACTATATCGCACATACGTTCGTCCCATTCTGGAATTTGCTGGTCCTGTTTGGCATCTGCACTTAATTAGAGACAGAAATTTATTGGAAAATGTACAGCGGAAAGCAACTCGCCTACCATATGGTCGCTTGCGACCATCATACTACGAACGGCTTGAAGTTCTACATTTAACCACCTTCGAAATGCGACGCTCTCGAAGTGATTTAATTATTACTTTTCGCGCACTAAATAGACTGTTCTCTTGTGACGTCAGTTCTCTCTACATACTTAATGCCGATGACCGTCTCCGGGGCCACCGTTTGAAATTAAAAAGAGAGTTAGCAAGATTAACGTGTAGAAGATCGTTTATTGTAAACCGAGTGTTTCATATGTGGAACAATCTACCTGCCGATATAATCGTCGCTCCTACGATTAATACATTTAAAAACAGAATAGACATTTTTCTTTCCGTTTTCGTTAATAATTCAATTATGTTATAATTTTAAATGTAGATATTAGTTGTCTTATATAATTATTATTTTGTTTAGCGTTACAAGTTATGGGTATAGTTTGTAATTCAGAGCTTCATAGGGCCTTTCCTCTGCTCTGCGTTTATTTTAATAATAATAATAATAATATTAAAGCAAGTCAACACCACACGTCAGATAAGGCAACACATAAGAAAGAGAATTGAGCACGTATTAAAACATAACAGCTTATTAAAAATGATATTGAAAGAAAAAACAGCAGGCCCAAATACAACAGGATGACCCCAGCTTCAATATATCAAACAAATTGAGAATGACATGGGATGCACAACTTATGAAGAGCTTAAGAGAAAAGCCAATGATTGATGTCGTAGGAATGCTGGGGGGGCAGGGTGTGAGGAAAACAAACAAAATATGTGTAAATAATCCTCTTTGTTGGAAAACTTGTAGTAACAGTGTTAGGCCTACAGAACAATTTGTTAAAATGATTAATCAGAATATGCGCTTTTAGAGTGGCAAAAGCAATCTACCTTTTTATTTGTCTGGAGAGTATTCAGACTATGAATTCACAACTAAATTTATGATTATTTTTAATACAAGAATATACTGAGCTAGTGAAAATTTAATTTAATTCTGCAGTACCAGTTTTCATATTTCTTATATTTTTGTTATTTAAGGAGTACCTGAATGGATAAATGAAATATTAAACAATTCGGAAAGGAGATTGGAAGCAGAAGCTGCTGAAGAGGAAATAAAAAGTAATTGTTCACCTGCAATAAAAGGTATTTTATAAATATTTCATAATTAAGTACCTAATTTCGGTTAATTCAAACACATGTGGATTTACCAAACAAAAATTTGATTACATCTGCATTAGTGTTAGATTAACTATACATGCTGCCCTATACCCTAATTGAATTTGCAACTCTTCTTCTATTAAAATCTGATAACTTAGAGCCACCAGATGTTAGGAAATGAAGCCCAGAGCAGTTTTTAAAAATATGTATCGGATGTCCTTTCTCAAATTTTAAACATAGAAATTTAACATAATGCATTGAACGTGTTTGCTGACTCCACTCGCCAATTCAATTTACAGGAAAGGTAATGGTATCAATGGATAAAATTATTGCGCATCAAATGATACTAACAATAATAATATTAACTACTGTAGTATAGAAATACATAAAACTCAAATGCACAGTGTTGATTGCTGATGTTTGACCCGGTATACAGAGTGCCCCAGAGATTTGTTTTAAGGCGCATTTAAGGAAAAATATATATATGTATATATTATGCGTCGGTCGTTCTGAGTGCAAGTACACATTAAAACTGTGCTCCGTAAAAACAGTGATTTTTGGCAGAAATATCAGTGCAAAAAGTGAATAACGTGAGTTGCGTGGTCAGTAATGGTTGAAGATCAACTTTATCCATATAAAGAAGAAAATCTCATCACCGTTTAGTCTAAAACAACTAGTTTATGAGTTTAATGAACACAAATATCGTAAAATAACTCTTAACATCGCCAGTGGTTTATTGAAGGTGACTGCATGGACATACTAATCTTATCACGCAGCAGCGTGCATTTAAAAATTATCCAAAAATACTGTTTTGTTCGCAACTTCAAAATATAAACAATAACGAAATGAGTAAGTGTCAAAAATGTTTCAGTGCAATAGAAAATTTGGACTTTGCTAAATGTGGCCAATGTCAAAATGCGTACCATTTTGAATGCTCGATTGCGGAACAAGCATATAAAAAAATTAATAAAAATAAAAATCTTTGGAAGTGCGCTCTTTGTTCAGGTGTAGTTACCAGAAACAGAAGCGGAAGTACAGCCAGTTCTTCAGTTGCTGAAGTAAATAAGAACATTGAAAATAACGATGTACCGCCTTCAACCAACACTATGAGTAATGATCTTTCTGGTATAGTGGCTACGCTTGAAAAAATGGACAAGAAATTGTCATCCATAGATGGCAATTATAACGGCCTTAAGGATGAAATTAAAGAAATTAGTAAAGCTGTGTCATTCATATCTGATCAATATGATGAAATAATAAAAGTAGTGCATACTCTACAAAACCAAATTCAAGAGAATAACAAAGATATTACAAGCTACAAAGCGAAATGTGACGGTTTTGAGAAAATAATAAAAAATCAGAATGAGAAAATTAATGAGCTAGAACAATATGGCAGAAACAAAAATGTGGAAGTATTTGGAATTAAACAAAGCCAAGATGAAGATTGCAGAGAGATAATTGTCAAAATCGCTAACGAATTACAAGTTACTCTGGAAAAAGAAGATGTTGACATCGCTCATCGACTACCAAATGCCAAAGATAAATCCCCACCAACCATTGTCGCGCAATTTCGGACCAGAACAAGAAGAGATGAATTTCTAGGCAAACGCAAGCTAGTAATTACCAACAGAAATATACAAGGCGCTGCGCTCGGCTCTACAGTGTTTATCAACGAACATCTTACACCATACAACAAAATACTTCTTGGAAAAACGCGCAGTCATGCCAGAGAAACAAATTATTCATTTTGCTGGTTCAAAAATGGAAAAGTCTTTGTCCGGAAACAGCCTGACAGTAACGCCATTAGAATCCGCAATGAAGACGATTTAATGAAAATTAAGTAACTTTTTTATGGGTAAGCCGAAGTTTTTTTTCTTTTGCGTTTTTCAGTATTACATGTTTAAATCTAATATGGAGACACTAATCTTAGGAAAAGAATTAGACGATGACACAATTGATACTCTTATTACTGATCATATTGATGATAGTAAAAACATTATTAGTACGTTTTGCCAAAATTTTGAAAATTATTTCAATATGCTTAATTTAAATATACGCAGCGTGACAAAAAACTTCGACGAACTAGAGGTATATATTGGTGAATTTCATAATTATTTTGATATTATTGTTTTAACTGAAACCTGGCGAGTCGAGAATATTGAGTGCATAAACATAAATGGCTATGTTACTTATTACAACTGTAGTTATCAAAATCAAAATGATGGAACGATAGTGTTAATTAAAAATTCTTTAAAACATAAAGCCACTGTAGTAGAAATACAAGATTTTAAATTTCTTAGAATTGAAAGTGAGAAACATCGGGAGAAGATTTCGTTAACTGCCATTTATAAATTGCCCTCATACGACACGTCACTTTTTATCGAGCATCTACAAAATTACGTAACTGGGTATTGCGGCAGAGGTACGGAGATTATTACGGGTGATATAAATATCGATATCCTCAGTGATAATCATAAAGATAGTCAAAAATATTTAAATTTAATGTATCTACACGGATTCATTTCTTATATTAACAAACCAACCAGAATACTAAATAACGCTGCTACATGCCTGGATCACATATTTATAAAATCCCTAAATATTCAAAGAAATAATACACTCTCAATTATATTTCAATCCAAAATTACAGACCATTGTCCTGTATTTTGTTCTCTAAAAATAAATAGTATCATTAAGGCATCTGGCATACAACATCGAACACGAAAAATTATTGACTATAAGAAAATTAAGCAGAAAATAGGCGAGGTTAACTGGGAACATGTAATCGATAAAGATGTTGATGAATCTTGTAAAAGTTTAACTAAATTAATACAGTCAGAAATTAAAAATGCAACAATAATAAAGAAAATAAATAGTAAAAACTTTAAACGAAAACCTTGGATTACGCAGGGTATCATTAATTCAATTAATATCCGTGATGCTTTATATAACCAAAGTATATATCAACCTAATAACGAAATAATAAAAAACCTTTACTTAACTTATAAAAACAGCATACCCAAACTCATTAAACAGTTAAAGTCAAATTATTATAAGGAAAAAATTACAAATGCAGGTAACCAGCCTCGAGACATATGGAAAATAGCCAATGAATCTATCAACAAAAATGTAAAGATCAAAAATAAATTGCCAGATAGTATTTCCCCGGATAATTTTAATAACTTCTTTGTTAACATTGGATGTCAACTTGCAGAAAAGATTAATATAAATATTACTGACCAGGCTCAAATGCTCAAAAATATTCAAAAGAACAATAACTCTTTTTTCTTAACTCCTACCGATCCAAGCGAAGTAAAAAGCGCAATTAAATCTTTAAAAAATAGAAAGTCACCTGGCAGTGATAATATTTCTGCGGAAGTGCTGAAATGTATCATTGATGATGTTTCGGTGCCTCTGTCGCACATATTCAACGAATGTTTTGTACAAGGTTATTATCCGTGTTCGCTTAAAGAATCGGTAGTTACACCGGTCCTCAAGAGTGGCTCAACTGATAACCCGAATAATTATCGTCCTATATCATTAATTACAAACATAAGCAAGGTATTAGAAAAGTTAATTAAAAAAAGGCTTATGAGCTTTATTTCTACTAACAATATTTTATCAAATCATCAATTTGGATTTGTTGAAGGCAGGAGTACCAGTGATGCAATCTCTGTGTTAGTAGAGCAGATTTATTCTTCCCTAGATGAATCAAAATCATGTTGTGCAATATTTTTAGATTTGAAAAAAGCATTTGACACAGTTAATCACAATATATTAATTCAAAAATTAGAAATTCTAGGAATCCGAGGATCTACTCTAAATTTATTTAAAACCTATCTAGATGGAAGAACACAAGTTGTTGCAGTTAACGGAGAAAAAAGTCAACCGAAGACGGTAACCTGTGGAGTCCCTCAGGGAACAGTGCTGGGACCGCCACTATTCTTACTGTACATGAATGACCTTCTTCATTTGACATTAAATGGGAGGGTAATATCATATGCGGATGACACAGTTTTGTTTGTTGAGGGTTCCACTTGGGAAGATGTTGTAATGAATGCTGAACAAGACATGACAACAATACAATCTTGGTTAGATTTAAATTTTCTAACGCTAAACCATGAAAAAACCAAGTTTATGCCGTTCAGCATTTATTCGCGCACTCAACCAAAAATAAACAAATTAAAAATACATGCAACGGGTTGTGAACAAGCTAATTGCTCCTGTAAACAAATTGTGTCAACAAAGACAATTAAATATTTAGGTATCACTGTTGACTGCTTTCTTAGATGGGACACACATATAAATCTGCTGGCTAATAGACTGCGAAGACTGATATTTCCGTTCAAAAAATTACGAGATATTATACCTATCGATAAACTGAATATTTTTTATTGTGGTTTGGTTGAGTCACTTTTGAGTTATGGAATTATTGGATGGGGTGGTACATACACTACACATATTAAAAAATTATATACTATCCAGAAAATTATACTTAAAATAATATTTAAAAAACCCCGCCATTATCCAAGCCATCTGTTGTTCGAAAATATCACAATACTACCTGTTGCAAAGTTATATTTATTTATAGTCTTAAAACAAATACATAAAAGGAGTAATTGTATTTCTATAATTAGTCATGGCTACAACACACGAATCAGAGAACAACAGATGGCCGAGACTAAAAAGATGAATAAAACATTTGGTCAAAAATGTTTCTTATATTATGCACCAAAGGTATATAACCTGTTCAATACTTACGTAAATTGCTTTAGCATAAGGGTAACTAACGGTAATTTTAAACACATAGCTAAGAAGTGGAGTTTAGAGTTGTCATGGCAAACAATAGAAGAACTTTTTGCTTAAAAGTATAGAACAAATTAAACTAACTTTATCTAATTTTTATCATATTTTGTGTACTGTCCTCAGAACACCTTTAAATCTAATGAAGTTAAATTAAAAACCACACACAAACTGGCTATCAGTTTTCAGTGGTGTAGCATGCACTCACTATTCTCGAGTGCATGATGTTTATTCGGAGGTGAATAATTATAATAGTATACAAACCTTTTAATGGGTTCGTCACATTTTCTACATTTTCTACATTTTCTATATTTTGTATTTTTTTTTTCTTATGAATAAACATTGATTTGATTTGATTTGATTTGATATATATATATTCATCTAAATCGAGTAGCAACATCACGAAAAATGTTGTCTATAGCACCCGCATTTCAGCCTCATATATAATAACTTTCATAGCGACAGGGTTCCTGGGATGTTCTCGAAACTAAGTGCAGTATTGGTTGCATAATATAGAAAACATTTTAATAGTAATAACTAATACTGGTAACTTTATAATTATTGGTTTTCAGGGAATCAAAAAACAATGTACTTATGTTTCTAAAATATTTTGATAGCATCTCCAATTTATTCATTTTCAGGTTTGACACTTTCCCGATTGTTATTTATTGACAATAATTTTGGGTAAAATTCGTTAATAGGTTTTAAGACACCCTCTAGGAATTAGCGGATTGGAATTCCTATTTATTGGTTATCTACTTTACTAGGTAGTAAAGTCGATAATGACCATTTCACAAATCAAGCCCTTTTCGTTTTCGATCGTCACTTTTATTTCAAATATCGGTCACCACTTTTATTTAAAATATCAGTTATTAACTTCAAATATATTGCAAAAATCATATCACTCGCCGTGAAGTTGTTAATACTATTACTGGCATTCTAAATATTTTCAATTCAAAATACAATACATTGTTTTATTTTTTATTAGACACTGCAATACAGCCTAAAAGTCTATTAATTTTACATGTATCAAATATTCTAAACCTTAAATGCTTCATTTTGAATATAAATAAAAATGCTAACTGGGTAAAAATGAGACTAGAGACATGCCCATACCTCCATTATTTTTGTACCTACTTCGATGAATTTTGTACAAGGATATTGGCCATTAATTTTAAATTGATAGACAGATTACAATCCAAATCAGTTCTAGTTTTAGCGGAAGTAGGTACTTTGATATATCATGTATATTTTGATCTTTGGAATCTCAATTTATACACAACAGTATTGCTAATTTTACTTTTCCAAAAAGAAACAATCTGTTCTAATCGATTGTAAAAACTTGAAACATAAAATTTGTGAAATGCGCTTCTAAAAAAGTTAATTTTGTTAATAGCAAAAAGCTATTTGACTATTAGAGGCATATACGGATCTAATAATTTGCATCATGCATCATAGATCTTCCTGGTTATGGCCTCCTATGAAAAAAAAAATAAAATTGGAAAAAAAATCCTTTGGTAAAAATGTAAATTTTCTTAAATCGTTGTACAGTCAGACCTCGCCGTTCGAGGCTTTGCGGTTCGCTAATTTGATTTTAAGCGGGGCACCTTTTTGCTCCCCTTTCTTTGCCGTTCGCGGATATTTGCTTTGCCGTTCGCGGATGGAATTGCCAACGTTAATTTTTTCAACTTTCACACACTAACGGCTTCTTATGAAGGCCAATAATCTGACGATAACTTTAATTCACTGTTAAAATAAACAAAAGTGCATAAAAATTTGTTTACTAATGAATAATATGTCATAAGCGCCAACGTTTTGATGAGCTTTTGTTTATTTTAACAGCGATTTAAAGTTAACGTCAGGTTAGTGACCTTCATAAAACCGGCCCCTAAGTAAATAAAGCAGACGTATGCGGTTTATGTCATGAACACCTAAATAACATTATTTATCACGAACTTGTAAACACAGTTATCGAGCCTATTCCTTTGAATCGCTTATTACCTGGACCTGATATAAATTGTAAAATTATAACTTGAATAAACAAATGAACATTTTAGCACTAGATTCAAGTGGCAGACTTATGTTACGTATCGAATTTTAGTTCAAACTTTACTTTAAAATCCTGAACTATCGAATTTGTTACAGTCAGTATGTTTTATGCTTTTTTAATGTTCTTCGTTTTAGCGTTTTTTGCTTTATATTTTATGTTTTGAAAATGTACCTATTTGCATATGTTTTGAAAATATACGTATTTGCATGTTTGTATACGCACGTTTATGTATTTTTGAATTTTTTGAAGTTGCATAGTATAAATAAATCTAGTTTATGGAACCTAACCCCATTTTCATCATTTATGTGTTTACTTGCGCATCGCGGTTTTGCACTTTGCGGCATTCTTCTGGAACGTAACCCCCGCGAACGGCGAGGTCTGACTGTATATAATTTATGTGGTAGATTTCGAAAAACTTGAAATATAGAAGGTGCAACTCATTTTAAAACGTCCAAGTTAATGGCATTTCTGGTGTAACCTGACAGTCGACTATTTTGATGACTGTGAATTCAAAATTATGTCCAATATCTTTTTTCAAAATTTAATTTAAATTAATAAAATATAAATAAAGGAGATATAAGCATAGTCGTAGTCTCATTGTCGCCCACTGTACAGTGTGTCCCAGGATTGACGTTACAAGAGGTGAGATGACTAAAAATTTTTGAATTTTATTTTAAGATTGCGGGATTCGGTCCTGCTTGGTCTGAAGAAAATTTTAATAACATTTTCAGTTTTTGAAAAAACAAGTCGGTCTTGACGGTGAAGCGAAAACTATTTTTGTTTCAGGTAAACTACCCTTTTTGTTCATGATACCGCAAAATTTTACTTAGGAAAGTTGTTTAGAATGATAAATTATTGCCTTATACAAAATTTCAAGAAGATCTACCTACTCAAACTAAAATTTAAATAAATTGTATTTCTTAGCCCTTTCACTGCTCTTGACGAATAAGTTCGCAATTCCGTAAACTGCTCCTGACGAGTTTATTCGCATTGCTAATACAAATAGGATCACACTGCTGTACCCGAGTAAACTCGCTCGCTTCATCTTATCAGATCAGAATGCATTGCAAAAATCGATCGGCGCAGTAGAATTTTCCCACTCCTTATGATACAATTGCACGTGTTTCTTTGTTTGTATGCGGCTGCTCGTACACTATGTTTGTTTTGGTGTTTTAAATAAAAATAAGCATGTCGCAACAACGTAAATATTTAACGGACGAAGATCTTGCAGAAATATTAGCAAATAGTGATAGTGAATACAAAGAACTGCCTGAAAACAATGAAAGTGACAATGGGTGGTCCGATGAAGATGACAGAGGAGCCCATGTAACTGATACTATGGAAGACTTTGTAGATTTTCTGTAAGACAGAACTGAATTAGTAAATCTTGAGGATTCTGCGGAAGGAAATAGGAAAGCTGAAGATGTGACAGCAGCAGCTCCAGCGCCAGCAGCACCTCCAGCTAAAAGGGATTTCGTATGGACAGCAAAGGCCTTTGACCCAAAGATTCACCAATTTGACGACACAAACTGTGGCTGTAAAATTGAAGGTAACCCTGATAATTCAGCCCTGAAATATTTTGATTTTTTTTTCACTCAAGAAATAATGAAACTAATAGCAAGTGAGACAAACAAATATTTCGAGTATCTAGATAGACAGCTACAGCTACACCACCATAAGGCACCAGGGGAAGATGGCATTGTTACCGAAATGATAGAAGCTACAGGCGCACGTGGTATAGAAATTATATATCGTATCTGCGATAAAATATGGACATCTTGTGTCTGGCCTGCTGACTGGACAAAGTCAATCTATATACCTGTGCACAAAAAAGGAACCCGCAGTAAGTGCGAAAATTATCGAACTATTGCACTAATTTCGCACACAAATAAGATCATGCTTTACATCATTCAAGAGCGATTAAAACCCTACCTCCTGCCACAAATAGCTGAGGAGCAAACAGGATTTATGCCAGGCCGTGGTACTAGAGAACAACTTATGAACGTTAGACAAATGGTCGAGAAATTTTATGAATTTAACGTTCGGGCATTCTTTTGCTTTCTGGATTATTCAAAAGCTTTTGACACCGTAGCATGGGACCAGTTATGGCGAATTCTGGGAGAAATGGCTGTACCAGAACACCTTGTCCGCCTGATACGGAATCTTTACGTATCCAACCAGTCCTACGTAAGAGTAGATGATCTACTCTCTGAGCCATTTGTTATCAACCAAGGAGTTTGTCAGGGTTGTGTGCTATCACCTATTTTATTTAACATATACGGCGAATGGATAATCCGAAAAGTTACAGAGGACTGGCGTGGGGGCGTATCGATTGGAGGAAAGCAAATATCAAATTTGCGATACGCGGACAACACAACACTGCTAGCCAGTACCGAAGAAGAAATGGCGGACCTTCTTCGACGAATTGAAGTTTGTAGCTCAGAGGTCGGCTTAAAGCTTAATCGTTCCAAGTGTCACCTAATGATCGTAGATCGAGCAGGAGTAGTTCCACGGCACCAAAGGATAATTACTGATATTCCAACAAAAAATGAAGTAATTTATCTCGGAGCGCGTATTTCCAACAACGGCGCCTGTGAAGAAGAAATAAAAAGAAGAATCGGGATGGCCAAAACAGCGATGACAAGCTTAACAACAGTGTGGAAAGATCACAAAATAAGCAAAGATACAAAAATGAGGCTAGTACGAACATTAGTATTTTCGATAGCAACCTACGCTTCAGAGACCTGGACAATAAATGCAGCTTGTCGTAGACGCATTGAAGCATTTGAAATGTTCTGTTGGAGGAGAATTCTCCGAATTCCCTGGGTCGAGCGACGTACTAACATATCAATTCTTCAAGAACTTCACATAGGTACCGATAACCGACTACTGCGGAGCATTCAGAAAAAAATCCTAAAATTCTTCGGTCACATCATCCGGAAGGATGGTTTAGAAAAACTAGTAGTACAGGGCAAAGTAGACGGTAAAAGAAAAAGAGGTCGCTCACCAAATTGTTTTATAGATCAAGTACCACACTTTACAGGCATTCCACTAACACAATGCATGCAACAAGTAGAAGACAGAGATGCGTGGCGGGCATTAACACATTTTTGATGCAGAAAGGGGTCACGACGTTCGAAAGCGAACAACGACTTAAGAGAGAGAATCCTGTTCCGGATTTTCCTTTCCCCAAACTGTCAGATGTGTTATGGTTTGCTGGTAAATGGCTCAGACTGGAAAAAATACCGGAGTGGAAAGGTTCTATGCGGGGTCTCTATGACGGAGAGTCTCCGGATAGGAGTGCTGTAGTGCCACTGCCATTTATAAATGCATCCCCGAGTGATAACGACACCATTTACACAGCCCTTAAATATGCTGCAAAACACTGCCTCCGACACGAAATTAATACGTGTTATGCTACATTTGACCAACCCTATATTCTTTTCGCAGTCTATTCAAATTTTAAATTTACATTTATCTACTATTATTCTACTGAACAAGACTGTAATTTAAATTTCATTGTTTAGTTTGAAGAGTGCAGCATATGGGGACGACTAGGAAGACTTTATGGACCCCCGTGACCCCCCATCTCCTCTAATGAAGTGTTGGACCAATAAATTCATTGTCCTACGGTTTTAAATGGAAATAAAGCAGATTTTTTAAAATGATGTTTATTTTGTCCGCCCTATAACTCGCTTACAATTAGTCCTACGACAAAAGTGCATAGGACCATTTTTGTAGAAAATTTTGTTAGCTTTAATTGTTATAAATTATGAAAATCGATAGGAGTGATCGTTTTCGAGATTTAAGCGAAAAACTGAAAAATGGTACCTTTAACCCCCACCTCCTCCTCGAGCTCACCCCCCACCCTCGGGGACTTTTGATATATGTCTACCCAAGTGTAGAGAAAGCGTTAAAAAAAAACCAACTCTCTAGGAATTTTTTCCACCGATTTGCTTATTTTGACTGAGCTATGGGATGACGACTGTTTATGAACACCCGTTAGAACGAATTAAGACGTTGGAAATATTATTTAAAATTAAGTCAAATGCACTATAACGAATTCCCTATACCGAGTGATTTTAGAGCTATCGCTCGTTATTCTCATTTCTTACTTAAACAGCTAACTTACTACATTTTATATCAAGAGAAAAAAACCCGTATGTCGTGCGCGATAGTACTAACATTTTCACGGCTATAGTCCGATGTGCCTGGCCCATTCATAATAAAAGTTCAGAGTATGACAATATATATATGTGTAATGTAGACTAGAGGCAATTAAGCTTTTATAAACTTTTCCGCATTTCCATTTTCCAAGCATTTGACTGACGTGAATGATGCAGTTGTAGCATAAAATAATGTTAAGCTCCCTTGATTAGCAGGGGTAGAATTGTGTTTAATTGATTTATTACATCTATTTGCTCAATCCGGGAAAAGCAAACAGTTTCTACAAATAAAATTGTAAAACTTTTATAGCACCGAATGTAATGGTTTGGTCGTGTTATAACGTGGCAATATTCTTTCAGGTATAAAAATGGCATAGAGCCCATCTGCGATACTTCTCTGGCGGTTGCACAACTCCATTAGCGCTGCAGAACACCCACAATCTCCACTCTGCGGGCGCTTCGCTTACAAATTATGGGACAATGACTTTACCGGATCGTTCCAGCGATGGTGCACAATTGGTCTCCACACAGCGACATCAGAACAATGCCGAAATTGCCTCATCACTGGAATGGGCTTTATACACCTGCCTCAACACTATTTATAGTGGTGTAATCAGTGAAAATAATCAATGTAATTGCCGAAGCTGTTTGGAGTGACATTAATTGACACCCTCGCCGCACGTGCAACAATATTTAAGTGCTTTTAACAGGATTGCTTAATCGAGCCGCCGGGAGCTTTCGTCCAGTCACGAGAAAGCTCCGCAGTTTATTGTTTTGCTGAAATAATTACTTAACCAACGGAAATAAATTTTACTGAAAAACGCTTGACGTGGACGCTGCCAGCAGAAAACGCGAAATCCGCTTGAAAATTCCGATTGTGATAATTTTTTTTATGAACAAACCCGTTTATAGGCTGTGGTTCGTAATTAAAAGACAAAGTGTTTAATTAAATTTAGTTAATTCCATATAAGTACTGTAACTGCAGGGTGTAATACCAGTGCAAGCGCAGTGTAGCGTGGTGACGATGCCAAGAATCATACAGGGTGCTACGTGTCCTGCCATTTACGTAATTGCTTTGTTGTTTTTTATTAACCTGGTGACTATTACTTCTTTCTCTCAAACAGGTAAGTTGATGTATATTTTATTACTATTTAAAATGGTTGCATTAACACAGTTAGTACGTGAAAGACTAATACACTAAAGCTCAGCTGATGCCGTCATTGTCTGAAAAAGGACAGATGGGTGTCCGAAAATAATTCCGTTCTCTTTAAACACCGAATATGCTTATTTAATTAGTTGTTAAGAAATTATCAGTAATAACGTATTAAAGGCAAATGCTTTTGCCGGTAAAAATGTTTTACGAAAGTTTTTTGTCTTGGCAATGTGACAAGACAAACTAACTTGATTAAATTCTCGAGCCGAAGGCTTGGTCATTTTTAAGAACCGAGATAATAAACTTTTGAACAAAGATGGTGGACCTATACCTTCCTCCATCTTGTATGATTTATTGAAGTTAAATTGAGCGTCGGCCATATTAATTGGTCCTCGGCCAAGCCCTCCGGGTCAGACAGTATAAATAACTGTAAAATGCGCGGCAATCGCCCACTTCCATTTGTGATTTGGTCACGAGTATATCGTTGCCATTTTGCTGTTTAAGTGTTTTCGTAGCTACTGATGATCACAGCTTGGCTGTCGAAATACGTATTTAGCAGTTGTTAAATGTTTGTGTGGTGAGGGGTTTTAACGAATTGTGGTATTTTCAAACCACAGGCTCCAGCAGTGTTTCATTTATTTTATTAACATGAATGATAGTATAGCTTATATGGGGGTTAGTAAACAATTACTGAACAATTATTTGAATCACAACAATAAAGTAAGTTAACTACCCACTGTGTTAAAAGTCCACAGCGGTTAACAGAATACAAATCTGTGTATTTAATTTAGGTCAAGTAGCTAGGTTAGCTAACGCTTCCCTAAACTTGAAGCACTCGATATAATTCTCACAACAAATGACGCTATACGAAAATGACGTCAAATCAATTTCGCTTTGGACGTTTCACTTTAAGTATAATTACTATAAAAAGTTATAGTTTTACAATACCTGACGATAGCGCTCGGCAATGCGTTGAATTACGGCAGTTGAGCTAATTTCATCTGCTGGCGGAAAACGGGAACAAAGGGGGATAGCATCCAAATGCATAAAGGCTGATGCGTAAACGAGTCCTTGCTGTGCAAATCTCCGGAACGGGGCGCTTCGACGGTTCAACGTTGACCCACCCTGTATATTGGCGCGGACACAACTCTCGCAACAGATCCGCTCGGAACAGCGTACTATTTGTACACGAATGCACTATTTTGACGAGAGTGATGAGCATTTTAATTACGTAGCCCTCCCGATAATTCAAGTACCCCCTCCCCGTTTTTACAGACACCAACTATTTACTTCGATGTGTTAACAACGTCGTGTTGAGGATTAGTCTGATGACGCCACGCCAAAAAGCACGGTAGCGAAACGGAAGGGGCGCAGAACGTTCCTTAATTTCTTTCTCTCTAAGTCATACGGGAAAACGTAAGAATTGCGTCAAGTGGCACAACACATTAGGTATGCAGGGACTTCCACATCTAAATTTAAATTGAGTTTTAAAAAATCACTGAACTATCAATTTTGAAGTAAATGATGCGCGAAAAATACTAATATTTGGAATCCAAATGCAGAAAAATGCGGAAAAGCGCTAAATGCAAAAATGTTCCTTACACGTGGACGGTATGGGGGCAAGAAAAACACGCATACAAAAGCAATACCATGAAAAAAACGTTGCAAGAAATATAACACTATCTTCACCTGTAGATCAAAAACGTAACTCAGATGATGTAAATGAACCGAGATATTTTACGGTAACGAAATAATGGCACCAACGCCTCGATCTGGGACTCGTTCGTTAATGTAAAGAAAAAGTGTTAACATTTTCGAAAGAACCGGAAGAATCCGCGACACTTTGAAACTAGACGCGAAAGCCAGCGAGTACCAACCAGACATTTTCAAAATCCACCAAAAATTGTGGCCAAAATGAGCAAATACAACCTTGATTCAAATATGAGCAAATAAATTGGCCTATAAGCTAACCAAATTCTTGCCAAAATACAAATTTAAAAAGGTGATGGCAAACGCCAATTTGGGTCGTTAGAGCAAATTAAATATGGCGTAGTATCTCTCGTAAGAGACTGCTCTTACGAGAGATACTACAATGCTATTCAACGAAGTAAATACATAGCAAAACGTACTTCAAGTACTGAAAACCAAGGGAACCATACCAATATAAAAAAATGACGGAAAATACAGTAAATTATCGGTGTATAACTTTACACTTT
Organism: Agriotes lineatus; assembly: GCA_940337035.1. Lineage (NCBI taxonomy): Eukaryota > Metazoa > Arthropoda > Insecta > Coleoptera > Elateridae > Agriotes > Agriotes lineatus. Next base: position 122,278,705 of record OW679202.1, on the reverse strand, counting down.
GTGTTAAAATCATTCACTGAAATAATTGCGGAAAACATATAGGAACTGATACTCTCAAGCGAAGTAAAACATGGCCTTTAAGAATAATCGCTATACAACAGATGCTGTATATTACATAATTCGTAATTCAGAAAAAGCGATTGAGTTTGACCCTTTAACGCTCTCTAGTATCACTAGTATACCACTGTGCATAATTGTCAATAATACTTGTTTTGAAACTTAATACTGCTCTGAACGCTTTATTTTCATTCTACAGACATTGCAGTTCTTTTGTCTAATTTTATATTTTCTAGAAATATTGTAGTTATAAAACTACCCCAATAAACCTGCTGTAAATGTGTAGCTGGTATGACAGTATTATCAGCGTGCATTTCGCGCCACGACTTTGAAGTGTGTACGCGAATTGGTGAAGTTTTTTATGTCTCACTATTTTGTGGGCGCAACTTCCAAGTTTTCAGCTGGTAAGCGTTTTAGTGTAATATGTAACGATTGTAATATTGATAAGCAGACGTTATTCGGCCTTGATTTTGAAAAATAAATTAATATTTGGAAATCTTTTATTTATGTCGAAAAAATAGTCTATATTTATGTCCATTTTTTTAGTAATAACGTACGTTTTATACAATTTATTTTTGTGTTTCGAGTATTTATAAACATATCTACTGAAGATATAATCGAATTGGTTTTACCATTATGTTGCGCTAGGAAGATATTTACGTTCAAACTAATCTTGGTCGCATTTTAGATGTTGTTTTTGAGGCAGGTCACGGCAACCCGGATTGTTTACGGTGGGGTAGACATACATTTTCAACAGAACGTTAGTGTTCCACTCGCAAGTGTTTATATATTCAGTTAAAATTTCAAAAACTATTTTACTTTGCCCATTCGAGTAACTTATGTTATTTGCAACCTCTTGAAAAGTGTATGTTATTTCTGTTCAAAGCGGCTTTTTTGTAAGTGATCAAATAGTCGCTACTAAATATACTAATAAAAAATATGACAATGTAATTGAATTCTTTGTGGGATTTTACCAGGAGACTACTTCAAAAAATTATTTTTTATTTATAAGAAGTTTTAATGCTTTTTACAAAAAATACATATTTTGTTTCCGATTGCAAACAAAACACTTTTCAGTCGTGTTTCCAGGCCGAAAAATGCATGATTTCGGTATGTTTGCGTGGTTGCTAGATAACAAGAAGTAACAGTACGCAAATGTATTCGTTGCTAAGACGAAAGAAATAACAGTAGAAAATAATTATATTTTACAAGAGATCAAAGCACCGTTTTTTTCGTGAATTGAACATTTTTGAGAAATGCTATAGGTTATTCGGTAATTTAGTAAGTATCTAAATAAATAACTCCACAATATTATGAAGTGGCATACCAATGAACATTCACAACATATTTTGTCCTGAATTCTCACTGGTAGAACGGTTTACCAGCATCTTTTGAAAAACTAAATTTATATTTTTGATAAAAACATTGTTTTTCGGTTTCCTGGCATCTCAAAAAAAGCATATCAATTAAAATTTCGATTTTTTTTCTGTACACTAATTTTGCCCATTAAAGGGTTAAGTAAAGATGAAATGGAGAAGTATAGTTACTTTTATGCCGGATGTCTTACAAAGAATTACATCTAGTATGTTTTGAATTTCCCATAATGCAATACCAATAATAATCTAGCGGCACATGAAGTTTACATTTAAACAAAATTCAAAACTCACTAGATGTAATTCTTTGTAAGACGCCCGGTAGATTCTCTAATATTTTTTATCGACAATTATTGTGTAAATTATAAACTCATACGTGCTCTCTTCAGTGAAGTCAAACAATTCATGTTTGAGGAAAATCATAATCAGGTGAATTTTTGAGCACTACGATAGTTCAGAACCAAAGGTTATTTCATTCCAGTAAAGTGAATGCAAGTGGCATCATCTGTCGCAGGTGGCTTTGTTATATCATCTCAGAACTGTCCATATTTGTTATAAACCGTTCAATAGTTATTTTCCCTATAGAAGGCCATGTTAGGGCGGGTGAGCCGGGATGGGACGTTTCGCCGCCGCCGTTTTGCCACCGCCGGTTCGCCGCCGGGCCAGTTCGCCGCCAAGGTTAACGATTTCAAATTTACAGAATGTTAATGTCTACATTTAAGATTATTTTCAAAACAACAAATTCCTTAACGTCCCTAATTCGAAAATAACTACCCAATTTCCTAAACGACCACGTATTTACGTAGTCGATAAGATACAGTATCTTAAGTTTCCCTCAAATTGTAATACAAAATTTCCATAATTCTAACGGATTAATGCTTAAGGTGCTGTCTTGTTTGCTAATATTTGAAAATGAATTTTATTGGCAGATAGGTACCAAACACCAAAATAATTAATGAAGTCATTAAAAATTAATTACCTGTTAATTACGACTATGAATTTACAATCCATTCCAAAACTCGTGAACTGTCAATACTCTGTCAAGTTGGTACTTTGTTTAAATTCTGTTTTGGAACTTCTGCTTGCTGATTTTGGCATCACTAAAGTGTTTGAAATTTAAAAACTTGACTTACGTCACACTTTTTTGTAAAAAAATAATCTCCCAAAGTCTTTAGTTTTTGTGCATACACTTTAATTGCAATGGAACAGAAACGAAAGAGGGTTTTATTATTGGATATGGAAAAAAGGCTATAGTTGATTATTACAAGGAAAAACTAGAAGAAAATAGTTGGGACTTTTGACACATGTGACATAACCTTATCTTTAAATATTACTAGAAATCACTAGATCCGAAGTACATTCCCAAGAAAACTGTAATTTCCAGGTACACTCAGCAAATATTTGTTGTGAATGGATAATACATAGGCCATAATGGTAATGGAGTTTATTAGCAGATTATATATCTAAAGGCTATCTAAGGGTTTCTATTTGCAATTTTGAATTTAATTGCTCTCTGTATTGAAAATGGATCACCAAATTTTATTACATTACATATTATAAATAGTATTTCCATGTAATTTAATTAATTTCTATGCGTTACCTTCTAAATGTAATATACTTTTAGTGTAATGGAATATTAACGAAAAATACAATACTGATATAAATTATAATTTGGGGAGTGTTTCATTGCTAATTTTCTACGAGAAAATTTCAGGATCATGTGTGTATGTATATGTTATTCCAAATATTGAAATTGTTCTGGCGGCGAACTGGCTCGGTGGCGAAAGGGCCGGTGGCAAAACGGCCTGGCGGCGAAACGACCGGGGCGAACCGGCGGTGGCGAATGAGCCGCGGCGAAACGTCCTAGACCCGGTATAATGAAACCCGTTTTTTTATTGTAATTATAAATTGTATGTATGTATAATCTGTAACCTCATTGACCTTGCGGTGTAGAGGCTGGTGCTTTATGCGCTGGCATCTGGCGGTACAATGCTCAACTTGCCCCGGATTCGGGATACAGAGTTGAAGCGCGCCTTTGGTGCTTGCGCAGCAACCATTGTGTGAGTTGTGTGTCTTGGTGATGTGTTGACCTTGTTACTCTATCTCTTAGGTCTGTGGTTCTGAGTAGAGCACAGTTATTTTGGTGCCCAACTGTGAATGGTCTCACTGAGCCCGATTCTAATCGCCAAGGATACGGAAAAATTCCGACCGCAGTGGGATTCGAACCGAGGACTTGCTTAATGTAAGCCTGCCGCTTACCCATCTGCGCCACGCAGCTTCTTTATTATAAATTGTATACAAAAATATTTAAATATTACAATTTATGTTTTCTTTCAGTATAAATAAATAAAGCTTTTACAAGCCACTTTAGGCCTATTGCATAACAATCTGTCTCCATAGTCCCTTATTCATGATTTTATTTCTCCAGTCTTCTATTCCTTTCCTTGCTATGTCTTCCATTACTGCCTCCTTCCACCTATTCATTGGTCGCCCTCTTCTTCTAGTTTCTTGCGCTCTGCCTTCCAATACTATCTTAGTAGCTCTTCCATCTGGCATTCTCAATATTCTCCATAGTATGTATAATTTTTAGGTCGTGGGCCAAAATTGTTCCTCCCAATCATATTTCTAATAGTTCTTTCAGATACCCAAAACAGTACAAAGCCCAAAATTAAACCAACAGTTAGGTTTTATGCATAAATACTTACGTCCCAAATGTCACTAAGCCGGGCAAAGATTTCAGTTTCTCTGAGGTCTGGCCTGCCAGTTTTATGCCTGCGTATAATTTGTAGTTTTGGGTCACCTTTAAGGACTTTCGGCATATTTGCTTTAGTATTACAATATGTTGACAGATAGGTATCCATGACACCGATGTCCATAAATATTACGCTTATTGGCAAACAAAGTATGAAAGGAGTGGAAACATTGCACGTTTAACCTCAAAATGTCAAATTAGACACTTTCGTGAGCCTCCTATACATAACAGCTGATTCTGACAAAGTGTCAGAAAGAGATTTTAGGGATTTTTAATTTTATTAAACATACAAACAAAATTCCATGTCTACCTACCGGGAAAATAACTATTGAACGGTTTACAACTCCTCGCTCTGAAGTTGTAAAATGTTGGTGTTGGTCATTATCTATAATATCCTCCAGATACGTTTGTTTAGTAAAAACTGTATTCCTCTCGTGGTTTTAATTTTACTATATTGTTACAGTTATTTTTTCAACGATAAACAAATTGGCATCTGTAGATTACTCCAAGATATCTACAGTTGATAAATACATAACATAAAAACAATGTGATGTGCTGGAGAAAATGTCGGCTAATAATTTAACAATTCGGACACGTTTGATTTTATCTAAACAAAGAAAGCTTTTGAAGTACCTAAAAAATAGTTCCTGTGTAGGTAGGTATCTATGGTTATCTTAATTTTGACAAAATCATTTAGTTCTATTGTTGAGTGGTTATATGTTGCCGGGACATAATATCAGGACAGTAACATTAAAAATTATATCTTCAGTTTCCTGCTAAAAATGGAGAAGTTGAACTGAAGTTGTATCATCGACCGCCATAAGCAATGCTTATTTCTCGGGAATTTGTTTTAAATTGCCTTTCTGGGGCAACTTTCCCAGTATGCCAGAGCATCAGAAATACATTAAATGTAATATATCTCCGGCAGCAATATAATAAATATTTACAATTGGTTCTATATTTATTGCAAGAAAGGGAATTGATTAATAGTCTGCTTTGACCATCGCATATTTGGGTTAGCGATCTTGATTCTAGTTTATTTATTTGTATTGAAATAATTATAAATCTAACATATCGGCTGTCAAAGTTGGAGTGAAAATAAGCTATTGGTCACTTTAAAAATAAAATGAGCATAGCAAATCACCGCCGCGCCATCAAATAACTATTTAACATACTTACTGAGAAGACTCTAATTGCGGAAAAGAACAAGAATCAATCTTATAGGGCATATGTGGCAGAGTTTAGGTTTGAATATTTTAGAAATTAGTTATTCACATAATTGCGTATATTACAAACTTTAAGAAAATAGGAGATCGCAGCAACTGCGATAATTAGTAAAAGCTATCGATACATTAGTACACAAGTAGTACCTAGTCGACTCTATGAAAGTTCATTCATTCATTCATAATCTATAGCCTCTTTTACCTTGTAAGAGATCTAATAGAAGAAGGATATGGCACGAAAGAAGCAGCTTAAAGTGAATTTCTAGCAGGGCACCTTTCACTTCTAATACATTCTGCATTAAACAAATAATTGAAAACCCCCATGGCATAGGTACCGACTTCACAAACGCTTTTAACACGGTACCATTATCAAAACTGTCGGAAGCAAAATAAGATTAACCATATCCTTATAAAAGCACTACAGCTTTTATATCAGAATTGTACCTCAAGTGTAAGAATTGAATATCAGTTATCTAAAGAATTTCCTTTTACAAAAGGACCTCAACAAGATTGTTGCTTATCTCCAATATTGTTTGGAATCTATATAGAACACGCACTGAACACGTGGAAAAGAAAATGCTGTAAAATGCACTATGAAACAACACAACACGTTATACACTAGAATTTGCTCATGACCAAGTGGTAAATTAATTGGACAATCGAAAGAAGATTTAGAATACATAGCCCGAAAATTAGATGAGGAATACAGTAAACATGGTTTACAAACGAATATAGTTAAAACACAGGATTTATGCGTGGAAGTGACAGTGACGAGAATATAATTACTTAGGGATTACTTTTACGAGTGAAGGCAAGGAAAGTCTGGAAATACAGGAGACTCGCTCAAAGTAGAAAACTTATAGGCGCCTTAATCGATATTTTTGTCAAAGGACGGTTAGAATACGAAAAAGAATATATATGAGAATATGGTGAAGAGGATCTTAAACTACTGCTATGAAATATAGATAATGACCAAAAACGACAGAAGGAAGATACTAGTAACTAAAAATGACGCACTAGGAAGATTTGCGAGACTGTTAAAATTGGGACACATTAGAAATGACCAAATAAGAGATGTTATGAACGTTCAAACAACAGTAGTAGAATATATTGAACAAAACCAACTGATATGGTACGGCCATGTATAACGGATAGGTTACGAAAACCGATATTAGAATGGACACCTCAAGAAAGAAGGAAAAGAAGAAGAACTGGAGTCAGGGCATCAGAACAGCAATGAGTGAAGGTAACTGAAGGGAAGAAGCAAAACCAAGAGAGAATGGAAGATAGAAATTGGAAGGCGTCGGCAGATGCTATAAACCGAGTGTTCGTAATTCTTTAGACAGCTCATAACTTGATTAATAATGGAAACATCAAAACACATTTTTTTGCTTTAAATGCCAGTATCCAGCCTACAAGCTGGCATAAAACAATTTAAGTCACGGCCTCCAATTTTTGTGTATTGATACACAATCTGGATTTTTAAATGTTGCGTTTCAACAAAAATTCTGAAACTTCTTTTTTTAAATTAAAAAAAAATAACTTATCTGGGCCATAATTTACGCAAAATCGCTAAAAATCGAACGAGAAATGAAAATCAAACTTCGCTTTGCTCTGAAAATGTCTCATGACCAATTTATCGCACAAAACCATTGCGTCAAGGATTACACCTTGCGCGAAACGTGTTTTTAAGGGAAATAATATACGTTTTATTAATGGGTCAAATACTACAATAAAAGAGCATTTTAATGATATAGACTATTGGCTATTTTGTTTAAAAGTAGCTTTTAGAAATAACACATTCATAAAGTATAATTAAAAATAATTGTTCCATTAGAAAGACAAAGTTTTCAATAGTTTTAGCACATGTGGTGTAGTATCATAAATAATTTTCTGCAGTGATTTCAAATATCTAAAAACATACAGGGTGTTTTATTTAAAAAACTAATGTCGTGTGTCACTCCGCATATAAGGCCGTGATTTAAACTGGTCTATGACAACTTATAGACTACATACTGGCATTTAAACCAGAAGAAGATTTCTTCCATATTTCTATCACTATGAAGGTTCACTGTCTAGCGATTCCTAAACACCCTGTTACAGTGTGTCCCAAGAAACAATTATATGGGCAGTATTTACGGGAAGAGGAAGGGAATAGAAATCCAAGCACAACGTATAATCGTGTATATAACGTAAAAGAAAATAATATGGCTTCCTAATAATTTCGATATAGATGGTATAAGTAATTAATTAATCAAATCTTGAGAAATGCGGTGGCTACTCCCATTCAACTGTTCTGCAAGATGGTAGGAACAATAATGGCCACTGCAATCATCAAAATGTACTACAGGGAACAACACTTCCAGTCGATGAACAGTCGAGGAACCTCACAGACAATATTCGTTATACGGTTCACTATTTCCTTGTTTATTGGATTTCAAAGAACTATTCAACTGTGTGTATAGATGCAGACGTTAGCGTCAGCAGCAATTAATTCTGATTACAGTGCTTATACCACTCCCTCTAACATCAACCAATGAAAAACGGCAAAATGCATAATTACGCAAGTACTAACTTTTGATAATGTACATAGCAACTGATAATCACATACCTTCCTGACTAATAAGTGATAGTCACAAGCCTTCACAAACATCACGTTACCTGCTGTCAGTACAATTGTCATAACAACCACATTAACTGTACTTTTAATATTTAAAATACAATATTCAAACGTTGTTTATTCACTCGTGATATAATCTAGCCGAATGCAACTCATGTCTTCTTGATTATCCAATCATTTCTGTTTCCACTCGATATATTGTTTTCGGCAATCACGTTCGTCCTTCGGACTCGCGTGATTACCAAATAATATATCTCGTGTAAACAGAAATGATTATTTGATAATCAAGAAACCACTAGTTGCATTATATATGATAATCTAATTGGATACCACTGGATTTCCTTCGTGTATTCAAATATTTTTCCTCCCTTTTGAGGAAACTTAGGGCTGCTATTAGGAAACGATCATTTTGATGGGACAGCATTTGCGAATATACTAAGGGAGTCTCGCAATGGACAATGACAATCACATCTATATGAAATGATTGTAGTGCAGAAGATGTAATACAATGCCCTAATTGAAAACAATGGAACCACCACGTAGATAGAAATGATGGAGATTAGAAACGGACCAAGGGGGTATAGAACATCAGCACGGCCCTGATATGGGCGCAGAGTTGTTTGTTTTTCTTTACAGAAGATGTAATGTAGATCAAGAAAACAGTCTTAGCATTCTTAGATGATTTCAGAGGCTTTCACGGCCATTGTCGTTAAGTAACGAACGATTTCCGCAATTGGACTAAGTCCTTACTGTGGTCGAAGTAATGATAGGGATATCCCTTCCTTTGCAAAGGAGTTTGCCTATGGCGTGGTTTAGCGTTGAGTTACCGTGGTTTTTTGCTTTTCCTCCTGATAAAGCCCATTCGACCTCAATAATGACCCGGTCCAATCCAGAAATCGTTTGTTACTTAGAAATATTCTTAGCATACAGAAGAAGAAAGCTACACTTTCTTTATAAATGGCAGTTAGGAACGTCGCCATAGGCAGCGAAGAAGGTCGAAATTGGCGATCCATTGTTCTACGACTTTTTGTAGGAGCCCTACAAAAGTTGGTTAAAATGTTTCAACTTCACGATTTCGCGATTTAAAGAAAACATAATGTACCCCTCAGCATGTACTCTGCATGCCTAGACCTTGTTCATGGGGTTGGAAAAAAAGTCCTACTTGCTAGACTCGCTAGAGTCTCCCCAAAAATACTACTACTACTACTACTACCCCTCAGCACTGAAGTTCCTTTTCATCCTTTATGTGACTTATTTGTGATAAAAAGTTGAACTTCAGTGCTTTGATATTCAAATTCCTATTTGAGCACTTAACTTTCATAACAAATAAGTAAAATAAAATATTATAATATTACTTTACAAGGTATGTAGGTAAGATTTACACTACCGAGGACTGTTTGATGCATGAGTGAACGATGAGAGTAGGGTGCGAGGTAGTGTAAATCTTCCCACATCCTGTGTAAAGTATATATTTTTTCCACTACCAATGTTTCCTTTTTGTATACTAAATGGTAATACCTCACGTAAAAGTATTATTAGTAATAGCGCTGTGACGTTTTGTTTGACAGTTATAAACGCACTGTGAAACATTTCGTGAAAAAATGCTTCCATACGATTGCAAGTGCTTTTTTGTGCGCTTTGTGTTTATATTCTGATTAAAATGGATAATAGATCACTTTTATTTTGTTTGTATGCTATGGTTATGAACAAAGTCTAGGAAAGCCGAGTACCAGGTACCTTAGACACCGACTGCTGCAGTCAAAGGTCCTACTTAGGGTTCCAACCCTAGTAATATCTATTATTGATTGTATAAAATCAAAAATCTCTAAAAACCATGTATAGTTCTTAATTTCATGGCCGATTAGATATGCATTAGATAAGAAAAGCTGCCATAATTTACCTAAAAAAAGTGAAATCTAATGTTGCTTTTGATTAAAAAAAATCATGGCACCCTAGATAAATGCTGCAATATAAAATTGTGCAAAATGTTCACTTAGTTATACTTGTCTTATTATGTAAACTATCCTTTGCTAGGGTTGGAACTCCTTAATCTCAGCAACTGTCTTTATGACAGCAGCGGTCGGTGTCTAAGGTACCTGGTACTCGGCATGCCTAGACTTACAAACAAAATAAGAGTGATGGAAAATTATGCGACACCCTCTAGTATGAGCGATAATGGTTCTCTTCGTGTTAACCAAATGGCAGCCATGGTGAAACAATAAAGAAGCCGACCTGCGATTGATCATTAAAATTAATCGATGGTAGTAAAAAATCGCAGATCAACCCCCCTACAGTTGATACACCACTGCAGCTCTGAAAACTCTTTACTTACCGCGATGGCTGAGCTAGCTCAAATTCGGCGATATGGTCGTGGATTCAAATCACCTGCTGTGCACCCTGTAATATCTAAAAAAAATGCGCGCCAGAAATCCAAAGATTTCGAATAATAAAGGATAAACTACAAGTGACTAGCGTTTATTTAACAGAACTGAAAAACTTGTAGAATCAGTAATAAATAATCAGAATAATTAAAAGGCAAATAATGTCATAACAAAATTGTGTACGTCAAATGAAGACTGCGACACGCACAAAGATCAAAAACCGCTTTCGGGTTATTAAATTAACTGTTACATCAAAACCAATCGTGGGGTACGCATACCTCAGTCATTTGATAAAACCTTTCTGTTTAGTCTGTTGAAATAAAAAAGCGTGAATGCTCCTTTAACAAAGGGTCACTACACATCAAAATTGCAGCTTTGAATATTAATCATAATTAAATATAGGCATAAAACTTCAAATATTAGAACAAGTGCATGTAAGAATTTGAACAATACATGTTAATAATTGCGAAAAGTATGAATTTTAATTTTAAATACTGACGGGTTTAAAATGTACGGATGTAAATTCCAGGTATTGAAGACAAGTTGATATAATATTAATCCCGGAGTAGCACTAACTAACCTCGATCCTCCAGCGCCCACAAACTGCTGACAGGCAAACGCCGGCCGGGGGTTGCTACACCCTGCGGTTAAACATATGCTGGTCGTGAACTGCTACACACATTGGTCGAAATCGCCATGGATGCACCGGTAATTGTAGCGAATTCACCCTCAAACGGCAGCAACTAGGCAGAACGCCAGCACGTGTCGAAAATGAGATTAGGCTAACAATTTTGCTTCCTAGATAAACTCTTGGATGAAACTGTTAATTAGGAGCTGATTATAGTCAGCCCTTGGAAACACAATGCTCATAAAAATTGATCGAGCGCACGTAATTTGACTTAAACAAACAAACCTTAGCTGCGCCGGTGACGGCGGGCTCAGGCTAGAACAGCAAGTGTTTCGGACGAAAAATTCGTTTCCAAAGGAAAGCTCGCATTACAACGGCCTGTGATAAGAGATAGCGCGGGTCAAAAATGCATCGCGCGAACGAAAGAAACTCGATCCAGGTACAAAATAAGCTGCTTTGGAAAATTTAAGAGTTCGACATGCAAATGATTTATAATTCAAATAAAAATATACAGGTTAGGCCTAAAATAATTGGATAACTGGCGAAACAATCAAGCTGAGCCAAAGAATTGTTTCAATGGTATCTTATCAGTTGTAATAAATGCGGAATGTAAATAATTTACTTCTCTAGGAAAGTAAGTACATTGTCATGGAAACCGTAACAATTTTTGTAAATGCTTCCTACATCGCTCAAATCTGACAGTGTAAGGATCACCTGCAAAGAACATAGTGAATGTAATTTACTTTAGTTTTCATTTTTAACAAGTTGCAAAACATCTCCTTTTGCATTGGTATTTATCGCCGTTTTCGAATCTAAAACATAGTTATGATTAATAGTTTTACACCGATCTACTGCATCAAAAAACCAATAAATAACTTTTATATCCTCATGACTTGTTAAACGGTCATTACTGTCGTCTGAACTGACTCGGTAAATGAGTCTTTACAGGCCAGCTGCCTGTAAAATGCTGCCATCGCTTCTTTACAAGAACCTTGTTTTATAATAATCACATCCTTCATTAATCACTAATATTAATTTTTAGGATGTTCCCCAAGAGGAAATAAAACGTTGTACGTGGCTCGCCCACAAAGGTTAATTTACTAAGCTTGTCACGTAAATAACTATTATAGGTACCCAATACTTAGCAATCTAATATTTGGATGACTACTCTAAAAAAACTCTGTTTCTCAATCTACCAAATAAATATAGAATTAGCGCGAGGTTCGTTATTTGTGTATTAAATAATCGCTAATTATTTTCTGTCATCCCACCCCATCCCATCCCCGTCTCCGTCTCCGTCCCCGTCCCCGTCCCTTTTTCCGTCCCAGTCTCTTTTTCCGGCCCCGTCCCGTCCCGTCCCTTTCCTTCCCGTCCCGTCCCGTCCCGCCCGTTTCCTTCCCTTCCCTCCCATCCCATCCCTTCCCTTCCCGTCCCGTCCTGTCTCGCCCAGTTCCCTCCCCTCCCCTCCCATCCCATCCCATCAGTTCCCTTTTCTTCCCGTCCAGTGCCGTCCTGGCTCGTCCCGTCTCGTCCCGCCCCGTCCCGTCCCGTCCCGTCCCGTCCCGTCCTTTCTCCCCTCCATTCCATCCCATCCCTTTTTTTCCGGTCCCGTCCCGTCTCGTCCCTTTCCCCCCTCCCACCCCATCCCATCCCTTTCCTTCCCATCGCCTACCGTCTCGTCTCGCCCAGTTCCCTTTCCTACCTCCCATCCCATTCCATCTTTTTCTTTCCCGTCTAGTCCCGTCCCGTCCCGTCCTGTCCCGTCCCTTCCCGTACCGTCCCTTCATCTCCTATTTTCACCTTCAGGGGACAAATTTCCAAAACCTTTGAATGACTTAGTTTAAAATTTGATCTTACAAGATTCCAACCTCTTATTTACCCCTTTAGGGGTTGAATGTTTAAAAATCCCCGTCTCCGTCTCAGTCCCAGCCCCTTTTCCCGTCCCTGTCTTTTTTTCCGGCCCCGTCCCGTCCCTTTCCGTCCCGCCCCGCCCCGTTCTCTCCCTCACATCCCATCCCATCCCTTTCCTTCCAGTCCCGTCACGTCCCGTCCTTTTCCTTTCTATCCAGTCCCGTCCCGCCCCGTTCCCTCCCGTCCCCTCCCATCCCATCCCATCCTTTCCCTTTCCTTCCCGTCCAGTTCCTTCCTGCCCCGTCCCGTCCCGTCCTGCACCGTCCCGTCCCGTCCCGTCCCGTCCCGTTCCTTTCCTCCTCCCATCCCATCCCATCCCTTTCCGTCCCGTCCCGTTCCGTCCCGTCCCTTCCCCCCCACCAATCCCATCCCATCCCTTTCCTTCACATCGCGTCCCGTCCCGTCTCGCCCGTTCCCTTCCCCCCCTCCCATCCCAACCCGTCCTTTTCCTTCCCGTCCTGTCCCGTCCCGTCATCTCCTATTTTCACCTTCAGGGGACAAATTTCCAAAAACTTTGAATGACAGTTCAAAATTTGATCTTACAAAATTGCAAAATTCTTTTTTACCCTTTTAGGGGTTGAATTTTCAAAAATGCTTTCTTAGTGGATGCCTACTCCCTACACCCATATCGATTTTTAGGTTTATTTACCCCATTTCACCCCCTAACGGGTTGATTTTCCGAAAATCACGAAATACGTGTTTGCTTATTTGTTTTTAGGAGTAGTTCCACGAAGTTTCAAGTCGCAATGTCTATTTAATACTATTTTTCCATTCAAAATTTCCACCCTCATTTTACCCCTTTAGGGGTTGAATTTCGAAATATCCTTCCTTGTTCCTTGTACACATCATAAAGTGGACCTCTGTGCAAAATTTCAGCTTTCTAGGTCCAAGGGTTTGGGCTGGGCGTTGATGAGTGGGTGAGTGAGTAAAGGAATGAATGAGTGAGTCAGGACTTTCAGTTTTATATATATTGCTATGGTTTTAAGCCCTACCAATCAACTCTGTTAGCATTTCCAAATTAATGGACATTTTATGAAAGCTGTGAGTGAGAAATTTTATATAGCTGCATAGCTAAAATTTGAATTTGCCAGAATGTATAGATTTGTAGTGAGATGCCTGTAATGGTAGAATAATTAATTAATGAACGTAGTAAAAGCAAAGCTCAATTCGCACAGGGATCTAAGCTGAATGTAAGTTCAGTTAATTGATTAGGTTTGTGCTAAAGTAAATGTCAAGCCGAATGAAAATTAATAATTACAAGATGTATCGCAAACGCAAGGGAATGAAGCGTAGAATTCAGGTACAGTTTAATAGTGAAATCCAGTCAGGGTTTTATAAGAAAGGTAATTGAAGGATAGATAAGCTTATGAACATGCAACGAGCAGATAAGAATGAAGGCATTACAGCATTTGAAGGAAAACGTAAAAATCAAAAGGCAAGGGTTATAGAAAGTGCAGAAAAGGAGACAGCATATGAACTTAAAAATGTGTGGAAAATAAAACAGTGAAATCAAAGGAAGCCAGTGCAGGAAATGAGCGAATTAAATACTCTAATCAGTGCAGTGACATGTGAATATTTAAACACAAATTAAAAAGACGTGAAGTGACAAATAGACACGCAAAATTAGTATAAATGTAAACAATTATTTTAGATGTAATATTAATGTACAAAATTCTACTTTTAAGTAGAATTTATTGTTAAAAGTCAGTATTTTGAACCATGTTAATCTCCATAAATTAATTTGAAACTAACTAGCTTTTGTTTATAACAAACTAAAAAGAAGAAGACAAATGAATAAATTAATGGCTTGACGTGTGAAATTGTGCTCTGTATTAAAAATAAAATTTCTGATATTAAAAATAAAGATACAAGTCTGAAACTTTACCAGTGTATTGAGTAAATTTTTGTGTCCATGTGGTATTATTTTTATCAAAATCCGCCACCAAAAATTGTTGAGGTTTCCGATACTGTGTAACATAATCTCGATCCGAAGCGACCAAGTTCCGAGAGCCACGAGAAGGTGGACCAGTCCAGCCAGCCCATTGGGGAAGACATCAGTGCCACTCAGCAGCCCGTGCCCCAACAGCAGGATCCGACCCATAGCATCCCCGCAACAAGGTCAGAGTAGCTACGAGCCCTCCGATTTGAGAACGACTAGTGCAGGTACTGTTCATTCTAAAACTAATTAAGTGAGCGTCGGGAAATTTATGCATGCATAAGAAGAGCAATACTCAAGGCAATCCAGGCCAGTTCCATCGCCGTACGAGTGATTCCAGTATGCCAAAAAGCCCAAACTCCCTTATTTGAGGTTATCCGTTGGTGAGATTCAAACCGACGCCAAAATAAACAATTGTGAGATAGGAGCGGACCCCATAAACAAATGCTAGAAACCAATGGGGATTAATGCCGCGAAAACCAACTCGTTTAAATAGTTACCAATAGAACTGTGATCGATTTCACTTGCTTTGTTTATTCAATTTGACGCGATCTTGCAAACGGCGTCCATCTTGTCTTATATTTCACCCAATTTCAGTTTCGATTGTGCGCAGTTAAGCGTATGCCGAGACAGATCGGTATTTAATAATTTTAATAAATTATGCATTCAGGGTGGACCCAACCGAGACGAGTCTTTGCTTTATCGATTTGAGCTAGCGTATTGGATTAATTTCAGATAAATACAATATTATAAAGGGCATACAACTATTTATTTTTATCTATCAATTTACAAGTAACTTTTAATCTACCTAAGATTTGATAACACGAATACGAAAAATATTTGCGTGGTACCCTTATTTTAAAAAATTAAATTAATAACATATTACAACACTAATTAGACATACCATTGCAATATAGATAGGTTTCGTCAATTGGATTAGTGCTATATCAGTTTGGAAGTATTTACTAACTTTATATCATAAGAATATTTTGATAAAGCTGTTAATAAAAAAATAATGTTTGTAGACCTTGTCAATCCTTATGAAATTGACTACTTTATAAACATTTTCTTGCTGCCAGGTTGATTCTAGATTATATCAGTTTTTAAAATGGCCTACTCAAGGTTATTGCTCTTTTTAATCCTCAACTTATCAAGAGTAATGCTGTTAACTAATAGTTCGTGAATAAAGCTAAAAGCTTGATGCGAGCTTCATAAAACGGAATTATTTTATTGACATATTTAAATCTACATTAAACTCTCGCTTTCATAAACTGTCGACTGGCGATTCTCCCAATGTTACCTTGTGAAGGATTTATGCATTTGTACTACCAGAAGGTAAACTTTAGACATACTTTAATAAACATTTTCACTTACTTTTAATGATTTGTAGTCTGTTGTAAAGGAATGGAACGTTATCCAATCGTTTGGATAAATTTTATTCTAATTGAAGTAAATGTGAACAGAAATGGTCATTTATAAGCCAACATCGACGGTAAATTACTTGCATAATGTTTTCATTGTAAACGTGAATAAATTATTTATCATTATTCCTGGTAAATTGTCACATTGATCGATAAATTTCAGATCGGTGTCTATAGCGACATCATATAACGAGCTGCATAACCATCGTTATAATGGGTGTTGCTGATTGCAATTTGCTACTTCATACATATGTGCTCCGAGTTTCCACCTGTTATATACGCAAATTAGAGTAATTTGTACTGTTCAAGTGTGCACTATATAGAAAAGACTTTGGACGATCTCATAGCATACCTGTTTGCAGATATATATTTTACAGAACAACAATAAGGAAATTTAAAAAAAAATGATAAGGTAGTCCTTTAAACACATTTTGAATTATCAAAGTTATTTGCTGAACCATTTTCATACCAAATTTAGCTTCCATAGCTCCCTCTTAATTTCTGTACTTTTGTTCAAATTTATACACTTCGGAGGGTTCGAATTTCGTAGCCGCACATTTACAGAGCACCACTTTCATTCAAATATTCACATAGCTGTAGTGGCCCATTGTATTGATTCAGGACCGGTGGTCAGCCTTTGGTTCCGGAGATATCGCGATAGGTGGAATCTGACAGATTTATCGAGCTTGACAGGTTACTGTGTTGCTGTTCTTATATCAAGCTTACAGCGTTTCCATCCACAGCTATTTAGATAGCGAAACAAGTTTCGGTTCGACGTCTAGAAAGCAGCGATTTTATCTCAATTGGCATAAGTTATTGGGGAGAATTTTTAGTAGCTCGAAATGGGATTCTGTATTTAAAGCAGATGCAGCAGAGTTGTTAAGCCTGCGTTGAGAGTTTTCGGCGAAGTAATATGTGGAGCACGCTATCTGTTTCCTTGCTTTTCCGCTTTATTTTTCGTGCGTGGAATTTTCGCTTTTGGCTGTTGCTTTATTCTGGGACATTTTGTTCCGAATGCTAATTTTTGCTATTCTAAAAAAAGAATAATGACGGATGCTTACGTATAAAAACCCACTTTGTTTTTATTTCCAGTTTTAAATGTAAAAAGATAGAAATCGTGGATAGTTACTTCTTTGTTTGAAGTGAAACATTGTGCTAGCTGGCTAGCATGTCTGGCGCTCATTACAGGCATCACATATGATGAAGTTTGGGATTTCGACATATAAAACCTGATGATAATGTTGAACATCTACAAATAAATCTAATATCTATTGCTTACGCAGATCGCGTGATACGATTAACCTATAATTTAAGCAATCTGTTAAATCAGTAAGGGTTAGAAAACGTAAGGGAATCCTTTGGTTACCACTATATCTTTCCAAAGGGGGAATATCGATACTGCTTCTGATATAGTCCCAAACTAAGTGATTCTAAAGATTTCAGAACAAGTGTTCTTTGTTAGGAATATATTTAGCTATTTTTTGTAGAAAACAAAGTCGTATAATTTAAGAAAGTTTGAATGCGATAATTTGTCGATAAAGAAATATTATTATGTTCTCAGTATAAACAACTAGATAAATACAGGCACGCCAGGAAAATATGAAATAATATTGAAGATTTTTGGAGTTTATCGTTGTTTTATGGATGAAATGGTAAAAGAAATTGTAACGCAACGACTTGTGCGGGTGTATTTATGCTGTAACGTTTTTATAAATTCTGCTTCTTTCTTTTGTCAGCTTTCCCAGTAGCAATGACATCTTTTTTTGTTTGTTTACCTCAGCTTAGAGCTAGGAAAGCTCTTGCTGCGGTAAACCCAAAAATTGTTAATGTTATAGCTACAAAAATGTAATGAAATAACCAGCCAATTTGCCAAATATATAAGCAACAGATATATACAGTGTGTCTCACCAGCTATCAGACATAGCGAACCTAACATTGAACATACTGTCTATGCATTGAGGTACGTCATTGGTTAGAAATACCAAACGTCAAATTAATTTCGAATAGTTTACATTTATGAGTAATCGCTTACCTCGATTCGTACACAGCAACAGTTGATGTTTACATAATTTAGCAATGTTAATTTTCCTGAGTCTGATCCTCTGCGAGAAACTATATATTCTTCTAATACGAACTAGTATTATAATTAACAAGTAAACAAAAATCGGACAGCTGTTTCTCTTACGCATTTATGTCAATTATGATTAAATCGCAACCAGGCAGCTTCTTCTATCAGTCGTTTTTGATGACAGCCCACTACGCAGTTGTGTTTATAATGCGGCAAGAAAAATAGAAAATAGTGCACAGACGTCATCTCCTGTGATTCATAGCTCCTTGCTCTAGTGGCTACTCGTGAATATCAGAATCTGAAAAAATAACACATCTTCTGTTCCCGTTGTACAATAGCCTAGATCTGTATCTCGCAGTCATTCGCGGTTATGTTTTTACTATTACATCATTTGAGGACGCAGCCGCCAAAAAGCAATGCTGGCAGAACTTTGCTACTTTTCGTGGGGTTAAGAAGGGACTATTACAACATTTATTTGTTCTAGAAGCTACGCAGTAAATGTAGAACGATATGTCGAAGCACAGAAGCACACACTGCAAATGTATTCGCGTTCATTCCTTGCATCGTGCGGTATTCGCAACCACATCGGCGCATATTTAAACTAGCAGTGACTTTTACACACTTTACTAAACAAACAATAAAGATCATGTATGTGCAAATCGGCTGTGTACTAAAGTTTTGGGAAAAACCGTGGCAAGGTAATTCGTCTTCTTCTTTCTTCGGCCATTTTCTATTCCTTGAATATAAGCCTCTCCTATGCTTTTCTAATTCTGCGGTTTTGTGCTTCTCGATACCAATTAAAACCAGCTGTCCTTTTCAGATCGTCAGACCATCTTGCCTGTGGTCGACATACACTTTTTTTCTGTCCACGGTCTCCATCTCAGTAATTTTCTACTCCAGTTCTCGTTTCTAGCGACGTGACCAGCCCAACTCCACTTCAGGGCAGCTACTCTTCTTATTACATCTTGTACCTTTGTTTTCTCACGTATCTAAATATTGGTTTTTCTGTCTCTCAGAGTAATTCCCAATACTTTTCGTTCTGTGGATCTTTGATTCACCCTCAGCTTACTAAGAATGGATGGCAAGAGAATTAGATACTATAATTTATTTTTAACCGCCGCGGACAAAGTTATGCAGCTCAAAATATTATTACCGTTGAAACGTAGATCGATCCAACAATTTCATTTTTAAATAATTCAATCTAGAAAGGCAATGCAAGAATATGTATCATGAAGTTACGTTATTTTATGTGACAGTTCCATTAATGCTATATATGTGTTTAATGTTAATTATAAGGTAAGAAAACGACACGAAGTTAATGTCTAATACGTCACTGAGTTGCGGGAATACATCAAGTCAGTACCCCATCTCTAGTTATCTACAGTAAACTGGATGAGAAAGAAAATTACTAGAAAATTGAATGTCGCAACTAGATATTAAACATCTAATTAGTCAATTGTCACATTTCCATTAATCAGGGTCAAATAAGACTTTCTGTTAGATGCTTTCAACTTTTTCTTTATCATAGTGTCCGATTGTTACGTAAAAATAAATTTTTTTCTTTAATAGAAAATTAAGTTGAAGTTCAGAAAATATCTCGGTCGCCAGCAATTCCTTACAGTATGCTTGGTTGCCTAGCTACGTTTTTCATTTTCTGTATGTATTTTGAAAATTCTTGAGCTCTTTAGGGAATCCAACTGTATTTTGAATATTGTCAGTATGATTTCCGGAGGCCGTTTTATGGCGCTGATCGTATAAGATTGTCTTCCTTGGTGTTGTGCCTGTGATTTTAGAATTTTGCTTCACGCAGTTAAGTAGTTCCTGAATTATGATGAAATCGTCGCTCAGCATTAAGGAATCGCGTGTGAGATTGCTGAAATGAATCTAGTTGTGCGAGGATACAACTTTATTTCTGTGCAATCACTCACTTCTGACCACCTTCGAACTCCGGTAGTTTTTTGGTGTTCGATGCATCGTTTTTCAATGTTGTGTAGTTTTAGGCCTTCTCGTACCATCCTAGTACGTTGTTAGTACCTCATTCTGCATATATTTCTTGCTGAGCTCTGGTGCCGCCTTGCAGAACCAACTTGTAATCAGTGTCTTACTGTGGCTGTTGCTGAGAATTGATCCACATGGTTTTTCCGCATGTAACAACTGGAGAAAAGCCTGTCTTTTGCAACCGAGTAGATTTGTATGGACAGCTCCTTTGCAGAAACCCCAAGAGCTGAATCCTGCATAACTTCTTCAGAAGCGCTGGCTCTGCAATATCCTCCAGGTATCTTCATTGTGTAAAGCTCACATGTCGGACTGTATAAACTATCAAATTTGAAAATACGTGATTTCGATTACATTCGAAGCGTTCTTACTTACGCTTAATGCTGTCGAATTTCTGGCCGATGGTAAAGAGCATTTCTGAAATCTTGCCACTAGAATGAATTCACTTTGAGCTTTACTGATTCGATTAGTTCTTTGATTATACATTAGAGTGACAGCATTGTTTGAAGTTTTTGGTTGCAATCAACTCGTAGAATAACACGATCCACCACGTTTTAGTTTACAACTAATTATGCGAGGGACCATTGGAGCAAATTGAAAATTATCTATAAACGCCTACTAAACACACCACTTATAGGGTGGTAGAAACTACCTTGACCATACAGGCCTTTGTGCGTAGGTTTTCGCGTTCTATTACTTAAGATATCTATGTGAACGTAACTTAAATTATCCGCTTATCCTGGTTTACCTTATATTAGTAATCACAACTGTGTTACGTGTGCTCGAACACATTGCGAATAAAACAGTACAGCTTGTGCTCTTCACTTAATTTATTAAAGTTTATATCACAAATGGAACTGTGTACATATAACAACAATTTTAGTTTTTGATATTTAAAACTAAATTGAACTTAAAAATAAAACCTCAAAACTTCCACTAAGTACATGTCTAGCATATAAAAACTGAGAATTAAGAAGAGGTTCTTACGGATTGATTAAAATCTACAGAACTAGGATTATCTATTTTATTATGCAGAAATATCAATGTAATGTATATAAACAATTAGGTTACGTCAATGTTTGGTATTTTCTGTTATTTATTAATTTATAAATCAGCTATGTAGTTTAGGAGTTTACACCGGCACTTGTATGTCTTCTGGTTTGAACCGTCTCGAACCAGTGACGCTTCCGGACAAACCACCCAATCCTGCTCAGGGACTAACTGACAAAATTTGCTACACCACTAGGCAATTCCTGGACCACCGTGTTGTGACTTCATAAAGCGATACCGATCACTATTTTTTTGCGTACACAAACTGATTTAACGACCAATCTTACTTTGAGACTTATAAAGAACATTGTCGAGCTCAAGGAAAGAAGTGCCTGAAAGCAGCAGGAAAAGCATTGAAGATTTCTGAGAACTATTTATCGCATAGAAAATTCACAAATATGTTCAGATGTCAGTTTCTAAAAAATCCAAACTAAGGCAAATCAAACCGTATTGAATTCTTTCTTATCTTTGCTGGTCGCTGGAAAATTTTCGCTTATTTGATCCTGATTTCTTTCTACTCTAAAATGCTTGTTCTTTTCAACTCCATCTACATCTCTGGTGTAAGTGCACGTGATTAGTTTAGATTGCTTTTTGATTACTGGCAAATTTGTTTAACTTTTGGGGTATTTCTAGCTGTTGTGATCTGTAACCAGCTGTTATGGTCAAGTGTCGAGTTGTTATGCTCTCGTATTCACGTGTTCTCGTTCCTCATATGGCACTTACTGTTGTGATTCAGTGTAGCTGCCGTTTTGAACGATTTTGCTGTCTTATGTCTACTTCGATGCCGACATTTCTAACCTCGTTTTTTGGCGAGCCTCATTTGTAATGTGACCTTCAGTTGCTACGGTGTGTGTTGCTGTTGATTGTCTAAGCATACTTTAATCGACGTCCAGGAAACCACTGTTAAGTTGTGCACCTTGCTATTTTATTGAATTATAAATTTTGTATAGTGCTAGCACGGCTGGACCGAAGTATTTAACTTTGTGCTTATTTTTATTGAAATTATACTGCTGTACCGAGTTCCAGCGTATTCGATGAAATCCTTTGAGGTTTATTGTTAAAGTAATTATAATAGCTTTATTTTTGGGTTCACTTTTTTTTAACGAACATTGTAATGATGTTAAAGCTAACCGTATTTTATTGATATATTGTTGACTATTATAAATTTTACTATGAATATGTGTGTTTTAGTTACCTACTGCAAACTGAGTTCTGACATAGTTAAGATATTTATTCCATTTCAAGTAATTTCGATTTTGCCTAATCGGGTTTTCGTTTCTATTTGTGCACATTTGTATAAAATTTTATTGCCGCATTTTTTCCAATATTCAAGGAATTTAAGCTTTCGTAACAACCCATACTTCATGCCGTCGTCATTGTTGACCGGCCGGTCATCAAATGTGCACATGTAGTCAGGATGGTTTGACTTTGGTATCAACATTTTTACAAGAAATAACGTAATCTAAGGAAGCCAAGGCCCCAGAATAGACTCATTTGGTGAAAATTCGCATTCATCTATAATAGAAAAAGAATGATTAAGGACTGAGAACGATTTCAGTGCAACTAGTCACAAATCGAACAATCTTATTTGAAAAATAGTCTGCTTTCATATGTTGAACAAACACCAAACTAATTAGACTTGTTTAAATATAAACGGCTGTCGCATCGCAGCTTATACAAAAATTTCGTACTAGTTAACTAAAATTTAGAATTATATTTTAGAAATAAGTGATTATTAAACTTTAAACGTATTTAGGAAATATTAAGAAGAAATACTAGGCAGAAATTACTAGACCATGCAATTTGGACAATTTTCAACCAATGTAATGCTGGCACTTCGTATTTTTTCCAATTATTAGAAAAGAACCCAATGCTTGTATCTGTTCAAATAATTTTAAGCTTTGTTAAAATAAATATTTAATGTTTGTACCTATTAAACATATCGTAAATTCATTAATATTCTCAATATGTGTTTTTCTTTAATGGCTATTGATTATATTATTTGTCAATGCAGAAGTAACACATAAATAATTACATACGCTCTCCATTAACACTAAACCAGGAAAATTAATTGTAAAATCAATGTGAACGTCACGTTCGAGTTTTTATTTTTAGCAAACTCAGCAAAGCTCGACAAGTGAACAGTCACAAATTGTTTGCCAGCATCAGAAATGGCTCTCGCATTTCAAACAGAACAAATGTGGCATGTCTACCGTTTTAATGTGCTGCCTCCTTTGTGGTCTGTAAAAAAAAATTCAGAACGTAAATACAGGGAGCGTAGTGTAGGGAAGCCTATTCGCAAAGACAAAACGAGTAGCTCTCGGCATTTGCGAACGGGGATAAAAATAATTACCTCGCAGTTTGGAAAACATTTCCGTGTTCAAAGCAAATTTTCCCGCCTCGAAAAATATTGTTCCATATAACGGGATCTTGCAACCATGACGGATTGCTTATCATTATCTCTTCGATTGTGCTGAAATCTGGCCGAGTTGACCGTAAAATATGGGAGCCATATTTCATACAACCTTTTAGGACGTGGTGGAAATCATGCGATGTTGTTTATACTACATCGGCTAGAAAGCAAACCTGGCAATTAGACTGGCAGGTATAATTTACTTTTAAAATAAACCGGATAGCATTAATCAAGGCTAACACCAAGCATTATTCGGCTCATATTTCCCTTTAGCACGCTATCAAGTAAATTTTAATGATCGCAATAATCTTCCTATTCGCAGAAAAATCAAACACCGAAATTTGAACATCAGCACTCAGGGAGTTTTCTGATTGATATAAGAAGTGCCCTTCCTGGGCAATATTTTTTCTTTTTAAAACCTCTCGAGCCTACTAAAGAAATAGGAAAAGTTACGGCTTCAGGTTAAATTAAAAGCAAGTTACTTTACTGTATGTGCATTTCGCGTGACTTCCTTTGAAGGTTCCCATTACAACCTGATATTTCCCAGCGAAAACGTGCTTTATTGATATATTTTTTCTGTGAGGTGTACCGTTACTTTTGGATTTATTTCGTCCTAACTAATGTTCGAAGTATCTTTGCCGTGGCTTCATAGAATTCCCTCAGCGAGTAAATAAAATCTGGCATTTTATTACAGGCTCGCGAATTTATCAAAAGCAGCATCAGTGCCATGGATGAAAAGCCAAAATAGAGAAATAAACTTCAGTTTAGAGTTGACAGTTTAAAATAAGGAGTGGGAAATGGAAAATGCGAAACCGCAACTTAATCCTTTAAAAGCTCTATATAGTGACAGGTGTTTCGTTTTAGAGTAACTAATGTGAAATTCTGGTAGATAGAGTGACACCACCACGTCTTCGGTGCCACTTGGATTTACGCTTTTGAGTTCGGTAAGAAAAGTAGCTTTTCAGATATTTAAATACAACACCGGTTGAAATTGTGATCGTTTACATCGGTTGCGAGTGCTGTACTTTAAACATGCCCGATATGAAAGAACTTCCACTTCTAGATCTTTTAGTCCTTGATAGTTGGAGACGTGAATGTTTGCATACAATTTTATTTGACGTTAAAATGGTTCGCCGAACTAAGAGAGCTTTTAAATGCATCAAAATATTTTTTAAACCCAGTATTGTAAATTTATAGAATATAGAATTGCTCCCAATGAAAATATAACATAGGTTTAGGATCAAAATGCACCATTATTCTTAGCAATTCCTGAATAACTGCTTTATCATAGGAGCCCTAAAATTTTATGCAGTTAGTAGTACTGTCTTTAACTTCGAGATGAGTTAGTCGCAGTTTTTGTTAATATTTTTTTTAACTCCCGGGACTAAACGACCTACTTTAGGCGTCATTTTGAAGGACCACAGTGCCACTTTTAATCTCAGGAGGATTGCATTTTTATGCAATCCCTCAGGGATTAAAAGATGCACTTTGGTCCTTCAAAATTACATTATTTATAACATTACCTTAGTTACTCATCCACATTTCCAAAGCCATCCGTTTTTACTTCCTTTTACAGTAAAGGAAGTATTGGATTCACCCCAAAAATTCGAAATTGAGTTTTCAACAGATCTTCACGTTTCAGAGTCCCCTCAACCCAAAAAACATTTTTTTTCATTGGTCTGTCTGTGTGGCTGTGTGTGTGTGTGTGTGTGCGTGTGTGTGTGTGTGTGTGTGTGTGTGTGTGTCTGAACAGAATATCTCAAAAACGAAAAGAAGTATGGGGTTGAAACTTCATATATAGGTTTTTTGTACTATGTAGATGCGACAGCAAGCTTTTGAAAGAAAATCGCATAACCCGAAGTAGGTGTTTACTCTTGTGATTTTTCAGTTTTTTTTCGATTTTTTAAAAAACGGCTATAACGATTTTTTTCAAACTTCTCATTTTTATTAAATTTTTTAATGTGTATTGATGTGAGATAGGTGATTTTCCAGTTGAATACTTCTAAAATGGGTTTCTTTTGTTTTCTTTTCTATTTTTCTTATTAACTCCAATTTTAAATGGAACACCCAGTATATTATTACATTTTTGAATTCAGCTTAAAATCCTAGAGAAAATTTGTCTCTTCACCTAACGCTCTATTTTGCACCGTTTTTGTAGAATTTGTAATTTTTGAAAATTTTTGACAAATGCTTAAAAATTTAAAAACAAATTTTTGGCCATTTAGAAGATCACTGTAAACGGAAGCCGTGTGCGTGTATCACACCAGATTTTTTTCTGAATTGATCGCATACATTTTAAAACCAGCAAAATCAGATTTCATTATTTGTGATCCGGGAGTGCAAAAAAAAAGCTTATACCGGGTGACAATAAGACTAGGGCCATGATTATATCTTCTTTATTTATGAATCGATTTGGATAAAATTTTGTACCAAGATACTAGACATAATTTCTGATTCGCCGATGGCTGACTTCCGGTTTTACCGGAAATGATACTAACTTTGATTTTTTTAAATGGAACACCCTGTATATTTTATGTTTTTCTGAATCTACGAGTCAAATTACATATAATAGTATTACCAAATTTAAATTTTTGTAAAGAAAAAAAATTTTTTCCGATTTTTATTTTTTACCATAGAAGGCCTTGACTTGGAAAAATCTATTCTAATTGACTCTAGCAACTCTTAATAATAGCTGTTTTATCAATAAGATCATTAACACACCTTTAATAAAAGAATATAGTTTGCTAAACTCGTTTTTTAAGAAAAAGTTTTTTTAAATGGCACCTACTAAGGGCCATCGTGCCATTAGATAGGAAATGTAATTACCAATCTAACGATATGTATCATTCACTACTTTATCTTTATCTGAAACTGAAAATTAATTAATTAATCATTATTTTTAAATCTATTTAAAAAACCAAAGTTAGTGTCACTTCCGGTGAAACCGGAGGTGACACTAACTTTGATTCTTTAAATAGATCACTCTATATGTTTTATGTTTTCGGAATCTACGACTCAAATTACATACAACAGTGTTACCAAATTTGCTTTGGTATTATTAGTTATTACATAAAAATATTAAAAAAAATTAATTAATTAATTTTCAGTTTAAGATAAAGATAAAGTAGTGCATGATGCATATCGTTAGATTGGTAATTAAATTTGCTGTTTAATGGCAAGATGGCCCTTGGTAGGTGCCATTTAAAAAAAGTGACTTTTTCTTAAAAACGAGTTTAGCAAATTATATTCTTTTATTAAAGGTTTGTTATTGACCTTATTGATAAAATAGCAATTATTAAGAGTTGCTAGAGTTAATTAGAATACATTTTCCAAGTCGAGGCCTTCTATGGTCAAAAATGAAAATTGAAAAAATTATTTTTTAGTTTAAAAAAATTGAAATTTGGCAAGACTATTATATGTAGTTTGACTCGTAGATTCAGAAAAACATAATATATACAGGGTGTTCCATTTAAAAAATTAAAGTTAGTATCATTTCCGGTAAAACCGGAAGTCAGTCATTTTGACTATATCTATCAGCCAATCAGAAATTATGTCTAGTATCTTGGTATAAAATTTTATCCAAATCGATTCATAAATAAAGAAGATATAAGCATGGCCCTAGTCTCACTGTCACCCGGTATACCTGGGGACCAAAGTACCTTCGATCCCTTGAGTGATTATTGGCTTGGACTTCATTTCGGACTTCACTCGCGGGATCAAATGATGCACTTTGGTATATAATATACTATGTATTTCACGTCCATAACTAGGCATGCTATTGATAATAGACTGTGACAGAAATATGAAAATAAAATATAATTTGTTATGTCCATAACTAATTTATCAACTGTAAGATTTCATTGTACTAAGGAACGAGTAAAATAGGTATTCATTTGTTAATGACAAGTGGACAATCTTAGTGATTTTTCGATACAAAATATAGCTTCCATAAAATCAGAAATAAGGAACAAATAGGTGACACCAACGAATGACTCGATTAATTGAAGATATTTAACAGTTTTAATATGCTGCAGATATCTTATAATACCGTGTATTGTAGTTTCTGCTATTGCAGTCGTTCTTTTACTACCCTCGTTTAAAAGACGGAGAAAGTATTGTATTCGCGAAGAAATTACCTTCCGAAATTTTTTCAGATCTTGACGTTTCAGGGTCCATAGATCACACAAAGTAGGTTTTCTCAAATCCGTCTGCCTGTCGGCGGTATAACTCAAAAACTATTTGTTGGAGGAAGACCATGTTTTGTATACACATTATATAGCTAGCTGGCATGAAACCGAGAAAATTTAAGACAAATATATACAGGGTAGAGCACCTTAAAAAATGCTTATTTTTGCTTATCTGAAAATAAGTAAGTAATAATTTGTACCTACGAGTACCGCAGGCCAAGAATGGGACTAAACAGACACAGGATAAGTGTTGTACGAGGCAATAAGGAACAACAAATAAGTTCGTTATGTTAAATGTAGCTGCATCGCAGGAATTCGAAGGGTGTCTGTGGCTCAGCAAGCAAACGCCCGCTTAACCCGTGGGATACCGCCGAAGAATGAAATCGAATGCGCCGGCTTGTTCGCGGGCTCTGAAGTTCGAATCCCATCACTGGTAATATTTTAATTTTTGCTTTAACTGAGAACTAGATAAAATTAATAACTTTTACATAACGCAGGCTTTATCCTTGCCAAAAGTGGGACCCAATAGATGCAGGTTAAATATTATACGAGGCAAAAAGGTACAACGAGTAAGTGCGTTATGTTAGATGTAACTGCATTGCAGAAACTCGAAGGATTCCGGTGGCTTAGAAAGCAAACTCCCGTTTTACTCGTGCGTTACCTCCGAACAATGACATCGAATGCACCAGCTTGTTCGCAGATACTGAGGCTCGAATCCCATCACTGGTAATATCTTTACTTTTACTTTAACTGAGAAATAGATAAAATTAATAATTTGTACATAGCGCAGGCTTTATCCGTTTTAAAAATGAGCCCCCAAGAGATATTAGTTACTGACCTGCTAACGAAAGATCAACTTGGAAACTTGCAACTGCTAGATCTTCTTCTTCATCATATTGTTAAATTCTTTCAATTTCACTTTAGTGGGGTGGTGTTTATCCTTCTTCGGAAGTTGAAATCCAACATCCTTTCATCTCTTGGGTGGTCTGCCTACTGGTCTTCTTGTATTTCGTTTCTGTGTCTTCACCCATTTTGCTAGCGTATCTTCTCGCATCCTATCTATGTTGTCTTTCCAGTATGGGCGTCTCGATCTCATCCCTCTAACGATGTGCTGCTCCACAGATTTCGCGTATAGTTTCACTTTTGATCTTGTATCGAAGTGTTTTTCCCGATATAGCCCTTGACGTTTATCCTCCGTTGTCCGCATTATTATTTTAGTTGTAGCTCTTTCTACTCTTGTTTCGACAGTATATGACATTATTGGTCTTACACATGTTTTATATATACGCATTTTGCTTTCCGTAGTCATGTGTTTATTATGCCTTATAATATCGTGAAGGTAACCGGAGATTGCTGCATCTTTGTTGGAGTATGTGCGTATTTTTTTATTGCTGTTTCGGTTACTTGATGTTTCAACACCGAGGTATTTGAAGCTCATAGACTATTTAGTTATTGTAACGGACAATTTACAGCGAATAGGATTTTCTGTATCACCATAGACTGGGTTTGAAAAGCAGGCATTGCAATTCATCTTCGCTTTCTGCTACGAACACATAGTATCTCAATTCTGCTATTCCTCATTCTGTATCCCCCGTTTAACTCCTTAAAGATTAGTATTATTCGATCCATAATCCTGCTGAAATGAGTAGCTGTTAAAACTTGTATTTGCCCATGAGATAAACAATTAAGTGAAATTATGCTGACACACAATTATAATATAAAACTGGTTCATAACATATAAAAGTTAAACTTTTTGAATGCAAGAATCAGCCTTGGTGTCGGCTTACTGGGTCGCGTGGCAATATTGTAAGGAGTCTTTATGCAGACAGCGGCATTATAATATTGCATCATTAGGTCAGTTTTCACACACGTTGTTTACCAGCAGGGTATTTTATGCAAACGTTGTGTTTTGCACATATACCAATACTCGGTTATCAGATCAAACAGTAAAGCATGACACAATTTAACGGGATGTAAAGCCTTGTATTATATTTAATTATCCGATATACTTGTAAACTCTGAAGTGTATTCATTTGTGAACCGACAGGCTACAAATGTTTTATGGGCTAGTTAGGCTTGGCTACTCTATTCACATCTTATCTCAAAATGTTTCATCCCCTTCAGTAAAACATCCTGGTTCTATAATTATATAATTTATGTTCCTAAGTGCGTCCTGAACAAGTGCAAGAAATAATCCACGAAACTACACAAATCGAAGACTTGCATAAATTCGAGCATCGCGGACAGTAGGGCTCAAGCTATCGCCTTGCGTGATGCCTGTCGAAATGGATATTTCTTCTTTAAGTTTGTTATTAATTTTTATTTTGGTTTTATTGTTTGTATTGAGTTGTTTTATTACGTTTATTATCTTCCTAAAGTTCTTAGTTGAGTTGAATTCTGTCAAAAGCTTGCGTTAAGTTGACGAAACAGAAGAACATGGGTTTATTGAATTCGATTGCGTTTTCTATGAGCTGATGTAGTATATGCATAGCATCTACCGTCGACCTATTCGGGTGGAAGCCCTGTTGTTCTTTAGTACCCTTACATGGTTTGTAATTTTTTCTGTTAGAATTTTTTTAATAGTTTAGATATTCCACTGAACAGACATACATGTCTGTAATTTTTTGTATTCTTCTTCGTTCGTTCTTTAAATATAGGGATGGTTATACTCGATCGCCATTGTTCAGGTATTATTCCGCTTTTCATAATTTTTTTAAATAAAATTGTACAAAACTGTTTCTGAGTTTGTTCGTATAATTTCTTAAAATGTGACACCCAGCGATATGGTAAAATTGCAGTTGTTTATATGTATTCCTTGATAGGTTTTTTTCTGTTACGTATCATGTTCCAGAGCTTCTGTTGCGCCCCATATAGGTCATTTTCCATGTCTGTTAGAGACTTTGTCCAATATGCTCTCTTTAGTTCTGTTTATTCTATTTTTGATATATTTATATGTGTCATACGTCCCTGGTGTTTTATTGATTCGATATTCTATGTATATTTGCTGGTTTTTTATAATAACTTAATATATACAGTAAACCGGGGTTTACTATTACTTTTTCCATTGATGTTATTTTTTCTAGTTCCGACTGCTTCTGTAGCCATTATATTAGATTTTAAACGTTCCCGTGCTTGTTCGACGCTATCGTTTTCCGTTATTGCATTAAAGGTGATTCGCTCTGCTAGCTTTTGTCTAAATAGATATTTAGTGCTATCATTGACAAATGATTCTGTGTTAAACGTTGTGATACATTCTGGTGGTGAACTCTTTTTTGTGTTTATGTTGCTGCGGTATCTACATATCAGGAGATTGTGATCGGTATCTGCGATAGCTGAGTTCAATGTTTTGATATCTAAGATCTTACTAGGGTGTATAATCCTGTTCGTGATGATATAATCAACAGTAAATTCGTATCCCTTAGAGTGTGACCGAGTATAGGTGTATCGCATCTTATGATTGCAGTAGGTGTTATTAATTCTAAGTGGGCACAAAGTGTTATTAACTTTTCTTCGTTGTCGTTTAGCGATTCTTCGTTAAATCTCTGATTTTCTCCTCGGTTAACTTCATTTCCAATTCTCGCATTGAAGTCTCCGACAATAAATTTCTTTTAATTTGCAGCTGCTTACATTTTTTTATTAGAACATTCCAGGATAAGCTCTGAAACCCTTTTCTGCAGCTCTAATTTAAATTTGTCGTTTTTACGAAAAAACTGTCAATTAAGTTTAACAGAAGCGATGTTGAATATTCAAATTTATTTTAAAACAAACAAGGACAATATTAATAAGG
This sequence comes from Agriotes lineatus, assembly GCA_940337035.1. Classification (NCBI taxonomy): domain Eukaryota; kingdom Metazoa; phylum Arthropoda; class Insecta; order Coleoptera; family Elateridae; genus Agriotes; species Agriotes lineatus. The sequence goes on along the minus strand of OW679202.1, from coordinate 122,246,903 downwards.
GATACCAGCACGACTAGGATAGCTCATGAGTGAAAGATTTCTTCTATTAGTTCTGTTTTTTTTCTTAAATTGTAAAACGGGCTTTATTCAGAATTTTCTTGGAAAGTGGAGAGATGTGGCATTAAACATTTTGAAAAATAAAAGGAAACTGGGGTAAAAATTTAGTATCGTCACGGTCCTAATGATAGTGAAACAATTAAAGGAAGTACTTGGCAATGTGAATACATAAAGTTGAAAAAGAAACATTGCAGGCGGTGGGATTCGAAGATTCGAGATTTCAACGCTTGGCAGCAACCCGGGTGCAACCAGCTCCGTAGTCCTGCTTGACCGCGCACTTTCCTATCTGGATTATATAGGGCGGACTTGCCGTTATCCATTTTTATGGATATCTTTTACAACATTTATGCTGTATCTGTTGAGTTCCCAGCGTAAAGCCTGAGCTACGTGCAAAATATCACGTTCATCTATTCCTCAGTTAAGCCGAAAATAGAAAACATTTAATTATTTTACTGTACATAATGTATATTTGATTGAAAGTATATTCGGTTTTGTGCAAGGTAGGCATACAGGGTTAGCCATGAGTAAGTTACTTCTGACCAACAGTTGAATGCAACCCAAAATACAAAGAACGCCTGTCACTTGATACAATATTAAATATGATTAATAAATTGAATCGAAGTCCCCAACTTTCTGTTTACATGTCATTGGTGGCACTGTAAGTCTATGTCAAATTCATTAATTATATTAAATATTGTATCAAGTGATAGGCATTCTTTGTATTTTGGGTTGCATTCAACTTTTGGTAAGAAGTAACTCACTCATGACTAACCCTGTATAATCCGCATACAAAATATTCACATTATCCAACAATAGTTTTTGGGCTATGTATAGCATCAACAAGTGGACAGATATGGATTTACAGACAGACAGGCGGAATTAATAAAACACGTTCTTTGTATTCTAGGAACCCTGAAACGTGAAAATCTGAAGAAATCGCAGAAGGTGATGTTACTTCCTCCATATTTTAGACGTAATTGTGAAAATCATCGTTCGAGATTTCAACAGATCTTCACGTTTCAGGGTCGCTAGATGCCGAAAAGCATATTTCCTCAATCCTGTCTGTGTGTCTGTCTATTTGTCTGCCTGTTGGATTTATAGTTCAAAAACTATTTATTTTAGGACGGCGACATTTTGCATGCGGATTAGTTGTTTACCTGGCTTAAAACCGAAAATACTTCCGGTCAAATAGTTATAGAGTGAACACCTTAAAAAATATAATTTTGCCTATTTTTGATTTAACTCGAGAGCTATTTATAAGTTAAATAACAGTAAAATTTGGACCCAACATATACAGGGCGAATATCATAAAAAAATTGTTTCTCTTAAATCTATATAATTTAAGTCATTTTTTCAGGAACCATCAAATGCGGTGCATGCTGGAAATGTATTTTTGGAAGGTGGAAGTTTAGTCTGCACGGTAGATGCAACATTCAGTAGTTCAAATATTCCAAATTCAAGCGGCAACATACTTGATTTTTGTCTGGGGTAACTTTGATTAATCCTTATTTGAATCACGTGTTACATAAGAGAGAAGAGAATAAATAAAGACCAAAATAAGTTGGTTATAGGCATAGATAATCTGTTTATACACAGTGATTAGTGGTCCCGGGTTCAAACCCCGGGGCAGGCAGCGTACGTAAAAAGACGTACAAAAATCAGTGCTTCTCAGGACTAACCATGAACACCTGAGGACGAGAGTAGATCAAAATCTCCCGAAACGTTGTGTGATGAACAACCGAGACAGTGTAAAAAGTCCGATAAAACATATCAAAACTCATGGTTGTTTACTACGTATTAAGTTACTGAATTTTATAATGCCTGAATAAACTTGACTAAACATCAGACTATACGTGAAGGTAGAGACAACGATTTTTATACCTGGGATTTTGGTCGGCCAACAGTTATTTACTTCCAAATACTATTAAATCCTGATTTAAACAGACACCAGAGTAGACAGAATTTTTGGGGTAAAACTGCTTACAAGGCGTCACTATAAGGAACCACGAAAAATGCATCGGAAATAAATTTAGACTAAAAAATTACCATACCTATGTTACCTGAAGTTCCATACCCAAAGTATCCAATTTAAAAAAATGCCAATTCCAAATTCACAAATTGCCAGAAACTACATACATAACCTGCTATACACAACGACGTTTAAAGATACCGAATGTATCACAAACCTGGGGGAATATACTTTAAGACCTTTACAAAATGTTAGCCTCACAACTAGATGATATATTATTTTTTTGAAAATATTAACGCTTTCACTTAAAACTTTCGAAGTACAAAAATACTAGATCTTATACAGAGATTAATCTTTTACAAGGAAACAACAAACAAGTTATTGATATTTACTGTGCCTGCATTAAGCACTTGCCAATTCTTATACTTATATTTTATAATTTAAAATTTTAAAAATATAAGTATAGAGCATGTAACTGAAAATAAATTTACTACATCATACGAAATTGACTAGGTTACAAACGATTTTCTCTATTGTGTGGAATATAAAGGTAAACATTTTAGTCAGTGTCGATATCAGCATTTATTTTCAAATTAAATTGAGTCCTTGATTTATCACGACTTGTTTGGTTAATTTTTATTTTTAATAATTTTTGATTCAGGCATGTTACAAAAAGATAATGTTAATCTTCTATGCGTAAGTAAAAATATGTTGATCATTCTGTTTAGTTATATTTTCTCTACATTTTTTGCTTTACGATAATCATCTGTGGAATGTCTGAGCATTGATTTTCGTAATGCAGCTTTGGTTTACGGCAATTTATTTTCCTTGTATCAACAACAGCTCCATTCAGAACTAAGTTACTTGTTTTTAAATTCTTTCGGGTAAGTACCATGTAATTTTTTTAATATGTGGCGCTCCACTGCTACTGTCAGATTTAAATTTTCTAAACGTTGTTGGTAAATGTTAAATGGGTTGCCTATGTTAGGTGGTCATTTGATCACAATCTTTATCCATGTCTTTATACACCAAATCTGTATTTGAGATATTCATTATATTAAATCAGTGTGGCGCATATACATTTAAAACCCCGTTTGAGAAATTAGATTCTGTATATTTGAGCATCACAATATCAGCTATACCTAACAGCTTGACATGTTTTGTTCAAATTTCATATGTTCAAGTTTGACCATTACACCATCTGAAAATAAGGTTTATAACTGGGGTGAAAAATATGTGCGGAGAAAAAAATGGACCGTCTTCGCAGTCACAGACTTTGGTGGAAGGGTATAAAATTTTGTTCTAAATGTAGGTTCCATTGTAAAGTATAGTCTAAGTTCTATCAAACAATAACAATGGAATGACGAATTTTTTAAACTACATTAATTTTTAGTAACAAATGTACATGTGTTAAATTGCTTCATGTGGATTGATGAAACTTTATTCTTAAAACACAATTCTGTAAGTTACTAGGAACTAGACTAGGCTTTTGTGTGACTTTTGTGAAAACTTCGAAAATTTAAAAAAAGGCTTCAAGTTGTGCAGTCGTTTTATGATAGTTGTATTTCTTATATTTTGATATGGCATTCCTTATAATTATCAGAACACGGTTTTTGCTTATTGTTATTGATAGTAATTTCAATCACTATGTAAAAAGCAGTCGGCAAATGTTTTCAGCCAGAATTGCTTGTTTTAAAATTGAATTGAAAATTAATAAAATTAGTTTGATAATAATTTAAATATATTTTTTAAATTATGCATGCTGTCCCGAACATGTCAGGATATCATACCTTGAGTAGAAACTACTTAAGATGTTAACTATAGAGTTTTCGAACTATAAACCCACTAAATAACCTTGCAATTCGTACTTCAATTAACCTTTACATTTTTAAATCTCTGTAATTAAATGTTCTTTTAATGTCTAGACGATCTTTTATCTTATTTTTTCCTTATTTTTGTACTTGTATCCATTATCTTTGGAACTTAATACTTTTGTGGTCGGCTTTCTTTTAGAGGAGATTTGTTCGTCGCAATTTTCAGTAATCTGTTTTGAATGATAAGCGTGACGGTTTTATTTCATCATCCATTCATGTCTGCTTCTGCTGATTCAACGCCTTATTGGAGCTATGGAGCTCACACGGGTGTTCTCCTTTTTAACTAGTACTTCCTTTTTAGAGAGATAATAAATCTTCCAAGTATGGCTTTGTTGTTATGAGTAAAAATATGTAATTCCTAGGAAGTTTTTAAGGAAACAAAAGTATTTTTGTAATATTGAGCCGATCGAAATTCATGGACGTAGCCTTTCTGCACCCAGCACTTTTAACCACCATTGATGTTCATTCAAATAGTTGTAAGTAGCTAGGTTAACTTAGTTTTTTTTAAGAAAGTACTTCCAAGTCAGCTAATACAATTTTTCTATCTCAAAAGATCTTTGTTCAGGTCAATACTTGCGAACTAGAAATACAGGTGACAAATGACTATATTTCATTCTAATTATTCAGATGTTTATGATATTTTGGAAAATGAATCCAAAAATGGTTAACCAATTAACTATATATCTGTAGATTTGCGTTTTGTTATGAAAAATTACATATGAAAGCTCAATTCAAATGAGCTCTGATTTATTGTAGTTGTCTGTCGGCGTTACAGCATTCCATAGGTAATTGTCGTGGGTTCTCTAAGAATAATTTTAATATTCTAAAAGCCACATAACAATCGATATCATTGGAACATTGTAGCATTCAAGCGGAATTTAACCGCCATACATTAATGTCGAGGAGTAATCCCTAGCAGAGTTGATGTTTCAATTACCTGGAGTTTCTGATTTGTACTAAGCCACGATAAGCTTAAGGTTGGAACCCTTCACGAACTTTGACGTGCAACATGCTTAATGGACGGTTTGCTCTTATGCCATTAACCAAACAGCAACACTCGATTGCCCAAGTTTCAGGGAAACGATGAAAATTTTAGAAATGATCAGTGGAGTTGGAAATAAAAGTTCAGCGATACATCGAATGCCTCTTTAGAAATTAACGATTGCCGGTTAATGTACCTTCGTTAGGTACCTCCCAACGCCTTTAAGGATAATACGTTCGTTTTAATAGCTAACACATAGTACATACAAAGAAGTAAACATGTATTATCTAGTTGAAATATACAACAAGAATAACTTTGAACAATTTTGATAATTATGATTCTAAATAATGGTGCGCAAAAGTTCCTAAATTAGTTACTTATCGTAAAAGCAGGCAAAGCTGGTGTCTGGACGTAGGCCTGTACATTTATATGAAACAAAGGAGCTTAACTCAGGTCAGGACAAGGGTTCATTAATTAATTAACAAGGGCATTGGGCTTGGTTTATAATTTCAATCCTTGTTATTGTATTGTCTACATTAGTAATGATTGCTGCATGTTCTAAATTTGAAAATAAGTTAACAAAATTGATGGTACTGTTAATACCTAAATATAAGAAAACATTCTTTAGTTGCTACTAAAATAGTTTTTAATTTACAACAATTTTAAATTAACAAAGCTTATATAAAATATTAAGCGAAGTGATACCACTAAATTAGCATCAGTAGCATTTTCAAAACACATGTAAAGAACAGTTGATGTTGAATGAAGGAGTAATGCTAAACTTTGAGGTTAACATATTTATTTTTAAAACTGCAGAACATACATGAAACAACATGAAACAACATGAAACACTTTGATATAACACAAAGGTTTTATCCAAAGAATCGACTTTGCAGAGATGCAAAATTAAAGGAAATTAACTTGGCAGGGATGACTTTGTCTCTTCATATTCGATTGACTAGGGCAAAAGTGGGTTATCGATTCAGAAGGACGAATTCAGGTAACCTTCGTTGGCAACTTGATAAACAGACACCATGTTACATATACGAGGTGCCACAAAAGATGAGTGTTAATTCATAAATTTTAATGTATTAATTTTGCTCTTTGGGTTGGGTTGTGAGTTGTAGGTTTGGTTGTGAGATTCTATTTCTCTTTTGTAGTTGTTCCCAAGCTTCATCAGCCACAACTCATGTTGCTTTGTAACATCAGTAGTTTAATTCATGGATGTTTTTGCGCCTCCCCGTTTATCAACCGTTCTATATGACAAGTCTAATAAATTATTATGTAGGGTTATTTTTAGGAAATTTTGGTGATTTGTGGAGCATTTCGTTTTCATACTTACTTATTGGTGAAAAAGAAACTCGAGGTTGTTGATAAAGAGTTGTGAACAAATCGGTACAGATAATTTTATAAGCTATACACAAGTAGCTTTTTGGTTTCCCCACTAACCGCTGACGATGCGTTTGTTTAGTGCTGTCTTGAGGCGTAGCGATACATCCTAAAATGAACATTTAATGATTAGACATTTCACTTGTAAGCTCAAACAGCAACGGTTAGTGAAGTGTCCACTTATTGGTCCAGCTTGGTGCGTTTTGGAGAAGACGTGGATATTTAAGGTTAGCTGTTCCTGGAACTAAAATCATTAATCAACAAATAGATGCTGTTGATTTGAATTGTGAGAATTTTTGTTTAGGATTAACATTTAGACACAAACGCATAATTTAGGAGGTAATTAAATGCTACTGAAAAGTCCAAGAATTTGGGCACAAGCGCGTATGCACTTCACTTCAATGCAAGTACGTTTTGTTGAAAACATTGAACCTTCTCACAATAATTGCTTTCCTAGTGTCATTAGTAAACACACACACATTTTCTTAAGTATGTACAGAACATTAAGGGTGTGATTCTTTGGATAATTTCTTTGGTTAATTTAAATTGACGGTCCTATTCAAGAATAATTCAGAAGAATCCATAAAACTATCACAGCAACAAAGCCGTTTTTATCAAACTGTTTGCAATTTTCGTAACCTCTTTCAGGATTCCCCAATCGTGAGTTGACAACTTGAACATCTTGCATTATGAGAGATTCGAATAAATAATATAAGCAAGGACATTCTTAGTTTTTGCAAACTACTTAGGAACCACACTGTATATTTCATTGATTATTGAAAGTCTCTATATTGTATTACATTTTATATACAGAGCGGGCTACGTAGCATGACATGTAATAGCAACACAGATACGATAGTCAATATTTATTTAAAAGACATATTGAGCAGAGTTTTGGAGCCCTCAAAACAAAAGACAGTGGTCGACTTTTAGAAACTTCATAATTGAACATGTGTTCATCCGAGGGGATTGAAAACGGGGGTCCTAGGGTGGAGGGGCTCTTAACTTTTTTTTAATAAGTTTTTAGAACTCCAATTTTAACCTAGTTTTCCCCAGAATGTGTTTATATCATTTCAGTTTATTGTTTCAGTTTAGTTAAAACACTATCCATTATTCCTATTTTCTTTGACTAACAAACCTTTTTTATTTCATATATTTAAAGTGTTTTGCACTTTAGGGACTGTTGTGATGTTCTTATCGGGTTCACCACTTTGAAATTAAATTGGTTCAATAAGGTATAAACGATTGTGGAAAACAATAACAACCCTTTGATTTTCATTAAGATACACAAACTACAAACATACAAATACGTCAATATGTTTTAATTACTAATAGCGCATTAGGTATAACGAACGCCGAAATTTAACTAGGTAGAGGCTCAGGAATCTGATCCGCGCACTTCTCTTGGTCAAAGTGATGCAACGCCAGAATTCCAGTGTCCACCCATTCTTTTGATATAATGGGATTGTCCAGCCAGGGCACGATCTTATAACTTTCGCCTCGCACAGGAATCTCACTTTCTCGGTTCCGGTTTACGGTCCATTGTTCGCCGGGCAAAGGTTTGCTCTATTTTTTCTCTGGTCCATGATGCAAAGGAGTAGATGGAAGTCCCGTTGTATTGATACAGAATGCTTGCTGTTAAGGGAACTGTTGTCCGACGTTTTATAAAAATTTGTTTCTAAAAAGCTCGCTTAGCACGACGTCCATTAATCAACTTTGACGTTACCGAAATTTCTTAACGGCCCGGTCACACTTGATTTAGTAGATCCACCGGTTTAATTCGAATCGCAGCACTCCGAATTTTATTAGTGTATTTCGTAAGGCACTAGGCACAATCGACTTTGACATTTCTTCGTTTATGGGGTCCGCTACATGTTTAATTCATAATTTTTACAATCTGTTATGTTATAGTAACATTCACTAAATTATTTATTAATTCTTCAGGAGTGAGCGGATGGCCCTGCGAGCAAATTAATGCTCGCCTCTCAGGCGGCCGGCCCGGGTTCAAATCCCGGCAGACTCTAGTGGGATTTTAAAAATTGTACGCTCCCCGGCTACCACGCCAACACATGTGGTAGTCGTTAACCCCTAAACTAGGGAACTCTTCCTCACTTTCAACGGGCAAGGCTAGCCACCTACCCGGCCTAAGGGTAAAGAGGGCTCACAGAACCACTTTGTGGTCAAAACAGGCCACTGGCCTATAATAAGAAGAGGAAGCAAGGGCTTTTTAGGGTTATTTTTTGTAGTAACTTAAAATGTGTGTTGAAAAACTCAAAAATTAATTAATTCCTAAGAAGTTAACTGAAACTAAATCTTAATTAAACTTCTTGACTAAGTTTAGCAGGTCGTGACTTTTAAGTCTTTTGACATACTGAAGTAAGTATTAGAGAATTCTAGAGATTCCTGAACATAAAATTTCTTCTGACATATTCTATTATATTAATTTTTAGACAATATAAGAGAAAAGACAAAATGAGGAAATGTGGGGCTTGATCCACGAAGCTCCTATGGCGATGAACAGTGTAATGAGGCGTTTCGTAAGGTCATCGTTATGTTTAGTTCTTTTAACTTATTTGCTCTTACGTTGCCAGCTAGCTCAATTTACAGCGCAAGACCTCTTACAGTTTCCCAGTCGTGGTTACATCAATACAACAACACTTCGGAAGTTTACTATCTGGCTTATAACACTAAAATTTTATCCCCCAAGCTTATCGTCAAATAAAAGGCAATTTGCTCACAATTACTCTAATACAAGTATATATTGGTCTTCAAATACGTTTATAGAACAATAAAGAACACATAATTAGATTCTTGAAATAATGGCTATTCTTAAACATAACAATGTTCACTATAATAGTATATAATCTGCTTGCCTTAGTTAATTCCTGCTCGCTTTTATGAGTCAAATAGCAATGGACTCATTATAACTGAGAGACATTTACGTTTAAACAGCATTAAAAAGATGATAAAATAGTTGTCCTTTATGCGCCAACACTGAACTGCATAAAAGTCCGCCTACGTGCACGGTATTTCGCCGCGTTTTGCTATGTAATATGATACACTGTCGCTTAGTGCTTCCATTTGGCGTCACGAGTTGCAGCAATGACTTAAGTGCGGTTCCCAAAGAGGTCGTGAATGGATTATATATACCTATTTCCTACCTATAAAATAAATAAATATTTAATAGAAAAATAGTAATATCAGTGGCCGAATTTTGGCAAAATATAAAGTTTCCACCTCGGTATGTAATATATTATACTATTCCGACCTTTTCTTAATATTCAGCTTAGAAAGTGACAGTTTGACTTGGTAATGATTCAAGCACATTGCTATTGACTTACTAGCCTTAATGAAATGTTCGAGTTAGATAAAACTCTATTCAACCAACCTTTATGGAATTAAACATTCGATGTGACTCCTCTACTGAGACTAACTTTGAACTACCGAATAAATCATAAAGTCTCATATTTATTTTATTTTATTTTTATTTTTAGTTTATTTTGGTACTCAGCCAACAGCCGTCAGGCCAATTATAGGCGTCGCTGTACATTTTATCGGGACTTCCAACCTCACTAACGACTGTCATTATGTTATTATGACATCCGGGACCAACTATTTCCGTGACAGCCGTATCACGAGTAGCCGAGAGAAGCAGCCATGGAACTCCCATCCAAGTTCTGACCAGAAAGAGCGTTGCTTAACTCTGCTGATCGAACGTGGACGCTTGTTTAAGCTACACCACCCGGGACTTTAATGCTATTAAAGGACCATTAAAGATAATTAAGTATGATAAATTTATTATTTTCAATAATTGTTTTGCTTTACGCACTGATATCAATCGGTGATTTTTTTACCTTAAAGTCGTCACTGAAAGACAAAATATTTATGTCACCTTTATTGGCTAGTTTTATTAAAAGGCCGCCGAAACGACTTTTTAAAAAACGTTTATTTTTATTTTACAATGAAATATAACATTGGAAGCACACAGATTAGCTGCCAGACAATTTCTTACATCTAGCTACGAACTAACTGGAACTTATCTTAGAGGTGCAGGCTACTTGTATATATACTATGTCTAATCAGCAAAGATAAGCGTTATCTCTAAAAGGGAGCGTGAGACAGGAAGCCACGTGCGTTCAAGGTTGCAGACTTGCAGTTCACAAAAAGAAGCTATTATTGTTCAAGGTTGCAAGCTTGCAGTTTTACACAGGGGGCCATTGTCTAGTCATAATATAACTCGTCCGCCGATAAAATGTAAATGGGTGGTATTCAAATATGCCTCCATTGAACTTACAAAGAGAAAAGAAAATTAAACTTATGCATTTACGTTAACTGGTTCAAAATCTTTATTTAAAAATCTAATAAGTTTAGTCTTCATTGTGTTTCTATTATAATACAAATACAATATAAAAATTATTAACATAAGAATAGTACACAGAGTAAATATAATTGCAGACACACTTAAATTATCCGATTTAATATAATTAACAGGTTTTAACAAATGTTCATATTTATTAAGCTTAATTCGGTCCTCAACCAATTTCTGGGTGTCAACAGGTATCAAGTCAATCTTTGAAACATTTATGTGGTTCGATTCAGGAATTATTAAGCGGTCAATGTTTGAAATTTTTAAATTAACAATTTCATTTGAGGTTCTTTTTGCGGTGAATAACATGTGTTTTTGATTTATTGAAACAAGGCAGTCTGAACTGAGGTGCAAGAGGTTAGTGCCAGATATTCCTTTTCTAAAATTCTGATTTTTACATTTGACGTCCAATATTGCTTCAGATGGGGAAGATATTAACCATGTCGCAGGATTTATTTGTGATATTTTGATCTCTGTTAAATTGAATAAATAAGGGATACATGTTTTATTTTTATTAAATGACAGAAGTTGTGTTTCGCACAATTTGTCGTTGGGAATTTCAAAGTAGTTATTTTGATTACAAAAGTAGGTGTCTAAAGTTATAAGTTTACAATGACTTATTTCAACGGGAATGCTGTTTTTAACGTTGAATAATAAAGTACTATATGTAGGTATAATCATACGAAATTGATAGTTTTGGATAAAAATCGGAAATGGTATTAATTGTATCATTTGATAATCGTTAATTTTGGAAGTAAGAGGTATTTCGAATATAAATGTAATTCTGTTTTTAACTTGGTAAACTTTTGTAATGATAATTGACTCGTATAAATGTAAATACTGTAACTCTGCAGGATATGGAATAGTTAAAGCTTTTTCTGATATGCTATTGAGATACGTCGAAATTTCATTTAGATTTTCAATTAAATCGTCATTATCAATTAATGACATATGCATCTGTTGATTTTTGGCAAAAGTTAATGCATTTTCTAGTTCCAAACAAGTGTTAATAAGTAGTTGTAAAAATTGAATTGCTTCTAGCAAGACTGTTTTTAAGGAGTATGTAGCGAGATTTTTGCCTAATTCCTCATTTTGTAAAATTATTTTATTTATATTTCTATCTAATAATTCCTGACTCTTTGCTATAACATTGATTACTGAAATGGTATCATTTAAAATTTTAGTTTGCTCTAATATAATGTCATTTTGAATTTTACTGCTTTCTTGTAATTTAGTAATCATAGATTCGTATCTGACTCCATCGTTGGCGTCGAGGTTGCCAGTTAAAAATTTGAAAGCGGATCCTAGTCCATCGAAAAGTTAATTGAGAGGACTTTTATTAATTTTATGTTTAATATTGTGAAATAATTGATTCAGAAGTTTATCAGCTTTTTCTACGTATTGTTTTAATATTATAAGTTAATTATTACGGTTGATAATAATGTAAATTTTCTCAAATTTCTATATTCAATAACATAACTTTTATTTTCGAGTAAAGGTATTACTTTCATTAATTAGTTCTAAGTGTGTCATAACTAACAAATATAGGGGTATAGTCGATATTTCTAATAAGCGTCCATTCGCTTTGTTTAAGCACTACGTTTCCTAAGTTTAAGGGATATAGTCCAGGATTATCTTTAAATTTTTTAATAATAATATCGCTCTGTATAACTGGTGATTGAGTCAGCAGGGTACAGGCGATGAAGAGGGTAGTCATCTTGAAAAAAGGGAGAGCAATAATTCCTTTTAGTCAGGGTGTTTTATATTTCCATTTTTTTTAAATTAGATTTAATTTTGAATTTCAACTTTACTTCTGAAATTTGTTTTAACAAATTTTTTTTTTATTTAATTGGAATGTTTGATTTTTCCGAATTGGTTTTAATTTTAAATTTCATCTTTACTTCTGAAATTTGTTTTAACAAATACTTTTTCATTTAATTGGAATGTTTGATTTTTCCGAATTGGTTTTAATTTTAAATTTAATCTTTACTTCTGAGATTTGTTTTAACAAATACTTTTTCGTTTAATTGAAATGTTTGATTTTTCCGAATTTGAATTTAATTTTAAATTGTTGTAAAGGTTTTTCTTTGTTTTCCTTTAGCAATATCAATTATAAAGGTATGTTGCTGTGAACATTTAGTTTTAACGCGAGAAATATTGTGATTATTAAAATCGTAAATACCATATTATGCTGGTCTTGTTTGTTTGTTAAGTGTAATTTTTATTTGAGTTTTTTCTGATTTAAATGATTTTAGTCTTAAGTTTTTTCTTAAGATATTATTTTTAAAAATACTTTTGATATTTGAAGTTACTGGTTTATATATTAAAATTTATTTGCAATACTTAAAGTTTTTCAAAAATTCAGGGGTGTGAACAATCTTATTTCTTTCTTTAAACACACGGTTAAAAATTTAGTTATTTTGGCAAAATTTTTGATAAATGTTCTTTAATAGACTATTTGGTTAAAAATGATTTTATTTCGATTTTTAAGTGTTGGGAAATTTTGATTATTGAATTTTTAGATGAATCTGATTTTATTTCTTCTAAGTATTAATATAGTATTATATAGCTACTAATCTACATATTTTACAAATTTATGTTTGAATTACTAAATCTTATGAGTTGACTTTTATTGTCAGTTTCGTAACGGATAAAGGTATTTCGGGAGAGTAAAATACATCTCTGTATTGAAAACATAAATTAGTCAAAAGAGTTTATTCATCTTCGTTTAAATGGTCTAATCTCAAAAAAATTTTTAAATTGTTATTTAAATTAATTATCTAAAATACTTTTAATGTTTGGAGTTTTTATATTAAAGTTGTTAAATCTGATTATATACATAATTTTTATTTTTATAAGATTAAGGATTATAAATATTAATTTCTTGTATTTCATTTAAAGTATTAATTACGCTTGTTTTAAATTGATTATTGTATGGTTTCAATTGCTGAAGGCATGACTAATTCTTCATTAAATTTTAATTTTGGAGTTATTTTAGTTAAATTTTTTTTTATGCTGATAAATTTTACGAAAAGTTCTGTACACAGGGTTAACTGTGTCGGAGGGTCGAGAGAAAATAAAATCCCCCAAGCTTCCTTTAAGATACTTTATTTTGTATTAATTCAGGTTCGATAAAAGCCTAGCACATACAATACAATTAACTTTGGCAGTGTTGTTCTTAAAAAGACGCTATCACTGTAAGCTTGTTTGAAGATTTGGTGGCGCGAGACTTTATGCGAGCGCCGTTAGAATTTGATTAGCGAGCGGTGCGCTTGGCGCCCTCTCTTGGCGTCGGCTGGGACTGTTGAGTGGTGTAGATCCGTGCTGCCTGCACGCGCTAGGTGTTACAAACTCCCCCTCTGCCTCCAAGGCGTCCCGACGTAGGTGGCAGGAAAGACTAGTTTTTCCTTGGTCTCCCCCTCCTTCTTATCGGCTGCACCGGATCCTGGTTGCTGGGTCCCTGGAATGGCCGTAGCGCCGAGGTGTGATATTTTCCGAGACGAGTGTTTGGATGATCCCTGGTGGCAACCTCGTATGACGTTGGCGATACTTGTTGGAGTATTACGTAAGGACCATCTCTTCTTGGCATGAATTTAGCAGCTACCCCTTTGGCAGCGTTGCTAAGCGGATGTGACGTAATCAGTACTAGATCTCCTGGTTTGTACTGCGGTGCTTCTCTCCGGGTTGCGTCGGCGTAGTCCTTATTCTTGTCCTGGTGTTGTTCTTGGATGAGTTTTGCCTGGCGGAGGGTATCCGTTGGTAGAACCAGATGTGGCGTGATTTCAGGTATAAAATTTTCAGACTGGATGATGGCACGCTGATCCCTGGTGACATCGTCTGTTGTGCGCAGTTCTCTTCCGAACGTGAGGTATGCAGCGGTGTGTCCAGTTGATTGGCAGCGAGCGGTGTTCATGGCGAACCGTATGGGTGCCAATTTGGTAGGCCAGCTGCTATGGTCGCCCATTCTTGGTAGTGGATAGTTGTCACTGATGGTTACCTTATTTAAATTTCGGTAGTCGATGCACACTCTTACTCCACCCTTGGGTTTGGGAACCAGAACTACTGGGGCGGCCCATGCAGACTCGCACTCTTCTATGACGTCCTGGGCTAGCATGTCCTGCAGTTCTGCTTTCAGTATTTCCTGCTTGTGGGGCGGCATGCGGTACGGAGGAACGGCTACTGGACGATGGTCCAGGGTCTCTATTCTGTGTTCCGCGAACGATGTGGCCTCTCCCCCTGGCTGGAAGACGATAGAGTGGGCTTCAATTATCTTGTTGATCATTTTCCGGTGGTGTAGCTCCAGGGCTTGTCCTTCTTCGGGACGTAGCACAAGGTCTTCCACCTGGATCATTAGGAATTCCATGGCTTTGTCGTCCATAATCCTCCGTGGTGAGTGTGGGAAAATGGTTGGGCTGGGTAAAGTTGCTCCTTCGTCCATTTGCGGGTAAAATTCGGAGATGCTATCCGCGAATATAGCGTATACATCGGGATTGATCTCGTGGTTTAACTTGGGTGCGATGGGAGAAGAGTCCGGTCCAAAGAGCTTCTTGTTCTTGACGGCTAGCCATCGAGGGTCACCCCGAGGAGGTGTCGATGCTGTCGCGTAAGGCACTGACTGCTGGCATTCTTGTAGACGGTACTTCGTGAAAAATGAAGGTGGTGCCTCAGGCAAGAATGGATAGGCCGTGTTCATGTCCTCGGAAAACTGATAGCATTTCCTGGATAAGTTTAGGATCATCCCGGCTTCTTCCAGGAAGTCCATTCCGAGAAGAGTCCTATTTGGGGCATCCGGAAGGATGATGAACTCGGTCGTGATTGTTTTATTCTGAAGTCGCACAGGGATGATTGTACTGAGAACGCGCTGTCTTCTACTAACACCATCCGCTAGGACTACGTTGGCTTCTTTTTTTATGAAATGGCAATTGTGCTTCCTTAACACACTGTATAGCGTGGAGCCGGCGACGCTTTGTTTGGCGCCGGTGTCCAAATATGCGCCTCCCTGTGTTTCGCAGACCACGATCGGGACTATCGGTCGGATTCTCTCAGGTCGCACCAAGCTGGCGGAGGCAAGATAAAATCCCATATCAGCGGTGTCCTCGGTTCGTGGATTGCAGCGTGAGCAGTTGCTGCGGATCGTCCCTGGCTGTCCACATCCAAAACATTTTATTTCTGCGGCCGGTGGTCTGTGTGTTGGAGCTGAAGGACCTTCAAGAGGTTTTGAATTGTTCGCCCCGTCTTTCTTCCGCTTTCGACACTCCTCCTTCGTGTGGCCGAAGTACCTGCAGTACGTGCACCTGTTTCTTGGTCCGGCTGTGCTGGAAGACGTGTCTCGTTTTATTTCTGGGGTCTCGTAATCTTCGACCTTTCGGAGTTCGTCTTGGAGCTGGTCGAATGTATTAAACGAGTTCCTAGAGATGCTCTTCCTCGCTCGCTGGTTCAGAAGTCCATAGATCATATGCAGCTGGAGTTCTTCGTTAGGCCGGCAACTGGGAGTAATTTAGCAATTAGTGCCCGCTTCGTACATACAAAGAGTTCTGTGGGTGTGGTCTCCTCCTGCTCGGTGCTGAAGATTTCTCGGAGAATTTTGTGCGGCGGCTGCGTCTGTGCATACGTGTGACGTAGTGAAGCGAGTGCTTCCTCCCATGTTCTTGTTAGATCCTTGACTCCCATCCACCAAGGAGCTGCAGGCCCCTCCAGGAGCATTGGAAGTCCTCGGAGTGCGTTCGCCTCGCTGATGCCCTCGCAGTCTTTGTAGATGGCGATCGATTCGATAAATGGGTGTACATCCGTGCTACCGTTGAACCGGGCTGTGCATTGCGAAAAGGAACCAGACGTCGGAGCTCGAACTTGCTGCAGCCCTTGCAGTAGCATCCTGATGTCCTCCATCGTAATTGCTGCCGCCCTCGGTTGTTCTTCTTCAGGCATCGCTAACTTCCGCGTCTGTGACCTGGTGATCGTCTTGCCGCGAAGGGAGGAACCGATATGAATTGTTTTGTGCTATGGCTCCACTAGTTGGGCGCCACTTGTCGGAGGGTCGAGAGAAAACAAAAATCCCACAAGCTTCCTTTAAGATACTTTATTTTGTACTAGCAAGATACCCGTTCTTCGCACGGACTACAAATGTTTTTTCTTCTAAATCCTAAACGAATTCTAGAATGCTTCTCTCCTCTCTCACTCAATACGCTAAACTAACAACTCTGCAAAACAATATTGTAGGTAAAAAAGAAACAATATTCTTCCAAAAAAAGTTCTGCATAACCCTTTTATGCTTCACGTATTCCCTGTAAATGTGTATGTAATTGTCGTTCTCCTTATATAGATTGATAAAACTATAGGTTTAGTATAAAAATGAGAATAAAAATAATAAATGTACTTATTAAATGTTGTATTCATAAATTGTAGCAACATACCAGTTTCCACCACTTAGAGGTGGAATTTCGGAAATCCTATTTTATTCTAAACTGGACACACGAAAAAAAATCAATAACTTTAACCTCTTTTTTAACTTCTTTTTACGTTTACCCCATTTTTACTCCTTTCGCAATGAAATTTAGAATAAAAACTTGAAACCACTTTTTAAAGATTTAAAAAACACACATATGCTCAAAAACCATGATCATCACGAACCACTGGAAATACGAAAGGGTCTATAATTTACCCCTGAAACCAAATTCTGACCTTTAGGAGTTGATCTGTGCACAATCCTGAATTGCGATTTTAGGAACTTGTACAGGTAACCTTTCTAAGTAAAACCAAATTGTTACATTATAGGGCCTTATGAAATATTGAGAAATTCGTATATGCCAAAAAGAATGTCCTAACTCAATAAACATTAGGAGATATGAAGGGTTCTTTAATTCACTCCCAATCCAGATTTGCACCTTTAGGGGTTGATTAGGGGAAAATCCTAAAATACGGTCCTAGGTATTTGCATTGATAATCTCTGCAAGTAAAGACCAAGTCGCTATCTGATCGGGTCTAAGAGATATTGAGGAACTCGTGAAAACACATTTTCCCCTTTCCACCCGTAAGAGTGGAATTTAAAAAATATCCTTTCAACCCATTTAATTATATTAATTTTACCCTCCTACCCATTTTTAGTTTTTCCTCCTTTTACTCCTTTAAAAATTTTTAAATTCCCTTAAACCCCTTTCTAAATATTTTTAAAATACATCTATATGCCAAAAAAGAATGTTCTAACCCAATAAACATAGGAGATACGAAGGGTTTTTTAATTCACCCCCAATCCGGATTTGCACCTTTAGGGGTTGATTAAAGCAAAATTCTGAAATACGGTCCTAGGTATTTGCATTGATAATATTCGCAAGTAAACACCAAGTTGCTATCTCGTCGGGTCTAAGAGATATTGAGGAACTCGTGAAAACACATTCTACCCTTTTTCACCCCCGTAGGGGCGGAATTTAAACAAATCCCTTTAACCCATTTTATTGTGAAATGGAACTCACAGCAAAAAAAATTAATAATTTTAACCCCCCTACCCCTTTTCAGTTTTTCCTCTTTTTACCCCTTTAGGGTTAAAATTTTTAAATTCGCTTAAACCACTTTCTAAATATTTTAAAAATACATCTATGTGCCAAAAAAGAATGTTCTAACTCAATAAACATAGGAGATACGAAGGGTTCTTTAATTCACCACCAATTCAGATTTGCACCTTTAGGGGTTGATTAAGGCAAAATCCTGAAATACGTTTCTAGGTATTTGCATTGGTAATCTTTGCAAGTAAACACCAAATCAATATCTTATTGGGTGTAAGAGATATTGAAGAATTCGTGAAAACACATTTTACCCCTTTTCACCCAACGAATTTCAAAAAATCCCTTCTTAGCACTACCTTACGTAACAAATTGAACCTTTCACCCAAATTTCAAGTTTCTAGTACCAGTGGTTTCGGCTCTGCGTTGATTAGTCAGGGTTATGACTTTCCTTTATATATGTATAGATTAATTCAGGTTCGATAAAAGCCTAGCACATACAATACAATACAATTAACTTTGGCAGTGTTGTTCTTAATAAAAGACGCTATCACTGTAAGCTTGTTTGAAGATTTGGTGGCGCGAGACTTTATGCGAGCGCCGTTAGAATTTGATTAGCGAGCGGTACGCTTGGCGCCCTCTCTTGATGTTGGCTGAAACTGCTGAGCGGTGTGGAACCGTGCTGGAGGCTTTATGCGAGCGCCGTTGGAATTTGATTAGCGAGCGGTGCGCTTGGCGCCCTCTCTTGGCGTCGGCTGGGACTGTTGAGTGGTGTAGATCCGTGCTGCCTGCGCGCGCTAGGTGTTACACAACCTAATAAACGTTTGGTGCATGAAGACATGACTACCAACTTCAACAAAAATGGGCCAATAATAGTAGTGGGCGATTTAAATTCCAAAAACACTGTATGGAAATGTCGAGTAAATAATCCAGATGGGATACGATTTTATAACTACACTGCTCTTTGTGCGGCCCAAATAGATGCTTCTAGGGAAACCACTTACTTTCCATATAGCAAGGATCCAGATTTACTAGACTGGACAATTAAAAAGAATATTACTTGGCCAATTTATCAGTCAGTTTTTACTGAATTAGATTTCGTACATCTCCCAGCTATAATTGAGTTTTTTATTAAGCCAGTGCAATCCCTAATTAAAGGACCAGTCGATTGGGACGAATTTGCAGTTTTATTAAACTCTAAAATCAAATTCCCGTTAAGATTACTTTCAGAAGTAGAAGTTGACGAAGTTTTAGAAAAGTTCAGTAGTTTCATAGAAGACGCCGTTATTGAAGCGACGATTACCAAAACTAAAAAACTCTGAAACAACTATCTACAGCCTCTAATAAATATTTTAAATCTAATTGAAACTAAAAACGGGCAACGTACAAGGGATGAGTGAAATAGACTTGCTAGAAAAGTTCAATTGGAGCTATAGACAAATATAGAATTGAGTCGAAATACGTAAAACACCTAGAACCGGAGGATCCGTCTATGTGGAGGGTGACAAACGCATACTACGGGGATCGTCGCCAATACCAACAATTAAAATTAATAATACGGAATATTGTTCAGATACCCCGAAAGCTAACGCCTTCGCTGCCTACCTTAAAGACGTCTTTACAATGCGCTATGATCAGGGAAACTAGGATATCATTGCAGAGATTAACTTAACAGTACAAAACAATGCCGTCTTACCAAGTGAAATTTTTGAACCTACTAGTCCAGATGAAATCAGGAAACTTATTGCAAAATTAAAATCTAAGAAAGCTTCAGGTGACGACATGCTTTCTAATATAGTACTAAAGAAACTGACTCCTAAAGCCTATGCATTATTAGTTTCCACATCTAATCCATGTACTTACTACTACTTACTAAAAATATACTTCTTTTCCATAAACCGGGAAAACCACCACATCTGCTAACTAGATACAGGCTAATAAGTCTCTTATCATCATTGTCAAAAATATTAGAAACAATCATCAAAATTCGATTATACAAAGAGATTTGTCATCACGACATTCTGCCACCATTCCAGTTTGGATTCAGAAGCAATTATTGACCTATCAGTTGTTACGACTCACCCAGGTGAATCCAAAAAGAACAGCATAGCAGTTCTTTTAGATGTCAAGCAAGCATTTGACAGGGTGTCGCATAATGGTCTAATTTATAAGTTATTACATCTTCCAATTTCACCATATTTAATAAACATAATTGCATCGTTTTTGAAAGATAGAAAGTTTCAAGTTAAAATCTACAACCAGTCATCTACGCAAAACAGTTAAGCAGGAGTCCCTCAGGGTTCAGTACTAGGCCCAGTTCTCCACAATTTATATACTTATGATATTGATATTCCAGAGCCCATCACCTCTTGTCTGACTATGTTTGCAAATGACACTGCCATTGTCACACAGAATGAGAATATTCTTATATCAACTAACCATTTAGAAGAAGCAATAAAGAGCGTGTTGGAATGGTGTAGTAAGTGGTGTATCACTATTAATCAGGAAAAATGTGTAACCCTGATTTTTACATTAAAAAGACCTGCTGATCTACCAAATATAATGATCAATTATGAAATAATTGCTTGGAACACTAAGAAATCTACTGTAAAATATCTTGGCGTTTATCTAGATCGAAGACTTTTTTGCGGTGTGCATATTAACAAAAAATTCAACGAGTATTCTGTGAGACTCGCCAAACTATATTCGCTGATGAACCAAAGGTCACCGCTAAAGCTAGAGCGCACTTTATTACTTTATAAGAGTATTTTACGGCCAATAGTCGCATATGCTTGTCCAGTTTGTGGAGCTACAAGTAAAACTAATAAAAACAAGTTGCAAGTGATTCATACTAAAGTGCTTCGAATGGCTGTCAGTGCTCCGTGGTTTGTTCGAAACACTCAAATACATCAAGAGCTCGTCCCAACAATGGATCAATTTATTAACAAAACCACTAAAGAGTTTTTCGCTGATTTGCATAAATGCCCGGGCACCGGTAACTACTTATTAGGAATGAAAAACATACATAAACGCCACAAATGTCGTTTACCTGAAGATCTTTTCTTGGTAACTGACAGTTTAAGTGATGATGATTAAACATAATAAATTCTATCATGATCAGTTTATATAGTTAGTATACGACTTCATATTTAAAATATTATTATTATATTTGTATTGTAGTAGTTTATATTATTAAGTTATTATTGTTATCAACTATCGATCTGGTATTTTCAATTAAAAGAAAAAATATCTAGTGCAAATACGAGATATTTGCTGTTATTAGGGATCGAACTACGGTATAACAGAAAATCACTTATCCCATGCTACCGACTGCTGCAATAATGGGATATGGTGCTCCTAAGGTATTCCATTCTTGCATTCTTGTTTTCTACACTTGGTAGCCTCGCCCAATTTATCCCCTTCTTGCAATCGTGTTGATTAACATGCATCAAGATATCACGCTACTTAGAACAATAGAACACGTAGATTCAGACATGACTGATGATAACTCTATTGACTCCGATTAATAATAATATATAATAATATTTGTGTTTAGTTTTTCTTTCTTATTAAGATATTCTTCTGTTTATTTTTTCTTTTAAGAATATCCCCTCTTGCATTTGACTCGGCTTTTATAAAACTAGTTAAAAAATACGTTGTGACATATCCCATTATCACAGCTTTTAAGTGATTATTATCAGTTGTAATATAACAAGTGGAATGATTATTATCGATGATTTTTCTTCCGAGTTAAAACCGGAACCTAAATTTAACGAGTGTGTAGCACGAGTTAAATTTCGTCAGTGAAGTAACAATACCTCCTATCTGACAAAATTTTAAAAATTACGATTTATACAGCCATCGATTCCTAACTCGACTGCGCATAATTTCAATAGCTCCTATGTGCAGATAATTTGAAAATGTCGGCAAAACAAGAAAAAACAATACCTCCTAACTTGAAATTTTAACTTCAATACCTCCTATCTATATGGAATGTGTGTGTCAAACGACACATTGTGTTACAAGTCCGCAAGAAGTAGCAATCAGTTTTTACCCTCTTCTGTAAAATTTTGGTAAAGAGAGATAGGAGGTATTGTTACTTCACTGACGATTTGCTGTTTCGGTTTTAACGAGTAAAAAATTATCGATCATTAATCATTACACGAATTATATTGAATGAAATGCAAAATATCAAATATTTACTTTTTGTTCTTAGGTTGGCACTGTTAATGTTGGTTACCCTGCTGTCAATTTTAAGTCTAGGTCAAATTCGAGGTTAGCAGGTTAGATTTTGCGTCAGTTTTGACACAAACTGACACAAAATCTAACCTGCTAACCTCGAATTTGACATAGACGTACAGTGCCGCCAACATACTATTCATAACGAAACTCCGGCGACTCGCCGGCGAGCCGCTGGCGAACGACTATGAACACGGCTGTAAGTGTACTAAAAGCAAGAGAAAAAACTTCCAGAGTTAAAGAATAGGAAAATATCACTTTGACAAAAATATAAATGCTGAAGTATGTTGGCGCACAAATTGGTAACTCTACGAATACAACAAATTACATTATAACCAGTGGCTGGAAATAGAATTTCGAACTTACATGTACCAAAAAATGTTATTCAACAAAAATTTAGGCAGAGATATGCAGTTGAAACGATGGGTCTACATGCAAAAGAAGAATATCTGGGAATTTTAGTAGATATTATTTTATGGGAGATATTGGGAGACGAATTAAAATAAATGACAATGAAACAGAAATAACCATAAACTTCGAATTGGTAAAAGAAATGGGAGAAGAAAATAAAATGGTTGAGACACATAATGCGAGGAAATCACCGGAATCACATAACTATCATACTATGGAAGCCAAAACAAGCAAGACTAATGAACTGGCGAATAAACTAATAAAAAACGACTTGAGGATGATGGGTATAGGATAAAATTGTAGAGAACATGATGAATAATCTTCCTGAAATAAAGATTAAGAAAGTCCTAAGTAGCGTAATATCTCTACAGGATAAGCTTATTGTGATGATAAAGGGACGAAGTGGGAGAGTAGACTACATGTGTCAAATAACATCAATCTAAATCGGCCATTGCCTAAATATAATCTTCAAGTTGTTTAACTTCCTAATACCTAAAACGAACTAATATTGTAGACAGCTTGTCGCTCATTATGGAAAAACATATGAATAGCTATTTTCGTTTCTAGAATATTTTGTGTTCTTATTACAAACTTTTAAGTAGTATAAGTGCTTTTGTTCATTAAGTTAACTATGGATTATGAATAATTCCAATATATACATAGGTTGCGTGTGGGTTAAAGAAATACTAAAGCGAATGACTGGTACTGTAGTGATAGAAGTGGTTTTATGAAATATTTATCCATTTTTATCACACCATCAATCTTCTTGTTATGTCTACCTACACTCGAATGAGTTAAAGTGGCCCTGTCTGTATACTTCCATTTTTACTGTATATTCGATTTATAGGAAAGGCGAAAGCAGCACACGCATTATTATTATTTTAGAATGGGCTCTATGAATGAGTTATGCAATAATACCCCCCCAACGCATACGTGTCGGATCTCAAAATTCAGCTGATGTGCTAATAAAATTGCGTTCATATCGTTATTCCATTTATTTATTATAGAAAAATGGTTATTATCAGTAACACTGATTACAGAATAACAATAAAAACGGCAATTGTTAAACTATTGTTACAATAATCTCACTTCAGATTACTGTCGTCAGGAATAAAACACAACTTGCTAATAAAATATATATAATTTAAAATAGTAACGTCTGTACAGGTTGAAATGTTGCTTAAGACTAACTCATATTTCCAAACATTCACATAGCTAAAATGTCCATTTCCTCTCTGACATTCAAAACTACCAATCGCATCCCCTAATTTTTGAATATCCAACCAATCATGCCATTTGGATATTTCTGTATTTCCAACGGCTATTCCCAGGCGTTGTCAGCTCGAAACTAATTAGTACTCCGCCCCCCGATAAATTTTGCTGTTTGCCGAAATTCTAACTTTCTAAGACTCAATAGCGAGGACCGGATGTGGGAGTGGAAGTACACACGTTAAATATCCCAAGCCTGCAAAATTTGAAATTTCGGCCGGTGGATCTAAAAATGTCTAACACTATGTAAACAAGCTCTTTTAGAATACAATAAGATATATGTATTAATAAAGTATTAACAAAATCGTAATAATTTTTTAAATTATAGTAGGCAATATTCGGGTAACAATTCGAAAATCCTAAAATGTTAACTTTTTATTTTTACATTTACAGTAAATCTTATACAAATTCAGCAACTTCTTTTCAATTGGATGGATCTCCAGCTTCTTGTACCATCTTACTTTTTTGAGCTGGGAATATAAGACATTCGATTTTGTTCTAATAATCTTGATAGTCTGTGCGCGATTATTTCCATGCTCGGTTGAAATAAGAGTGTCTCCAAAAGATCCGTTCGAAACGCTAGTACAAATTTCTGAGGCTAAATTATAACGATATAGCCCAACTTACCTTAGTTCAAAAGTTGACAGTTTAAAAATAACGGGCGTTTTTTTTTTGTTTAAAAATGGTTCTCAATTAAGATGAACTTAAGTACTTGAATTCATCTTTGTAACTCTAATAGTGAAATTTTTTAATCAATTTCTTTAATATAATATCAAATCTGTGTCTTGCATTAATTAATTAACTTGATCTTGTTATATCCAATCCATTACAATATGTAACTGACTACCTCTAATACTGTTATAGAACAGTCTAAAAAACAAGAACCCTACCGTTTTACATAGTAAATAGTAAACATTGTAGCTTTTAGTGTACACGTAGTTTTAGTTAGTTCAGTTACTTTTCTAACATAATTAATCGTCAGGCAAATACCTAAACTGGTTGTTAATGAACATCGTATAACGAGTGCACACGATGATTAAACCACTAAATAGGGCCAAGCGTTGGCGGACCACTTTTGTCCAGACGAAATTATATTTACGACGATAAAATAAGGCCACCCGGTAATAATAATTGCTCCAGCCATCTAATAATCAAAGCAAAGGAAGGTTTCAGTTAATAGTCAAATATGTTCGTTTCTTTGCTCTAAGGGTACTTCGAGAATGTAGACAAGAGAGCCACGTAACCTAATATCTGGTAGCGATCAGCTGTTAATCTCCCAATATCACTAAAGCATCACAGATTGGTATAGGGTTGCCAACACTCTCATTTTGGCTCGAAGACTTTGGGTTTGGCAATCATTTTTCGGGCTTTGGGTTTTCAAAAAAAACCTTCGGGTGAACTACATACATGGGTTGCAAAAAACAATGCTTCTATTTACAATCTCCAGAGCAGAAGTTATTGGTAGAAAATGGCCAAAGAGAAAAAAAATGTAGTTTCGTAATTGTTTACTTAACTTCTAATTTGGATCTTAAATTTTTTTTAATGGAAAGTAAAACTAGTTTTGTTCTTTAGTTCCTATTATTTACAAAGGCCGAGAATTATGCGTAACGGGCCAGCTGGATCCCTTACCGATATTGTTTATTTTCATGCTTAAGTGTGTAAGTAAATGTTCGCAAAGGCGGTCCTACGCTGGAAGTGTGTCGTGAATTTTTATTTTCACAATTGCAGCAAGAAACACGCTGTACACGGGACGCGGGGATTTTCAACTCATGTAAATTTAACAAAGACGGTAGCACTCGCACGCAGCCTTTTCTGAGTACTTCATGGGTTTATTAGATTGGTAAGTATAGTACCTGAAATAGCGTTTACAAATTCCGAAAACGTATTTTCCGAATGTACATGTAAGTAGACACATTGTGCTATATTTAAAGGCTTATTTCAAGCGTCAATTTTAAAAGGCGCCAATTCAACTGTCCTTGCAAGATCTGCACTCGATCAGTGCTTCCCAGCATAATGTCCGCCAAGAGCGGGTGATGCAATTGTGGCGTGCCGTTTCCAAGGGTATGCAGCAGCCAGTTTTTAACTGCAAGCTTTTGCAAACGCAATTTTAACATTCAATTTTTACATTTACGTTCTTCTAAAAGCTAATTATTTCAACGTTATTTTTGGTGATGTTTTACGTTGTTCATGTATGTTTCAAACATGCCTGAATCTACACCGCACGTAAGTTGTTTGAGAAGTGAATTTTCTATTCTTTTATGTCTTTTGAATTTTTATGCGTGTTTTAGTTTTTATATTTTGATGTGTTTTGAAGTTTCAGTCTGACCAACACTATAAGGGGGAACCAAATTTCTGTTTTGGCAAATACTGATCTTGCATAAGCGACAAACTGAGATATTAAGAAATATTACCGCACTGAGTGCAGTAATATCCATTACAGCACTCAGTGGGGTAATGAAGCTGTTAACGATACTAAAATTAATTTGGTTAAAAGTCTATAACAACACTAATGAAGATAAATTATATTAAAACTCTTGCACTTGGGTTTAAAAATGAGTTATCTAATGCCGAAGTCACCATTTTAGCACTGCGTATCATTTCCAGCAGAAATCAATACCCACGGAGATGGAGAGAAAATCTTCGAAGAACAACTGCAATCATATTGTTATTTCGCAGTAAGACTTAAAACATGATATGTAACCTAATAGAAATGCCAAAAGTATAGCCAACTGCAAAAACAGTGAAAGAAATTTATGTGCCCTAGAGGTTAGAAGAATATGGAATTATAGTATATGTATTTTTCTGTACAGAGAAAAGCTATATTTTGTAGTTTCAATAAAGGCGACCAAGTAGGGAGAAAAATTACCGCCTCCAAGAAAATTAGTAATACGTTGTTTTACAGCTAATTTGTAGTTCTAGCATGCAATCTTAGAATTGGTTGAATATGTTCTATTTTAGTTGCATTTTGAACATTTTGAAATTTTACAGTCACTTTGGACTATATATGTTCCCACACTTGCATTCCAATAGTTTTTCTTAGGCCATTTACTTTTTCAGTGATGATAGCAGGAGACAGTGAACTGCTTTTTCGGCATTTTTTTAGTATGTTTTGTCGTAGTTTCGATGGTTCACTAAGGCCTGGTATAGCAGCTCTGAATAGAGGATTTGGGAGCATGAAAATATTTCGAACGCGTTGCTACTTTTGGTTCATCTTACCTCCGTTCGCCTCGCTTTTCGGCGATTTTGCTGGCACATTCGTAAGAAGCATCTGCCATACTTGAAGTCGTAACGGCCCGGTTCGTGACACTTTGTTCCCAGCGGTGTTACCGGCACGCGACCAAGAAGAACATATGCAAAGGTATCGACAACCAATTAAGCGCGAAGAGTTTAAAATTAATAATAGGGGTGCTCGGGCCAATAATAATGCAATTACAGCGCAATTTAAAGATACGGTTATCATCGTGGTACCAATCGGTTTTAAAACGCGAATAACGCATGATGTTAGACAAATTCGACAATACGAAGACGCTATTAAGGAGAAAGTTGGGAAACATCGTTCGTTTAACGATGCCGTGTTTCTATGGCTTCTCGGGGAGCAGAGGAAGAAGAAAAATACTGATTAAAAACAGAGTTAGGGTAAAAGGGTTGTAATAACACTCAGTTCGACCATACAAGTTGATTTTATCTTTTCCTTAGGCCACTGCTAGTTCATTTAGTTTACAGAAATCCAGAATTGTTAAAGGTAGTTTTCTACTCAGCTGTAACCAGTTTAGAATAAAACCAGGGGGGATATTGTAAAGGCCCGGTTTGTTTTAACACTTTAGTGTTGTAATAACTTTGGTATTTCACCATTAATCTGTTAGTAATAAAACTAAACTGTATTTCTTACAATGAATCAATTAGTTTGAAACGCATTGTGTATTTCACGCGTAAATTTGTGCATCCGAGTCAGCTAATTTGGGACAGTATTCCATGCGTCTAAATATAAAACAAAAAAGTGGTGCGCTAGAAGAACGCGGTGAGTCAGTCACCCGCCAATAGGCGACTGGTGCGTTGGTCCAAGTAAAAAGTGACGCTATACATGCGTTGAAATGTGCGATTAAAAGTTTTGTGTTGGCCTGCGTTGAGAGCAATCGACGCCTCGTGATTCTTGAGCTGAAATACTGCTTTGAGAGCAGACAACTATCTTCAGGATCCACAACGAGGAATCAATAATTATTCAGCGATGAAAGCAGCGCTGCAAGCTTTAAAGCCCATCGTGTAAACTTACGAGGTCAGTTTGGAGCAACTATGATACAAAGTTAGTCCTATAAACAACTATATCAGGGAATCATTACAAGCTTGCAACAAATGACACAATAACTTCAACGGGTATATTGCGCTGTAGAAAGCAGCGGCAACCTGCCGAGCCAGCGTATCGAGTCCACTGATTTCAATCTACTGAAGGCAGGTGCATATTCAGTAAATTCGAGTGCGAGTTTTAAACATCGCCTGTTATGTAGAGTCAGCAGAAGCTCGTGAACTATTTCGTGCTAATCTTAATAGAGCACATAGCATTTATTGATTAACATTTTATAGTCTTTTATGTACTTCCATGCATATGTGTTTCTTTTACAGATTATATATTTTTTACTGGTTGGTTTTTATTTCTGGCAGTGTTTGCATGAATAATTACAGCATTGTAGGTGACAATGAGCAGGCCTACAAGAGTAATATTGACATTATCCTTAGCCACAGTGAGGTAACAGCGGGTTTTGCACTTCTACGGCTGATTGAACTAGCAAACAAAGAACAATTAAATTTATAGTACAGTAGAGTATAAGGGTACGAGAAAAAATCACATTACAAAGGATGCCCTCCGTCTTAAGGTTCGTGGTCGTTAGCTACACTTTAGTGCACCGTTGTACACCTAGGGATTTAAATTTTAGCTTACTTCTAACTGGAATAATAGAGCTTAACCTATTTCTGTTTGGAAAATGTTGATTACGATAGGGACAAGCATACGTTAGCTGCCTGTATTGCTAACGTATGAAGAGGTTAGCGATCGCGTGAGAGAGCCCCACCTGTAGCGGATACTCCATGGTTGATTCCATTAGCCTGCTTGCTGCGAGCCGCCGGATAACGTTGGCCAGCTCGCTACGAAGCCCATCCTAGAAAACCGTCCACAGAGGTCACTCCCAAATTACCTGGAAAACTTCGTGGGGATTCGTGAGGAATTTGCAGGTCGTTGGGGTTATGTAAACGTTTAGCATGTATAGATATTTATAGCATATACAGGGTGCCCAACTTAAATGTACGCAGCTTTAAGCAGGTGAGTATACAACAAACATACAATCGCAATTGAAATGTAATGTGTGTTGCATACTCACCTACTTAAAGCTGCTTACATTTAAGTTGGGCACCATGCATATTAAATAGCTGCTTTTTGAGGTATATTTAGATTAGAATAACTGAGTTTTGTGGAAAACCACGTACTGGAATGATTTGCGTACGTACCTGTATTTTTCGATAACCTAGCTTCATTAAATTTTCGATAATTGTCAAATAAAAGTACGTTTGTCCAAATTGAGTTAAATTAAGTATTTGGAGTGACTGTGGCTCCACTACAGTTCACGGCTCGTTAACCATTTAAATTAATTTGCCACTCGTTTAGATTTTTTCTTTGCATTTAGGGTTCTGAGCGCATGCAAGTGAAACGCATTCGAGTAACTGCAGAAGCAACTATGGATTTCTATTAGGGAATATCAAACCTCGTAAGGCCTTACTACGCTGATATTTCCCGTACTGTCGAAATCTTTAATGTTAACTACTCGAGTTTTAAGCTAACTTCCGGGGTTGACCGTTAACCTTTTTAATCACTTGCGCCGTTTTCACCCCGGACCCTTTTGGTGGATCTCTGCTTCACAGAGTGTAACAATAAGCGAGTCATTTGTGGATATACATTTATTCATGGAATGAAAGTTTTAAGTCTCTGCTTCACAGAGTATGTAATTATAGGCGGTTCATTTGCAAATACAAATGCATTTCTTTATTACAAGCTTTACATACGGTTACAATGAGGTTTCGCATCCAGAAGAAGATGGTACAATGGTTAAGTAATTTTTGTCGTTTTGTTACGCAGTATTTTAACTTGTTTTATTTATTATATTTATTATATGCTATTTGTTATCAGGAGCATCTGTAGCTTACCCGTTGCCGGAGTGCAAAGTCTCATTTTCCGCCCCTTTTATATATAAGTTGCGATTAGGTGGTTAGGAAAGGTAAGTGATTGAATTGAGTAAAGTTAAATAGAGAAACATTCTTAATATACAGCAAACATTTTTAATTGTTATTAATCTGTAACAGTGTAACAGTATTATTTATATCTATGTCAATATTGTTTTCAATACTTATTGTAGCTAGATTTGGTAACCGTTCTTGTGCCATACTTGATCTTAAATATTTTTGTTATAATTTTTAACATGGAAAATGTTCTTTTATTTGCAGCAACAGTGACAGCTTAAGTTGTGCTGACCTTCACGAAAAAACGTTTACAATCCGGAGTAGCTCAAAACTTGCGGCGATTTGTCCTGAATAAAGGCTGTTGTTCTTAAAGTTAGTCATTGAGTGAAAATAAAACAAGTAACAGAAGGGCGTCAGCTGTCAACCACGACAACAATAAAACCAGTCTAGCTCACACTAAATAAAACTCACTTACCGTATACAACCTCTAGCTTACATTAATTTATACTCTAAGAAACGAAAACAATAGTAAAGGTCTAATTACTAAAATGTGTAAGTACAGTAGCGGAAATATAAACCGGGACAAGTCCTGTAAGGCAATATTTCACTATTTGAATATTGCAATTGTGCCTTTCTAATTGTTTATGAAATCCAATCTACCACTGGCCTATGAACCAAAAAGATCTGGTTAATGCAATATAAGCAGCTTGTGATAACATCGACAATGAATTCATTAAGACAATTTAACTTAGGCAAATTTTAGTGTCCCGCTTTATATTTCTTCAATAGTACAGTTGCATATAACAATAATTACAAAAGTAAATAGCGTACTGGATGTGTAAATATAAAATCAAGCTCATCGATGCAAAAGAACCTGGGTGCAATAGTACAATCAATTTTAAATGGGCACATAAATGCTAAACTGAATCGCTAAATTTAAGACGGCTCAAAAAGTTACAAGTGAATATACAAAAAAAACTACATTAGAAAAAAGAACCTAATTAAAAGAAGTTAAATAATGAATAAAAGTTATTAAATTTTGGCCTAAAGTAAATTGCGCATTTAATAGTATAAGGCTTCGTAGGATTTTCAGGCGCTGGCAAAATCTAATCTCTAGCCTGAACGATAAAAAGCAAGTCTATTGATCGGCCTTCAAAAAACTTAGAAGAATATAACGTAATATTATCAAAATAATATTTAGTTACCTTTCGCTAGCTGTCTTTAGCGTTTAAAAGAAACTTTTCTTGGTCCTATTTTACCCACACCTGACGATTACATATAAAATATTTCAAAATAATAAATAATGCCCAAATACAGCCATGATATTCAGAATCTCCAAGGCAGCTTCAGTGGGACGCATCGCCACAAAAGAAACAAAACGCACGCAGGAACGCTAGATGCTTTAACTTTTGCTTCTGCTAAACAGTTTTGAACTACGATTGGTGGGAGTAATACATGTGACAGTTAAATGTTCCAGGGCACATTTCAAGTTTTCTTATTCAAGAGAATGTAGCGAATCCGGCCCAGCTTTTCCTAGCGAGCTTATAACCGCGCATCGCCTAATTAGCAACACTAATTTAAAGGAAAATAAACGACCGAAAGATTGATAGCGGCCCAAAAATCATGCTGTAAAAAATTGAAATTGCACGGTCTGCATGTTGGCTGAAATTACAGCTACGCCGGCTTTAGAAAAGCTGGGATACTGTCTACCACTCTATGGAATTAAGGATGGGGATCAAATCCCTGAATCAGCTTAGCTCACCGAAAATCAAAGAGTAAGAGCGCGCCAATCAAAAATTCCGACTGGTGTTGTTTTCGAAAGCTACGGATTAAAGTTAACTCTACTCTCAAAACTTTATGATGCTAATAATTCAATACATAGGAGGCTTAAAGCCGAAACCAGCAAAATTACAGGAGGTATTTGCAAAATACGTAAAGTAGTCTATAAATTTGAAAATTTTCCAATTAAGTTATCTCTAAACAAATACAGGGGCATTAGATTGGTTATCTACCTCGCTTAGCCATGGAAATTTTATAGCAAACCACATTACGTGGTCATTAATACACTACGTTTTAATAGTTATTGTACAGAATTGCATTTATTCATAGCATGTCGGTGCTTTCTTGTGTATTAGTATATTAGGGCACCGACGCGTAATTAAATTCTTAGCTTTGGAAAACCGCGAATCGAAAATATTACTATAAATGATCCTGTAATGATTCGTAATTCAGCAGAATGCGACCCAAAACCACACGAGCCGAAAACTGCAACGTGTTATAAAATGTGTAGAAAGGTAGAGCCGATGCTTCCTGAAAATCGAGGTTTGAAGATAGCAGAGGTCTTTAGGGCCTTGAGTATCCTGGAATGAGCAAGGTGTCAGCCAGATGGGTTCCAGGGCCTTTGAATTTTGAACAGAAAGATTGTCGTTGGAAGATTTCTTCAAAGTATTTAGATTTACTGAAAATTATCAAGACTTGTTGTGCCAAATAGTGAAAGGAGATGAAACCCGAGTCCAATATTGGAATCCTGAAACCAAACAAGAATCAATACAGGCGGCTATAGGCAAGCCTATGGGGACGGTTCTTTCGGAACCATCACGGATGTTATTAATTGATTAAATGGAGACAGGTAAAACAATCACCGGCAGTACTTATTCTATTACACTTGAAAAACTATATCGTGCTGTACAGAAAAAGAGTCCAAATATGTTCCACAATGGAGTTCTGTTGCTTCACAGGTGCGCAGGGCTCAACCTGTTGAAATTTTAATGCAAAAATTGGGATTATTTGACGTAGATCATCCAGCGTATAGTCCCGAGATGCCCCTGTGACCATTATTTATTCAGAAACTTAAATAAAAACCTACACGGTTGCCGATTTTATTCTGACGTAGAACCTTCTCGGGAAGTTAGCAGTTATTTTCTTGAACAGAAAAAATACTTGCATTCTAGAGGACTATTGCAACTCCCGGAAAAGTAGAAATACCCTAGCTAGGTTAGGAAGCTTTTTCTCCACCAGTAGGGTTAGAGGTGAACTCTAAATTTCGAATTTAAGAAAAAAATTATATAACGTCCTGGCTGTCGCCTCCCTAGGTCTTACCGCCCGGGTGCCGTGCGCTCCTGGCATCCTCTCTTAAGACACCTATGTTATTGGCTGCACTATAAAACCATATTGGTAGACGATGTTGTCGATAATGAATCCCATTATTAGCTTGAGTTGGTGGCATTATTTTTGGAAGTTCGGTGTATCTCCCGAGGATTAATACCGCGTCGAGAACCTGGCGCCTTTTTCTTCGATAGCATCATTTTCAGTTAAGAATAGTTTCTTCGCATTGCTGGAATCCCGACTCTCACCGCGAGTTAGCCAACCTAGGCCGATATTTACCAACTGACAAAACACCTAATAAAATTTTCGTCAACAGATAAGTCACAAACCTTCGTTCCTTCATCACAACGTCCAAAATCTACGCGAAAAAAATATAAGAAAATCGAAAAATTTTGAAAGTGCAGGTTTTTTTTACTTCTTTTTACAATAAAGGAAGTATTAGATTCACCCCAACAATTCGAAAAGTTGACGTTTTAAATTCCCCTGAATAATCAGGTTTTTGTTCATTGGTCTGTCCGCATGTGTGTGTGTCTGTGTGTCTGTCTGTCTGTGAACAGAATATCTCAAAAACGAAAAGAGGTATGGAGTTAAAACTTCATATATAAGTTTTGTGTAGTATGTAGATGCGACAGCAAGCTTTTTAAAAAAATGCATAACCGGAAGTAGGTGTTAACTCTTGTGATTTTTCAGTTTTTTCGATTTTTTCGAAAACGGCTATAACAATTTTTTTCACATTTTACATTTTTATTACTTTTTTAATGTATATGATGTGATTTTTAAGTTAAATAACTCTAAAATGGGTTGCTTTTGTTTTTTATATTTTTTTTAATAACTCCTATTTTAAATAGAATACCTGGTATCTTATTACATTTTCTAATTAAGTTTAAAATTTTAGAGAACATTTGTCACTTCAACTATTGCTCTATTTTGTACGGTTTCTGTAGTATTCGTAATTTTTCATTTTTTAAAAGTGCGTTGTAGGAATAATCGGTAGTAATACTTAAATATTTCGATATTATCGGGTTATGTGCAGATAACTTTATTACATTTGCTACACACGGGAATTTATTTGCACGTAAAAAAAAATCATAAATACTTCACAGCAGGGTGGTACAGGAATCGTCTAGACGTGTAGCAAACGTTTGCCAAGCTAGGTCCTGAGCAGGATGGAGTGGGTTGTCCGGAAGCGCCACTGGTTTGAGACGGTCCAAACCAGAAAACCTACAGGTGGCCGTGTAAATTCCTAAACCACTAGCTGTTTCACAAAAAAAATATTAATAAAAGACAGAAAACACCAAGACTCGAAATAACCTAGTTATTTATTTACAGTTTGTACACATTCAAAATTCTGTGTCATACTTGGAAAAGGCAACACAATTCTGTGATAATAGTATGTAAATGGAATAGTTTGTAAATGTAATCTTAGTGGTATGTAATGTACAAGATTTTATATTAATAAAGTCGAAAATGTAACTACGATAATCGCAATTCGTTCGAGTACCCGTGTATCAACTACGATAGTGACTTAAATATAATTAAAAACAGCGATACCGGAATGCGGGAGAATAGCAAGTTCTAAATCGCTTGATTAATTAAGTAAATAATCTATCTAGTCGCGAACCTCTTCGAATTGGTACCATTTCGCCTAGGGGAGTGCTAATACACATAACATGGTGTATTTACGGTGCTCATATTATGTTAAATGCCAAATTGATGCTCCCGGAGACCTCGCCATAGTTTAAATTTTCGAACATTGACAAGTACTTGAAACTTGAACGCGACTAAAGCAGTACTACCAACGTAAAGATATTAAATGCATAGAATGACATTATTCTATTCCACAAAAGTAATTGCACGTGATGTGCAACGAAGTTACACAATATTCCGCATGTAAAACGGCATGAATTTCGCTAGCATATACCTAGGTAAGTACAATACATAAAGTAAAGATCATAGTGCCATAACGAACGATATGTTCAGTTCAATAAACACCAAAAGGTAGATAACACTAGGTGTTGTAGATACCTGGATTGTGCACAGAAGGGCCGCTACATCAACAGCTATGGGGGATAGCTATTAAGATGTCCACCAGCTTGAATAACCTCCAAAGAGTCAGGCCTTTATCTAACTTTGCAGGTGAGAAACGTAGTCGAGTGCAGTCACCATGGGGAGAAGCCTTGCATGCGAACTACCACATATGCTGAGGGGCTCGGACTGAACGGAATCGTTGCTCCAGGTGCCTTAGCCAAATAACATCAATGCCACAGGCATAATAGATCCCGAAAAATCGGAGCACGATACAGCAAACTAGGACGAGGAGGCCTAAATACGAGACGTTATCGAAAAATGTTCAACGGCAACCATAAATTAACATACCAGAGTTGTAATGTGGCCTCGAGTAAGTAAATTGCAGAAATATATATTTATCCCAATACAATCGGATTCATTTTAGCAATATATGGAAACTACGTAATCCACTTAAGTGAAAATTTCCAAAGATCACATGCAGCTCCAAAAAGGAAAACTTAACAAGTGGTCGCCGGAAATCGTACTATCAAAACAATTTTCAAAACTGTTACTCAAAATTCCCTAAAAATTTCCAAAAGTCCCAACAATTGCAAAAATGAGTATGCAACCAAAGCTACACCTAACGTATGTAGGTGAATCTAACTATATGAATGTATTTAAGCTAAGAAATTATCCAAACAATCCTTAACTGTATCTAAATGTAAAATTACACGTAACAACTTGTTGCACAATCATAAAAGGGTGTCTGTTTAACAGTTTAAGTCAAACTGTCACGATTCCTTATTGTGAAGGAAGTTTGAGACGTATAACCGGAAAATTTTAGAAATACGCATTGTATTCGATTTGATCATTTTTCGAGTAAATTTCAAAAGTAGAAACATAAATATCTCGATTTGTTTGTATTAGCCTAACTGAATGTCATCTTCATGGAAACAGTATATAAGTAGATAAAAGTTGTTTATTGCGTTGCCTAGAGAAGTTACTCTAGACATATAATTGATGTTGTATTAACAAAATTATACAACATAACTTAACTAACACCTTTCTGATTGGTTGATATCGATACAAAAAAAATCACTTATAATACCATGAGCAGTCAAAGTTATGTGGACGATTGCGCATCGGTACGATTAGGACGAGCGCGCTAGTAAGAGTTCTAATCCCAAGCGCATGGATATGAGTACTGATACTACCGCAAAAATAATCTATTTAACTTTAACTAAAAAGAGTATTCGAGGGACTATTCAATTAACCCTATCAGTGAAAGAATAATTACAGCCAGACTTAATACGCATGGAAGCAAGGTAATGATAATACAATGCTATGCACCAACAAATGTATCAGAAGAAACAGAAAAAGAAAATTTTTATGATTTATTAAATAGGACTGTCAGCAAGATAGATAAAAAAGATGTACTCATATTAATTGGCGATCTAAATGCAAAGGTAGGAGAGCAGACCAGAGAGTTTGACAGAATAATGGGGAAACATGGTCTTGGAACGCGGAATGAAAATGGGGAACTTTTACTTGAGTTCTGTGGAAACCATGAAATGGTGATTGGCGGTACAATTTTTGATCACAAGGACTGTCATAAAATAACATGGGTGTCGCCAGACAAAAAAACCGTTGATCAAAGAGATCACGTCTGTATAAGTAAAAAATACCAGCATGCTTTACTAGATGTCCGCAACAGACGAGGAGCGGATATTGATTCCGATCATCACCTGTTGTTAGCGAAAGTTAGGTTCCACTTTGAGATATTTAGAAACAAGAACACCTCCTTGAGACGAAGTAAACGTCTGGACATGAAAAAGATAAGCGACCCAGAAATCAAGGAAAAAGTTATTAATGCACTGCAACAATCTGCGAAGAAAATTAACTACAGTGTACCAATTGAGGAGATATGGCAGAGCTGCAAAACGAATCTTTTAAGCAGCTGCAATGAAATATTTGTTAATACAAAAAGAGGAACTTCTGAATGGATTAGCGAAGAATTTTGGAATAAAATAGAAGAAAGAAGAAAACTTAAAGAACATGGACTCAGAGCTAGATCCGAGGAAGAGAAAATAGAAACACAAACAAATTATGTAAGGTGCAGTAAAAAAGTCAAGAAAAGCATAAAGAGAGACAAAGAAAGATATATAGAAGATACAGCAGAACAAGCACAAATAGCTGCAGATAAGAAAGACAGTAAGGAGCTCTTCCAGAAAATACGACAGTTGGCAGGAGCGACAAGGAGAAAAGAGAATATGCCTGTAAAAGATAAATATGGAGTAAATCTGTGCACGGTTGAGCAACAATTGCAACAATGGAAAGAATATTTTGAAGAGACAGCGAATGTTACAGGAGAACACATTGAAATACCACTCGAATCAGAAGGCCCTGAGTTGCAGAAAGATACAGACTCCCCTACAAGAGCAGAACTAATACGCGCTCTCCAGCAAATGAAGAATGGGAAAGCGGCTGGTAATGATATGATAACTGGAGACATGTTAAAGATCGATACCGAAACCACAACAGACATATTGCACCCCCTGGTTGTAAGAATTTGGCTAGAAGAAACCTTCCCGGCCGACTGGAAAGAAGGCATCATTGTAAAGATACCGAAGAAGGGCAACCTGCGCAGATGTGAAAACTGGCGAAGGATCAACCTTTTAAACGTAACTAGCAAAGTCTTCTACCGCATTATATTAAATAGAATGGGGAAGCCTTTGAGAGTTTTATTCATAAAGAACAGAGCGGATTTAGACGTGGGTACTCATGCGTAGATAATATAAATGTGGTGCGTATTATTATAGAACAATCTCTTGAGCACCAATCGCCACTACAGCTTTTATTCATTGACTATAAGCGAACTTTTAATTCGGTCAATAGAGAGTGTATTTGGATCGCACTTAGAAATATGGGACTTCCCAAAAAAAATAATACGACTGATTAAGGAAGGATATGATAATTTCCAGTGTAGAGTGTTACATAAAGGGCTGCTGTCTAAACCGTTCAAATCCGAGACTGGAGTGAGACAAAGCTGTGTATTGTCGCCACTTTTGTTTCTAGTAATAATAGATATGATTTTACTAAAAACTATTGAAGGCAGAACAAGAGGTATCAGATGGGGTTTGATGGGTGTTCTGGAAGACATAGATTACGGTGATGATGTGTGCCTCATGTCTACTCAAGTAAGAAACATGTAGGTAAAGCTGAACAACTTAGTAACAGAATCACGCAAGGTGGGACTGGAAATCAACAAGAATAAGACGAAGCTGCTAATGATAAATACCGAAGGAGCAAATAACGTAATACTAGATAGTAACCCCTTAGAAACAGTAGAAGAATTTACCTATCTGGGAAGCATTGTATCGTGCAATGGAGGCACTTTGAGAGACATAGAGCTCAGAATAACTAAAGCAAGAGCAACATTTGCTAGCATGAATAAAATTTGGCGGGCTAATAAAATTCGAACATCGGCTAAGATTGAGGTTTTTAATGCTACAGTTAAAGCAGTCCTTCTTTATGGCTCAGAAACCTGGTACATGACGGCCCAAATAAAAAGGAAGCTACAAGCATTTGTGAATAGATGTTTGAGATATGTATTAAGAATATGGTGGCAAAAACGTATATCAAATCTGGAATTATGGAGGAAAACCGGACAGGAGCATATAAATACCGAAATAAGACAAAGAAAGTACAGATGGCTGGGTCATACTTTAAGAAAACCTAGAGATACAATCAGTCATGCTGCCCTGGAATGGCCGGCGCAAGGGAGAAGAACTAGAGGGAGACCCCGCAAATCATGGCAGAGAACAATAGAAGAGGAAACCGGAAGAACTATGGCATA
This sequence comes from Agriotes lineatus, assembly GCA_940337035.1. NCBI lineage: Eukaryota > Metazoa > Arthropoda > Insecta > Coleoptera > Elateridae > Agriotes > Agriotes lineatus. The sequence goes on along the minus strand of OW679202.1, from coordinate 122,207,664 downwards.
GCTACGATTAATGGCTCAAGATAAAGAGAGGTGGAAACAGTTTGTGCAGAACTTATAACCCTAACTAATGTGTAATGGGTATATATGTATAGATGTATAAAGGTATGTGCATACGTATGTGTGCAACTTGATAAGAATTGTTAAGTATTACTTGTTAATTATTAGTTAATAATTAGAGTGTAATAGTTTTTTTATAACCCTTTGTGCCGTCAGGGAATAATGGGTTAAATAATAATAATGATTCAATTAACCAAACTATTTTTTTCAAATTAGTTTTCAGTAAATTTAGCACAAACAACGCAATTTCTATAGTAACAGAAAACTAAAATTAATTTTCCCTAATAAAAACTACATTTATTTAAAATAGTCACGTGAATACCTTCTAGGAAGATATATCCGCTGATATTTTTTTGATTGGATAAAAAACGCCAAGTTCTGAATTTTTATTGGTCACTTCTGACAGATGACAGGTGAATTGAATAGTCGACGAAATACTGCGGAAGATACCAACACAGCTATTGAAAATGAACGACGGTATACAAAACCGTCTACCAGACGCACAAAGTAATAATGAAGATATTAAGAACAGCTACTGAAAACTGAAATGAATAAATAACACATAAAGAAAATAATGGTCAGCTACAAAATCAGAAAAAATTCATCAGCAGATTAGAAAGAGTATCCAACGAATAAAATTTAATTTGTTAGGAATACAAAAAAACATGAAGAATTGGTGATAAAATTTAGATGTATGGTGAGAAAACTGGTCATAAGCCTAGATAAGTAAAGAAATGGAAGAATAAGTGCATCCAAAACACTACTAGCGGTATTCTTGAACTGAAATTAAAAAATGGAAGGCACAGATAAGCTAAGCAATGACAAAATTCAAAAAGAAAAGAACGAAAAGAAAATAGTCATGTACTGCATGAAAAAAGTCGATCACGGTATAATTAGGACAAGAATAGACAAACTGTAATAAATAAAGAGGAATGCCCTGTCTACTAACTGCTGCAACAAGAAGTAGAGGGGAGACACAAAGGGAGGGAAAAGAAGCTGACAGACAGAAGACAAGAAACAAATAGAAGCTAGATCATTCGAACAAGCAGAACTAGTCCTACAATTAGAAAACAAAAGAATTCATCAAAAAACTAATATGCGAGCAGCAGAAAACGAAATACTAGACGCTAAAGTTGTTATTGCCACTGCACAGCGAGGGTATCCAAACTGCAGATAATAAAACACATTTAAGAATCGAAAAATTAATAAAAACCAAAGGTAGGAACATTTGAAGAAAAATCACCCTAGGAAAAAATCGGAACAAGAAGAAAAAACAGTAAAAGATAAATAAAACAAGCAAAAATTAACATGCATCCAGATATCAGGTCATTTAGATTCAAAGATGACCTGTTCTTAGGCATGAAAAGTAAATGTTGATAACTTCTTGTATTTGATGCAACTTTTATAAAAACAGTTAACAAAGAAGTTGAGACATATCTCATGCTTGCAGCTTGAATAACTTTAGGTAATTATTATTATATTTATAAGAATATTTCAATATAATACAGATATAAAAATTATACTTTAACATCTACACATTATGGCAGCGTCAAATAAATTAAGAAAAAATAAAATTATTTTGCTTTCCTGCATAATTTACATATTGCAACTTATCCCGTTCTTGCATCAGCGTCTTCATTTATTACAAATTGACCAAGGATATATGGTTAACAAAAAAATGCGGAAGCGTAAGAATGCAGTGTTATAGTTCTAATACTAAAGAGATATTTAAAATTCCGTTAACTACAGAGCAATTACACTGCTTTAGCAACAGCTACAAAATATTGACAACAATAATAAAACACAAGTAATCAGAAAGTAATAGACACATGAATTAATCAACCGAATCTGCTCCCAAACATTGGCACATACAGATGTTCTAGTTATCATAGTGAGATCGAGCGAAATAGCAAAATAAACTAAAAGATATATTTAGCAAGATAGAAGAATAAATCAGAAGAAGTGGATGATTAGAAACAAAAATAAAACTAAGTGTATGGAAGGCAAGGGAAAAAAAGCTATTGAGAGTTAAACAATTAAAACATCAAATTGAAAAAATATAAATGTTTATCTTGACACACAAATTGGTAACTTTAACAATACAACCAATTACATTAACCATTGGATGGAAATATAATTTAGAACTTACATGTACCAAAAAATGTTATGTAGCTAAAACAAGAACATCTGGGAATATTAGTAGAGATTACTTTATGAGAGATAATGGTAGTCCAATTAAAATCGATGACAATGCAACAAAAATAACTAGAAACTCCGAATTGGTAAATGAAATGGGAGGAGAAAATAAACTGGTTCAGACACATGATGCGAAGAAATGACCGGAATCACAAAACTGTCATGCTATGGAAGCCAATAGAAACAAGATAAATAAAGAAACCAATAAATAATGTCGAATGAAGTAATCAAAGACTTGAGTGTAATGGCTCGAGGATAGAACATGCTGAATAATCTTCCTTAAATAAAGATTAAGGAAGTCCTAAGTGGCGTAATATCCCTACAGGTTAAGCTTATTGTGATAATAAAGTGACGAAGTGTGGGAGAAAAATATCTGTCTCAAATAAAATCAATTTAAATCGGGTTTTGTCTAAATACAAGCTTTAAATTGTTTAACTTCCTAATACCTAAAACGAACTAATATTGTAGACAGCTTGTCGCACATTATCGAAAAACACTTGAATAGCTATTTTCGTTTCTAGAATATTTTGTGATCCTACTAAAAACTTTCAAGCAGTATAAGTGTTTTTGATCATTAAGTTATGTGTGGATTGTCAATAATTCTAATATACACATACGTTTTGTGCGGGTTAATAGAAATACTAAAGCGAATGAGTGGTACTGTAGTGACAGAAGTTATATTATGAAATATTTATCTATTCTCATCACACCATCAATCTTCTTGTTACGAGTATGTCTACCTACGACTACATATTCGGTGGATGAGGTAAAGTGACCCACTATGTACGCTTTCATTTTCACTGGATATTTGATTTATAGGAAACGCGAAAGCCATACGAGGGGGTGTATTATTATTTTAGAATGGGCTCCATGAATGACTGATGCAATGATACCCCTTTCCAACGCATACGTGTCGCATATCCCAGCTGATGTGCTAATAAAATTGAGTTCATATCGTTCGTTTATTCGTTTATTATAAAAAATATGGTTATTATGAGCAACACTGACTACAGAATAACAATGAAAAACAGAAAATACTGTAAACACAGCCTTCAATAATAGGTGAAAATTCTTAAAATATGTAAACAAACTCTATTTGCAAAATTGTAATATATTTTTTAATTATAGTCGACGATATTCGGGTAACAATTCGAAAATCCTAAACTGTGAGTTGTTTATTTTTACATTAGCAGTAAATATTATACAAATTCAGTAATTTCGTTTCAATTCGATGAGTCTCCATCTTATTTTTTTGAACTGGAAATATAAGGCATTTGATCTTATTGATCAATGTCGGTCGAATATTCCTTACATTCTGCGATCGGCTTAAGTTTCACCTTATCTTGCTCTAATTTCTTGGTTGTCTGAACGCAATTATTTCCATGCTCGGTTGAAATACAGAGTGTGTCTAAACGCTAGCACAAATTTCTGAGGTTAAATTATAACGATATAGTCAACTTACCTTAGTCCAAAAGTTGATAGTAATGCTTCGGAAAAATCAATATTTAAGTTACGCAAGCCAAAATGCGGCTGCACATAAATAGTTTAGAATACGAGTAAAACCTAATAGCGGCTTCCGTCGAGCATTTCCAGCATGCTTATTGAGGGTCCAGGCGCGCTGAGGAATTTAAACATCCAAGCGTGGCAAGACCAGGTGGCACAGATAGCGGCGACAAAAACTGATTTCCAAACTCTGAACTAGCTGCTAGCTGCCCAAAGCTGCTTGCCCGAAACTGCTTTCCGAACTCTGAACTAGTTGCCCAAAACTGCTTGCTAATAAAAACGAAACCCAAAGTAAATTACGGAAAAACTTTGCTAAATGACACATTATAAAGGGGAACTCACCCCGGATGAACTGGGCAATGGACAACGAAGGGTAGGTACATCACAGTGCTAAGAACATAATTTCTCCTACAATATTGTCCAAACTACAAAACACTCCGCTCTGCAGCGAGGCCCAAAAACTTCCATAAATACAAAAATTGACGGCCCGTACAGCGGCGAGACAAGAAGGTTCACCAATTGCAATCACCAAACAAATCCGCGGCGCTCAGCCAAACAAAAAGCACGCGCTCAGACAAAAGAGTGCGACCATCGAAACCACTCCGGTCGCGTTCGCCGGTCAAGCTAGGCCAAGGAAAGCGTGCAGATAATCATAACTCTCGCCAAAGAAATCGCAAATTATTGAAGGCGTAAAACCAGCGTTGCGAAACTAAAAGGAGTGCAGATTCATAATTTGTATAATTGATTTTCTTTTAAAAGATTCTGATCTATGTTATAGAAACCAATATACGTCTGTTATTGAAACTGTCCTTAATTATTTCACTCGAATAACAACAACTCTACCTTACTGACTACCCATTAAGAAGTGAAACTAATTGATAAAAGTAATTTGCTAAAATTATCCTGACCACAGCAAAAGATTACAAATTCAATATCTATTTGTCATTCGAGAATTATTGAAATACGGCTTATATAATCAAATAAATAAGAGAAATAATTTATCAATATCTAACTACAGGTGGAAGCTAATGCCAGTTTATTTAGAGAGGTTATTTATCAAATCCAAAATATATGTTTTCTGGATAATGATAACATGTTAATGGATTTTCGTAATATTCCTGCCTCTAATAAAAAATAGCTTTCGATGTTGCTACGACAGTCTGGTGCTATTAAAAACAAATAAGTTCAACTGTGGAACTACGTAATTCATAAAAACAACATCTGAGCAAATCTGGCAGTAGCTATAACATTTTAACTTAAAGGTAATTTTAAATGGAGATAGAACAGACTTACTTTATTATAACACTAAGTTTGTTTAATATAATCCATTACGATAATTTATTAATACGGCCGAATAATTTAGAAAAATGCCATAATTGTTTACTGTTTCTCATTCAGAAATTGTATTTACCAGACGAAACTTTACAAGTAGTTTTTGAAAATCACACCGAGGTGGCCTTTCCAATCCAGATTAAAAATCCACTCGTTGTTACTGCACTAGATAGACCTATAAAAATGTCATTGAGATCTCAAAATAAATATATAGTTTTTCTTAAAGAACATTCTTCCTTGAAGACAACTTTGAAGAGACTAGCAAATACATCTGTATGGAATCACAGTGAAGGCCCTCGAGGGAAATTTATCCTAGTTACGTCAGGGACGATTAACATAGAGCAAACGTTTGAAATTGTTTGGAATTTAGATATTATCAACATAGTCTTATTTGTTCGGCGGACTAATTCTGTGTTCTTATACACTGCAGACCCTTTTCTTGAAGAAAGTAAATGTGGAAGAAAGGTAATCTTAAAATCTGTTGAACGATGTACTAACGCAGTTCATGCAACTTTTCCGAATATACCTCACCAATTAACCGCATGCAATATAAAAGTGGTTACTGCTTTTCATGCTAATGAAAACGTTACTCGAAGTACTCACTCTGTTGTTGTTGTAATACTGAACCTTCTAAGGTATATTGGAAAGGTTTTAAAATCCCCACTAGTTTTTGAGTATGTACCAGACGCAAAATCATTGATACACACTCACAGCAAAGATATATATATCATTATTCCTGACGTGATCAGATTTATTGACCTCTATGAGGAATATGATATCCCTGACTATTTTTTTAGAAGTGATATGATTTGGATTGCTCCTAAAGGAGACAGAATAAAAGGTATTAGAGCAATGCTTTCAGTTTTTAATCGAACAATTTGGAGTCTCGTCATAGCAATTTTTGTACTGGCAACACTTATCTGTAGATACATATCATCATATAGCGAAGAACGACGCACATTGTTAAATACTTATAAATGCATTATTGTCATTTTAGAATTTACTCTTAACGCATCATCTCATTACCTTCTTCCAAAAATGGATTCCGTCCGCTTTCTGGCTCTCTTCTATTTATTTTACAGCATGCACATCTACAATGTGTTTCAAAGCAATCTAATTAGCGTTTTGACGCAACCTGGATACGAACGGGTTACGAGAACAATTCAAGATTTTTCAGCTCTGGATTTTCCGGTGGTAATCAACACAGGTGCTGAAAAAATGGTGCTGCCCCGACAAAACGAGTCGGTGTATGCAAAAATTCTTAATCAGAGGGTTGTAGTCAATCCAATAAACTTCACCACCGGTGTAATGCAGGCTGCTTATTATAGAAATGTAAGTACGTTCCTAAGCGAAGAGCAAATGAACGCATTCTTTTTCTTACAAAAACCACTGGTTGACATCATAAAGCAGGATACAGGTTTGACAGCGGTGGAAACCATCGTTGGTATGCGAAAGGGGCATTATTTTTTCAATATATTTAACAACATTAATACAAAACTGACGGAAGGTGGATTTTATAAAGTCGCAAACTTCGATCTACAGCTTATTGCCAAAAGTGAACCGCAGGGGGAGGAAAAGATTGCTTTAACCGTGGATCATTTCAAAAGCTTATTTATTTGTTGGTTCGTAGGGCTATTGATCGCAGCGGGTGCTTTTGCTGTAGAGTTATCTTTTTGGCCATCTAGAAAGTATATGACTATGTTTGCCGAGAACACGACGCTTTCGTCATTGTAATAACCTTGTAAAACTGAAACACATTAATGTCATACAAATACTACGTAACGTGAATAGAATAACTGACGGGACCACATTGAGAATTAGTATTGCGATGCCAATAAATAGAGAAAATTGTTTGGAATATTTGTAGTTTAAATTATATCACATATTGCATTTAAGTATGTAAGAAAGTTATAGCAAAGAAAACAAAGAAAATGTTCTGCGTATAAAGTATAGTCTAATCTAAGCTAGTATTGCTGTTTCAACACTATCAACATTATATGCTTTTTTTTTGTTTAATGCATTTATTGTCAGCATGCTCCATTTTTACAAATACTACATGCTTTTAAGCTTACATAGTATACATAGTTGTAATAAGTAACAATAAGAAGATGATTGTATATCGTACCTATTTAAAAAAATTAAATCTTATTCTAATTATTTTGCCTTATTCTAGTGTAACATTAATTTGATCATTCTTAAACGGATATTAGTTCATCGAATTTTATGCTTTTAACAAATTTAGTAAAATCTTTTAAATAAACCCTCACTAATTGCTGTTTAGTTGCTGGCCAGGTTCCGTTGTATTTTATATTATATGCTTTATTGTAGAGGTATATTTAGTAGTGAATTTTTGAAATAACCGAACTGTGATGGAATTAAAAAATAACTTATCTGGATTTGCTGAAAATACAGAAAGTACAGCTCGATAGATATTAGCTTGATGTCAACCTGCGCGGCGCCAGAAAGAGTGAGCACTAGAAGGAACAAACACAAGCTGAAATTTGAGCCGTGCTGTAGCTCCACTGCACTCACCTTGTGCTAGAATATGCCTGATGTTCACAATTTGGCGACTGCAAGGTAAGGACGAACGCTTGATGTGCAAACAGTCGGGTAACGTTGACTCACGGCGGGTTCCGTCGTGAACATGAGTAATATTTGAAAATCGAGCCCCGAACGTAAGTGAAAAATGTCAAGGCGTGATTTCCGTTTCACGTTAATTTTACGTTAAATATTTAGTAACTAACAAAAGACAGCAGGATGCCCCTCTCTCCCGCTGCCTACCCATGTGGAAGATCTAGAGCTGGAGCGAGATGTTATTGTACTGCTGTTTGGCAGCCGGCAGCGACGGAACTTCGCACCGGTGTTGTGTTGTGAATTTTGTGTCTACAGTCAATCGCATGTCTGCGTCCATAGGCTACCAAGTAGAACCTACTTTTAGTTCCTCGGACGTAAAAGTACTTTTAAACACCTTAACAGTGTTGCGCAGCAACATATACCTTGTTGTACTAGTAGCAGTAAAGAAAACGTCAATTATAATGATAGCTTTTGGTATTAATAGTATATTATGATACTAGTGAATAAGTACGCTTTGAAAGCACGTGCGACGAGTTTAAGAGCACGACGCAAAGCGGAGTGCGTTTAACGTCGCTATTGCTTTAATGGCACTTATACAGTATACACGTGTATCATAAGCTATTTTTTTACAATCGTAACAGAAATATAAAAACTTATTTCGGTGACACTTTTTCCGTTACGTTGTGTTAGATATTCTAGGTTATGTTGACATTGAAATTTACGGCAAAGCGTGTTTTAATATAATATTAAAACACGCCATCAATGGCACCGTGTTAAAAGTGCTACAAACTTCACTTTTAACACTTGAAACTGTGCAAAAAGTTGTAATTTTGACACGATCTTATTTGAAGACGATTGCAAGAAACGTTTTTGTAAAAAATGAGTATTTATTCCTTGTTGTAAGCTATTGTAGTCAATTTGCATTTATTTCTTTTTGTGTCTACTATTCTGACTTCTTATTTCACGTGCGAAACATTTTATTTTAAAGTTTTTAGTTCTGTGTTGGGTCCTTTATTGGTTTTAAATTTGAACATTCAGTTCTATCTGAATTTGAATTTTCAAGTAAAAGCTGCGGGTCAGGGCGTAAGTGGAGAGTTACGCCGTAAACGTGAGCGTGAGTTTGCGTGAACGTAAGCGTTTAAAGCAAGCGTTAAACGTGCGTGACGTGACTGCAAAGTAAATGAGCTCCGTCGATACTCCACCATTTCAACCACTGCGCATCGATTCCTCAAATGCAAGCTTCTGTCTGTCGAGTTGTAGATAGTACAGTAACTGCCAAAAAGTCGGCATCATATGGGAAAGTTTTTATTGTCTATTTAAAAAAAACTTTTTACGGCAATAATCTACTCTAACTTACGTTTGATTTGTCTGTACATCACTATTGTCACTGATATCACTTACTCTGGCAGATATAGGTCTTGTGGTAACTTCCTACTGAGTCGTTTGTGAATGCACCTGCTTCCCAGAGAGCAATGGATCGCTCCTGAGCACTCATTTATGTTAGAAAAGTACCTACTTTTTAGCAGATTTTCCTATGAAGTCGCGTATTGTTGGTACTTCTGTTTCGCTGTGGATTTGAGTGTTCCGCATATACCATGGAGCATTCAGTGCTATACGCAGAATTTTATTTTGGAAGCGTTGTAATTTTTCGAAGTGCGTCTTGCTTGCTGCTCCCCACACAGGACAGCTGTAGGTTATGATAGGCCTAATAATTGATTTGTACAACAATAACGAGCATTTCAGTTTCAATGTTGCTTTTCTATTAATAATTGGGTATAACATTGCAAGTCGAGCGTAACGTTGGGTAAGTTTGCTGTCTATGTGTATACCCCAGGTTAGTCGGGTATCGAGGTGGACTCCGAGATATTTCACAGCTTGGTCTGTGGGGTTCCATTGTACTTCTCGGTTTCCTATTCGAATTTTGGGTGGTGATTTAATTCTGCATAATGAAAAAAAATTGATTTCACATTTTTGCGGATTTAGCTGAATGCTCCATCTGTTGAACCATTTATATAATATGTTAACTTGATTTTGCAGTCTATCAATTGCTACTACTATATTATCGTGTTGGGTCATTAATACTGTATCATCCGCATAGAGTGCGAGGGTTGCATCAGCAGGCTCGGGTATGTCATGAACAAAGATGTTGTACAAAATCGGTCCCAGAATTGAGCCTTGTGGTACTCCAGCATTGATACTATATGTAGCTGAATCCGTTGAATTTACTTTTACAGCGTAAGTTCTATTGGATAAGAATGATTTTAGTATAATCTGTAGGTAAGTAGGTATTTTGGTTTGACATAATTTATACAGTAATCCATCTGTCCACACTCTGTCGAAAGCCTTAGTTAGCTACGTCAAGAAAGATAGCCGTAGTATATTGTTTATTTTCATAACCACGTTTGATAGTTTCTGAAATTCTTGCGAGTTGATGTGTGGTTGAATGTTTTTGACGGAATCCAAATTGGGTATGTGGGAGCATAGAATTTGCGTCAATGAAGTTGGAAAGTCTTGAATGAATAATCTTTTCGAGTATTTTGGATATCGTCGGTAGGAGGCTTATTGGACGGTAACTATCTAGATGTTTTGAGTTCTTTCCGGGTTTAGGAAATAATAAGATTATGCCATGCTTCCATTCATTAGCGAAATAGCCTAGGCGTAAACATGCGTTGAATAGGCTAGCTAAAAATGCAACAGTTTTGTCAGTAAAGTTCTTTAAGACTATATTAGGTATGTTATCATGGCCAGGCGCTTTTTTAATTTTTAGGTTTTTAATATGATGTTGAATTTCAGTGTGCGTAGTAGGACTAATTTCATCTGTAGTTGTTGGAAAGTTGTGAAGCATATAATTTTGAACATCCTGAGCGAATTCCGTGTTAACGATTTCGGTTGTGAAGACATTTTGCAAATGTTTGGCGAAAACTTCACACTCCTCGTCGTCCGTTGTGTACGTTTCTTGATCAGCGTATAATGTAGTTATTGTGGGAGGTTGTTTGAGAATTCTTTTTGTTGCTTGCCATAATGTGCAATCTTTTATAGTTCGAATTAATTGATTCAAACGAGTTTTATGCATCGAATCTCTAGTATTCTGCCAAAGTTTACGTGTTCTGTGCTTTTCTTGTATTAATGTCATTATTTCTTGTGGAGGTTGCATATAAGTTTTTGTGGGTCGTTTAGCTTGTCCTGTCGTAGCTGCTTGAATTGAACCTTTTACAGCCTTAGTTAAGTTATCTATAAGTTTGTCTATTTCATTTGTGGTATTAATTTGTGATGGGCACGTCAATGCTTTATCTAAACGGCTTTTGAATATTTCCCAGTTTGTTAGTCCGTTGATTAATCGTGGTGGTTTAATTATACGTTGAGGAGAGTTCTTAAAGGTTATTATTACTGGGAGATGGTCCGAATCAAGTTCTGGCAACACCGTTTGATAAATTGGGCGAGAGAAATTTTTACATAATATGATGTCTAGTATGTCTGGGGTGTGGTCATTTCTGTAAGGGTAGTGCGTTCGTGCCGATGGTGCCGAAATTTGTATTGCATGTTGAGTAGAGAAGTCGTTTAGTCGTTTTCCATCTGGGTTATTAGATCTGCAGCCCCAGAGAGTATTTTTGCTGTTGAGATTCCCAACAACTGTGGTTTCGGTGCTCGTGAACATAGCTGATAGGTCGACTTCCTGAAGTTTTCTGTTGGGTGGTTTGTAGGCGCATATTATGTTTAGTTTTTGTTGGTTATTTAACTGTATTTTAACTGCAACCACTTCGATGTTGTTGGTAGTATTATATTCAATCTCACCAGCTGATATGGATTTTTTAATTAATATTGCCACTCCTCCGGAGCCTATTGGTGCGTCTCGATCACTACGAAAAACAACGTAGCCTGGTAGTTTTAAGGGCTGATTTCTAATTAAGTGAGTTTCAGTATTGCATAGTATATCTGTGTTATGTCTAGCCATAAAAGCTACCAATGTAGCTTGTTGAGATAGAACGCCGTTGGCATTCCAGTTTGTTATATTTAAGTTTTCGTAGCTTTTAAGATCCATTTAGGAAAAGTGATGGTATTATTGACAGTAGGAATGTTTTAATTTGAGCCATGTAAGGTGAAATTAGTTTGACAATACTTTGTAAAATATTTGAAAGAGCAGAGTTTTCTTCTTGTGTTTTATCATCGTTCTCTGTCGTCTCTGTGTTGGTACCTCTAACAGCTTTGGCGTAACTTGGGTGTTGTGTAATATCCGACCTTCTGTTGTTTGTAGGTGTGAGTCTTACGGATGCTTGTTGCGATTTAATCTTTAATCCGGTATAAAATTTACAACCTCTGTAGTTTGCAGGGTGTTCGCCCTTGCAGTTGACACATAGTGGTGTTTCTGTGACTGTTTTTTTGCATTGAGAAAAATGATGATTTCCTAAGCACTTTACACATCGTGGGTCTAACCTACAGTAATTACGGGTATGATTAAATCTTTGGCAATTCGTACATTGTGGTATGTCTTTACTTTTCCGTTTAGGTTCCACTTTGACTATGCAGTTAGACAATGTGGTGAGACTAAATATGTTATTTTCTTTTTTGTTTTGTTTTTCTAGCTCTACTACGACTATAGGAACAGGAGCCTTCGCTTTGTTGTATAGTCTTGTGACTTTACTTGTAGGGAGGTCGAGTCGTTGTAGCTCTTCTTTTATTTCAGCGGAAGTTAATGAGTTAGGGACATTGCGTATTACGACGGTTAACTTGGCATCTTGAGGGTTGTTAAATGTAAAGTATTTAGCACTAATAGAGTCATAAAATTTGGTTAATGTTCGAAAATCGGTGGTTGTAGTAACGTTGATACGTAGTTTATCTTTTGCGTGTGCTATTGTGAAGTCGCTTAACGCTTTTTGTTTTATATCTTTCAAAACTGCTTGATAGTTCGGAGAGCCGAGTAAAAATATCGGAGGAATTTTTTCAGTTGTATCTTTAATCTGCAGTGTATTCACTTTTGTTGGCGTTGTGGTAATGGCATCTGTGTTATTGGTTTCATCTTCTGTAGTTTGTGTAAGCGGATCAAATCTATTTTTAGTTCGGAGAGGTGGGAAATCAAAAGTGTATCTTTGTGTTGCGTTTTGTGAGTAAGTGAACCGTTTGTTTCTGTCGTTTATGTCAGGCGATGTAATATTTTTTTTAGCTGAGTTTGTGTTTGTTGACAATGTAGATTCGCAAATTTCCATTTGAGAAGTTTGCTGCTGATCTGGTTGATTTGTGTTTCGATCAGAGGGTGAAAGTTCACAGTATTCGTTAACTTTAGTTACTACATCTAAATGCAGATTGGAGTTAGCATTCATCTTGTTATTTTTATTTAATAGTTCGGGAGTGCGAGCATGTAGTTGATTTTTTTGAATTTCTTTGGCTAAAGTTCTTTGATAAGACATTGAGCGCTCACCGCGGTCTGTTGTATACGATACCGCAGGTCAAGCCCACACTCTCAGGTTAATTACGGACACTGCACAGTTCGCGTTTTAAGTAAATATACAAACTTTGTATAAAACTAATCGTTTAGTTAGAGCACTAAGTAACTTAGAACACTTATTAAATAACACGTCCGTTCGCTACAATGGCAGGGCGCGAACTCCAAAATAGTACCTATACGATGTTAGCTAATCATTACTTATTTTCTGGGCGATCTTCCAAAGAAAAATTGCAATCAGGTACACTTAGGTGCAAAAGCCGGCCGCCAGCTCAGCGATCGGAGGCGTGTAGCTCTTTAAAAGTGAAGCGGTAGAACAGTAATTAAATGCCCAGAGCGCCAACAAATTTTGAAGTAACGGCGAATGCTCCCCGGTGTTCTAACGAGAATTTGTAAACTCAATACCCAACACAATATTACACTTCCTGAAAGATAGCTTCAAACAAAGTAATCAACCGTAACTAAACACACTCTGATTACTGGCATAAAGATCATATAATTTCGGGAAAATATCACAGTTCAAGTATATAAATAATTATCACAATAAGTTGCATCAATCAGAATCGCTCTAAATTAATTAATTACATACAACGACATACTTACAGGCTTACAACACAGTACAGCAATGTTACAGATTGCACAAATTAAAAGGGGCGGCCTAGCAAGCCACTTGGCCCGCAGAACTTCCTGGGCTCAGTCTTGGAGGAAACTTAAACGCGGTTTCGGGCTCTCGGCCAATAAACTCGTGCGGCCGTAGCTGGTGTTTTTCAGCACGATCTGCACCGCTACAGCGAGGTTGGAATGCCAAACCAGGAGGGAAAACAACTCCCAGAGCAGGTCCTTCTTGTGCTCTAAGTAGGCGCCAGCAACAAAAGGGAAAGCGGCCTCGCAAATGTTCAACACCATCGGCTCGCAAAACGTCTGCAGTGGTTGCCGTGGAGACGGAAAACAATCGAGCGTCGCACCTGCTTCGGAGCGGCGATCGGGCCCAAAATTTCACTATCTTACTCGAATTAAACCGGCGTTTAGTGCCTAGCACTGCTTGCTGTGAAAATGGGAAATAGGAGTCCGACGATAGAATACAGAACTACAGGGGGTTTTAGGGCGTCTAATTACTCACCCCAGATAACGATCCGGGCTTGTGGAAAAGCTCCTGGTTTCAATTACAAAAAATCCGCACAAAACGCAGGAAAAACTTCCTTCTCGTGAGCTCGGGGCATCAAAAACACGAAAACGTAAAGGCTTGCATTTCACCAATACGGAAAACTAATTATAGCCTTATTAAACATCCCCAAGAGCTCTTAAATTGCTAAACCACCATGCTTGCTTCAAAGCTACGAGCGGAAAGGAACGCGCCCGAAGACCACACTCTGCGTTTCCAAGATAATAGCGCATCGAGGTTATCGCAGCCCAGGCGGCGTAATTTAAACGTAACAACGAGACGAAAAGTGGTTTTACTGAATTCGTATGACCATACTTGTTCAGTAAAAAGTCACTTTTTTCTAATAGTTGATGAGACACACTGTATGTCAAACAGACTTGAAACATTTGATACAGCTAAAATCAAACACCAGTTTGTTGGTATCTTTTTTATTTGAATTTTGAATAGTTTTTTCAAGAAATTACGTGAAATTCAGTAAAAAAATTGGCTTAACTTCAATCATTATAGTTTATGATTTCCTTAACCTAAAGTTTTCCACATTAAGGTTCTATGTTTTCCTTAATCCAGTCTATATAGTTAACGACCTTAGTATAGACTTCAGGTACCGTCTGGCAAGTTCCAGGCCCAAACGAGGATATTCCTTCCTGATCCATTGGTTCCTAAAAGAAAACATAATGGGGCTACCCCCATCTCCCACACATGTGAACTCAGTATTATTTGCAAGATATATGGTACAGAATTGGTCTCCCGATAATATCGGCTCGTAGTTGCCCTTACTAGCCTGTATGCATTCCACGTTAGAAATTAACTTTGATTGGATCTTTTTCTTCTTTTCCGCCTCCCTCCTAGTTGCTGTTTGTCCCCAACCCGTTGTTGTTAACGTATCTCCAACTTTTGCCAATGTTGGGCCCGGTAGTGGTAGACATATTGGTCTAATATAATCTACAACGTTAGTTTAAATTAGCTAGGTATGTTAGTAATACTGCTTTTGGGTATACAGGATTATTAATACTCAACTCATACTATTCAGGTTAGCAGTAGTGTACGTACAGGATGGGCAACTGTCGATGTTTCCTTAGGGAATCTCGATAACTATAGGAGATATGGAAAGATGGATGCCCCATCTTCGATCTCTTTTTTTTTGAGAAAAGCTTAATGGTGCAAACCAAACTGGACTACGTCTTTTGTTTTCGAGTTACAAACAAAAATTTAATTTTTGAACTTTTTGTTTTGTGGCTAGATCTCGCTTATTTATAAAATACGGAACAGTAATTTTTACGTTCTTCGGGCACTTTTTTGATACTAATACCGTGGCGTAGTCAGTTTTTCAAAAAAAATTAAAATTCGAGTTATACCATAAAATTGTATTTTTTATGTGGAACCCATAGTGGTCTAAGGTATTATAAGAAAGAAGATTTTTTCCCATTCCAGTGATATATATCATAATATATAATCCTGATATATAAAATAACATACCGGTGTCATGGATTTTGTTTATTATCAGCAAATTTTATTCCTGATGAAACTTCCTGCATCTTCTCAAACTAAAAATGCACTTACCAAAATTTTATATTTTTTTTCGTATACCGAGGAAGTTTCTAAATACGAAAATGATTCAAGAATAAACTACCCTTATTTTTCAAACTAGACAAAAATGTTATTTGAAGAGGTTGCTTATAATTGAAAGTAGGTGTCAAATATGAAGTCACAATCACCTGCCCCGAAAAACAATTTTCACTGGTTTCTTCTACTTTTCCTTACCACCCTGTGTACTACCAAATAAGATAGTTTCAAGTTAGCTTATCAACGGATACGATAAAGGTGTACTATAACTTGAGTTTCTCTCGCTAAGCAACCAGGATATTACGTGATTCGAAATTAGTGCAAAAAATTTAATTTTTGAGTAAAAAACAGGTACCTTCAAAAAAATTTAATAACAAACGATTCAAACATCAATAGCAACTCGAATTAATTATAATTTTTAATACAAATCTTATAACAAATATTTCCAATTAACATTTTTGTGTATTTTGAAAATTAGGTGTACCTTATTTTTGAGCCATGTTCATAGTTTCGATACGAAGGAAGATATTTAAATTTTTGTAAGTGCATTTTTAATTTGTAAAGATGTTAAGACTTTTATCAAGAATAAAATTTTCTCATAAATGGATAATGAAACAATTTTCCATGTGCCCAAATGTATGACAGACAGTGTATAACATTATAAGCAACAATCAAACATGGTTAATTCTGTCAATTAAACGGTGGTATTGTAACAACGCCAATACATATACTTTGTTTAATCACGTATATTCTAAATGGCACAATCCTTCAACTAGAAAACTAAGAAATATTAAAAACTACTTTGAAAATTGTGACATTTTGCTATAAAGTAGTGAAAATTAATAAATCGGTCCCATATGATATATAGTGTGTCCCAGGATTGATGTTACAAGAGGTGAAATGGACTAAAAATTTTTGAATTTTATTTTAAGGTTCTCTGATTCGGTCCTGCTTGGTTTGAAAAGAATTTTAAGAATATTTTCAGTTTTTGAAAAACAAGTAGGCCTTGACAGGGAAGCGAAAACTATTTTATTTTCAGGTAAACCTTTTGTCTCTGATACGGCAAAATTTTATTAAAAAAAGTTTTTTTAGAATGAGAAATTATGGCCCTATACAAAATTTCAGAAAGATCTGTCGAATTAGAAAAAAACGTTATTTTTTAGAAAATTGTATTTTATTTTCAGGTAAACTACTTTTTTTGTTTATGATACGACCAAATTTTATGGAAAAACATTGTTTAGAATGAGAAATTATGGCCCTATACAAAATTTTAGAAGGATCTGTCGACTTAGATTAAACCGTTAGTTTTTAGATTGACAATTTAATGCATACACTAAAAATCCCATAAGCCGCGGATTTTTGTCACTATGACAGCGGCAAAAGTTAGCCCTAACTTTTCCAGCGACAAAACGGAACCTTTTTTTTTTTTTTTATTATATTTACTACAATCTGTCTTAAGGCGACATTCAGTAGTTGGTTTAACATACATAATAACAAATAAATGGAGATCGTGAAGGATATGTATCCAATGATATCACTCCTATATTAACTAAAACTAGTTTTACATACTCTAACTAATCTAATTTAAGTCTTATATCACTGTTATTCAAATCTGTGTGTTAGGTCGAGCGGTTTAAACCTTTTTAATCGCGGTTGCACCTCAATGTCGTTTTCTGTTAAGCACTCCACTAGTATATTGGGATGAGCACTGATACGGTCACTATAACGCGCACTAAATTTTTGTATTTCCTCGTTGACGGTAGGAATTGCGAGGTCGCGTGCTATTGTTTCATTTGGGACGTACCATGGTGCGTTTACTATGGCCCTGAGTACCTTTGATTGGAAGCGTCTGATGATTTCAATGTTGGATGTACTGGCTGTACCCCATAGCTGAATGCCGTAGGACCATACGGGTTTTAGAATAGTTTTATAAAGGATTATCTTGCTTTCAAGAGAAAGCTGTGATCTACGCCCTATCAGCCAATACATTTTTTGCAGTTTCAGCCCCATTTGTTTGCGCTTTGTCCATATGTGGGTTTTCCAGGTCAATTTTTTGTCTAAGTGGATACCGAGGTACTTTGCGCTGTCAGCTTGGGGGATTCGTTGATTGTTAAATGTCACCGGAGGGCAAGTGCCTCTTCTTAAGGTGTATGTGACGTGCACTGACTTGCTTTCATTAATTTGTATGTGCCACTTTTTGCACCAGTGCTGTATCTCGTCAAGGTGTATTTGTAGTTGCTGAGATGCGATGGTTGGATCAGCGTTCGATGTGAGTATCGCCGTGTCGTCAGCAAAAGTGGCGACCATGTTGCCTGGTATTATCGGGAGATCCGCCGTAAATATAAGATATAATATTGGGCCCAACACACTGCCCTGGGGAACCCCTGAGTTGACAGGGTATGGGTTTGTTGTCGCGCTGCCGTAACGGATGATGAATTGCCTATCAGTTAAGTATGATTGTAGGATTTCGAAGTAGTCGGTAGGTAAAGTTTGCTTGATTTTATAGAGTAACCCCACGTGCCAAACCTTGTCGAAAGCTTGTTTAACGTCAAGGAATGCTGCAGCACAGTATTTGCGCTCCTCGAAGTCTTTAGTAATTTTGGCTACCACCCTGTGAATTTGCTCTGTTGTTGCATGGTGTTTTCGAAAGCCGAATTGGTGATCTGGTAGTATGTGATTGTCCAGTAGAATTGGATATAGCTTCCCTAGTAGTAATTTTTCGAACACTTTCGACAAAATTGGTAACAAGCAGATTGGTCGGTATGATGCTGGTTGGTCTGTAGGTTTCCCTGGCTTTGGGATGAGAATTGTTACGGCGACTTTCCATTGTTCAGGAAAGTGCCGAAGTCTTAGTATTCCATTGAAAAGAAAAGTTATAAATTGGTAACCTTTTTGTGGAAGTTCTTTGAGGATGTTGCCTGTAATTGAGTCTTGGCCTGGGGCTTTGTGTGGGTTCACGTTTTTTTGAATGATGGTTTCTATTTGGGTGAGTTTGAATGTTTTAATTGGCGGGCTCATTTGATAAGGCATTTCTAGTAGTTGTTGTATTTCTTCTGTATTGTCTTCATCCGTCGGAAATGGTGTGAACACGTTAACTAGATGTTCTGCGAAGGTGCTCGACTTCTCGGTGTCGCTTTTTGCCCAGGTGTTGTTGAGAGTGCGGATTGGTGCTTTGTGCTGTAGTGGTTGTTTTAAGTATCTGGTTGCTTTCCAAAGTAAATAGTCATCTGTTTCGAGCGGGGACAGGTGTCTCAAATAGTTTTGTACATTTTGATTTCTAATGTCAACTAGGAGCTGTTTAAGCTCAGCGGTAGCCCGATTTAGATTTCTTTTGTCATTCGGGTGCCTTGTCGTCTGCCACCTCCTGCGTAATCTGCGTTTTTCTGCAATTTTTTGCTTGACTATAATTGGACAGTTTATTGAGTTGATGCGTTTGACGAGTTCCGGTGTGGCCTGATGAGCTGCGCTTTGAATGACCCGGTTAAAGTGTAACACTGCATCTTCTAAGTCCTTTGTCGTTTTTAGGGGAATATCAGTACGTAGGGTTTTATGAACTATTTCGCGGAAGAAGTTCCAGTTTGTGCGTTTGTTGGTGAGTGTAGGTGCCTTCTCCTTGAGTATTATATTTGTACCCAATGTTACCAGTATAGGTGAATGGTCTGTGGGGAGGTCGAGACAAGAGCTAATATTAAGAAGATTTGAGTTTATATTTTTTACAAAGCAAAGATCGAGCAAGTCTGGTTGTTTATTGGGGTCTGTGGGCCAATATGTGGGTTCGCCAGTAGACAGAGGCTGTAATCCCAAGTTATTTATAGCTTTAAGCATTTCTCTGCCTTTTGTAGTGGTTATTCTGGAGCCCCACTGGACATGCTTCGCGTTGTAATCGCCTCCGGAAATGAATCTATTGCCTAAAGTAGGGAAATAATGTTCATAGTTTTGTTGTTTGTTGTTGTGTCTTGGTGGGCAGTATACTGCTGATAAAGTAAGTGGTCCTAACCAGTCTTCAACAACTATAGTTGTGGCTTGTAAGTGTGGTTCATTATATTTCAGGAGTTCGTGGTGCTTGATCGTGTTCTTAATGATTATGGCAGTGCCCGCGTGGGCAGTGCCGTCAGGGTGTTGTGTTATGTAGAGTGAAAAGCCTGGTATTTTGAGATAGCTTCGTTCGGTAAAGTGCGCTTCGGAAATCAGCACTATGTCAAGACAGTGGAGATTAATGAAAGCAGTAAGTTCTTCTTTATGGTTTATCAGCCCGTTGGCGTTCCATACAGCTAGTTTAAAGTGTTGAGCCATTATGGGTTCTAGTAACGATTGTGGTCAGCAAGTTCAGCATTGTGCTCATCTGTTCCATTAATTGTTTCATCATCTGTTTTAGTTCAGCTATGTCTGTTGAGTGGTGTGGCGGTCCCGAATTTGGTAGTTGGGTGGCGGTGTTGGCGTTGTGTTGGGTGTTGTTGGTGGACACTTGAGCATAAGAAAAACCTGGTTGGTATAATCTTGAGGTTTGCCTTAGTGAAGGGAACATTTTTTGATATTGTTCTTTGTAGACAGGACATCCTTTATAACTTGCAGGATGGTTCCCTTTGCAGTTTACACAAGTAACATCTTTGTACTTAGTTGTATGCTCACATTGTGAAGTGGGGTGAATTCCAGTGCATTTGACGCATCTAGGTGTGCGGAAGCAAAAGTTTTTCGTGTGTCCGTGTTTCTGGCATCTCGAACATTGAGGTATGGTTTTTTTAGGACGTGGTGGTTCGAATTTTACTATAGAGTGCATAAGTTTGTCTATCTTATATACGTCTTTATTATTATCTGATGGCTTTAAGTCTATGACGAAGAGAGGTAATTCTATTTTTGTGGAGGCTTGTTTTACATTCCATATATTAGTTACAGAATGGCCAAGCTTTTTTAATTCCTCTTTTATTTCATTTGTGTTGGTTGATGGGTGTAGGTTTCTGAGAAAGACGCGGAAACCACGTTCCTGTTTAACCTTGTAGGTGTGGAATTCCGTGTTTTTTTCTTTCAATCCTTTAGTTATTTGCGTGTATGTTTCTGATGTTTTTGAGAGTATTTTAATTTCATCATTAGACAGGGCCTTTATTGTATATTTGTCTTTAGCTGCGGTTTCCAGGAATTCGATTAAAGGTTTGATTGTTTTGACGCCATAAACAAAAATCGGTGGGGGTTTCAGTTCGGTTTTTTTGGAGGAGTCTGTTTCTTGTTCGTTTGAGTTTTCCGTATCAAGTGGAGTATAGCGGTTGGTGGGGTTTAACCAGTAGCTCGTGGTTTTGGGCTGTTTATTCTGGTCCATTTGTTTATCTATATTATCTAGACGACCGCGTTTTTTGTTGGTGACTAATTGCCAGTCTGAATCTTGGGATGTTGATACACTGTGTTGTTGGAATGCTGGTTGAGAATGAAATGTTGCAGTATACGGAAGTTGACGTGTGTCTTGAATGGGAATGTGCGAGAATGTGTTATTAGTATTTGGTAGAGCATGTTGTGAGAATTGTATTTGTTGAGCCTGGTCTATTTGCATGGGAGTGAGATGCTGGGCCCCCGGTGCCGGTGGGGCTAAGTTGTGGTAATAGTAGGCCATTTTGGCCTTTGTTATTTATTGCCAATATGCCGAACAACAAGTTCAACAGCACAGGTAAATTGAATTAATAAATAAATGCAGTAATCTTACGGTACGCGACCGCTGGGTCACGCGCGTATCTTCTTGTCGCCTGATTGCAGTCGTCGTCGTTCACAACCTTGCACTTAGAAAGTCAAACGACAACTGTTACATCAATAATAGCTAGTAAACTGTTCATTTCAGTCGACATAATCAGTTTGGTTTTTCGAGTTTCCACCCATGTGTCCCCTGCATTTATGTTATAATGGGTCTAATCTTGCCTTTATATATTTTATTGTTTATTGAAATGTTAAACATGTGTTTAACATGATCGCGTCCTCGAATGTTAAGATACATTTAACATGCATCCACTCGAAGGGACAATTTTCTGGGTGGCGGAGGCGGCAATGTTTTTAATTTTATCCGGGATAACAAGGAACTCGTTTTGCGTTTCCATTTTAAGATTTTCATTTTGTTTAAGACAGGCACTATAGCAACATCACACATATTCATGATAGTCCGATTTCGATTTAGCAGTTTTTAGTAATTATTACTGATTCAAAATTATTGCCACAATGAACAATAAACTAATGAACGCATTTCGAGGGGTACCTAACCGTCTTAACATTTCTCACATAAATTACCACTCTTGCTTCGGTCGAGTGGTAAAAATATGCTCGAATGTTAAGGCGGGGTCACCCCTCTAAATACGTTAATTACTTATAATTATAGCTTTTGTTCCTTTAAACTTGTTTTTTCGACACTATATTCCGCAAGTATCCAGACATTCGGGCACCATTTGATGCCTGCTGTTTAATTTCATCATTTAAATTGCGATTGCTTGATATTTGCACTCCGATATAACAAAATTTCATGACTTGCTTTATATTTTTTAAATTTATTTCTAATTTTCACGTCCATGGCTCTGCTAATAACCATACTTTTGGTTTTATTAGTAGACACTATCATGTGGTATGATTCTGCTGTTATACTGTACTGATGGAGTAGTCTCTGCAATTTGTCTTCACTGTCGGCAATGGGCACAGCGCCGTATGCAAAACACACGATATTAAGGTTTTGCCTTCCTATTGTGTAGCCTGGTTTGGTCCGCTTGGAAACTATTATTTTATCCATGAGCAGGTTAAAAGGCAGGGGGCTTAAGGAGTCTCTTTATCTAATTTCTTGTTCCATATCTATTTCTTCTGCGAGATCACCATTTACTTTGATTCGTGTTTTTCTTTTATCTAGATTTATGTTTGTTATTCGCCGTATTAATGAGGTTAGAACCTTCTTTTTTTTTAAGTATATTTAGTACATCTTCTAATTTAGTACGATCGAATGATCTGGTAGGGTCGACGAAATATAAAAATGCAGGCCTATTGAGGTAAATGGATTTTTCGACCAGTTGTCTAATAATAAATATCGCATCTACCGTCGGTCGGTTTCGTCTAAAGCCATGTTGTTCTTCACTTATTGTAAGGTATTCGGCCATCTCTAGACTTATTTTCGTTAACAGTTTATATACAGAACTTAACAGGGTTATACCTCTATAATTTGTTGGTTGCTTCCTCTCGCCTTTTTTAATATACGTACGGTCATGCTTGTTTTCCAGTCGAAAGGCATATTTCCGTGATCTAGCGTTTCTTTCATTAGCTTAGATAATTCTTGGTTGAGACTCTTCCCTCCATATTTTAGGAGTTCGTTGTTGATATTGTCCAGTCTAGGGACCTAGGTCTGATTTTCACTGGTCACAGGAGATATAAGATCACTTTCCGACTGGGTAGCATGCAAGTTTTTCAAGTACTTTGTCCATTATTTCTTATTAATTTTGTTAGTTTTCACATATTCCGTTACTTCGGCTTTGTGTAACATCTTCCATACCGTTTCCTGAGCCTTCTAGAGGTCGTTTCCCATTTCCTTCGCAAATGATTCGCAATATTCCTTTCTAATCTGTCTGATTCTGCTATATGTTGTGTTACGTGTTTCTACATAGTTTTGTTTGTTTCTCTGTTTTTGTGCTTTTAAATTTCAGATATGCGATCTTTGTATCCTTCGACAGTTGTTTTATTTCGTCTCTTAACCATGGCGTCTTAGTAGTTCCTTTCTTAATATTTTTGATTTATTTTTTCCCACAGGCTGATTCTGCGGCTGTCATCGCATTAACAACGATTTTATTCTAACTACCCTCTACCGTGTCGCTAAGCAATATGGGATTTGCCGCTACTCTGCTTGTATATGGTTTTGGTATGAAATTTTTGAACTTTCGTTGTTCAACGATTCGATGTTTATCTTTTCCGTTGCTTGTATTTTTGCATCCGGTGTTATTTTTCTCTTCAAAGTTAGGTATATTTTACTTAGTACGAGTTTATGGTCGCTTCCTGCATTGGCAGAGTTAAGAGTACAAACATCTAATATCTGGTTGGGAGTCAATCTTCTATTTGTTAGTATGTCATTTTCCATTAAAGCACGTTTTGTTCTGCTACCTTGCAAACACTTTCGGTAGCCGCTCATAAATGGGCTCGGTATACTGCTTTTAAAAACGTCTTCTCTTAACTAGCTATCTGGCGACTTTTTATTCTCCTCTCACGAACACGTTTCTACATGTTGATCCCAGTGAACCGGTTAGATGCGAAAAACCGTTGCGCCACATGGCGCAACTAAGACAGTCCATATGAGTTGGATAGAGAAAATTGGCGATGCACTCTTGCTTTTTTTCTTTCCGCCCGTATCTTACGGCAATCAGTAAGCGACAGCGCGACAAAAAGGTTGAACTATGTTCGATCCCACGGGAGCTTCAGCTACCGTGGAGTGCTATCCAAAGTTAATATGAAGCCGTTGTTCTTGCGCTGGGGGCGGGCGGAGTACCGTTGAATTTAATTTATGAATTGTAGTGCGTTGAAGTTCCGTCGTTATAATTATTCTTCTTCTGACAATATCGAGCATAACTGATAACAGCAACTGGTTGTTGAATCTTTCCGTAAGTCCAGTGGGTGAGTTACTCTTGGGCAGTATGCAGTACGTTGCCTATTTTGGTCTGCAAGCTTTCTGGTTTAAGGTGAGATGTTCCAGCTGTATCAATCAACCCCTTCTCCGGACAATAACTGGTATTGTGAAATATATAATACAGTGAATTTTAGATCTTACAGTAATGCGCCCCTTCCGACGTTGTGTGGCGTAATTAGTCAATTGCGACAGTTAAATTTTGAACGGATAAGCGTAACCTATATTTATTGTAAGCGTAGGTATTTTTGGTCACCGTGTTCAGATTTCTGTCCTGTTCACCGCGGTCATTTTTGGCCGAGTTATCCAAATTTTTTGTCTCTTCACCACACGTTTGCTTATGGCACTTAACGAGGCTAGTTTGATTGCCGCAAAACTCGGGTCATCGCCTCGTTTTGGAAATCAAACTCGTATCGATAAGATGCTCATAATAAAACTTGTATCGTTAATATCTATTACGATACATGTGTATGTTAATTATAAGGTGTCTCGGCCCATGCAAGAAAACCAAAAAAGGTTGTCCAAAAACACGAAGGCTGAAACTTTCACAAGAGCACCGAAGTGAACCAACTGCTTTTTGATTTCGGATTGCTACAAGGGCAGTTCAGCAAGTTTATTTATTCTATAAATAAAATCCGTGGCGCCTATTTTCCCTTTACTTTTCGTCACCCACAACAACTATTATGACAGCATCTCGCCATAAGCTACGTCGTATCAAACTGAATCCTCCTCCCACTGAGTTTTAGCCCGTCTCTGTTACAGGACAGTTGAGGCGTAATTTGGGTAAGTTTTGTTTCTTGTGCATTAATGTCTTAACGACCAATTTAGACTATTCCCGATGAAATGTCTATCCCAAAATGTGGCCTTTAAGGTCGTTAGTATCGTTTTATACTGTAACAAACGGCGTTTATATATTTAGTAGTTAGCAGGAACCACACTAACTACCTAAAAGCACCGAGACGGTGCAATCTATCTTTCAGTTTTGTGTAACAGCTTTTGAATAGAATTAATTTGATACATATATATTTTTTATTTTTACCATCATTATTGATTAAACAGCTTTGCATCTTGAACGATGCCAGCTGTAATGAAAAATTTTACAGTAAGGGGTATAAAATCAGATCTACCAGGCAAGCCGGAACGTTCGTTATTGCAAATACATCAGCAACAATGTTCTATCACTTATTCCCAGAGGAAATAAAGCATTTTAATACCCTCCTAATTGGGGAGTTCTTGCTGCATTTAACCAACCTTGTATCTTTTACGTGATGACCAGCATGGTTTAATGAGCACCGGCATTTAAAAATTGTTCTGCATCCACTTTAATTAAGCTCGTTATGGACGTAACTAATGCTCTGTAAAATGTATACTTTTCCTTGCATCAGAAAATTATCTCATTATTTTCCGTTCTTAATGATTTTAAATTGAAAAATAGTAACATGTTTGCAGGATCTTATTAAACACAAAATATAGATATTTATAATTGGCAAATTCTCAAATAGGATATCTGTTGCTGTGGGTAGCAAAATCAATGTTGATATTGTTGACGTCAGCTCCGGGACGAGCGGAAATGCTAACCTCGTTATAAGCTGTAGCTAGCCTTTACAAAGACTGTGAAAAATTGAACTTTTTATGTAGTTTGCTTTCATTAAAGCTGACATTGAAATCAATACTTTAAATTGTGTGCTAAATGTTATAAATTGTTGTGCGAAGGAATACAAGAAGCTTCCTGGTTTCTGATGTTTGCAACAGGCAACCATAAACATGTATCTGAGTGTTCTATTAATATTTGCTGAATTTTAAGTAACTTCACCAAGCAATTATTTTATAAATTTATAAAAAAGTTCTTGATACTATGTGAAGGTATTTTTATCAGTTTCTTTAAAAAAGTTAGTCGCAAGTAGAAATAATGGGATTGTTTTGTACGATTGTGGGGGCGCTTTTAAACTAGGTAAATCATGTTGTTTTGTAGGTATTCCAAGGAAAACGTCTTTGTTTTAAGCTTTATGTGTTTAAAATTGGAAAATTGATCGAAAGCACATTGTGTTGCTATTAATTTGGAGATAATTTAAAAACGTATAAATTTCAAACCTTTGTCATACGCCAATTTTTAAATTTAGGAAACTTGAAACGTCCAAAACGCTCGCAATTGCTATAGTTCATAACACTTTGTGGTTAAAACAGGCCCCTGGCCTAAAATAAGGGGAAGAAGAAGAAGATTAAAGAGTGGTTTATGCTGTGATATGCATTACACTATAGAGGTAGATAGGTTATGATTCAGTCATTTAATTTCCAGGCTAAGAAGATCCTCCATTTTGAAGAAACAGAATGTTTTTGAAGTTGGTCCGATTAGACATTAAGGAATTTCGAATTACCATTTAAATTGAGTTTTTGACAAATATCATCTGTAAAATTGCGGAAGATTGCCTTAATGCCTATTCTAAATTATGAGATATTAACAAAAAATATTTAATTTATTGTAAGTCCAGTGTTTTGTGAATATTAATCATTAGTATGACTTTATCGCTATTGATTCAGCATTGGAACTGGTTTACACCAATGCATTATTATTTTTTATCTTTCCCATGATCTTTTAATTATAACTGTCATGAACAATCATTTTTGTAACAATTACTTCACTAACTTTAACTATATTATTAATTATAGTTTACAGGTCCGATGATTTAACCAGTTTTCGTTACACAATATATTTAAAGCAATTTCTACAGTGTTGGAGTTTTAGCAATAGCAGAAATGGGTCAAGAATGGTGAGTCATATAAGGAAATCGGAAGTTCCAAACATTCTAATTTAGCAGGCAATCATTCAATACTGCCCTAATTGGGAATTTCCATTCACATCATCTTAATGGAGTTTCTTATTTTTTATGTGAATTATTATTTTTGTTCGTCAATAGGCAGGGTGCAGGCATGCGGAAGTGACTGAAAACGGACTATCGAATTAAATTTGTGTGCAATTATGCAACGATGAATACAAAGTGCGCCGATTGTATTCAGAATTTTACTGTAGGTGTAAATAGGTACATACAACATACACAATACTATAAAAACAAAATTGAAGCTGTGTAATTAAAAAAAAGACCTGTTAAATAAGTAGGTAAAACAACATATCAACGAGCTTTAAAATTATTGCAAAATGTATACATCTAACGTATTACATTGGCCTTTGATTCATAGATGCCGAATGCTTAAAGAAGTTATTAATAATTTCACAACATTTCCTATCATGTTAACAATCGTTACTACTCTATCAACAATTATTTCCATAATGCATGCACGCGGCTCATAAATTATACGCTTTCCTAATCCTAAAACTGGTATTTATAATACGAAGATAGCTAAAATCAATACAAGAATTGTTGTAATTATGTCAAATAATACATTTTTTACAATTTACTATAAATTCCAATCTAGACTAAACATAATTTAAAATTAGGGTTTGAACGATTTAGTCTACAGGGCAAGTTTTATTGTTTGTAAAATTAATGGCAATTAGAGAAATTGATAGAAGTTACTACAAATTCCTGCTTTTTTTAGTTTTTTAAACTTGACCTTACGCTCTTGGAAGGCTTGGAAGGATTAGTGTAATCTTCGCTAACTGTAAATTTTAAAATAACTCAGAGAGTGAAATTTGTTATTTCTGTTTTATTTTTTACAAGAGAATTTAGAATTTAATATTTTGTCAACAGATATTATTTAATAATTTTGGTGTCGCTTGATACCATAAACCTTGGCAGTTAAATGTTTCTTATAAATTTATGGTTACGTTTACGAAATGGAAAGTTCTAAAATTGTGCTGGCACACCATTCGCATTTAATCGATTTTATACAAATAATTTCTTTAGATACGTTCGTTTCACAATTTGTATGCTCATTTACACGTGATGGAAGGGTACATACCACAAGCATTTATTTTTTTTTATTTTTGATCCTATAAGAATTGACATTGGGCTTAATAATATTGAAGTTGAAGGTAACATTTGCATTAATACAGGAGGAATAGTTTTTTGCTAAACACATTTTTTTTAGTGGTTTTAATAACTGTTACTAATACAGATTGTGTTTTCTGATGTTATGAAGGTTCATATTAAAGCTGATCCCAATTATTGTAGTAATAATTGAGATTTAACGTAAAATAGGAGCTTTTACAAGTTGCTGTGCATTTTCTATTTTTAATTTTTCTTGATTTCACAAGAATGCTGTTTATACATCTATTACGAAATTGACGTCCAAGACGATTTGATTTTCTGCAGTATCAACTACTTTTCAACAAAATTTAGATTCCTTTTTATGTTATTAGTTATGAGTGCAAGTATTTATTCTGTAGTTTATCTTTAATTTGTTGGTGTGTAAGAACTGATAACAGGATTATGTTTTTATAGCATAGCAGTGTTCAGAGAAAATAAAATTTAAGGTGTGTTCCATTAATGAATTACTACAAATATTTGCTTATTTTGGATGCTAATTATTACTACTAAGTAATACACGTAAAATGGCGTCTTTCAAAACTCTAAAATGAGTTCTACCTCCCCATCTATATTATAACTAATAAGCTATACGTTGTTATTATTTTGTCTGGTGTTTAGCGTTATAAGAACTCATATTAAGTAGTAATATTGAAGTGAACGTAAAATATGGGCTAGTACAAGTTCTTTTACAACAAGATGATGTGAATCCTAACTTTTCTATTGTTAATCGTTCTTAATTTTTCAAGAACGATGTTTACATTTTCTACTAATATCAAAATTTACATATTTAGTATTACACATTATGCAGTTTTTTTGCAAAAATAATTGTAATTTGTTCTATTAATGTATTACTACATTTTTTTAAGTTTTAAATGCTGTTTACTACTAGTAAGTAATATATGTAACAATAGTGACTGTAAAATATGTTCCTACTTTCCTTTCCACATTATTTCTGTCCCTTTTTATGATATTTTTAATGTTATGGCAGTTTACATTAAAGCTGATTTATATTGGTTTAGTAATATCGAAATTAATCGTAAACTATGAGCTACAGCAATTTTTTAAAGAAGGGAGATACATATCCGAAGTTTTCTATTTTGAATCTTCCTTGATTTCAAAACGAAGCTGCCTACGTCTAAGAAGAATTGCTCTTCTACAGTGGCATCTTTTTCGGAACACTCTTTATGTGGTTAATTATGAGTTATTTGCTTTAGTGCCTGTTTATGTAGTTTTAGAAACTGGCACTGCAACATGATTACGTTTATGTAGCCTTAAAATTCAATGTAGTATATGAAATAATACACATGAAGCAGTCTTTTGAAAAAAAAATCTTGAAAGTGTGCTCTGTTAATATATTACTACATTTTTATGGCGATGCTAACTACCGTCAACTGTGTCCTAGCTTCCACTTCCATATTATTACACATGTTTGTATATTTTTTCAGATGTTACGATAGCTCATATTCAAGCGGATTTATATTCTGGTAGCAATATTGAAACTGGACTTAAAATATGAGCTATTACAAGATTTTTTTAAAGGAAGTTTATGCATATCGCAAATCTATATTTTTAATCTACGAGTATCTTGATTTAAAAAGAATTATGTTTACATTTAATATTATAAAAATTGACGTCCATGCAGTGACTTAAAAGAAAATTTAAATCCATCGATCTGTATGTTATTAATTTTGAATGCAAATATTAATTATTTTATTTTATTTTATGGCGGTCCAAGAATTGGATTTACAAGAGGATTATGTTTTTCTAGCTATACTATATTATATAGACTAATACACAGCAGACTTTTGGCGAAAAAACTGACAGATGTCCTCTATTA
The DNA here is from genome assembly GCA_940337035.1 of Agriotes lineatus. Lineage (NCBI taxonomy): Eukaryota > Metazoa > Arthropoda > Insecta > Coleoptera > Elateridae > Agriotes > Agriotes lineatus. Next base: position 122,177,400 of record OW679202.1, on the reverse strand, counting down.
ATGTATTACCACAAATATATTTTTTAAATTTTGGATGCTAATTATAACTACTAGGTAATAGATGTAAAATAGTGCTTTGAAAAAACACATGAAAATGTATCCCATTTTTTCTTTTAACATTATTAATTATTGCTGTACGATTTTATGATTTTTCCGATGTTAGGGCTGCTCACATTAGAGCTAATTTACATTCTTGTAAGAATATTAAAACTGGACGTAAAATATGAGCTATTACAATTTTTTAAAACGAAGTTAATATGTACCTCAGCTTTCCTATTTTTAAGCTATGCTCTTTACATTTTCCTTTTAAAAAATTGACGTTCAGGCAGATTTTTTCTTTTTCGCAGTGACTTAAAAACGATATTCATTCCTGCCTCGTTATGTTATTAACTATAAGTGCACGTATTTATTTTCTGTTATATTTTCTGGCGGTACAAGAACTGGAATTACAACAGGATTACGTTTTCATAGCTATAATAAAGTTCAGTGTAATGCATGAAGTAATACAGTTTAAAAAAATTAAGGTGTGTTCTATTAATGTATTACTACTAAGTAATACGTTGTAACATGATATCACGCAAAAAAATAGTAAAATATGTCTTGCTTTTCTTTTTCATATTATTAATTATTGATGTACGTATTTATGATTTTTTCCGATGTTATGGCAGCTCATATTACAGTTGATTTATATTTTGTAGCAATACTGAAATTGGACGTAAGATGTGAGCTATTAATTTTTTAAACGCAGTTGACACTTATGCCAACTTCTCTATTTTAATCTTTCTTAATTTTATAAGAATGCTGCTGACATTTTCTGATGTTATAAAAATGTTCAAGCTTTGCTTTATTGCAGTGACTTAAAGTCCTCACTTCTTATTTTATTAGTTATGAGTGGAAGTTTTTACTTTTGATTTTATTTTATGGTGTTTTAAGAACTGACAAAAGGATTATGTTTTTATAGCTATATATTGAAGTTCAGTGTAATATATGAAGTACTGTATTAGATAAAGCAGCCTTTAAAAAAACTGTTATTAATGTATTACTACAAAAGTGTTTTTTATTTTGGATGTGCATTATTACTACTAAGTAATATATGTAAAATGCTCTCTTGCAAAACACCTTAAAATTGTCCTGGGTTTCCTTTCCACGTTATTAATTATTGCTGTATGTTTTTTGACTTTTTTCGATGTTATGACAGCTCACAATAAAGATGATTTCTGAATATGAGCTGTTAAATTGTTTTTTGAAAGCAAGTTGATACGTATTCTCTCTTCTCTATTTGTAATTTTCGAATGATTTAAAAGTCGTAAATCCCTTGTCCTTTATGTTATTAATTATTAGGGCATTTATTTTTTAAATTTGATTATCTGGTAGTACAAGAATTGGAATTGCGACAGGATTACTTTTGTATTGTTCCATTGACATTCAATGTAATATATGAAGTAATACACATAAAGTTGTCACATGAAAAAAAAACTAAAAAATGTGTTCTATTAATCGATCAATGTATTAGAAAAATATTTTGTAATTTTCAATGTTAATTATCCATTAATGATTTTAAAATGGTATTTTACAAAAAACTGTAAAATGTTATTAGCCCTAAATTATTAACTATTAGTGTTAAGCAATTATTATATTTGTATACGTTATGACAGCTTACATCACAATTGATTTATATTCTTATAGTAGTACTAAAATTGAACATAAAATGTGTGCTATTACAAATACATGGTGTTTTACATACAGGTTAAGATTTTCTCTTTTTTGTTATTAATTGTTGCTGCATATATTTTTTTGTGATGCTTGTATATTAGGGAGGTTTGGATTTCTATAGCTATATGAAAATTAAATATAAAATAGCTATTTCAGTTTTTTAAGAAGTGCCTTAACATCCTTTCTGTGTAATTATTTCTTATTTATTTTATTTTCTGTTATTGTACGAATAAAATAATCCCACAGTAAGATTAAACTTGATATTATAGGAATCGCCTTAAAAATTCTTGCAGTAATATTTAATCTCTTTATTAAATATTGCCCATTACGCTTAAATGTTCTAAATATACATGTATGTGCTGTAGTCCTTTACCACTGATTATATATATTTCGATATTTTAACGATATGTATTCGTTGTTACAGGTAAAAATTTGAAGATTTACTGCAAATTTTAGCAAGCGTTTCATATATTGAATTTTTATAATTTTTACCGTTGATTATTGATGTTTTTTACTGTTATTAATTACCATCTTCTCGTCAAAATTATTTAAAGATTATTTAAAATTAAAACATTAATCAAAATGCGATTGCATCGCTGAATGTTTTACAAGGTTGCAAAAGTGTTGAAATGTGTAATTCCTTATTCAATTTGTAGAATAGCTTTCAAAATTATTTTTAAAATTTAATATTTAATTAGAGATTTGTACAGGGTTGCATATATGCGCTTGCCATAATAATCCTCTCCCAGTAAAATGTGTTACTTTCTTCTAACATGCGTAATATCAGATATTCTGCTCGTATCTAAAGATTTCTCTGTAAATCTAAAGTTTTACAATTATGTACGGAGCCGCTTCTCTACCTTCCTGATAATTACAATAAAAATGTCTACATAATGCAGCAGGCTACTAGGACCATTGCAAAAGCAAGGAGAATATGCATATGGCCGTCGTGGTGTTTAACAATCGAACAATCAATGTACGATGGTGGTAGGTAGTCAGGATCATTATAAATACAAGGTATAAATTCGATTTTATTTTTATTTAAATACAGTTACGACCACATTTTAAGTCCCCTTGCTTTTTTTATGGTCCTACTTGCCTGCCGCAATCTATATATGCTAAAAATTTTTATTATGTAACACCTGATCTAGCATTTTGACCTTATGATAGGATCAATATTTATTTACTTTTCCAGTATTTTAGGCTCATTTTTGTCACAAAACAAATTTAAAGTAAACTTGCTTTGAGAGCTTTCAATACCGTGTTCCAAAGGTGAAAAAATTGAAACTTTTGGCATCAAAATTTAGTCTCAAAGATCATATATTTTCTAACTTATGTGATTTTTCGCAAATTAGAGAATGAAAAGGTATTTTTTATATTAATGAATTCTAGTGTAACTAAAATTACCATAAAATTTGAATGCATGTTTTCAAAGAGTCGTCAATTTCGGAACCTTTATTTAAATGCCATTTTTAACATCTAGCCGAACAGCTCAATTAACACACTAACGAAATTGCACCACATTCTGGTTAATAAAAAAGTGCCTAAAGTTGTATATCAAGTGCAAGGGCACCGTACGCGGTTGCGTGCCACAAATTACAAATCACCAGCCTAATTAGCACAGAGAAAAACATGAATGAACTTATGTAACTGTTCACTCAAGTTCAGTCCTAACAGGTTCTTTTTTACAAACAAATTTAAATAATCCTGAGTCATAAAAACAATATACTATACCTCGTTGAACTCGTGAACTGTCAGCAAGACGCTGCCACCCTTAAACTTTTCCTTCACCGATTCTATCGTTTGAATGTCCGAATTAGGAGGAATGATGATGTGCGAGCACATGCAGGTATCGACGTCCGAAACGTCGCTATAGTAGCAAATTAACTTCGAACTAGGTCTTTTGTTGGAGCATCGCTTCGTCTCGGCGATGGCCACGATGGCCAACAATAATACACTCGCGAACTTCATTGTTTGTGTTAGGAATTTATCATATTACGATTACTAAATATTATTAAATCGGCACAGCTATGTTACATTTTAGGACTCCGGTCCTATCGAGTCGGATGTCGGATCGGCCGCTTTGATCGTATGCGTCCCGTTATGTAATGGTGTATCGCAAGGCACTTCACAAACGGGTACAAGTCGAAAGCGAGAGTGAGTTTCACTTTTTAAGCTCAGGCGATCTGATTTAGCCGATCGCCGGAGATTGACTGCCTCAAGTTTGACCACATGAGAGCCGTCGTAGGGTGCCCTCAAAGGTAACATGTTTTGAAAGGTGAAGTGTTCATTTATACATAGGTGTGTGTAATACGTAGATTAATTTTTACACGCGGTTGTGGGTTGATGAATACATAATGTGCCTCAGATCTGTTCTAGAGGTTTTTGCAGTGCACCGAATAGGTGCAGACAAATGACCTAATATGGGCGTCGACGTCATCGCGAGGAAAATGTGGAAAATGACAAATTAGTTTATAATAGCAATAGGCGTTTATTATTTTAAATTACAATATTTATATGTTTCTAGAGTTCTGATGGAACAATGTAAAGCAGTAGGCTGGAATAGAAAATAAACACAATTAGATAAAAGTTGATTTTTTTACAATTTGTGAACAATTTTTTAATTCGATTTGGTAGGTTAATACTTTATGTTAATATTATTATAAGCTATTTCAATATTATTTTTTCTGCAATTTTATTACATTGGAATATAAATAATTCTCTTTTCGAACCCAATATTGCCTTAAATAATTATTACATTCTGGTTCATCTGCTGTATATTGCTGACCAGATAATGTGTCCCCATATTTTCCAGTCATGATATTCCCTAATTTTTACCTAAAATAGTGATTCTCAGCGTTTGTCAAAATATATAAAAAGGAGATAGCGCAAAATGTTTTGAGCTATAACACAAAAAATGCAAATGAAAGAAAAATTTAACACACACGAGAAAACATTGAGAAAAATTCAACATAGTTACTGAAGCAAACTCGATTTTCCAAAGGTAAAACGTGGACAGAGGCAAAAATATACAAAGGGCTCTATGCAGTACAAAAAATTAATCATCAAGTTCAGTAAAGCTCGAGGCGCTGTACCTCATTTAGGAGTTTGGCCTGCGACTCGGTGAGCCAGGGCCGCCGATTAATGATCGGTTCGGAAACCCAATCGCATAGGATGTATTTTGGCAGGTATCCAATGTTTAGATTGAACCTCTTACTTTCAGCAGCACCACTGCTGATTTTCCTAACCACTCGACCAACCTGGCACCTATTCAGCATCAAAACCAACCCAAAATTCAATAGGTTATTGCTACGAACAAGTAAATTTTAGACCCAACTCTCAAGTTAAACAGACTCGAATCGTACCTAACAAACGGCCAGCTAGCCGTAGCCATAGTGAACATGTCGTCAAATTATTTTCTATAATTAGCAAATGGTGTTCAACCTACCAGGGGGCGCGAAATAGTCTTTTGATATAAGCGATAAGTCCATTGCCTTACGAGAACTATTAAACTAAGGTTTGTGGAGCCAAATTTGCTACGACCTGAAATGGACTTTAAAAAGGTTTGTCATAGAAATTTCTTGCATTAGCCATATAAAGAGCTACAGTTCATATGGATAGGTTTATATTAATAAAGGTGATTTTGGGAAAACGATTAATTACATACACTCGCTTAAACTACGAGTAAAATTAACGCTACAAACAAAATACAATCAACTTTATTGTTGAAACTAAATTGGAGGAATTGAAAAGTATCGGTGATAGGTTGCGCGAAATGGCATCAAAGAAGAGTTACTCAATTCATTTCCATAGTGTGATACATAAGAAACTTAAACATTTACATAGTCAAAAGATCTCTGGGTACGAGAAGAGCAGGTTAATTTAGTGAGCAATTACAAGTGATGCCATAGACCACACATAACAGAACAATAAAAATAACATACCATTACACACGCAGACATTTAGTATATTTCATAAACGCATAAGTAATAACTGACGAAACTCCGACGTGATACAAAGCTAGCCGGTAAATTCCGATGTATGTAAGAGAACAACTTATAGGTTCGTTTTTGCTTTGGACAACGTAGATTCGTGGTTAAATACTCCCAAATGTGACGTAAAGCGACACCGGGGACAAACAGCAGTAATCGGAAACCATCAGCTACCAATCAAAGCGATCAAATATACCGCGAGGCCTCGTTAAAGGATTTCGGCAGACAACTGCATATCTACGAAGCGCGTTTTCGGCGACTCCGGCAATAAATGAGAAACAGCAACCACAGCTTCTGATGGCTCTTCAACTAACAGCACCGACTAGCAGCTGAAACTTTAGCGACTTCGAGGTCGGCTTTAGAGTACACGAAACTTAAGTGCCTAATCATAATAACGAACAGAAGAAAACGAAGGCACACATACCTTTAACTTACGCAGGGCCGCGCCTAGCTTTGGATGCGCCTGGGAAAAAAACACAATTGCCCCACTTAGTTGAAAAATATATAATTAATTTAGAAAATTACCATTCACTATAGTGAAATTATAAAATAATTCGGTATTTATAAAAGTAGAATAAAGCTATAGTTACCTTAATCCTTACTTAACTATCACTATCAATAGGTTAGTAGGTGAAGTAATAATAGTAAAGGATACATAATTACGAAGATATTAAAACGTAACACGTAACTACCTCACTAACTGATATATGTCACAGAACACAGCTTATAAAACAATGCTTGGGGTGTTAAACACGATGATTCTTTATATCCGCACTAAAATCCAGTCAGCGAGCCAGCCACCAGTGACTTCTAAACGAGAATCTACAGGATAAAACCTGCAGATTCGAGGATCGTGTGGTGCACGACTTAAAAAATCGCGTTTTGACAAGAGCAATATTGTGCGGTTTTGGGCAGCAGGAAGTAAACCCAACAATTAATAAATTGTGTTAGGTTATGTTACGTCATTGTCGGCATAGAACGGCAAAGAACTTTTTGAATTATTAATTCTTGCCGCTTTAGTAAGGGTTTTAGTTGCGTACTGTTACGGTTGGTCGCCTAGAAGTGACGTAAATATACCGGAATTATTAATTTTCCTGACAAATTTCGGAAGAGCACCAATCTTCGTCCGATCGAGGAAAAACTACTTTCTCGCCTTAGGCTGGCAAAGACGTAACGTAACGTACCGCAATTTATCACTTTTTAGGTTTATTTCGATTAGAGAAAAAAATATGTGTAGCAAGTAGGAAAATTAGACTGTCTGGCCTTCTATATTGTAATGATAGACAATAGAAATTTAATAGGAACTTGCCTGTAAATTAAATACCTTTTGGGCAAATTAAAAAGAAAATGCAACAAATTTTTACTCTCAACTAAAATGGTTAATTGCCCCGTTTTTTATTTTATTTATTTGCAATATTTTGTATGGGACTAGCTCCGGCAAACATGAAATCAGCTTATCTCAGGGTGGGTTCAATTTGAATCATTTTAAAGCTCTGTAGGATTTTTAATTCAGAGTAGGTTCAATAATCATAAATACTGTTTACTGCAATATAAACTCACAAATTTACGAAATACGCAAGATAATCAGTTGATGCTAACAGCGTATTAAATGAGTTTTAAAGCCAAAAACTGCAAGCAAACCACAGGTAAATCAAATCAAATATTCCGCTTAACAACAAAGAATTGGGTTTTGTTTCTAGCTGTGACGTAAATCGAAGCGCGCTCGTCTTTTGTTTTACGTCAGGTAAACTGGCGTTCTTTCTTACAAATTTGCCGCTCTAAGGGACGCTACCTCATTATCTCGACGCTGTGCTAAGCTGGACACAACCAAGCTGGACTTCTCGTAGAAGATGTAGTTTTGACAGAACTCTGGTATCCCAGAGCTGCAGCAACTTAAATCCTGTCAAAACGCCTACCTTTTTGTGGCGACAACCTGGTTTCCGCAGCGGCTGAAAGGACGCCGACACTTTAAATCGCCTGAAGTGGCTTCCTTGGAACCAAACCTTTTCCGGTACGTGCACTTACACCTTTCCTCTAGACGTAGGACGTAGCATTTGATGCTGGGAAAGTGCTCGTAACGACCTCCGAACTTGCCAGGTGCGAGCAGAACCCATGACAAAACTTGCTTTTCACAATTTTATTATTTTATCAGCTGTTTTACTTTTAAAACTTTTCCCACATATGCACAACGACTTGGTAAATAATTGGGTACACAAATTAGACTTCACAAACAACTTTTTATTTTAAAATTTGTATAAATTTCAGGAGATAACTTGCCTAAAACTTGACAATACAGAATCAATTTCGCTATTTTTAAACAAAATCTAGTCGTAGCCTAGCAACCACTATCTGGATTTGTTAAAAGGTAATAAGTTTTGATAACATTTTTACATTATTAGAATAAAATTTGATAAAAAAATTTCTTAAGTTCTAACAAATTGTCTTTTTCTTTCCATAAATGTCACTAATCACTGCTTGTTCTTTTAACACTCCTGTTTAAATGCACCGGCACTTTGAGTTCTGTTTATTTAATACGTCACAAATCTTTCTCACTCGGTTGCCATCTTTTCACATTGTTCTTTGCAGATTCTTAGCTTATCTTGCATCGATTTCTTTCCAATTTTCAGCTGTCTTGCCTTTAATTGGCCTTGTACGTTTATTAATACATTACTCTCATATTTATTACGCACATAACCAATTTTCTTGCATTTTGCATTTACATATGGCTCGGCTTAAAAATACTCAAACCTATCAATTAAATTATATTACATTAGCCATCTTAAATCTTTCTTTTGCTTAAACTTTAAACTCAACCCTTCTGAAATCTGCTTTACTTATGCTATTCTTTATTCCTCAAATTATCCTTCTTGCATCTTACATCAAATGCATTTAATACATACAAATACTGTCTAAGTTGCCATTAAATAAAATATTTCAATTTTGTACTTAACTTGACTTTGATCAATAATTCTCAAGGCATTCAGAATTAATTTTTGAGCAGTAAACCATTACAATATATCACTTTTTTTACTAGACAGGTAAAGATGTAGCGCAACGTTAGATAAATGATTAATTTTTAAAGTTCCCACAAAGTAGTGTTCAATGCGTAGAAAAATTGGTTTTCCGTAACGCCTGTAGTTGCTAGACTGGGTTCGCGTTTTCTACTAGCTGATTCAAATTACAGTAATTAAAAAATAATAGATTTTTTGGGAATTAATCAAGAAACTGTTTGCGCGTTAATGTGAAATAGATTTCAAATTAAAAAATGAGGTGTGGTCGCCACACGACTTTCCTTTACTGCTAGTAAAATTAATTTTGCGATTTTTTCAAAAACTACCAAAATGGCGCGTTTTCTTTACAGTACCTTGTAGAGGACATGGGAAAATGTTTTAAAACATGTAATCATTTATTCACTGATAAAAAGATCAGTAAACTTAAGAACTTCACTTCTTTATTCTTATGAATTTTGAAGGATGGTAACATTGTCCATAGAAAGATCTGTACTTTTTGTCACAAAAAAAAATGCCAACCTGCGTCAAATCAGCTAGAGTAGTTAAATTGGTAGCTGCTAGAACTCAGATTAACTGATATTTTGCGCTTACCATGCGGAAAATCTGAAATTTTCTAACACTTTCCGCGTGGGCCGAACTAGCTCAATTCGGCGCTTTTTGGATCGTGGATTCTAATCAGCTGTACACCCTGAAAGTAGCTTCAAAACACAAAAAAATTAAGACCCGAGGAATCAAGATGATTCCGATAAGAATAAATAAACTACAATTAAATAGGGTTTATTAAATGTTTAAGATGCGGTGATCATTAAAAATAGTATAACTAGTTTGTAAAATATTTTAAATTTACAGTATTATGTAACAAGACTTTAAGAAAGGTTTCCACACGCATTACTCGAAAGAACCCCCTTTGTGGGATTTTAATCAATTAAAATCGTCGATTAAATCGAGAGATGTGTACATCGCTGTCAACTAAAAAACTTTAATTTTAGGTCACCGATAGCATGAAACGTGGGTGCGCATTTTACAACAAAGAAGAAACTACACCAATAAAAAATTCAGGAGTTTTATATACAAAAGTTATTTAAACCCGGATATTAGACGAGATAACGTGATTACAATAAATTTAATATCCTGAATACCAGCCATGTATTCGGTTTTAATGGTACGTAACCCATCATATACTGGCGTCGTAATTAAGTTAGATTCATCACACTAACCCCTTAGTCCCGCAAGATCCCGATGATAATGCCAGCCGTGAGTTGTCATACGATTGTGAATTTTTCCAAAATCAGGCAGGATATTTGTACTTGGAGCTGTCGATTATTGAGCTGCTGGCAGACGTGGAGAAAGGCTCAAATTCACCGCCCGCCGCAGAAGCAAGGCAAAATGTGGCGAGATATTCGCTCGGAAAATACTTATTGGGACAAAAATTGCCTGTCACCAATAACTGCCATAAAAGAGTAAAAGCGGTCAATTAATATGGGAATAACAAAATTAGAAGGTCCATCATACCTGATTTATTGTCAGCTGTCGAAACAAAATTCTCGTAACTTTAATTAAGCACAAGCTGGGTCTCTCGGACTTAACGTGTTGCTAATTCGAGTCGCTGAAGAAAAATGCGCCTCGCGCCGCAAGAAGAGATAAGACCAACGCTGCGCTCCAAAGATAGCGAGCGGAAATTTTAACCATTCTGATACAGGTACAAAATGAGCGGAACTGAAGAATTGAACAATTCGAAATGCAAACTGATTACAATGCAAATGAAAATATACAGGTTAGGCCTGAAATAATTTGGTAAATTGAGGAAACAATTAATCGGAGCGAAAAATGGTTTTACCTTAACACTTTGAGTAAAAACTAATGCTCACAGCACCACTGATAATTTTAATTTTGAAAATTACAAAAACTTCATCAAGGTACTCTGATAATGCATTTGGTAATGATGACTTAAAATTATGAATAACAATAACAATTATTGTTACATCGTTACTTTGGTACATCAACCTGATATTGTCAGGTATCTTTTTGACGTTTTGATTTAATTTTGTAAAAAATGCACACTAATGGTGAATATGTAGACATATGATTGATATTGACCGAATGACATAATAACGGGAAAGTTCAAAGAATTTAAAATATCTTCACGTTCCTCATACATTAAATACATAGATATTCAAATAATAAAATGTAGCTCGCTGGAGGGATTTGAATTCCACCGCATCTGCGTAGCAGATTGTAATTGCATTGATAAGTCGTCTGCGCCATCGAGACTAGAGAATAGAGGCGAGCGCCGCACTCACTTCAATAAGGGAAAAGTCTTATTGTTGAAACGTTTTGATTCTCTTGTGACATTATCCTGTATCTGTTGTCCTATTTTCGGCAACTGTCAAGCCTGACCTATGTGAAAATTATTAGTTCCTTCTGTTTCAAAATTAACGCAAAAATAAACAAACATTTATTTTTTAAGGTGCTCACCCTGTATATATTTGTCTAAAATTTTCATGGTTTCATGCCAGGTATATATATATATATAATGTGTATACAAAATATCATCTATCTCCGACAAATAATTTTTGAGTTACACCGCCAACAGGCAGACAGACAGACAAACAGACGGACAGACAGACAGACAGACAGACAGAGAGACAAACAGACAGACAGACTGAAGGAATTTTTCTTCATATAGGGACCCTGAAACGTAAAGATCTGAAATAAATTTCGGAAGGTGATTTTTTCGTGAAGACGTGAAGGGAAATAATAAAACAGATAGATTTTTTTAAAATTTTTCCCAGTCTGTATTAACGGTCTTCTTCAAAGTACTGTGGAGGAAATTCGTCATGTTGGAATCAAACTGTACACTAACAACAAACACTTCATCTTTGACAACAATCATAGATAATTACATAATATCTAACTCCCTAAACTTTGAGATTTTTAAATAAAAATTGAATTTTTCCAGAAACTGCACTTTCTACAAAAAATGTTTTAAACAAAAGTCGTAGCTAAATGCACAATATGTGATCTTGTTGATACATGAATCTTGACTCCATCTTGGAAAAATGTCGGTTGAAGCTGGTTTTTTGGGAATATCTACGTTTCCGTTAGATACAAGACCAAAACACCTATTATAATTCTTATCAAAGGCATTATTTCTAAGAACTTTTGTTTGAAACATTTTTTTTCTCAGATATATATAGATTGAAAGTTATGTTTTTACTAATTATTTTTCAATCATTTATACACTATCATAAGGTTTGGTAGCTCAGGTAGTGGTGTCGGACCACATTTCTAACTGCCGAATTCTTACAAATCCACTCCCGTCTCGACCTTTGTTCGAATAAAAACACTATACAGTACTATAGACAGAAATATCACTCGCATTCTGCATGCATATTGGTGCATTTTATGTAAAATTCCTGGGAGGACATTGTATTTTAGAAATTCATATGTATTGTATACATAAGGACTTAAAAATGAAGAAAGTTTGTTGTTTTAGGGAAAAATGGAATTCTGTACGACCTTTTAAAAGAATGACAAACTCAATCAATAAACTTTTGATGATTTTAAGAAGCAGGACACAGATCCAGATAGCGTAGGCGGGAGAGTGTTTCTCTATCAGTTTTTACAGCGGCAATGGCCAAACCGAAACTTTAGTTAAATCATTATCGGGCTACCAACGTTTCGCAAAATCAATAACGAACAGTAAATTTAATTTTGCTAGTCTGCTACCAACGAGAAACTCTGCACGGTCGCGCATTTAGGATATATTATAAGGGTCGAGAATGGAATGGGATTGGAAAATATCTTGAGGATTGGGACTGGAAGCAGACTCAAAGTAGGCCTACCCCGGTGATGGCTTTACAGCTTCCATCTCAATCTTGTATTTGTAGAAAAACAAGAATCAGATGTTCAACTATATATCGTTTTTTGCAATGGAGAAACTTGCGATAATGTCCGAAACTCATTATGAACAGCGACGACGACGACGACGTTTTTCATAGTGAATAAGGACGACATTTATTAAGAGAACACCAATGGCTAAATTTATCGAGCGAAGAAATCAGAACTATTTTTATTGCTTTTGTAGAATAGGCCTCCTTGAGATACCACATAAAAAACGAGCCGTCAACTCTATCTCATGGTACTGTTGTAATGGGTACGGAATTATTAGTTTATAGGTAGTACACACTGTAACAGTAGGTATATGAAATTTAGCTTCTCATGCGTTACTTTAAATTTGAGCAGAACGTCTCTTAGTTAACATGAAACTCTAAAATACCCCAGTTCGTGGCTATAAAAATCACTATTAGAAAAAGATAAGCGTTGTGTTTACATAATCTATTAACTTTAAAACACATAAAAGCAAAGAGTAAATCAAAGAAAACTAGGATTAATTTCTAGAACAACCTACGTGCAACGAAGTTGGGGTTATTCTCAAGTACACAATGTTCATTAAATGCTGTACAACACAGCATTTGTGCTTTGTGAGTATGAATTAATTTTGAAACGTTAAAAAAAGTGTACATACAACTATTATGAAAGAATACATCTAGGTCAGATGCAAGGGTTGTAAAAGCTCTCAGAGTTTGTACGCTAACATATAATATCGTGGCAGGACTTTTTGCTTTTCTGGTCTTCACTGTTTCTTTCTATTTTATTGGTCTTCTTGGCTCTGCGTGTTGCATGAGTCGGCGTACTCTTTAACAGAACCTGTGAGGTATTCAGGCCGCATCAGTTGCTTTTATCGACATTAAAGGTTAACACTTTGTATGTTACTTAAGTATTTTGTCACAACTTTAAGGATAGTAATGTAATGTGAAAAATCACTTTATTGAGGTTCTTACAATTTTGAAATCATTGGTGTATGCCGGTCTTATTGATCCAGTAATGTTCGATATGTAAATTTTGAATATTTCTGTTTGTGTTAAACATTTCACTGAGAGCGCAGGGTGATCACGACGCGAATTTGCTATTAGAATAGCTTCCAGATATTTACTTAGAAATGTCATCAATTCAGGATTACATATATATTGGTACCAGGAACTGTCTCGTCCGCATTGGATACCTGAATGTATTAAAAGATAAAAATAATATATCTCACTTTAATTGTGCTGCATGTATGTCTTGTTCCTATAACAGCTGTATAGTGTATACCTAGATATTATTATCCAGGGTGTTGACCTTATTCGTGGGATCTCCTAAACATGTAGTGAAAGTTTACAAATTATTAAAGCACTTTTTGCGCAATGTCGGGTTATTTTCAAATGTTTACTAGGTCTCCAACATTTCAATATGTTTACTCCAAATTCAATTTTCTAAATAAGCATTAAATATAGCCATGTCTTTATGACGTGAAGCTAGTTTGTTCATTATCAATGATATAAGCTTTAACAAATAATGTTTATGAACATTCTAGTTATAAATACAACGTAAGTTTTGTATACCTAGTATGATATGGGAACATAGTTAAAAAAACAAGTACAATTCGTAAAGGTATTTGTCTTATCCAGGTGAATAATACATTTTTGAAATAAAGTAGCTTCAAAAGTAAAAACGTTGATAACTGATATATGGTTGTTAACTAAAAAAATATTTAATAGGAATACAATTATTATTTTAAGTTTAGTTAAACCTTACGATTTAAAGGTCTCTTACAACATTTTGTAACGCCATATATGTTGCACACATTCCTCGCATTAAAAAATTATATTTGCATTGCCTGTTAGCAAAATTAATATCCTAAAAATATTTTTATAAAGTAGTAGAAGAAGCCGCCTTAATTTAAATATGAATAGTTATGCAAATATCGAATTTACATGATTCCCTTCTATTCATAAAAACTAACAGTTGTTATGGACACGGGTGATGTGATGAATGCACTACACTGAATAGTCAACGTTAATAGCCGAATTACGTAAGAAGGAAGAATATTGTCAGCTATTTACTTTAAGGACATTGGTGAATGTATTTAATACTTAACACCGAAAAGTAGAAGAAGTCAAGATAATGTATGTTGGCGAACGTATTTAATATTTAACCGCTCTGTAATTCCGAGTTGCTCGAAATGTATTTTGCTGCGGCTTTTATGTGGATAGTTATAATTATGTTTAGTGTCTAATAGATCACCGTAATAGTATGGCAAGGTATAGTATGAATGTAAATTAAAAAAACATAGTACTTCGAATAATATGAGCATAGTGTTTTTGGGTTGTAATAAACGTTTTAAAGCAATTTTATTTCTGGTAGATTTTCTTACATTGCAGTCAATGTTTGTAATACAACTCGACCATAATATGCCGAAAAATCAATTAAATATACATAATAATACCCAGTAAATGGAGTATTCAAAGCATTTAAAATTGACAGTTGGCGGCTGACGACAGATTAAAAATTGTATATGTCGCATATTTCCACGTAGAAAGTTTTTTAAAGCTGTAACATTTAATTATTTTTACACATCTTTGCAATAATTCGATTATGCAAAACCCACCAGAAACGAAGGGAATTTGTGGTTTGCCATTATATACGAAAATTAATTGACCAGTTGAAAGAGGTCCCGTGATTCCTCCTTGGGTTAGTTAACAATGTTTTCATGTTATTGCTATGATTACATGGATTATCTATATACACTGCTGTGTATTATTATCATCTGCCTCTTTCACGCAACGCGGATAAAGGAAACAGTATTTTTGAGTTTGACCAAATCTCTAACAATTGTGGCAATATAAGTTTGGAGTGAAAAGGTTCAATTTTAATAATGGTTTTAGTAGCTTCGGAACGTTAAGAATTGACATTTCTGCTCCTATTTGACGGGTATATCCTAATACTTTCAAAACTTTTCTTTATTAAATTTAGTTCAACTCGGGACAGACTCGTATGTTGCAAATACATGTAAGGTTCGATTTCGTTTAAATTGACATGTAGGAAATTTAGAATGTTTGGAAATTAGTGTTGACTTGATTTGAGCTAGCCATTATTCATATTTAGCAAAATATTTTTAATTTTTACAACTCTATTAAATAGGTTTGTTGTATACATGCAACAATTATTAAAGGCTTCATAGTTTTATTTTCTTTCTCCCCTATTTTCATAGTTGCTTCTTTTGAATTCTGTAGGTTTGTGTAGATGCCCGTTGCTTATTTTTTCTAATTATCTAACAGTATAAACAATACTGATGAATTACTTTCCTATGCTGCATGGCTGTGAGATTAAGTTCAAGACGAACCTAGAATTAAAATTAGTATTATATAAATTATTGGAAAGGTTTTTAACGACACATAGTATACGGCGATTATACAAGCAGAAAAGGATAGGTCCCATTAAAAGCCCACGAGTCATTTGGTAAGGTAGAAAGAGCTTAATTAAAATGATCATCACTTATCACTAAAAAGTAAAATGACTCCCGTATTCTGTCATACAACGAGGTCTCCCAAAATCACAAAAACAGGTACTTTTTACTGTACCTCAAGAAACATGCACTACACTCCACTGCCAGATAGCGCGCATATACTAACGAGATATTTTCTTGACAAGTAGAAAATATAACATAAATTCGGAAGTGACTATTGTTTGCTGGTTACAAAATTACAACCAAATAAAGCTGGTAAACAAATAATAATTGTTTACTAGTTATAAAATTACAATCAAGTTTCAAATCTCAAACAACAAACCCCCATCATAAATATCATTCGACAAGTCTTGTCTTATAGTAACGATAGGAGCAAGCTGCACATGAGTTACAGCAAAGGTTGCAACAAAAGACCCTACTGCTGCCCACTTACGTCGAAAGACAGGAAAAGTTGTCCAAAATCGATCCGTTCTACCAGATGGTATGGTTTTCTCTAGTTCGAAATCGCAGTCCAATAGCTGGAGAAACGGCAACGGTTGGCTCCTCCGACGTTTGAACATTTGCGACAGGTAAAGGAAATGCCTAAAAATAAATTCGATCAAACGTAAAAACGTGAAAGTAAGCAATAAAGACCCATATTTGAGGTACTGGGCTACCAACTGGTGTTTAATTGCCAACCACTATGAATCTTTATTTATTTAAACAGATGCACCAATTCACTAAACCAAAAACCTAAACCTACACCGAAGATTTTTCGGGATAAGTCGCTTTACAAAACGCTACCAAAAGAAGTAAAAATTCGCTTTAGATCATGGAAAGTTAATTCAGAACTTAAAAAAAATTATAAAAATGGGAACCGTAACTCTGAACTTGTATAAGCTGATTTAAAACAAAATAACAATTGCCAATCTAAAAAATACCAACAATTTTAAATTTGAAAACCTTTTACCATGTTTCATAGCAGAATGCCCGTGGAGAACACAATTAAAAAAATCTATTTGTCTTGGTCCTTAGTAAGACCAACGTGGAATTTATAAAATAACTTTTGCAATAATGAAAAATAGAACATCTTAATTTAAATATAAATAGTTATGCAAATATATATCTTACATGTGTTCGTTCTACTCATAAAAATAAACAATTGTAACGAGCCCCGGGCATGTGATGAATACGTTACACTGATTAGTCAAAGCTTATGTTATTTTTTCGATTACCAAACTGCGCAAGCTGGAAGAATATTGTTAGCTACAATCTTTAATGTCTGTTATTAGAAGAAGTGTCGTTCATTTAGTTAATACACTCTTTATTCATTTCAATTTCTTACAAGCAATTTTAATACGTGACAACTGATTGCTTTTCCTTGAAGACATCATCATTAGTTAACACTAATATAAATAACATGCGTAAAATTAATGCATCAGTAAACTCTGATCTGATCTTTAACGTAGTAAAGCAATATTTACAGGTCATATACATTACCGTTAGTAATAAAATTAGCATCGGAGCAGCATTATGCAAAGCATGGGATACAGGATGCTATCAAGGCTGCTGCTGAAATAATTTTCAGCATCGCCTACGTGCGACTAAGATATACGCTCTTAGGCATTTTGTGGAAAATTAATCTCCATTACAAAAATATAATTAAATATGCACCATATCTAAACTTAAAACGCTTACTTATGCAGAATGTTTTCGGATATATTATTAAATAAATGAAGGCGTTAATAAAACAAGTTATAACTTGTGACATATTTTTTTATTATATACAAAGGAAGTTCTATATTAAAGTGTCTTCCTAATTTTGGAACATCCAACATATCGTAATGTATTTGACCAACCGCTTTAATGCTGGTTATAAGCTGATGTAAGTGTACCACTCTAAGACGAAGGGGTTGACAAGGCATCGGCTAGCTCTCTTAACTCTCGGCAAAATATGGCTTGGTGTAAGGATCAGACTAAGGAATGCTTCGGGCTTTTACTATTGAACAGTAGATTAATAAAAGAATTGGGCTTCATGTCGTTATTCAAAACAAATAAATCAAAACTGACCTTGTAAGCTTCGCTGCATACCTCAATCTAAATGTAGTAATGCTAGTAACAACAAATACTAAGAGTAACAGTCAAAATAATATTTAATATCCAGCACAAACGAATTAAGGTTGGTGTCACCCAACTTACGCATACATGTAATTGTATATCGGGATAAAACAGGCAAAACAACATTTTAAAAAACTTCAAATCGCCTGGCGTTTGAATAAAATAATGTATATATATCATATGAGAGTTTTATATTTCTCTTTATACATCGAAGTATTACACAGATCTTCTGAAAAGTAGCCTGTAATAATTAATATTGAAATAATTCGGATACATAAATATATTGATAAGATAGATATCAAGTAATCTTACCAATCTCGTTATTCTTGAAATCAATTCAATAGCATTTGTTTATATTATTTATGAATAATATATTGTGGTACTGATACAAAAGTGGTTGAGATCAATCAGATTATGCTCTTCAGCCCGTCATAGAGGTGATTTTATGGAAATTGAAATAGCTTCTGCATTTTTTAACATGAATTATAAAGGAGGAGTAACGTTAGTGCCACTGACTTTATGTGGCTATGAAATAATGAGACAGAAAGACTCAGCATCCTGTAGCAGTAAATTTTGTGCCGCTACCGTTAGGTGGCGTTGGATAAGTAACGCAATCAGGCGTAGCTTACGTTTATGTACAAGAATAAAGAAAAATACCCCAATGGAAGCTTTGAGATGAGAAACAATATATTTTTAAAGTTTGAAAACATCTTTATGTATTTTTACAGTGTTATCAAAATGTATACTAAATAAACTATAAAGCAATATCGTCATGCATTGTCCTTGGATGAGATGTTTCATGTAATTCTGTAACATCTAATAACAAGTTAATTAACAAGTGAATAGTAGTACACCTTCAAAGTAAATAAGGCTGCATTGCCCAACAAAGGACGTTACTGACATTTGGTCTAAATTTTAAGAAAGTTATTTCATCTAAATGTAGTATACAATTTGTTTTTGTTGAATATTTTTTACTTTTAAAGAGACAAAAGTCTCCACATCGGAGGTTAGATATTGATTTTTTTTGAGTAATTTTAGTGTGTAGAGTTGAATCACATTTATTCAGGAAAAGTAATTGTTGTTAGTGGTATTGTGCAAAGGCTATTTATTTACTCTCAAACACAATGCCTTGAACAAAAATGTTGGCATCATTATGTACATAAAGAAAATTTAGTAGGAAAAACTAAAAGTAATAATTTAGTCCAATTAATCTTCCAAACGAAATCGGCCACGAAAAGCTCGAAATATCGAGAAAATTATAAATTTTCAAATTTTGTTTAAAATATTAAATCTTTCTTCAAAGTACATGTTTGAGTAACATCATTATTCAGTTTCATAAAATAACTAATGAATTTATTATGCATAATTGCGCTGTTTTTAGTATTCCCCTATTTATGTTTGTTTCAGATTGTTTTTTTTATATTTAATGTGAACAAATTTAATAGCGCACAAATAAACCTTTGTTGTGTAAATACTTCTATTTGAATTTTGTCGTTGAACGTTACCCGTTTTAAATGTTAATTTCTTCCGAAAGACAGATACAAAACTTATGTAAGTATGTCACTATAACGACACAATCATAAATCACCTGGATTATCACATGCGTCTAATTTCATAGCTGTGAAGTGTTAAACGAGATATTAAAATCTTGAATAAATTTATTCCTCCAATTAAAATTGCATAAGATTTCTCAGTGTCAGCGAAACGGAAACTTGGGGATTTTTTAAAATGTTTTGACTGAGATATAATACAACGTAGAAAAGGTTTTGAAGAATTTTTTAGTTAAATAACCTTTGAGGTCAATTAATAACTAAATTTCTGGTT
Organism: Agriotes lineatus; assembly: GCA_940337035.1. Taxonomy (NCBI): domain Eukaryota; kingdom Metazoa; phylum Arthropoda; class Insecta; order Coleoptera; family Elateridae; genus Agriotes; species Agriotes lineatus. The sequence continues at coordinate 122,157,415 of OW679202.1, read as the reverse complement.
TTCCTCTATCTAACTGTGCTTTTGTAATTGACTAATACATTTGTCATGCTAGTGACTGCTGGATTTTAATAGCTTAAGTCATGAAATTGATAAAAGTTAGCAAGCTATTAAATGAAATATCTGTTGAAGAGTTTTATTGACTTGACGATCCAGGGATATAGGATAGGTAGTAGAAAATGTCTTTAAAATTATATAGCAATGCAAAATATAAATAGGTACAACGTGTGAAGCTTATCGACTTCATGACTAAGGAAAATTGATGTGAATTAATTTGTTGAAGCTGCTATTATCCCTGACCCTGAGTGATACATATGCATTTTGCAGTACATTTTAAATGTATACAGTGTAATTTCAAAAGATTTTCTCAAACTATGGTGGCGAATTCTACTGACCCTAATAGTGAAAAACAGGAAACGTTTATGCACGTGTATCAGCATAAAAAATTAGTCTAAGTCTCCACCAATATTTATTCGAACGTTCTAGAATTATCCTGTGTGTTACGATTAAATGAAATATAAATACTGTAAATAAAGCTTAACGTAAATAAAGCTGCGTGAGTTCAAATGGTGCAACAAAAAGTTAAGTCAACTACGTAGTATGCAGAGCGAAATCCATAACAGTTGTTAGGTCATTTTGGTATTTTAAATAGCCACCTAGGCTTTAGGGCAGCGTGCCCGTATGCTAAGCCCTTTTAGTTCTTTATTTGGCTCCATCGCCTAATTCCAGAATCACGATGTCGCACATATTTAGCTCCAAAAGCAGTATTTTTCGTCGGTTGAAGCTCCCCTCTGATGGCGTTTTTCCGAATTCCGAATCTCCTAGAAAGCACGCCGTTGAGGCGTGATGCCATTGGTGCCGGCATTAACTTGTTTCGTTTTATCGCCCCGCGATTGGCTGCCAAGGTTTAGTCACGTGGGGACGCGACCAAGGTGACCTTTGCCAACGCTTCCCTCTGGGCAGTTGTCCGCAGCCCGTTGCAAAGAACGCTCGTGTGGTGGTTGTGAGTCGGAGTTTTTCGAATTGTCTTCGGCGTAGCGTGGGTGTTTGGAGCCCAGTTTCTGCTTCCGTAAGTAAGGGGTCGTGCCCCCTTCATCTCGACCTACGAGGATCTGTTCCGCAGAACGAAAGTGGCCCATTTTTCGTCGTCCCGTTGTACGCGTCCTGGACGCGTCTCACGTCGCCATTAAGGCGGTTGTGCACTCATCCCTATAGCCGTTGTAACATCGAAGGTACCTGCCACCTACGACTGCAGCCTGTCGCAACTCAACTGTACCAGGCTCCCTCGCCGCCTACGCATTAAGGTATGTGTCTTTAACCTGATTACCGCTGTGAACGCGAGTGCGAATTTAATCTTCGCTGTCCGCTGCATAAGGCGTCGCGCCAGCATATTGGTGCATTCCTTCAGAATTGCAGACTGTCCATATCGCGAGTGCTAATTTAATCTTCGCTGTCCGCTGCATAAGGCGTCGCGCCAGCATATTGGTGCATTCCTTCAGAATTGCAGACTGTCCATATCGCGAGTGCTAATTTAATCTTCGCTGTCCGCTGCATAAGGCGTCGCGCCAGCATATTGGTGCATTCCTTCAGAATTGCAGACTGTCCATATCGCGAGTGCTAATTTAATCTTCGCTGTCCGCTGCATAAGGCGTCGCGCCAGCATATTTGTACTCATTACTACTCATTACTGCTCATTACTGTTCATTACTGTTCACTACTGTTCAACATCTGTCGCTAAGTTTAGAGCGCGCGTGCCAGCTGGTGCCCTTAATTATAGTCTAAGTATAGATATAGGGCGACGCACTCCGCCGCCCCATTGTAACCCGAAGTTCAATACATGATTGGTTAGTTAAGGGAACTATTGTTTTGTTTCGACTTGTGCATGTTCTGTTACAGATAGACGCCCCTTCATTGTACTGATTATTGTACGACGGAACGAGGGAGCTTTGAGCGTGCAGGTGGGTGAGACAGCTGCGTAGTCGCGGTCGGATTGACACTTAATTACAATCCTTGCATAAGGCAATCCCGAAATTGTTATTTGACCTTGCAACTCTTGAGTAATCCTATTGGCGGAGTATTTTGCATGCTTCGCTCCCGTCTAACCGTCCAGGCCCGGTTAGCCGGGTTAAGACAGGCTTGGTGGCGCCCTCATGATTTCGACATACCCTGTATATATTATGCCACCACACGCTTACCCAGAACGTATCGTGTGACTCACGCCCGACTCCCTGAGCGTCCCAGCCGTGGCCTTTTAGCCTATTTCGAACCGATTTCAGGGCAAGTGTGCCAGTTTTTCAGGACTGATTCCGTGGTGCGATGCTCACCTTGGGTGGGTGTCGTAAAGTTCTTTTAATACCGTAACACAGTATTACAGAACTGTAACAAGCAGCAACCATAGATTAGTTAGATATTATTTCACCATAGATCAGAACATTTCCAAGACGTGATTTACGTTTCACGTTAATTTCACTTTAAGTATTTAGTAACGAACAAAAGACTGCAGGGTGCCCCGCTCCCACCCATGTGGAAGATCTCGAGTTAAAGCGGGAGGTTAATGTACTTCTGAGTGACAGCCTGTAGCGACGGAGGTTTGCACCTGTGCTGTGTTGTGAATGTTGTGTCCACAGCCAATCGCGTGTCTGCGTCTTTAGGCGAACAAGTATCACTTATGTTTAGTTCCTCGAACGTAAAAGTACTTTTAAACATAGGAATTAAAAGTGTTGCTTAGCAACATATACCTTCTTGTACTCGTATCAGTAAGGAAAACGTCAATTCCAATGACAGCTTTTGTTATTAAAACTAATGTCTTTGAAGACGGTTAAAAGAGATGTTTTTGTGAGAAACCAGTATTTAACCCTTGTTGTAAGCTATTCATTTTCATTTATTGCCTTTTGTGTCTACTATTCTGATTGCAACATATCACGTACATTATTTCACGTGTGAAACATATTTCATTTTGAGTATTTAGTTCTGTTGCGTGTCCTTTATTGGTTTTAAATTTTGGTATTTTGTTCCATTTGAATTTGAATTTTCAAATAAAAGCTGCGGTGGTGGAGGGTCACTCCGTGAACGTGAGTGAACGTGAGCGTGAGCATAAATGTGAGTGGTTAAAGCAAGCGTAAAACGTTAGTGACGCGAGTGAATACTCACACACGCTCTCATCTCAAGTGCAAATTCATAATAAAGGTATCAAAGAAAAACCGAAGCTGTATAAAATTATAGTAGAACAACAATTGTCGAACGTTGGAATATACGTAGATCAGAATATGAATGGAATAACCGAAGCTGTAACCAATGTACCTACTCAGTGAATCAGCAGCAAAATTAGAGCAAAAGAAGGCAATAAATAAGCAAATGTAAAAAACAGAAGCAAATCAACAGAAAGAAGAAAACAACTACGGAAAAACGGTAAATGAAATGTTGAAGAATATGTTGAAATCAGTAAAAAGAAATCAAGACGAGATTTATCGATACTTCGGCACACCGTTGGCATGGAGCGGTATTTGCTATGTTCTACTTTGGGCGACCGTTCCTTAAAGGACATGTAGTCTTCAGAATCGGTTGAATGGTTCGGTTGAATGGTGCTTTCAATGTGGTATGGCCTTTATCATATTATATTAAATATATAAATGAGCCATATGCGCCATGGCTTGGTATACACAGTATTCGCAAAGGAGGCGGGAATAAATAATTGCGATGCTTAGACAGTTAAAAATCGAGTCGGATGTTTATCAATACTGTTAGCGGGGAGTAGTAATGCGGTAGCAGGTAGATACTCCTCACTTTTGCCAAGTGAGGATAGACCTACTTCAGGAACCTAACAACTCTGCCCACGCAAGCTCTTAATTTTATCCTCTACCTTTTACAAGAAGAAATCATGCCCTCTTCTACCATGTCCCATCACACATACCCACCTAAACCCATAGCCTTCCTCAAATCATCTTTCAAACCGCCTAGCCAACGTGGAAGATTATAGCTAAACCTCAATTTTCAAACATGGTGCAGCTTAAAACAAACGGAAATGAATACCAGGTGGGTAGAACATTTAATGTCAAGTTCCACATCTCAAAGGCGGCCAATTCGCTTATAACATCTAAAACTAAAAACCATTATACAACAGCTAAGCTATCCATAGCCACGTATAAGAATAGAAATAAACAACAAAGCAAAACGAAAAATTATAAAACCCAACCACTTTTCTACTACTAAAGCTGCAAGAAAACATTGGTAAAGTTGGAAAAGATACCACTCTCTCTACCACCTCTAGAAATGTAAATAAATAAGATAGAAGAAACAAATAAAAACGACAGAAATATCCATAAAGAAAAAGAACAAGCACTTGAAATACAAACAAAATTGTGAAAGTCATAATGAAGTACAGCACAGAAGGAATTCGAACAGTGATTAAAAACAATAAAAACATGTGAGTATTAAATAGAGACGGGAAAACGAAAATACATCAACTAAATAGCAAAAATAAAATGAAAGAAGAAAATAAACTTGCCGACATCATTCAGAAGTATTAACTAAATTGTACTCTTCTATCAATTCACCACTACAAAATTTAAATTTACAAAACTTTATCAGGTCAAAAGAAATCCAGGATATTACCGTAAATGGAACCGTATACACTTTGTCACACATAAAATGAACGTACCCCGATAAAACACGAAATTATCGCTGAAATACGAGGATTATTCAATAGAAACACGTTTAGAAGGTGTAGCATAATCGCTATTAACATTAAGGTATGAGTAAGTTATTCTCTAATGGCCGTTTGCATTTCAGCGTCCGAAATGAATCGCTGCCCCTTTAGTAATTGTTTCAATGGACCAAAGACATGAAATTTTCCTGAAGATTTGAATGCGGAATGTCACTTAGAGCTTGATCTTGACCCGTGCTTTCCCATGTCGTGGTTCGCTTCACCTCTGTGGCGTACATTTCTTTGGGGAGCAGGAAGGGACCTGATTCAGAAACTTACCTTTAGGTTAAAGTTTCCCATTTGTTTTAAACATCTACTGGCGACCACTGCTCTGTCGCTTCAAGCTCCGTTTAGTCATTTTGACGTTTGGATAACCGACGTCACCTTGGGAGTATACAGTTCGCTCCGCGAGCTTTGTATCAGGAAACACGCAAAATGTTTCTTCCTAATCCACGGAGTAGACACTATCGTCTTGCAAACCATTGCCTGATTTTAATGTGCGCGATCATATTGTATCGTATTGTGTACTTGTAAGTATTTATTAGACTTTGTATTTGTTTGAGGTACCTCGTAACTTGGCCTATAGTTATAGTTGTTAATTTAAGTCACCCTGCGAATCAAAATTTCTTATTATACTGTGATACCAGCAGAAATAAATTATTTCAACCTGCGAATCAGAATAGATGATTATACTGTGACGCCAGCTATGTAAGTTTGATTTCGTTACGGATATCTGTGTTATTTGAAGCCTCTCTTTCGAGGATTTTTTTTTGTATGTACTAATTGAGTTTACGAATTTGTTTTGAGCACCTGGGTGCACTTGTCGTGAATTAATAAAAATTCGTTCGCGCTCTGGGAACTGCCACGCCATCTTCGTCTCGGCTAGCGGCCGGCAATTGCACCCGAGTGTATATTAAGTAGTTTTCTGAAGGTTTTGGCCAACGGATTAATTGAGGTAACAAACTACGGAAAAATAAGTTGCTTACAACCACAGTACTAATGCTAATATAATAGTAATTAATTAAATAAATTGCAGAAAAGAGTCTAAGGATAAACAGTTTAACCAATGACGCACCCAATGATTTGTAAAAAAATGCATAAAAAGACCTATGTATTATATTTAATTAATCTTAAGTATAGTTTTCTCTTTCTGCTGCACTTTATCAAGATCTAAGTAGAAACACTACAGACCAGAAGTGTACAGTGCAGTAAACAATGATACATAATTTAGACTGGTTCAGTATTATATTTATTTGACGAAGGCATAGAATGTGCCATTTTTGTTTATAAACACGTATAATTTCTATTGAGTCTTTAAGTCTTATTAGTTCTGCTGTCGTAATAGTTCTAGAAAAGCAGAAGATACAGAATTAGCCAAAACAATCTTCTGAATCACCTCTTGTCATTACGTATATAAACTTTCTAATTGAGAACTGTGTAAGAAATACCAACTTATCCACTTCAGAAATGATAAAGCCTTAATGTATCAAACAGTTAGAAAGTTACTATAGCAAGTCGCGGAAAGTTGTATGACATCAAGTATGTTAGTTTTACATGATCATAACCCATAACACATGATAAATAAGTGTATGAGTAAGCGTGTATAATTTGAAGTTACAATTCCTTAAGAAATAATTTTCGTTGAATCTCTATGATTCAATCAAATATGCATAGAGAAACTTGTACGAATCCTGGAGATAGCTCACATTCAAATGTGAAATGTTGAAGTCTAAATCCTCTTAAGGATAACCTTGCTGAACTATATTACTGCTAATCCTATATTTGAACAAAAGAACTAAATGTCACGGATGAATTAGAACACATTTTCTCCTTTTTTGCTACCTTTCTCTATTGTTTATTGCATTTAGTTCTAGCTATGACTTAAAAAGCTAGTTAATGTGTATAACCCATACAGTAAGAAGTTCGTGGGTGCATCGACTGGAAATTATTATTACTTAATGGTTACATATGGTTTTCAAAGTGTAATATGCGTCAGCCACCATAAAAATTATTAAATTCGCAATTCCTGTTCCTCAATACATGTTAATTAAATTAAGTTTTTATATAATAGGATACAACCGACTATTAGATTTGGAATTGGGAAGCTTTTATAGGCAACAGTAAATTTACTCAGCATTTGTTGTGTAGAGGAGGCCAGTTTCTGCATTAATGGATATAAAACATAATTCACGAAAGCTGGCGAAACAAGGTTAAGCTGTCCAGCCTTGATGTACATTCACAAGGATGTTTTTAATTTATCACGAAGAAATGTAAGATGACTTGAGCAAAAGTTTACATCAACAAATCTAATTCCAAGCTAGTAACACTTCCACTAACGATTTTCTTGTTTAGGTTAAGATTAATAGCTCTTCGATGTTACTGTCAGTTTTCTGTGTATTAATTAAAAATAAATACTACAGGCCTTACAGATTGTCGTGAGATACTCTCGAAACTTACAAGGCCCTTGGGAAAGTGTGAAAAATTGTACCAACGCTTTACAGTTCAAGTTTAAACTCTGATATGGCCGTGGAAGAACCGTTTCTTTGTTAAAGTTTATGTTCAACTGCGTATAGTGATTCTCGCGTAGGCTTCTGAATAATTATAGACTTCAGTAAAAATTATAATGGCTTACTGGTCACGGTCAATTGCGAAATGTGTTTTCACTCATCAAAGTTATTTCGCTTTTAATAAATTTTTATAATGTTACTAGTATGTTTGAACATGTAAAACCTACAATTATCGATTTTAACTTAATACATAAGGAGGATTCGAAGTGATTACATAATTTTCAAACCATGTGTGTTGAGGAGCACGCGTTAAGAAAAAGTAACTTTTTGTTTTGTTTGAAAATACATAACAGCCCACGTCTAGTTTGCTGCTTAATTATTAATCAAAACCGGGAGCACTACATTCAATCAATCCATTTTGAATAGCTTCCATATAAGCACGTATTTTTTGCAGGTGCTGTTGCAGTATTGTTCGAACAATATCCATTTGCTATTGCTCCAGTTTCTCTGTGCAAATTGACAATGCCTTGAACTCCTTCGATTCTAAAGAATAAAGTATTTATGTGGGTCAACTCCCTTGATAGCGATAGCTATCCAGTCTACAAGTGGAATTATATGTGGGAAAACAGTCTTTTCGCATATTTCTATGCATGTATTGTGGTCCAATTCATGGAGTTTTGAAACAGAAACCTGAGAACTGCAATTTTCACATCCTGCAGTGGACAAATTTTTTGTGGAAAAACATGGCTTGTTCTTATCTGTGTGTTTTGCACGATAGACGATAATTAAAATTGCTTTTATTTCAATAAAGGATGTTTCGTAAGTTGCTGTAAAAATTCTGAGGGGAATTTTGAGGTCAATGACAATAAGTGGAAGTTATTCATTATAAACATATGTTAAAATTAATTTGTTGAAAGGAAATAAGGCAAAATTATTTTTAGAATGTCGAAAGCAGCCTAAACTAATTTATGGAAATATTACGTTGAAAACTATTGAGGACAAGACTTAGTACTCAACATTGTTTTAATTATTTAATTGAAACATTATTCTCACAAACCAAACAAAATATTTTAGTATTTTCAAGTTTGCATACCTTACTGCATAATAAAATAATATAAAAACCAGTGCCAGAAGTGAATAAATTAATAAAAAGAATAGAAGTGTTAGCCATAAAATGTTTTACAGAAATATTTTTTTGTATTTTGATGTATTTCTAAGCAAGTGAATAGTGCAATAAGTAGATACATTTGACGAATCAAACTGATGGGTCTGTCTTATCGACTTAATTATAACTATTAGTGTTAATGTGGCCATATTTCCTGCCCATTTTACCATTCCACGTGAGAACAACTTGCGTTCTAGCAACAAGAAGCAGACGTGTGCTGGCAGCGAGTACTAATATAAATGTATTTTACGAGAGCAAGTCTTCTAAAGACTGTTTTTAAAAATCTTCCGAAGAAGCTGACAGCATGAGCAGTGAAACGGCAAGTTTAAATCAACTGCCACGGCATAACAAGGAAGAACCAACCATTAAGGATAATTAGTTTCTTACAAGCACTTTTATAGTCCTGCCCTTAAACGTTCTTGTCGATATCGTTGCCGTGTCACCCTTGACATTTAATGATCATCTTGGTATTTAACCATTATTCTACTAGGAATAAAACTAAACTGTATTTCTTACATTTTAGTAATTAGATTAAAACGTATTATGCATTTAAATCTTACGAGTGTCGTGCGTGAGTTTGTGCGCGCAAACCAGCTGATTTAGCCGGTGAGTGCGGTTATTAATAGAACAAAGCAAGTTGTACGCGGGCTTAGAGGTGCGGGGGAATCGCTTACCAACAAGCGAGCTGAGCGTGTCTCCCGAAACCAAAGGAACGCTTCGCGAAATATTATAAGTGCCAGCTTGCGAAAGCATATCCGAGACACAGCCGTTAATAGCCAAAAGCTGATATTCCGGCTACCATTCGAGCTTCAAGGAAGCGAGTTAATTTTGCCAACACACGGAGCTGATCTCTTGACCATCTTGCTACAAAATAAAGAAAAGTTTAGTTACTAGAATTACATTTTACAAGTGAATCTACGGCCCAGAAAGACTGAAGAAACCTAAAGCCGTAATAAGGAATTAACTGATATTGTAAAGCATTGTGCAATAGCTGCAACGAGCCAGGACCCACCCAAAGGCCACGTGCGCGTACCCGCAGAATTAGCAGAGCCAAGACAAATGCTGCATCATTTTGTTGATATATCGCTTCAGCTGATTTCAAGCTAATAGAGTCAGGGTCGTATTCAGTGAATTCGAGTGCGGAATTTAAACATTGTCTGTAGATTAAGCGCATATAACAGTTATATACTAACATTGTGTATTATTTTTATGTATTTCCATGCATGTATGTTTCTTTTGCAGAGTATATATCTTTTCATGTAAACTGGTTGATTTTCATTTCCGGCATGTATAATTACAGCATTATAGATGATCACGAGCAGGCCTGCAAGAGCAATATTGGCAAATTCCCTTAGCTGCACTGAGAAAAGAACGGGTCTTGTGCTTCTACGAATGAACTATCATACACAGGACAATATAAATTCATAGTACAGTAGAGTATAGGCACGGGAAAAAACCACATTACATGTTCCATCGGCATTATTAGTTTCAATTTCTTTCTCTGTTCTGCATAATCTCTTTGTAATTCCGTTTTCCTTCTTGACTACTCGTGAGTTGTTTATTTTTTTTTTATATTTTTTTTCCTTTTTGCTTCTCCTATTTTTTGAGTCCGCCAATACAATGGATTTCTATTATACGTACTACTTACTCTTTTTGGCAATACTTGGTTACAGGTCTGCCGTATCAGATCGTGGCATTCTCCAGCTGTTCTAGGCACTTCCCAATTGTGTTTTTTGGCTGTATATTTTCACTTATTTTGAGGCTAATAGTTTCTAGAGCTCGCGTGTCTTTTTTTCTACCCATTCTTATTTTTCTCTATTTTTAAATTTTTTTATCCTTTGATTCGACTACGAGTATTAGTATCTCATGGAAGGTAATGCCTATGTGTGAGTCGCTAGTCCCTCTAATAGAAATTTAGGATTTCCATGCCATTCTTTTTTATTGTCTCAATTATAAACTCTTCTATCCTGTCTTCCTGCTTTGCTCCTCACGTCGTTTATTTGGCATTAAAATCAGCACCGTTAACCATTACTTTTCGGTTATATTTATTATGTGTCTCCTCCGACGCGACGGTGTGAAAGTTGTCAAAGTCCTGCATTTCAATGTTTGGAGAAATATAGCATTCCACTATCGTGATTTAGTCTAATATGACTTTGACTTTTTGGAAGATTTATTTCGGTCTGAGACAGAGGGAGTCGCTTGGATATAGTTATTTCTTTTGCATATGATCGAGTGGTGTTGGCTGCGTAAAACATTTGGAATGATCCATATTGAGTGACAAATTTTAAAGATTCTGCTTGAAAAAAAACAGAGATTTGAATTGTAATGTCTCTACCACGCCACACACCAATAAGGCTCCTGTACTTCTGGAAATCTTTATGGCAAATGACCAACCGATTCGGAAAGTGACCAGTTTTATATACCTCGGTATAACAAAAGCTGGAATCTCTCTGAAGGAATTGAGTGCTATATTAAAAAAGCCAAAACCACCCTAATTAAAATGCGTACACAAGCTGTAGAGACCTCGACCTGGATCTGAAAAGAAAAGTAGTAAGGTACTATGTTTTCTTTACTCTATTAGACATCTTTGAAGCTTAGAACATGTCCTAAGACTCGGAGTGGAGAGCAAGCCTTTGAGATGTGGATCTATCATGGTCTATTTACGCTCTCGCTGGTAGATCACGACAACAAGCAGGAGGTTTCCTTCGAACATTAAGCTGCTCCCGTTAGCAACTTAGCAATTAAGTTGCTAACGGGAGCAGCTTAATGTTATTAGGCAGAATAGCTCAAATACTTGAAGCACAAATACCGCCTCCTACAAGTTTTCATACAAGAAAAAATGGAAGAAAAGACAGAGCACGATAGGAGAGGTTTGTGATCCTGGAAAGTGGTTTGGCGTTACTGCTACAGAACTATTTCGTATCACTAACAACGTCCATATAGCCATGATGTTGTATGTATTGTCGGTAACCTTATTTTACCTTGCGGTATAGAGATGCTTTATATGCTTGCGCATGGCGGTACAATGCTCAACTTGCCTCGGATGCGGGTTACAAAGTTGAAGCGCGCCTTTTGTACTTGCGCAGCAACCATTGTGTGAGATGTGTGTCTTGGTGAGGTTTTGACCTTGTTACTCTATCTCTTAGGTCTATGGTTTGAGTAGAGTACAGTTAATTTGGTGCCCAACTGTGAATGGTCTTACCGAGCCAGATTACAATCGCCAAGGCTGAGGAAAAATTCCGACCTGTGCGGAATTCGAACCGAGGACTAGCGCTTTCCTAACTGCGCTACGAGGCTATGATAATAGCCAATAATCGAAATGAATAAGGTAGTGGAAGAAGAAGAAGGAAAAGAATTCTTCTCCCTTCTCTTAATAAATTACATGACGATATACTGCAAAACGGGTTGTTTCAAGAAGATGATATTGGAGTTGAAGGGATCATATATCTACTCGTATTATTGCGTAATTAGTACCGACACTAAAAATCAATTTCTTCCACGATCATTCTAATTACAATCTTTCAACTTTTTTTGTTTTTTTTTCATTTACAAAAAATGAAATTTCTAAAACACTCACTAATGGCCTAGTAAAACAAAATAAAATAATAACTAAAAGTGTTAATTTAAATGTAATTTTAATATTAAAATGCGTACAAGCTATAAACAGCGATTTGTTTGAACATTGCCTCTATGTTAAGTTCTGAAATTTCAGGCGTACTGAAAGAATGTGGGTTACCAATAGAACTATGCATTTGTCATGGTGTGTATGTTAATCAATCCGAAAGCTTTCGTAAATGTTTATATTGTTCTCGCAAGGCAATAACAATAAAGTTCAAATTCTATCTCGTAATAATCGTCCTTGTAGGCACCTGTAGTAACACTAATCAATGCATTGCTTGACAAGCATAACAAAAGCGCTTTAGGACTTGATCATCTGTACCAGATCCATAATAGAACCACCTCTCACAATGACTGGAGCAGCGCTGCGACATTTTACATAAAATCTAATTGCTATGCATGATCTTGAACTTATGCTTCAATACGATTGAGCAACGCTTCTATTAAAGTGGCCTGCCGTACGCAACGTTAAAGATGATAAATAGATAACTCAACGTGGCTTATGCCAAATCCTATCGGCTACTTTATTAATTCGAATCCAAATTCGAATGGAAGCGTCCTTCGCGTGCGCATCCCACAGCCAGAGGCTGCGAGTTTCATTTATTTAACACTTTTTTTGGCATTTAGCTCAAAAACCTTTCATAACGCAACTTTCTCTCATAATTTATCCCTAAACCAAGAATTGATAGTTTATTAAAAACGCATCTAGTGGGTTGGGCTAAACTGATTCGATGTCATACGATCCCCAAAGGTGACGTTGATGGCTGTCAGCGTAATATCAATCCACCGGTATGAGATCTTGGACTTTCCACGGATTCCTTGAGAACAGCGTCGCTTGAATTTGGTTCAATTGCGTAAGCGTAATCGGTTATTGCCAATCCCTTGTCCAGAATGACCACATTCGCTTTCCTTGTGCCCACTCGTTATACGGCTGCAACGGTAATTACGTCACTGCTAAATAATTCTTTTGTTTATCCATCCTCGCGTTATTACCAGGGCGATTTTAGCAACTAATATACTAACTACTGATTTAAAGAAGTCTAAATAATTTAGAAGATGTTTATTGTGCCAATTTTCCTATCAAGGCCAAAGACAACAAATTCTGAGGGAATATACAAGTTATAAGTAGTACAATAAATAAATATACTTACATCTTTACCTATATATGTAATGTACGCATTAGAAAACTACCTTGACAACGTTAGAAATTTCACATTTTTATTTAAAAAAAATTAAATAAGAATAGATATATGCTAAAAGAACTTACATTACATAAAGTGAGCTTAAATGTTAAGAGTATCATAAATATCTGTAATGAAAAGGGCCAGTACATGAAAAGTGCAAAGTGTATACACCCAGCAATCTGTACAAATCAAGAGTTTTCCTAACTTGCTACAGAACTTTGGGGTACCTTAAGTTGGTTGGTAGCAGAATTAAATTAACACATTATACAAAACATGATCGCTGGTGGATAAGGACAAAGCTGGTGATTAATTGTACTCAATTTTCGTGAGATTATTGCTGAGTTAATGCTGGATTTCAACAAAGTAGTCTGAGACGGTCTTTTCCTTAATGTCATTGGTTGAAATGATTTCCAATAGTGTTTGTTACCATGGGGGTGATCTTGACTTTGTGTGCTGCATTTAGTTATTTTAGCATCCCTTTCATGCCGTTCGACTACCTTTCGAGGCAGTTTTTGTAATCATATGCAAGTTCGGAATGGAGCATCTTTACTGCACAATAGAAACATAAACAAAGTAGACTAATCTAAAAAAATTTTTTTTAGTGAAGTGAAGTTTTTTTGATTGTAAATGTTGTAGTATGTAACCTAATTCGATGAAACATTGGCCTATGTTGTTACCTTAAAATTCAAATTTTGATGATTTTGCAGTGTGCCAAAGTGGTGTATGCAAGTCACCCATGACCGTAAGGTGGCGGCGGGTGCACATACGGTAAGTGTGAGCCTTCGTTGCGCCAGTGGCAGAGACGGTTAAAAAGAACATAAATTTACTGATCTGTAAATCTCATCGATAATATATTTGTACTCATCGGAGGTGACCGCCTCCCTAGCTTCTCCATACTTCCGGCAGCGACGTTATCATACTCGGCCTTGCATCAGCCAACATCAACCCCCTAGCATCACTACTTTCACTGGTTGGGTCAGCTCTCGGCCTTTTCGCTAAAGTACTGCTCAATGTTAACCCGATATGCTAACTATTGCTACAACCCGTACAAAGTCAGTAAGTGCTCGGTTCCTCTAAACGACTCGTCTAAGATAATACAGTAGTTACTATAAATATTGGTCGGCTGCTACTCACTGCGGAACAACATGCTCCCGCGGGCTCACAATATCTCTGCGGAACATAATGCTTTCGCGGGACCACTAGACGAATGACATAGGATCCAACCCCTACATTATCTTGCAATCATCCAGCACAATATAATTAACTACTGGTTCGCATAATCACATACCACCTTCACAAACATACGTCGCACCTCATCAGCAGAATAGCAAGTTTTCTGCTGCGTATACAAAGTCTAGTCAATAACTTTTTAAGGTTGTATTACATCTTAGGATTCAAAATATTCCCGAAATAGTCAACATAATAATTCCAATTTCAAAATTGTTCACCTTCAAACAATCAAATATCTTAGCATAACACTTATTTTATGAGAACCTCCAAACTATTGACAAAAGAAGCGCTCTATATAATTTTATTCAATTAAACAACACTTTTGTGCAATGTCAAGCGGCCATTAGTCGGCAAAGAAGATTTTTTATACATTTTAATACAGAATTCATTGAAATAACTAAAAATAATATTCTGGTATTAATCTTTTTAAAAAGCAACTTGTCTCACAGATTTATAAAACTTTACAGATTAAAATTATATTAACATCTTCTTCTTCTGCGTGCCTTATCCGCTCAGCGAACATTGGCTAACATCATAGAAATCGAGACTTTGTTAACAGCCGCTCGGAAGAGTTTATTGTACGTTTTACCATACCACTGGCTTAGGTTCTTTAGCCAAAATATTCTTCTTTTACCCTGTCTCTTTTTGCTGCTTATTTTACCTTGAATGATTAGTTGGAGTATGGCATATTTTTCATTATGCATGATGTGCCCTAGATATGTAAGTTCCAGTACTTTAATGGTCTTCATCAGTTCTCTATCCACTTCCGTTCTTTGTAAGACTTCGATGTTAGTCACATGTTCTGTCAAGCTGATTTTTAGAATTCGTCGGAACACCCACATTTTAAATGCTTAAGTTCTCTTGGTAGTAGCTTCCGTGAGTGTCTTGGCCTTCACGTCGTACAGCAAAACTAAGTAACAGATATTACTAGAAAGCACATCGTGCATTTTTTAGAATATTGTTCTTGCCGTTTCTATTCTTTGCTTTATCTCTCTGCTGCGGTCCCATTGATTATTTACCAGACATCCAATGTAAGCAAGTTTTTCCACACTTTCCAATGCAACATTAGTTGCATATAGCCTTGTGACCACGTTGACGATGTTATTCCTAGTGATTACCATATATTTGGTTTTATTCGTGTACTCCCACATCTATGACTCGATCTAGAAGTTGTTGTAAGTCCTCTAGGGAATCGGCTAGAAGAAAGGTATCATCGGCATATCTCAAAGTTTTAATCAAAATTTCATTGATGTTTATTCCGTTTGTTATATCGTCTAGTGCTTTATTATTTATTTCTTCGAAAAAGATATTGAATAAAAATGAAGACAAGACACAGCTCTGTCTCATTCCGCTACGGATGTCTACTTCTTCTATTACTTGTCCTTCATCTCTTACCGATGCTTTTTGACAGTAACAAAGACCGCTTATCGCTGAAGCCACAATCACTTCCTGTAGGTATTAAGTAACATGACAATACGGCTAAAAACTGTAGCATGCCCAAAATCGGGCTGGTCTTGAATTGAATTACTCAAACCTTGAATAACTCATTGGAAATTCTCTGCCTTATATCTTTGGCGCCTCTGGATGGCGGCATCAACATTAGACACCTCGAAAGTACGTAGCTGTTGGCGTCTGCTGGACACGCAAACGCTGTTTGCTGAACCCAAAGTTAACACAGCAGGGCTTTCTTAATCCGCTGCTATTTATTTCGCCGCAAACACAATTCTTTATAAGCCGCTTGAAAACAGGTGGCTCTGGGGAATACCCGCAAGCAACTAAACTTAAGTTCCCAGCGATCGCAATGGGGCGCTAAACACACTTAAATTTAAGCGATGGATCCATATCTTCTGATCTGCGCGCATTTTATTATCTCAGCTTACAATATTTAAGCCCAATCAGCAATAAAAATGCATGCAGTTAATAACAGTCTATATCTATAAATATGAAAATATACAATACAGGCGAGGGAGCCAGATTCCTGTTTCAATATATATTAATGGGATATCATTTAGATAAGTTGTTCTCTGAATGTAATTTTTTGGCAGTGGGATATTATGTGTTTTATCGGACTTTTTCCACTGTCTAGGGTGTAAATCACACAACGTTTCGGGAGTTTTGATCTACTCCCGTCTTCAGGTGTTTCTGGTTAGTCCTGGTGGCCTAGTGGTAAGAGTGACAGACCAGTAATCACTGCGATCAGCGGTCCCGGGTTCAAACCCCGAGGGAGACAAGAGTTTACGAATAAAATCGTACAATATCGGTCTTTCTCAGGACTAACCAGGAACACCTGAAGATGGGAGTAGATCAAAACTCTCGAAACGTTGTGTGATATACACCCTAGACAGTGGAAAAAGTCCGATAAAACACATCACTTAGATGAGTCTCGTACCCCGAAAAAATTTTAAAGCCGACATAAAAAGAACGACGAAGTAAGAATAAAGACATTACATAGTACGTGACACATTAATATTTTACAATAACTGGCGCGGAAACCATCTTGATAGGTTATGTCGTTCTCGAGATACAATGTTTACATCCAATCAGCGGAACACCTTTGCTAAACTTAGTTTTCCGACATTCCTTTAGCGCCAAAGCGTTTGCTGTCTTAACAACCATTATGCAGTCTCTTGAGATCTTATACAATTTTAGTTTGGAGCAGTTGCGGCAAAAATTAAAAATTATTAAATGCTCGAGCCAGAAAGTAATAAATACTTCGGCAGTTTGTGCTGAAGTAAAAGTTTTGGGGGTCAAGTATCACCTTGTTTCAATAGATTATTATTAACTGTTATTAGAGACATCGCATTGTCATTTACTTCGCTCATTAGGTTTAAATAAGGGCCATCGATGCGGCAGTCATCCCATCATACTGGATGTAGAAAAGTCCTGAATTGTGTGAATATACTGAATATTCACACCAGGAAAAAATAAAAACAATTCATTAATAAGTTAGCTTCTTGAGCTTATACGTGAATCTGATTTAAGATTTTATTGATTTGTTTAATAATAAATCTGTATCGACGTGTTGTATTTTTGTAATTACAGTTCTTTAATAATAATATTATAAAAAATATCTATAAATGGAGAAGTAGATCATAAGATACTGCGAGTGGGGCGTTCCCCATACAACCAGGGTTGATTTTTCTCGCACCATGGATCAAGGATCAACCCATTTGAGTAACAAGCGGCTTTTCATTGAATTCCAGTTATTGAAAAACTGGGCTCGAACGGATTCGAACACCTTTGCAGCCCAACGTTTTCAAGGTTTGAAGTAAACACGAAAAAGGAAATGCCAATTAAGTGAGTAACAGTGTCGGAAAGCGCGATCTACGCAAAACTGTAGTTGACAGTAGCATGCTGCCCTCATAAATTGCGGCCTACTCGTAGATCCGGGTTGGAAACTGTTGCAGAGCGAAAATATTGCCAAAGATTGCAGGGAGTGACCGGTGCTAAAAGCAGCGAGAGTTGTAATCTGAGAGCATTAACATGGTCACGATGGAGAAGTCCGGTCCTCCTGGGTACCAGGTCGCCCCACACCTCGTTGCGCAATGTCCCTCCGATATCTGCATGATCTTTGACATAAAAAGCTGTTCCAGCACTCGCTCACTTAAGGGAAACCTACTTTACATACCATGCGCAATTAGTTTGTTTATCGTGCACTGCAGACTTTAATATGCATAATCGAAGCTGTCTGGTGTAAACCGCAACAGTGTATCAGGTTCTAGACGTTACAAATCATGGCTTCTGGCATATTAAATAGTTAGTAGCAATTATACAGTTTTATATATGTATTGGTTGGCAGCATGATAGTAAGTAAAGTTAGGGGTGCTTAACTCCAATGGATAATTTTGTTCTGAAACTCGGCGGCTCAGAACCGCTGCATGGCAGCACATACTTCAAATTTATGATTTCACTGTTGTAGATCCAGAGAAAACATCTGCTAGCATAATTTATAAACGTGCATTGGTTAACCAGAATTAATAAAATTAATTAGAACAGTAGTTTTCT
Source organism: Agriotes lineatus (assembly GCA_940337035.1). Taxonomy (NCBI): domain Eukaryota; kingdom Metazoa; phylum Arthropoda; class Insecta; order Coleoptera; family Elateridae; genus Agriotes; species Agriotes lineatus. Next base: position 122,139,007 of record OW679202.1, on the reverse strand, counting down.
TCAACACGAAATCAATAAACTGAAAGTTTTCCTTATTTAAAAATATGCACATTTTTAAATACTAACTAAAGTATTCCAAGTTTTCAAAATAAGATGCTTATAATTCTATATGTTCGTACTAAGATTACGTTACGTGAATCCTCTCTCTCTCTCTCTCTCTCTTGTAGTTCCTATCCGTTCCGGATGTTGACAACCATTTTGGCTATGATGATTTTGTTGACCGCTGCTTTGAATAACTGTGCTGTAGTCATAGAAAACCATGTTCTTAATTTCTTAAGCCACGATATTTTTCTTCTTCCGGGACATCTTTTACTTTGTACTTTTTCTGGAGTATAACCTGTAGTAGTTGGAACCTGTTTTCCTTTCTCATGATGTGTCCGAGGTACTGGAGTTTTCTTGTCTTTATTGTATTCACGATTTCTTTTCTTTTTTCCATTTTGTGTAGAATATCGTCGTTCGTGACCCGATCTTTCCATGGCACTTTTAATATTCTACGGTAGAGGCACATTTCAAATGCTTCCACGCTTTTTTCTGTTGTGTTCGTCAATGTCCATGACTCTACTCCATAGAGAAGAATAGGCAACAGGTAGCATCTCAGAAATCTCATCTTTGAGTCAATCGTCAAATCGTGGCTGTAAAAGATGGTACTCAGAATTCCTATTTTTGTATTTTTTAAGGCTTCTCTAAAAATGTATTCTGAATAGACATTGAATAGCAATGGAGATAGTATGCAGCCTTATCTTACGCCTCTTAGGATATTTATATCTTCTATGTTCTCTCCTTCCAGTTTCATTGATGCTGATTGATTCCAATATAAGTTTATTATGATTCTTAGATCTTTGTAATCTATTCCAATGTTTCTTAAAATATTTATCATCTTCTGATGTTGGACTCTTTCAAAGGTCTTGAGGTAGTCTATAAAACAGACATAGACATCAAAGTTCACGTCCCCGCATCGTGGAAACAGTACTTGGAGGTTGAATAATGCTTCACGTGTTCCCACGGCATTTCTGAACCCAAATTGTGTGGGTGATAGTTGTTCTTCACAGAGTTTATATATTCTTTTGTGAATTATCTTGAGGACTATTTTTAAGAGATGGCTCATGAGGCTTATTGTTCTATATCTGTTACACTTTTTAGCTCCTGACTTTTTGGGTAATAGAATAAATTCCGATTTAAGCCATTCTTCTGGAATGATTCCATTGTCGTACACACGATTGAACAAAGATGTCAGCCATTCTATATTTTCTTCATCTAGGAGCTTTAGAAACTTTGTGTGTTGTCAGAAACCGATGCTTAGCCTTCTATCCTGAAACCAAATATCAAAAAGAAAAAGACGTGGATGACAAACGAAATTCTCGAAATGTTGGAAGAAAGACGACTCGTGAAAAACCGTCCTGAGGTATACAAAACCATCAATAAGAAAATCAGAAAAAAAAATAAGAGGAGCTAAAGAAAAAGAAATAAACGAAAAATATACGGAAATAGAAACTTTACAATTACGGCATGACAATTTCAACATATATAAGAAAATAAGTGCGATGACTGGAAAAAACAATAAAAAGAAGACCGTGGATAAATTAGTGGAGGAAAAAAAATTGTCAATAAGGATAAAATCAAAAACTCGTGGAAAAACTATATAGAACAGCTATTTTATGACAACAGATCAAACGCTTTCCAGACAAATTGTGAAATAGGGCCAAAAATACTAGTGGACGAAGTACAAAATGCAATTAGTGTAAATCCACTATAGCAATTTTAAAACGGTTTTGGAAATTTTGAATATTAATTTTAAAATGTACAATCACTCCATGAAGGAAAATTATCGTTCTAAATGCTACAAGATTAACATATATTAGATATTTTTCGTTTTCATTTCTTTGGTAATTGGGTTATTATCAGCAATAACAGTGATTTACCTACCAAATGCGTAAGAAGGCGTTTCTAATCCGCGGCGTGAAACTTATTGCCCAAGGGGTAGAATATTCACAATTAAAGCTAGTTTTATCATTTTTATAAATTTTGGCAATCTACCATGTCATTGCTTGTCAAATTGATATACAAAACTCTAAGCGGGCCGTAAAATAACACATTACACTCTCAAAGATAGGGTATAAAGTGACTAATTCCGTTCGATGGTACATAAAGTAACATATTTTAGACAAATAATTCGCCTTTTTAGGCAAGTTTCTTCATAAAACTATTTCACGGGTCTTGAAATTGTCACATATAATCTTATAAGAGCATTAATTCTTTCCGAAAAAAATTTTGAGTGCGTTCCAACAACGTCGTATTAATTTGCCCGAGCGGGAGGCGACGGCAATTAGGACCTTGTTGAAATGAACGAAAAATAATTTCCGGATATAAATGAATGCTCGAATGCAGATTCGGTAAGAAAATCGTAACGACACAAACCATCACAGTTAGGTTGGTCTACCTAAAAAAAATTTCCAAGAAATTTTGTTGTTGTCTTGGTTAGTACTCGTGAACTAAATTTTATATTGGTCATTAATGAGTGTCCTACGATTTTCAAGGTAACTTTTTTTAAAGGTGCGTCATCTGTGGTCATGTCTTAACTGAATAGAGCTGTTTTCCTGTTCTTAATCATTCAAAGTTTAATGGCTTTAGTCTTATAACTGGCTGATTTTGCGTAATAGGCTGTGGCAAAATCTTCAGCGAAACAGGTGTGAACAAAACTGCAACAAATGTTATATGTGTGTTTACATGCATTGATATATGTGTTTACATGCATTGATATACAAAATATAAAAACATAAACATAATCCATCCTCTTCTACTTTACGGTGTAGAGATATTGAGACAAAAATCTGTCCACTGTTTCCTATCTCGGGCCAGACAATCAGTCTCTCTCCAGTTCTTGTTTCGTTTTGCTAGCAATTTTTGTGTCTCCAAGTTCTATATCCTGGTTCGTATGCCTCTCCTTCTCCTTGCGTCGGTCCCTGTTTTCCATATACTTTTTCACAGTTCCTCCAATGTCCATTCTAACCATATGCGCCACCCGCTTCAACAGTCTTTGCTCAATTTTTACTTTCCTCGTCTAAAAGACAAAGGAAGTATTGTCTGTCTGTCTTCCTGTTGGCGGTATAACACAAAAACTTTTTTGGTGAAAGACGATATTTTGTATACACATTATAACGGGTGTTCATTAGAATTTGTGGTCTAGTCGGCTTTGGAACTGATGAAGTCATGTCGTGCATTAAATCATATGGCTGATAACTGACATAGGTGACACTGTAAGTCTATGTCAAATTCGAGGTTATCAGGTTAGGTTTTGCGTTAGTCTGTGTTAAAACTGACGCAAAACCTAACCTGCTATTCTCGAATTTGACATAGACTTACAGTGCCACCAGTGTCAGCTATCAGCCATATGATTTAATGCACTACATGACTTCATCAGTTCAAAAGCCGACTAGACCACACATTCTAATGAACACCCTTTATATCTACCAGACATAAAACCGAGACAATTTCAGACAAATATATACACGGTGGGCAGCTTAAATAAATTAAAATGTTATTTATTTTTGCGTTAACTGATAAATAGATAAAAGTAACAATTTGGCGGTATAACACAAAAACTTTTTTGGTGAAAGACGATATTTTGTATACACATTATAACGGGTGTTCATTAGAATTTGTGGTCTAGTCGGCTTTGGAACTGATGAAGTCATGTCGTGCATTAAATCATATGGCTGATAACTGACATAGGTGACACTGTAAGTCTATGTCAAATTCGAGGTTATCAGGTTAGGTTTTGCGTTAGTCTGTGTTAAAACTGACGCAAAACCTAACCTGCTATTCTCGAATTTGACATAGACTTACAGTGCCACCAGTGTCAGCTATCAGCCATATGATTTAATGCACTACATGACTTCATCAGTTCAAAAGCCGACTAGACCACACATTCTAATGAACACCCTTTATATCTACCAGACATAAAACCGAGACAATTTCAGACAAATATATACACGGTGGGCAGCTTAAATAAATTAAAATGTTATTTATTTTTGCGTTAGCTGATAAATAGATAAAAGTAACAATTTGGCGGTATAACACAAAAACTTTTTTGGTGAAAGACGATATTTTGTATACACATAACGGGTGTTCATTAGAATTTGTGGTCTAGTCGGCTTTGGAACTGATGAAGTCATGTCGTGCATTAAATCATATGGCTGATAACTGACATAGGTGACACTGTAAGTCTATGTCAAATTCGAGGTTATCAGGTTAGGTTTTGCGTTAGTCTGTGTTAAAACTGACGCAAAACCTAACCTGCTATTCTCGAATTTGACATAGACTTACAGTGCCACCAGTGTCAGCTATCAGCCATATGATTTAATGCACTACATGACTTCATCAGTTCAAAAGCCGACTAGACCACACATTCTAATGAACACCTTTTATATCTACCAAACATAAAACCGAGACAATTTCAGACAAATATATACACGGTCGGCAGCTTAAATAAATTAAAATGTTATTTATTTTTGCGTTAACTGATAAATAGATAAAAGTAACAATTTGGCGGTATAACACAAAAACTTTTTTGGTGAAAGACGATATTTTGTATACACATTATAACGGGTGTTCATTAGAATTTGTGGTCTAGTCGGCTTTGGAACTGATGAAGTCATGTCGTGCATTAAATCATATGGCTGATAACTGACATAGGTGACACTGTAAGTCTATGTCAAATTCGAGGTTATCAGGTTAGGTTTTGCGTTAGTCTGTGTTAAAACTGACGCAAAACCTAACCTGCTATTCTCGAATTTGACATAGACTTACAGTGCCACCAGTGTCAGCTATCAGCCATATGATTTAATGCACTACATGACTTCATCAGTTCAAAAGCCGACTAGACCACACATTCTAATGAACACCTTTTATATCTACCAAACATAAAACCGAGACAATTTCAGACAAATATATACACGGTCGGCAGCTTAAATAAATTAAAATGTTATTTATTTTTGCGTTAACTGATAAATAGATAAAAGTAACAATTTGGCGGTATAACACAAAAACTTTTTTGGTGAAAGACGATATTTTGTATACACATTATAACGGGTGTTCATTAGAATTTGTGGTCTAGTCGGCTTTGGAACTGATGAAGTCATGTCGTGCATTAAATCATATGGCTGATAACTGACATAGGTGACACTGTAAGTCTATGTCAAATTCGAGGTTATCAGGTTAGGTTTTGCGTTAGTCTGTGTTAAAACTGACGCAAAACCTAACCTGCTATTCTCGAATTTGACATAGACTTACAGTGCCACCAGTGTCAGCTATCAGCCATATGATTTAATGCACTACATGACTTCATCAGTTCAAAAGCCGACTAGACCACACATTCTAATGAACACCCTTTATATCTACCAGACATAAAACCGAGACAATTTCAGACAAATATATACACGGTGGGCAGCTTAAATAAATTAAAATGTTATTTATTTTTGCGTTAACTGATAAATAGATAAAAGTAACAATTTGGCGGTATAACACAAAAACTTTTTTGGTGAAAGACGATATTTTGTATACACATTATAACGGGTGTTCATTAGAATTTGTGGTCTAGTCGGCTTTGGAACTGATGAAGTCATGTCGTGCATTAAATCATATGGCTGATAACTGACATAGGTGACACTGTAAGTCTATGTCAAATTCGAGGTTATCAGGTTAGGTTTTGCGTTAGTCTGTGTTAAAACTGACGCAAAACCTAACCTGCTATTCTCGAATTTGACATAGACTTACAGTGCCACCAGTGTCAGCTATCAGCCATATGATTTAATGCACTACATGACTTCATCAGTTCAAAAGCCGACTAGACCACACATTCTAATGAACACCTTTTATATCTACCAGACATAAAACCGAGACAATTTCAGACAAATATATACACGGTCGGCAGCTTAAATAAATTAAAATGTTATTTATTTTTGCGTTAACTGATAAATAGATAAAAGTAACAATTTGGCGGTATAACACAAAAACTTTTTTGGTGAAAGACGATATTTTGTATACACATTATAACGGGTGTTCATTAGAATTTGTGGTCTAGTCGGCTTTGGAACTGATGAAGTCATGTCGTGCATTAAATCATATGGCTGATAACTGACATAGGTGACACTGTAAGTCTATGTCAAATTCGAGGTTATCAGGTTAGGTTTTGCGTTAGTCTGTGTTAAAACTGACGCAAAACCTAACCTGCTATTCTCGAATTTGACATAGACTTACAGTGCCACCAGTGTCAGCTATCAGCCATATGATTTAATGCACTACATGACTTCATCAGTTCAAAAGCCGACTAGACCACACATTCTAATGAACACCCTTTATATCTACCAGACATAAAACCGAGACAATTTCAGACAAATATATACACGGTGGGCAGCTTAAATAAATTAAAATGTTATTTATTTTTGCGTTAACTGATAAATAGATAAAAGTAACAATTTGGCGGTATAACACAAAAACTTTTTTGGTGAAAGACGATATTTTGTATACACATTATAACGGGTGTTCATTAGAATTTGTGGTTTAGTCGGCTTTGGAACTGATGAAGTCATGTCGTGCATTAAATCATATGGCTGATAACTGACATAGGTGACACTGTAAGTCTATGTCAAATTCGAGGTTATCAGGTTAGGTTTTGCGTTAGTCTGTGTTAAAACTGACGCAAAACCTAACCTGCTATTCTCGAATTTGACATAGACTTACAGTGCCACCTATGTCAGTTATCAGCCATATGATTTAATGCACGACATGACTTCATCAGTTCAAAAGCCGACTAGACCACACATTCTAATGAACACCCTTTATATCTACCAGACATAAAACCGAGACAATTTCAGACAAATATATACACGGTGGGCAGCTTAAATAAATTAAAATGTTATTTATTTTTGCGTTAACTGATAAATAGATAAAAGCAACAATTTGGTGGTATAACACAAAAACTTTTTTGGTGAAAGACGATATTTTGTATACACATTATAACGGGTGTTCATTAGAATTTGTGGTCTAGTCGGCTTTGGAACTGATGAAGTCATGTCGTGCATTAAATCATATGGCTGATAACTGACATAGGTGACACTGTAAGTCTATGTCAAATTCGAGGTTATCAGGTTAGGTTTTGCGTTAGTCTGTGTTAAAACTGACGCAAAACCTAACCTGCTATTCTCGAATTTGACATAGACTTACAGTGCCACCAGTGTCAGCTATCAGCCATATGATTTAATGCACTACATGACTTCATCAGTTCAAAAGCCGACTAGACCACACATTCTAATGAACACCCTTTATATCTACCAGACATAAAACCGAGACAATTTCAGACAAATATATACACGGTGGGCAGCTTAAATAAATTAAAATGTTATTTATTTTTGCGTTAACTGATAAATAGATAAAAGTAACAATTTGGCGGTATAACACAAAAACTTTTTTGGTGAAAGACGATATTTTGTATACACATTATAACGGGTGTTCATTAGAATTTGTGGTCTAGTCGGCTTTGGAACTGATGAAGTCATGTCGTGCATTAAATCATATGGCTGATAACTGACATAGGTGACACTGTAAGTCTATGTCAAATTCGAGGTTATCAGGTTAGGTTTTGCGTTAGTCTGTGTTAAAACTGACGCAAAACCTAACCTGCTATTCTCGAATTTGACATAGACTTACAGTGCCACCAGTGTCAGCTATCAGCCATATGATTTAATGCACTACATGACTTCATCAGTTCAAAAGCCGACTAGACCACACATTCTAATGAACACCCTTTATATCTACCAGACATAAAACCGAGACAATTTCAGACAAATATATACACGGTGGGCAGCTTAAATAAATTAAAATGTTATTTATTTTTGCGTTAACTGATAAATAGATAAAAGTAACAATTTGGCGGTATAACACAAAAACTTTTTTGGTGAAAGACGATATTTTGTATACACATTATAACGGGTGTTCATTAGAATTTGTGGTCTAGTCGGCTTTGGAACTGATGAAGTCATGTCGTGCATTAAATCATATGGCTGATAACTGACATAGGTGACACTGTAAGTCTATGTCAAATTCGAGGTTATCAGGTTAGGTTTTGCGTTAGTCTGTGTTAAAACTGACGCAAAACCTAACCTGCTATTCTCGAATTTGACATAGACTTACAGTGCCACCTATGTCAGTTATCAGCCATATGATTTAATGCACGACATGACTTCATCAGTTCAAAAGCCGACTAGACCACACATTCTAATGAACACCCTTTATATCTACCAGACATAAAACCGAGACAATTTCAGACAAATATATACACGGTGGGCAGCTTAAATAAATTAAAATGTTATTTATTTTTGCGTTAACTGATAAATAGATAAAAGCAACAATTTGGTGGTATAACACAAAAACTTTTTTGGTGAAAGACGATATTTTGTATACACATTATAACGGGTGTTCATTAGAATTTGTGGTCTAGTCGGCTTTGGAACTGATGAAGTCATGTCGTGCATTAAATCATATGGCTGATAACTGACATAGGTGACACTGTAAGTCTATGTCAAATTCGAGGTTATCAGGTTAGGTTTTGCGTTAGTCTGTGTTAAAACTGACGCAAAACCTAACCTGCTATTCTCGAATTTGACATAGACTTACAGTGCCACCAGTGTCAGCTATCAGCCATATGATTTAATGCACTACATGACTTCATCAGTTCAAAAGCCGACTAGACCACACATTCTAATGAACACCCTTTATATCTACCAGACATAAAACCGAGACAATTTCAGACAAATATATACACGGTGGGCAGCTTAAATAAATTAAAATGTTATTTATTTTTGCGTTAACTGATAAATAGATAAAAGTAACAATTTGGCGGTATAACACAAAAACTTTTTTGGTGAAAGACGATATTTTGTATACACATTATAACGGGTGTTCATTAGAATTTGTGGTTTAGTCGGCTTTGGAACTGATGAAGTCATGTCGTGCATTAAATCATATGGCTGATAACTGACATAGGTGACACTGTAAGTCTATGTCAAATTCGAGGTTATCAGGTTAGGTTTTGCGTTAGTCTGTGTTAAAACTGACGCAAAACCTAACCTGCTATTCTCGAATTTGACATAGACTTACAGTGCCACCTATGTCAGTTATCAGCCATATGATTTAATGCACGACATGACTTCATCAGTTCAAAAGCCGACTAGACCACACATTCTAATGAACACCCTTTATATCTACCAGACATAAAACCGAGACAATTTCAGACAAATATATACACGGTGGGCAGCTTAAATAAATTAAAATGTTATTTATTTTTGCGTTAACTGATAAATAGATAAAAGCACCAATTTGGTGGTATAACACAAAAACTTTTTTGGTGAAAGACGATATTTTGTATACACATTATAACGGGTGTTCATTAGAATTTGTGGTCTAGTCGGCTTTGGAACTGATGAAGTCATGTCGTGCATTAAATCATATGGCTGATAACTGACATAGGTGACACTGTAAGTCTATGTCAAATTCGAGGTTATCAGGTTAGGTTTTGCGTTAGTCTGTGTTAAAACTGACGCAAAACCTAACCTGCTATTCTCGAATTTGACATAGACTTACAGTGCCACCAGTGTCAGCTATCAGCCATATGATTTAATGCACTACATGACTTCATCAGTTCAAAAGCCGACTAGACCACACATTCTAATGAACACCCTTTATATCTACCAGACATAAAACCGAGACAATTTCAGACAAATATATACACGGTGGGCAGCTTAAATAAATTAAAATGTTATTTATTTTTGCGTTAACTGATAAATAGATAAAAGTAACAATTTGGCGGTATAACACAAAAACTTTTTTGGTGAAAGACGATATTTTGTATACACATTATAACGGGTGTTCATTAGAATTTGTGGTCTAGTCGGCTTTGGAACTGATGAAGTCATGTCGTGCATTAAATCATATGGCTGATAACTGACATAGGTGACACTGTAAGTCTATGTCAAATTCGAGGTTATCAGGTTAGGTTTTGCGTTAGTCTGTGTTAAAACTGACGCAAAACCTAACCTGCTATTCTCGAATTTGACATAGACTTACAGTGCCACCAGTGTCAGCTATCAGCCATATGATTTAATGCACTACATGACTTCATCAGTTCAAAAGCCGACTAGACCACACATTCTAATGAACACCTTTTATATCTACCAGACATAAAACCGAGACAATTTCAGACAAATATATACACGGTCGGCAGCTTAAATAAATTAAAATGTTATTTATTTTTGCGTTAACTGATAAATAGATAAAAGTAACAATTTGGCGGTATAACACAAAAACTTTTTTGGTGAAAGACGATATTTTGTATACACATTATAACGGGTGTTCATTAGAATTTGTGGTCTAGTCGGCTTTGGAACTGATGAAGTCATGTCGTGCATTAAATCATATGGCTGATAACTGACATAGGTGACACTGTAAGTCTATGTCAAATTCGAGGTTATCAGGTTAGGTTTTGCGTTAGTCTGTGTTAAAACTGACGCAAAACCTAACCTGCTATTCTCGAATTTGACATAGACTTACAGTGCCACCAGTGTCAGCTATCAGCCATATGATTTAATGCACTACATGACTTCATCAGTTCAAAAGCCGACTAGACCACACATTCTAATGAACACCCTTTATATCTACCAGACATAAAACCGAGACAATTTCAGACAAATATATACACGGTGGGCAGCTTAAATAAATTAAAATGTTATTTATTTTTGCGTTAACTGATAAATAGATAAAAGTAACAATTTGGCGGTATAACACAAAAACTTTTTTGGTGAAAGACGATATTTTGTATACACATTATAACGGGTGTTCATTAGAATTTGTGGTCTAGTCGGCTTTGGAACTGATGAAGTCATGTCGTGCATTAAATCATATGGCTGATAACTGACATAGGTGACACTGTAAGTCTATGTCAAATTCGAGGTTATCAGGTTAGGTTTTGCGTTAGTCTGTGTTAAAACTGACGCAAAACCTAACCTGCTATTCTCGAATTTGACATAGACTTACAGTGCCACCTATGTCAGTTATCAGCCATATGATTTAATGCACGACATGACTTCATCAGTTCAAAAGCCGACTAGACCACACATTCTAATGAACACCCTTTATATCTACCAGACATAAAACCGAGACAATTTCAGACAAATATATACACGGTGGGCAGCTTAAATAAATTAAAATGTTATTTATTTTTGCGTTAACTGATAAATAGATAAAAGCAACAATTTGGTGGTATAACACAAAAACTTTTTTGGTGAAAGACGATATTTTGTATACACATTATAACGGGTGTTCATTAGAATTTGTGGTCTAGTCGGCTTTGGAACTGATGAAGTCATGTCGTGCATTAAATCATATGGCTGATAACTGACATAGGTGACACTGTAAGTCTATGTCAAATTCGAGGTTATCAGGTTAGGTTTTGCGTTAGTCTGTGTTAAAACTGACGCAAAACCTAACCTGCTATTCTCGAATTTGACATAGACTTACAGTGCCACCAGTGTCAGCTATCAGCCATATGATTTAATGCACTACATGACTTCATCAGTTCAAAAGCCGACTAGACCACACATTCTAATGAACACCCTTTATATCTACCAGACATAAAACCGAGACAATTTCAGACAAATATATACACGGTGGGCAGCTTAAATAAATTAAAATGTTATTTATTTTTGCGTTAACTGATAAATAGATAAAAGTAACAATTTGGCGGTATAACACAAAAACTTTTTTGGTGAAAGACGATATTTTGTATACACATTATAACGGGTGTTCATTAGAATTTGTGGTCTAGTCGGCTTTGGAACTGATGAAGTCATGTCGTGCATTAAATCATATGGCTGATAACTGACATAGGTGACACTGTAAGTCTATGTCAAATTCGAGGTTATCAGGTTAGGTTTTGCGTTAGTCTGTGTTAAAACTGACGCAAAACCTAACCTGCTATTCTCGAATTTGACATAGACTTACAGTGCCACCAGTGTCAGCTATCAGCCATATGATTTAATGCACTACATGACTTCATCAGTTCAAAAGCCGACTAGACCACACATTCTAATGAACACCCTTTATATCTACCAGACATAAAACCGAGACAATTTCAGACAAATATATACACGGTGGGCAGCTTAAATAAATTAAAATGTTATTTATTTTTGCGTTAACTGATAAATAGATAAAAGTAACAATTTGGCGGTATAACACAAAAACTTTTTTGGTGAAAGACGATATTTTGTATACACATTATAACGGGTGTTCATTAGAATTTGTGGTCTAGTCGGCTTTGGAACTGATGAAGTCATGTCGTGCATTAAATCATATGGCTGATAACTGACATAGGTGACACTGTAAGTCTATGTCAAATTCGAGGTTATCAGGTTAGGTTTTGCGTTAGTCTGTGTTAAAACTGACGCAAAACCTAACCTGCTATTCTCGAATTTGACATAGACTTACAGTGCCACCAGTGTCAGCTATCAGCCATATGATTTAATGCACTACATGACTTCATCAGTTCAAAAGCCGACTAGACCACACATTCTAATGAACACCCTTTATATCTACCAGACATAAAACCGAGACAATTTCAGACAAATATATACACGGTGGGCAGCTTAAATAAATTAAAATGTTATTTATTTTTGCGTTAACTGATAAATAGATAAAAGTAACAATTTGGCGGTATAACACAAAAACTTTTTTGGTGAAAGACGATATTTTGTATACACATTATAACGGGTGTTCATTAGAATTTGTGGTCTAGTCGGCTTTGGAACTGATGAAGTCATGTCGTGCATTAAATCATATGGCTGATAACTGACATAGGTGACACTGTAAGTCTATGTCAAATTCGAGGTTATCAGGTTAGGTTTTGCGTTAGTCTGTGTTAAAACTGACGCAAAACCTAACCTGCTATTCTCGAATTTGACATAGACTTACAGTGCCACCAGTGTCAGCTATCAGCCATATGATTTAATGCACTACATGACTTCATCAGTTCAAAAGCCGACTAGACCACACATTCTAATGAACACCCTTTATATCTACCAGACATAAAACCGAGACAATTTCAGACAAATATATACACGGTGGGCAGCTTAAATAAATTAAAATGTTATTTATTTTTGCGTTAACTGATAAATAGATAAAAGTAACATTTTGGCGGTAGAACACAAACACTTTTTTGGTGAAAGACGATATTTTGTATACACATTATAACGGGTGTTCATTAGAATTTGTGGTCTAGTCGGCTTTGGAACTGATGAAGTCATGTCGTGCATTAAATCATATGGCTGATAACTGACATAGGTGACACTGTAAGTCTATGTCAAATTCGAGGTTATCAGGTTAGGTTTTGCGTTAGTCTGTGTTAAAACTGACGCAAAACCTAACCTGCTATTCTCGAATTTGACATAGACTTACAGTGCCACCAGTGTCAGCTATCAGCCATATGATTTAATGCACTACATGACTTCATCAGTTCAAAAGCCGACTAGACCACACATTCTAATGAACACCCTTTATATCTACCAGACATAAAACCGAGACAATTTCAGACAAATATATACACGGTGGGCAGCTTAAATAAATTAAAATGTTATTTATTTTTGCGTTAACTGATAAATAGATAAAAGTAACAATTTGGCGGTATAACACAAAAACTTTTTTGGTGAAAGACGATATTTTGTATACACATTATAACGGGTGTTTATTAGAATTTGTGGTCTAGTCGGCTTTGGAACTGATGAAGTCATGTCGTGCATTAAATCATATGGCTGATAACTGACATAGGTGACACTGTAAGTCTATGTCAAATTCGAGGTTATCAGGTTAGGTTTTGCGTTAGTCTGTGTTAAAACTGACGCAAAACCTAACCTGCTATTCTCGAATTTGACATAGACTTACAGTGCCACCAGTGTCAGCTATCAGCCATATGATTTAATGCACTACATGACTTCATCAGTTCAAAAGCCGACTAGACCACACATTCTAATGAACACCCTTTATATCTACCAGACATAAAACCGAGACAATTTCAGACAAATATATACACGGTGGGCAGCTTAAATAAATTAAAATGTTATTTATTTTTGCGTTAACTGATAAATAGATAAAAGTAACATTTTGGCGGTAGAACACAAACACTTTTTTGGTGAAAGACGATATTTTGTATACACATTATAACGGGTGTTCATTAGAATTTGTGGTCTAGTCGGCTTTGGAACTGATGAAGTCATGTCGTGCATTAAATCATATGGCTGATAACTGACATAGGTGACACTGTAAGTCTATGTCAAATTCGAGGTTATCAGGTTAGGTTTTGCGTTAGTCTGTGTTAAAACTGACGCAAAACCTAACCTGCTATTCTCGAATTTGACATAGACTTACAGTGCCACCAGTGTCAGCTATCAGCCATATGATTTAATGCACTACATGACTTCATCAGTTCAAAAGCCGACTAGACCACACATTCTAATGAACACCCTTTATATCTACCAGACATAAAACCGAGACAATTTCAGACAAATATATACACGGTGGGCAGCTTAAATAAATTAAAATGTTATTTATTTTTGCGTTAACTGATAAATAGATAAAAGTAACAATTTGGCGGTATAACACAAAAACTTTTTTGGTGAAAGACGATATTTTGTATACACATTATAACGGGTGTTTATTAGAATTT